>OY992533.1:76547177-77147177 GCA_963921185.1 Dasysyrphus tricinctus
CTGTATTTAACGGTACTTTTTTTCAGGTTTACTTTTTTTTGTAGTCCTATAAATTTTCTATAAATTAAAAAAAATTAGTCCATTACGACAAACAGGAGCCAAGTTATTCATGAATTAAAAATGACGCGTCAGTTTACTAACGCATAACAATATTCTTTCTTATTTTTTGTGAATATCTCGACCTCTGTGTATGCATGGTATGGAATGAAACTGTATTATTTTTAATAATATTCATTATGGACTTAAAGGAATTTTATTTTCTCCAAGTAGATATCTACATACCTACAAAAGTTAAAGTTAGTAGTAACTAAGTTAATTTTTTCTTATTCCGCCCACGCTAACTCTTTTCCGCACCATTTTCCGCACCACCCAAGGGGTAGAATATGAGGCGCGTTTTTTTAAATCTTGTGGTATCCCCTGTAGGCCTAATCCACTGCAAAGATCAATAATTAAATTGGTCTTATTCTCAACCGTTTTGGGCGTGAGTTCATTTTGTATTAAAAAGATGTCTGCATCTTCCAAGGCCTGGGAGACTGAAAAGCAACGATTTCGAAGATATTTTTCAAGAAGAACGATAAAGGTATACAGTATTCCCCGTTTGATTGCACCTCGCTTATTTGATTTTCCCGCTTAATTGATTTAAAAAAAACCATAGCTAAGTAACTAAAAACATGTTAATTTTTCGGTCAATTGAACTGCCTGGTTAATTGATCAAAAAATTAGACAAAATGGTCGGTGCAATTAAGCGGGGAGTACTCTACCTTCTATCTACCAAAAATTAAGCCTTGTAAGATTCATGAGAGTCGAGCAATCCATAAAAGAACATACATATATGTACATTAGAGTGGTCGTTAAAAAAAAGGTTATCCCAGATGGATCCATATCGGCTCTAAATGAAGAAAAGAAAATTCCCTAATTTGTTCTGATTTTTATTTTCATCCCCTATAGTCCTGTAGGGGTAAATTAAATTTCCCCTTTTTTTCTGCATACGCGTAAGATCTGCCAAAAAAATTCAGAGCATGTAGGTGGGAACCATACAAGAAAAAAATCCGATGGGGTATTATCTCCCCCCGCTTGGGCGGGAGGGGTAATTTAATAAAATATTTGCATATAATAGAAAAAAAATAATTAAAAAACAACGGCAATACTTACAGTAATGATTTGTAGCTTTTTGGAAAGCCAGAAGTCCATTCTTACGGCTTGTTTTTAAATTAAGTTTTTTTTGATGAACAGTTTTGGCAAAAAATTGTTTCAAACTCAACATTTTGAAGAAAAATTATTATTTTTTTTTTTTTATTATAGGTTTGAAAACAGAATTTGCTGAAATTGTTTATTCAACGAACTTTTTTTAATAATCATCTATTAAAATGGACTTCTGGCTTTCCAAAAAGCTACAAAACATTACAGCAGGTATTGCCGTTGTTTATTAATTAGTTTTTTCTATTTATGCAATTATTTTATTAAATTGCCCCTTCCGTCCAAGTGGTGGGAGATATTACCCCACTCCGGTAGGATTTTTTTCTTGTCTACTTCTCACCTACATGCTCTGAAAAAGGGGAAATTTAATTAACCCCTACAGCGACTATATAGGGGATGAAAATAAAAATCTGAAAAAATAAGGGAATTTTTTTCTTCATTTAGAGCTGATTAAGGTCCATCCAAATAATAAAACTAAAAAAAAAAAAAAACATTATAACGACCCCCCTAATATGTACATACATAGCTGAATCGGTGCACACACACAAACACTTTTCCTCAGCCTTCAGCATTTGTACATGTCGCTGCTGTGACACAACCTCTGCTTTTTTTCAGATCTGGAAAAAGTAAGCTAATCTCTTCGCTGAAGAAAGCTCCAAACCTTTTGAAAACCGTGAAGATTTCTGTGGCCACAAGCAATAACCGCTTAAGTCGATTTAAGACAAAAGTCAGTTTTTTGTTTCATCATGTTCTCCATGTTCCATTGCACTGTTGAAAAAAATCCCCTGTAATTTAAGCCCTTTTTTCATAAAATAAAACCAATATGAAAAAACCGCTTAAGTCATTTTCACTCTAAGCAGCATATGCAATAAACGCTTAACTCAAAATAAGAATTCATAAATAGTATAATGCAGTTTTAAATAACGGCTTATATCGACTTAAGCTGCTTTTCTAAATTGAAAACCTCTTCAAGCCCAGAAATGTATATTGGAGTCAAAAACAACTTATTTCGATTTAAGCGCTTATTGCAAAACGAAAAATATATTTTCATTGTTACAAAAATGAATTAAGTCATTTTTGCAAATTTTTATTTGTATTTTGAGAAATCTTATGTTACTTAAGCTACTATTGCAAACTGAAAATTCTTACATATAGAGAATTAAATGGACTTAAGCTGTTATCTCCAATGCGTGAGGCAGTTTTCAATGAACTTAAGTGCTTTTTGAAGGAAATAGTTAACTGATTTGCAGATTGTAATATTGAAAAATTTAAAACAAATTTTGATTACCTCAAACAAAAATGTATAAATTAGTATGAGTTGAATGTTCTCAAAATGGTGAATCATAAATTTGATTTTTCTTAAATTTAAAACAGGTTGCAATTTTTATTGAAGTTAAAGATGTCTGGAAAACGGGGACAACCGCTTATTGTTAAACAAAAGAAAATAATTAAAACAAATTTCTATCGACATTATCTCATATAATTGTATGGATATACTAAACAACAATATACATACAACAAATCTAAATATTTTTTGAAATGTTTGGTGGAAATGTTAGTCCAGAACAATACTTGTTCAACTTCAATTAAGATAATTTCGATGATTTTCGCTTCTAACGAATAATATTAAAGAACTCGTCCTCGTGAGAACATTTCGTTCGTCAGATAGCGTATCCACTCTGTTTTCTAAGATTACTTATGAAAAAGAAGTTGCATATAGCTTCATATAAGAAATTCACACAAGATCGGTAGTAGGTACCTGAGTATTTCTGCTGGAAAAATATTTGGGAGTAATTCATACAGTGTGAAAGCCCTTACAAATAAGGGTCCAGTCAACGAAAGCGACTTTTTACTACTGATACTAGGTACTTGCAAATAGTTTAATACAATATCTGTCGTTGGACACAATTATTTATGAGTTCTACTAAATCTCCAAAGAAATATTCAAATTTCTTTGGGACAGCTACTTGTATAATAGTTGGTAAATCTGTGGAAATTATGTCTTTTTGTTTTTCTTTAAAATTGGAAGACAAGCTCAATTGTGAGTTGCATTTCTGGCCTTACCGAACGCTAGCTTTTCCATTTAAGTGATAGAAAATAAGTTCTAAGATTCAAGATCATGCAGTCGTGAAGGAGATAAATAATGGAATAGATACATTGTCACTAACTGGCATTATGTTATCGGGTTGAAAAAGATAAAGCCATAATCAAGCCAAGACTTAATAAAGCCAAGGCTTTTTCGACTCCTGTTCATTTAAAAAATCAAAATTATGGTGGAAATGTAGATTCAAAAAAATTTGTGTTGCAAAAATAAATTGGCAAGATACAGCAAACCAAAAGTAAGCCGAATCTACTATCAAATAAATCTAGATGTAAATAAAATAGCCTGAGCTTCTAACAGAGGGAAAGCGCATGATGTCAATCAGGGTGGGGGCGAAACTCATTCAAAAATTCATATTAGCAAAGAAATCTAGCTTTGAGATTCAAAAGAAAACAAATTGAATGAAATGTTAGTAATATTATATTGATTAAAGGGGCAAGTGCCTCTACCTACCCCCTTGCGTACTCCCTTCACCTTAAATATGCCCAAACGTGGTATTTATGCAGGTACCGTGACATAAGGCCAAGTGCCATAAGGCCAAATTTAAAAGTTTGCCATTAAGTCACTTTCCAAAAGCGACTTAATGCCAAGTTTTAAGAGTTGGCCTTATGTCGCTTTTACAAAGTGACATAAGGCCAAATTTGTTTGTGACTTAAGGCCAAACATAAAATGTTTTGTAAAAAAAAAATTAATTAATGGAAAAGAAACTTTGCATACACCCAACCTCGCACCCACCCCAAATCCTATCGTGAGCCCAAGCAGGGGGGTTACATACCTCACTGTTTATTGCGAATTTTTAAATTTCACAAACCTAATAAAACCTCTCCTTTATTTGGTTTGTGAAATATAAAAATATTCAAATAAACAGTGAGGTATGGATGCAACCCCCCTGCTTGGGCTCACGATAGGATTTGGGGTGGGTGCAAATTTGGATGTATGCAAAGTTTCTTATGCATTTAAAGAAACTGGATTTAATGAAATTTTCCAATGAAAAAAATAACAGGTACGCTAGTATTAAAAGTGACACAAGGCCAAATTGGCCTTATGTCACTTTGTAAAAGCGACACTCTTAAAATTTGGCTCTATGTCACTTTTGTTAAGTGACATAAGGCCAAATATTCAAATTTGGCCTTATGTCACTTGGCCTTATGTCACGGCACCATTTATGCATTTATGGCAATTTATTATTATTTATGTATTGAAGTTGATTAAGAGTCGGTTACTTTCTATGAAAATTGATTATGAAACTCATTTAAGCAATATAACATTTTTTTTCTATTTCTAACAAACAAAAACTAATTTTTAACTAATTTTAATATCCTCTCTATAAAAATAGCTTATATCGGAATAACATAAGAAATTAAATTTTTAAAAACAGCTTACGTCGTTATAAGATGCCAGTGAACTAAAATTTTGATTTGCAATAACCGCTTAAGTGATGTAAGCGAATGAGAGTAAATTATTTAAATAAGCAATAACAGCTTAAAACACGTTTTTGGCAATAACTATTGCAAATTAGTTTATTTATAAACAAAAAAATGTTTATTTATTAATAGTAAAACTATATTTTAAAAATATGTATCAATTTGTTACATAGATGGTTGGAATTTTTTCAAATCTCAAATTGAAAGTTTAAAGTGCATTTCCCAAAAAGTTAGTTTTCAGACTTAAGCGGTTATTGCTTGTGACCACAGATTTTTAAATCCGAAGAAGCCGCGTCTGTGAGGAAAAATGTATTTACTGCACTATATGGAGGAAGCAGTTAGGAAACATCGCTGGACCATCTTTTCTCACGCGCGAGTGTTAAAATCATGTCCAATCCTGCATCTTTGCCACCTACAGAATCAGCAGCAGAACAACACTCACTCATTGGTTGGGAAATACTGGAATCAAAGATCAAGTGGATTGGAGCCGGTGTTGGCTTCAGGGCCGACGATCCCACCCACACTCATCGACATGATTTCCTGCACGTGTACGAAACAATGCGGTGCAACCTGCGGGTGTCGAAAAGCCGGACTGAAGTGTTCAGCCGTCTGCAAGATCTGCTGCGGGAAAAGCTGCTACAACGTAGTTGATATTGCTGATGACTCCGAAGACAAGGAAAACTACGACCTTGTGCTCACGACAACAGCTTTTTCCAACGAAAATGAAACAGAGCAGAGACCAAACCTTGAATGTCATAACACTAATGAAGAGAGTGAAAACAAAATACCCTCAAGCCCAAAACGGTTGAGAATAAGACCAATTTAATTATTGATCTTTGCAGTAGATTAGACCTACAGGGGATACCACAAGATTTAAAAAAACGCGCCTCATATTCTACCCCTTGGGTGGTGCGGAAAATGGTGCGGAAAAGAGTTAGCGTGGGCGGAATAAGAAAAAATTAACTTAGTTACTACTAACTTTAACTTTTGTAGGTATGTAGATATCTACTTGGAGAAAATAAAATTCCTTTAAGTCCATAATGAATATTATTAAAAATAATACAGTTTCATTCCATACCATGCATACACAGAGGTCGAGATATTCACAAAAAATAAGAAAGAATATTGTTATGCGTTAGTAAACTGACGCGTCATTTTTAATTCATGAATAACTTGGCTCCTGTTTGTCGTAATGGACTAATTTTTTTTAATTTATAGAAAATTTATAGGACTACAAAAAAAAGTAAACCTGAAAAAAAGTACCGTTAAATACAGTTTTTTTCTCAATAGTTATGAAAAAAGGTATAAAATCAACACAAAAAAACCTATTAATGGACTGCAACTTTTTTTCTATTTGTTTAAAAAAATTGAATCTAACGCAAGTTGATAGAAAGAATTATTATAAACAAAAATTTTTTTTAATTTTAACTTTGCGACATACTGGGGCTGAGATATAAAATAAAACCTAAAAACATAAAATTGCGTGGGGGTGCCGACTTACCTATGTTCATAAATTTATTTCTAGGCTTGTGTAAGTAGTTAAGGGCTGAATTTTTTTTTAAATTGTAGGTAATTACAAAGACTTTAAAAGTAAAAATAAAAACCTCATCGTTAAATGAGCTTTTTTCTTAATAATCAAGAAAGAGTGATTTTCAAACAATAAAAACTTACTTCAACTTACTATAACTTTTTTTTATTTGTTTAAACAAATTAATTTTCTTATAATATAATAGCAAATCTTATTATAAATAAATCCATACTTTATTTTTTTCTGTGCGACATACTGCAGCCGAGATATTCACAAAAGACGAAAAAATGGCAAAAAACACATTTTTACCAATAACTTTGGTAAAAAAAGTTGTCAGGTGGTGCAAATTTGGATTTAAGCTTTTTAAATGAGCCTCTATCGATCCATGAAAAAAAATCAGACAGTGCCTCTGCGCGCAAGGTCAAATGACCTAATGACTGGACTAAAATGATCGAAATTCTATTTCCTTCACATAATATGAATACAAGTGAGTGTGCACAAGTAAATTATCGAAGGAGGTATATCTTGGTTAAGTCCATTTTTATTCTTATAAAGTTAATGTTCTTTTCATTTTGTTTTGAGAGGCCATAACGGGACCGAAACAAAGAGAAAATGCGTAAATTTCATTTATTTATTTTGGGAGTTGGAACCAGTAAGTAAGTGATGAGGACTAAATTCAAATAACAGCAAGGTAATAGTGGTCATAGAAGAAGTGAAGAATTACTTTATCATTACTGAGCCATAAAAATGATTCGAATTCGAAGTAATGCTACCCAGTTAATTTGATCCAAACCGGTTTATAAATGAGTTCATAAATGATGGTTTCTTTCACTTCTGTGAATTATTTATAAATGATTTCTAAAGGGAAATGTTTGCTGGGATCTGACATTTCATTTCACTCGCTCACTCACTCACTTTTACTAACTGAATCGATTTTCGACGAAAGGTGACTCGCATATTACTCACTCCCTGTGGTTTTGAATTAGCTGAATGTCGGCACAGGTCTCGCGTTAAGCATTAAACAGTTTCTCCATATAAGTGACTTCTCACTTTTTGACATTCCGATCCAAAATAGATAGATAACTATAGGCCCATTAGCATAATATTGTGCGTTTATAAAATATTTGCAAAATCGAATGAAAGCAAGCTTAGAATTCAATCATCCTTTCGAGCCGGCTGGGATTCAGGTCTGGGTACTCAACAATTGACCCCTCTTCAGACAATTAGCCGAATTATACAAAAATCTAAAGAGTATAAAATAACTCGATATTAAGCATTTATTGATTTTGCCAAAGCGTTTGATACAGTTGAGCAAATATTTATCTGGCAAGTGTTAATTAAACAAGGTGAGGAGCCGAAAATTGTTCGTACTCTTCAAAATATGTACAATGATTATATTGCATGCATTAAAACCGAAAGTATTGGACCAATATTTCAGACGACACACGTTGAGTAAGGCAAGGTAACCCACTTCCACCAGCATTTTTTTCTCCAACCTGGGAAGAAATTTTCCGAAAATTGAAATGGGAAAACAATGGCCTGAATATAAACGGTAAATACTTATCGAATCTAAGATTAACAGATGATATTGTTTTAATCGCCACAACCACAAATGAATTACAAACTATGTTATATAAGCTAAGCTTAGAATTTAAAAAAGTAGGTTTATCCACAAATCGACAGAAAACCAAAATAATGTCTAATGGCAATCCTTCCGAAATTTAAATTGAAGGAACCATTTTAGAGTATGTAGAAGACTCTACATATTTGGGTCAAATAATATCATTCACCGATAAAGATAGGAAAAATGTTAACCAAAGAATAACAAACGCTTGGCGACAATTTTCGAACGTGAAGAATCTGCTGGATCTAAACATTTCGACACAACCACGCAAATGCTTTCTTGACTCAACAATTCTACAAGAATTCTAGAAAATAAACTTCAATCCTGTCAAAGAGCCATGGAACGATCGATTCTGAAGGTGAGATTATCTCAACGGATTAACCATGAAAATTTAAGAAGCCAAACAAAATTCGAAGATGTTCTTTACAAAACAAGAAAATTGAAATGGGATTGGGCTGGACACGTATTTCGGACGTCAGATGATCAATGGACCAAAACATCAACAGAGTGGACTCCACTAGATAAGAAAAGAAGCGATGGTAGACAATTCAAGCGGTGGAGAGACGTAATCCAAACTGTTTGTCTGTTAGACCGACGAATGTAGACGCTTGCATGTATAGTTGGCCCACCACGGCAAGCACGGTAGACAGTGTTTTATTTTAATTCTTCTGTTTATCTTACACACACTACAATAAAACCTATGTTTGAGTACAAAAAAGCAAAGTTCACGTAAAAATGATATGAAGTGAACTGGGGTCATTTTGCAAATAAAAACTTAAATTCTTCTTTTTATCATTCTCTCGGTTATAGCTTTTCTTTGACTGAGTATAAGAACCTTTTTACTAACAAGTAACAAGCTTCCCGAGTGAGCTTCGAGTAGGTATTAATGTAGTTACAGAAGTTAAATGATTAGTTGGTTAAGACAGTAGCTATTTTTTTTTTAAACACTATTGCGTCCGAACACCACGGCGACACCTCATATCTTATTCGACCACAACCAAATTCAAAATCAACACACAAAAGTACACTACCCGTATATACTATGAAAGGTATAACAGAAGGATCATTATATTGACTTAACGCCAGTCACACTTCACATCACTCCGATTGACCTCTGGATGCAGAGGCAGACGTAGAGACAAAGATAGAATGCAAAATGCAACAGTTAGGTATTCAATATCAAACAAAAACAGAAAGGAACCATCTCAAACAACGCACAAAATTCGATTTCACACATCAGCGATGATGCTACACACAGCTTACGGGCACATCTGAAATTGATCTGCTCAAGGTGAGTATACATATCTGCCCTTTTGCCAGAGGACAGGAGGACATCAGCATCCAGCATTCATACTGTGCTATCAGATTTCAATAAAACACAAAAAAAGGACGAAACTAAAAAAAATAACTCCATTGAAATTGAATTTTTCCACAATTCACCTTCAGACAACTGCCACTCAAGGACTCTTGCGCTATCCACCAAAAATATAAAATCCAACAAAAATAAAATTGAATTTAAATGAAAAGACGAAAAGGGAATTTCTCTATTTGTTTTCCACGAAACAATAAAAATGAAAAAAAAAATCAAAACGAAAACGAACTGAATCCTACTGTTGGTTGGTTATAAAGGTGCATTCAAGGATGAGTCGCGCGCCTTGCGCTTATACCACGAACTGATTGAATGAGTATTCAAATTTAAATTTTCTACAAAATAACCTTTCACAGAGCAAGAGAGACAGGGTGATGTGTTATCCTTTCAAATGTCATATGTGATCGGTACAATGAGATGCTGTGTGCGTATGATCCTTTCAAAAAAATATCCTTCGTTTATACATTTGGTGGAATGACGCCTCTTAATTAATATTCTATTGAGATCCGTTCTCTGTAGTATCAGCATATCAGCATCCCCTCATATTGCATGTTAGAAATTTTATTTCTTCTTCAATCCATACCCCAAATAGGTATTTTACAAACAAAACACGAAATTAAAGAATCGAAGTGAAAAGAATCCTTCTCCATATAGGTATACCTTTCCTACAACCCTTTATGAACTGCAGCATCCTTATTTTTTTTTTTTTTTTCATATTCAAATACCATGTGTGTGTCATGTCAGTTGTATACAGAATATGCAAAGTAGCGTGCTTAGTGAATATTTAAATTTATTTTGTTAAGGTGAATTTTTATTGTTTACCCCCTCACCATAGGGTAGGTATTTGTATATTTCTAGGACTAGGATAGGTGCTCAAGGCTTTACCTTTCTTTCTGTTTAACCCCAGCATGTGATCCTGGATGTATGTTGTATTTGTCAATAAGAAACGTTTTTGTTCAAAAGCAGCTGCATGAGATGGGATATTATTTTTTATTTTTTTATTATGCATGTCTGCAAGGATTAATGATTAAAAAGTGGAATTTTTCATCAGAATAATGTTTAAGGATAATTATGTGACTGCTCTCGGGGTCCTTATTTAATTTTTTTTTTTTTGGTGGCAATCAAAGGTGAAATAGTCGTGAGGAAATTAGTTACAAACTGCTTTGCCTAACATATCCTTCATGAATACATCAGTTTTTCGCCGTCGCATATCGTTGTCGTCGTGTTTGCACCGAGGACGTGAAAGACCGTTCGTGACCAAAGTTTATATAAAACATTTTTGTGAAATGCGATTTTCATTTATCTTCCTGGCAGGTCATATTTGTAAACATTCGTTTTTTTTTTTCTTCGCTCTAAATAGAAAAAGGACGAAAAGTTATAATGAACTTGTTGTGGGTTTATTGCATGAGAGAATTTGTGTTGTGAATTTAAGGAATTCATGTGGTCGATTTGGTGTGCTAATGTGGTAACATATATTTAAGGTGGTGACTGGCGATAACATCATCGTCATGAACTGATTAGCATAACTACCTATAGAATGTAGGTGGAGGTGAAGTATGTGAAAAAGGTGTTGCGATTCAAGTTCTTTGAAAAAAAGTCTGAAAAGGAGAGGCTTTCAGTTCTTCTCATCAAGTTGCGGTGTTCATTGGTTAGAGTTTGTATTGAGTGAAGATTTCTTGTGAACAAATTTATATGAAATGTACTCGTATATTGAATCTTTCAATAAAAATAAAAATATGAAACAGTAAACTACCACCCAAGGATTTTTCTTACACTATCAGTTCAGTTGTCTTACTCTAGCAAAATTATGGTTAGACGAATTTATGTATTTTTCATACCTACGATTTTTTTTTCTTGGATTCAATATACACAATACCGACGTAAAATGCCAAGATTGTAAGATACTAAAGTTCAATGGAAAGTACCTTTATAAGAACCTCAGAATGCAGTATAATAATAATTAATTTTCGGGAAAATACATAATTACACATTTTTTTTTAGTATTAAGTATCAATATTTATAAAGGATTCGCAGAGCCCAAAAAAAATATTGCATAACTTTTTGTTTTACTAAAGCACATTTCTTGTCAAGCTTATAATATATAAATAAGCGGATAACCGTTGCCGTCGGCACCTACTATTTACAAATCTTATCTTAGGAGCCCGACTATGAAAATCAGGAATAATAATAGCGAAAAAGAACCTCCCAAGGTTACAAACCCCGAACCGAAGCCTGCAAGGACGATCAGGGGAACATCGTGGTGGAAACGCAGTCGGTGCTGAGGATATGGAAAAATCATTTCTGCAAGTTGTATAACGGCGATGACGAACCGAATTCCGCTACCATGCAAATTGCACCATTCAACCTGGACGACGTAGGCCAACAATTCCGTCCACCCGATCTTGACGAAGTGAGGATAGCCATATCTAAACTTAAGTCCAATAAAGCTGCTGGAGCTGATGGCCTTGCGGCTGAGCTATTCAAAGCGGCTGGCGATGAATTGGTTAGGAGTATGCACCAGCTCATCTGTAAAATATGGTCGGAAGAAAGCATGCCCGATGAATGGAACCTCAGTATTGTTTGCCCGATCCTCAAGAAAGGCGATCCTCTGGACTGCACCAACTACAGAGGCATCAGTCTTCTTAATATCGCCTACAAGATCTTCTCTGCCGTACTTTGTGAACGCCTGAAGCCATTCGTCAACAACCTGATAGGTCCATATCAGTGTGGCTTTAGGCCAGGGAAGTCCACCATCGACCAAATATTCGCACTACGGCAGATCTTGGAGAAAACCCAGGAGTTCCAAATCGATACCCACCACCTTTTTATCGATTTCAAGGCCGCGTATGACAGCATCTATAGAGACGAGCTATATAGAGCAATGTCTAGTTTTGGCATCCCTGCCAAACTCGTCCGTTTGTGCAGGATGACGATGGAGAATGCACGCTGCTCCATCAAGGTCGGCAAAGACCTCACCGACACCTTTGATGTCAAAAAAGGTTTTAGGCAAGGCGACGCGCTGTCATGCGACTTCTTCAACATCGTTCTTGAAAGAATAGTGCAAAACTCTCACGTCAACACCAGAGGCACAATCTTTCAAAAGTCCGTCCAATTACTCGCATACGCTGACGACATTGACATAATCGGACGAACAAAGCGTGATGTCAGTGGTGCTTTTGTGAGCATTAAGAAGGAAGCCAAGAAGATGGGTTTAACGGTGAATGAAAGCAAAACAAAATATATGCTGTCCACAAGAAAGGACACCCAACACCGACGTCTCGGACAGAACGTCACTATAGACAGCTATAATTTTGAGGTAGTCAGAGACTTTGTCTACCTAGGATCCGCTATAAACTCAGCGAACGACACCAGCGCTGAGATCAAACGAAGAATTACTCTTGCCAATCGCTGTTTCTTTGGGCTAAGAAGGCAATTGAGAAGCAAAGCCCTCTCTCGAGCAACTAAACTGTCCCTGTATAAGACGCTTATCATCCCGGTCCTGATGTATGGTGCAGAGGCATGGACACTGCTAACAGTGGATGAGAACGCGTTAGGCTGTTTTGAGAGGAAAATTCTCCGGGTGATTTTTGGTCCCGTCTGCATAGATGGGGAATGGAGAAGAAGATACAACAACGAACTGTATGGGCTGTACAGCGACACCGACCTAGCCACAAAAGTGAAAAGCCAACGACTGAGATGGCTGGGTCATCTAGAGCGAATGGACACCAATGCTCCGGCCCGGAAAGTCTTTGAATCCAACCCCGTGGGACAACGCAGTAGAGGTGGACAGCGTAAAAGGTGGCGCACGCAAGTGGAAGAGGACCTCAACCAACTTGGCGTGCGAAACTGGAGACAGCTAGCTAGAAACCGAGCCGGCTGGAAGAAGCTTGTTGGTTGAGGCCCTGGTCCACCCCGGACTGTAGCGCCACCTTAAGTAAGTAAGTAAAGTAAGTAATAGCGAAACCATGTGGTTAATCATTTTAACTGCGGTACCTATTGATATTTGAAAAAAGGCCGTATTTAAGTTTGCTTTCTTATTAACCAAAAGATGAATGAAACATCCTAATCAGAAAAAGAACAATTTTTTTTTGTAATTAAGACAGTTTTGTTTATATTTATGATTGGAAATAAGTGGAATTTGTTGAAGCGGATGCACAAAACTCTGCTGGTAAGCTTTGATTGGAATCACCAGTTTTGAACCCTGAAATTATTTTAGATTTTACTTCAATTGTTAAAACTCAGCGTTTGAAATCAGTTTAAAAAAAATTGTTGAAAATACGCTTTCAGATTTTTTATTACTTTGAATTTTTTGTACTTTGAATGTATGTATATTTTGTTTCAAGTAAATTTCCGTAAAATGTTTGTTGTGAAAATTAAATTAAATTTAATTAAATTATTATTGTTCATTCGAAGAAGTCCTTGTTTTATTTCTAAAGGAAATATTCATTATTCAAGAGGACACTTTTAAAAGGTTATGGGCCCAGCATCGCGGCAAATATAATATTAATTAATTTTAACGATTTTAAGAAACATCTTCAAAATAATGGATCTTAAAGCGAATGTTTCCTTGCTGAATGGAGAAAACTATATTTTCTGGAAGACGAAGATTCAAGCCGTCCCGTCCTCATAAGAGATGAGCTTTGGGATGTGGTAAGCAAGCCAAAACCAGCTGAATGAAATGATGAATGGATAAAGAAATATAATAAAGCGAAAGCTTATTTAACGCTTAGCATCGAGGATGGTCAACTCATGCATATCGCTCATCTAGAAGATGCATTTAGCATTTGGGAAGTTTTCTCAAGGAAATACGAGAGGTCAACTTTTGGAAGTCGCCTGTATTTGAGAAGAAAACTATATGGTATTCACTATGCTGGTGGTAAGATGAGTGACCATATAGATGCCATTTTGCGAGTTGTTGGTTTGCTAAGAGCTTCTGGAAAACCTTTGGAAGAAGATGAAGTTGTTGCTGTTTTGTTGGTGAGTCTACCAGAATCTTATTCTGGACTAGTTACTGCACTCGAAGGTGGGGATGAAGCAGACTTAACAATTGAATATGTCACTGGTAAGATGTTGGACGAACACCAAAGACGTTTCGAAAACAATGAGCAAAACGAAGAGGAAGTTGCTATGTGGTCTAACCAACAAATTGGGACACGTAAAAGCAGATTGCTACAAATATAAGTCAACTTTACAAAAAGGAAAGCATGCCAAGTCATCTGTAGCATCAACATCGCATGACAAAATCACCAATAAAGATATTCTCTCGTTTGAAGTATGTGCTGAAGTCAGAGTGGAGTGTGGTGGTTGGAACCAGCGTTGCCCCCCTACTACAATTGTAGTGTTTTTACTACACTTTTTTCTCAAAAGCACACACTACGCATAGTCCTCCAAATACTACACTTTTTTTACATTAGAAATAGTGTGTTTGTAGCTTTAAATCTTAACCAATACTTTCACTTCCAGAATGGAATCCACAGTTTGACAGATCATATTGGTTTTCTCTTTATAAAATAAAAATGTATATTCTTCACATTTCTACTTCAGTTTTACAATGTACCGTTTTAAAGTTGGAATGTGAACTGTTTTCTAAACTATTCTCGAATATTTGATGGAGTTGCCAAAATCGGGTGCTAATTTAATAATTTATTACCTATGTATATTTAAAAGTGAATAAAAGGATTTAAAAAATTGTAAAATTATTTTGTTCTTTTTTTACTACGTTTTTACTACACATTTTTTTCCTAAACACTATACACTTTCAATCAGTTGGGGGGGCAACACTGGTTGGTACATAGACTCTGGAGCTACAATTCATATGACCAACGATAAAAATTTCTTTGAAACGATCCGGAATGACAACACAAAAATATACCTTGCCAATGGTTCATCTGTGATGTCTTCAGGAATAGGATGTGGCTGGTTGAATTGCCTAGTTCAAAATGGCGATATTAAGAAGATACTTCTAAAAGAAATTTTAAATGTTCCTGAGCTGGATGGAGGTATGCTTTTGGTATAACGCATAGCAAATCATGGTCATAAGCTTGTTTTTGAAGAGAATGTTTGTCAAATCTACAATAGATCCCAATTGGTTGCTCAAGCGAAGAGAAGTGACAGTCTTTACAAGCTGGAAACTGGAAAATCTATTGAACTGTCCTGTAAAGCTGACAATTCATTGTGCATACATCAATGGCACGGTCGAATTGGCCATAGAGATCCAGTGGCTATCGAGAGGCTTGTGAAAGAAGATCTTGCAACTGGTATTAATCTTAGGAAGTGCTCTGAGAAAATCATCTGTGAGCACTGTATTAAAGGCAAGCTCACGCAGTCTTAGTTCCCAGTGAGACAAAATAGGGAAAAGCAGCCTTTACGATTAATCCATTCGGATCTGTGTGGTCCTATGCAGACATCAACTCCAAGAGGTAATCGATACTTTTTAACACTAATTGACGATTTCTCTAATTACACAGTGGTGCATTTGCTGAAATCGAAAGACGAAGTAGCTAGTGCTATAAAGGGCTATGTCGCAGCTATGTTCAACAAGTTTGGTAGAAAACCAGTCATTCTGCGATCCGACAATGGAAAAGAATATGTGTCGAAGGACTTGGAACAATTCATGAAGAAAGAAGGCATCCACCATCAGTACACGATTCCATACACACCACAACAAAACGGTGTGGCAGAACGTAAAAACCGAAGCAGCGAAGTGTATGCTACTTGATGTTAATCTTCCAAATCGTTTCTGGGGAGAAGCCGTGCTAACAGAAGCCTATTTGCAGAATAGGTTACCCAGTAACAGTCTCGAGAAGACTCCAGTTGAATTGTTTACTGGAGAAAAACCTGATATGAGCCACATTAGAGTGTTTGGATCAAAATCGTTTACCTTAGTTCCAAAGCCGAAGAGGAAGAAGTGGGATGACAAGGCTGAAGAAGGAGTTCTTGTTGGATACGATCTCAACTCAAAAGGTTATCGAATACTTGATCCAACATCCAATAGAGTTTGGATATCAAGATCTTTAAGAATTATTGAAAGTGACCCCAAGAATCCAAAGCTACCCACAAATTTGCAAAAATCAAGATCTAAACTCAATTTTGAAACGGAAGTTACTCCTCTGAAAGAAAATTCTGAATACTTTCAATGAGACTGGGAACGGAAGAAAAGATATCGTTTAATAAGCCCCTTGAAGGGCAAGTATCTCAAGAAGATGAACCCCTCAGTGAAGAACAGTCAGTAACCCAACGTGTTGGAGATATTGAATATCAAACTAAAAATCAAGAAGTTCGGAGGTCAAAGCGTTCAAATAAAGGCATATCGCCTTAATTTCTGTCGTACAAAACACTTGTTGATATTTCGAAAGAACCAGAGTCCTGGGAAGAAGTATTGCGTTTACCACTTGCCGAAAAACGTTAATGGACTGAAGCAGCACAAGAAGAAATTAATTCAATGAAAGAACTTCAAGTTTGGACCCTAACGATCTGCCACCAGAAAGAAGAACAGTAAATGGGTATTTAAAGCCAAACCTAACGTAGACGGAAGCATAAGTATTTATAAGGCACGTTTGGTAGCAAGAGGAAATATGGTGAAGATTATAATGAGACCTTTGCACCAGTGGTTAAACACGAAACAATTCGATCTCTTCTGGTGGTTGCGCATTTGAGACGTTTACATGTGCGGCATTTTGATGTAAAAAATGCTTATTTGAATGCAAAACTGAGTGATGAAATTTTCATGGACCAACCCCCAGGATTCAAGATTTTGGGTCATGAAGAAAAGGTGCTAGGACTTAAAAAAAGCATCTATGGTTTGAAACAATCAGCACGAGAATGGAATAAAAGAGCGACAGAGATCTTACTTGAAATGGGATTCATGGCATCGACAGCGGATTCATGTTTATTTTCAAGAAAAGAGAGCAACGGTCAAACCACATTCATGTTGATATATGTCGATGACATTCTGGTGGCTGGATTTTCTGAAGAACCAATAAATACTATTTATGAAGAACTCCAAAAGCATGTAAATATGGAAGAAGCAAAACATTACCTCGGTATAGAGATCAAACGTGAAAAATATGGCTCCTTCAAACTTAGCCAAAGGTCCAAGATTCAACAATTGATAAAAACCTACAGCCTTGAAGAATCAAAACCAACTTTAACACCAATCGAAACGGGTTTCTTAAGTCCAAGTGAAGAAACAAGTCCGAAGTTGCCAAATAATAACTTATATCGTCAAGCTATTGGGTCATTACTCTATATTGCAAGCGTTTCAAAGACCAGATGTATCATTAACTGTCAATCTTCTGAGCAGACGAATAGAGTCACCAACTGAAAGTGACTGGAAAGCTGTGAAAAGAGTTATGCGATATCTTGCAACTACTGTTGAGAAATCTTTATGGCTCCAATCAAATGAAGAAAGAACTTTGGTGTGTTATGTGGATGCCGACTGGGCTGGTGACTCAAAAGATAGAAAATCTACCAGTGGGTACGTATTCCAATCCGCAGGAAGTAGCATAGCTTGGTTGAGCTGAAAACAGACCTCAATTGCTATGTCATCAACCGAAGCGGAGTATGTATAGCGGCATCACATGCAAGTCGTGAACTAATTTGGCTGCGAAGACTCTTAACAGAAATGAAGGTAAATATTAATCAGCCCACAATTATATACGAAGACAATCAGGACGCATTCGCCTTATTGAATCCGACAAATGAGGAGCTCGAACCAAGCATATTGATATTTGCCATCATCAATCAAATACCTACGAGATCTTCGAGAGAAGAAAATCATACAGCTGAAATACTGCCCATCAAATGAAATGAGAGCTGGCATTTTGACAAAACCACTTTCGAAAGATGTTTTCCAAAAATTTTCAAATTTGTTAGGATTTCGAACAGATGACCAATCGAAACCATCTGAAGCGAGAGGGGGTGTTGAAAATACCCTTTCAGATTGTTTATTACTTTGAATTTTTTGTATTTTGAATTTAGATTTTGTTTCAAGTAAATTTCCTTAAAATGTTTGTTGTGAAAATTAAATTAAATTTAATTAAATCATTATTGTTCATTCGAAGAACTCCTTGTTTTATTTCTAAAGGAAATATTCATTATTCAAGAGGACACTTTTAAAAAAAACTTTGGTATACAATACTATATACATTTTTTAGAAGCATTTGCATAATAGAAATAATAAAAACCAATTTGACCGTTTTGAAGTAAATCGAAAATAAAAAAAAATGATTCTTTCACGGAATGAATTCTTGGATCAGGCCAAGAAAAATAAGCTGCAAATCTCGAAAAATGAAGAAGAAATGTAGATACTGAGACCCAAAAATTATAAATCAAAACTATCAACAAAAAAAATTCGCATAACAACTCATTATTTTATCCAAATATTTCTCAGTTATACAGGGTGTCCCTTAATTCGTCAATAATATTTTAGAGCATGATTTTTGGGTATATTCTAAGAAGAAATTGTATGGGGGGAAAGTTGTATCCAATTTCTGAAAAATTTACTTTAAAGTAGGTACATTTTTCCAAAAAAAAAATCAAGCTTTTTGTGTGAAAATTTTTTTAAATATTTTTTTTTTTGTTAAATGTACTTTTTATTTCATTTCAAGTCAAAAAAGTATCTTACTAATGCAAAACTGTGAAAAAATGTACTGGAATTATGGTTTTCTTAGAAACAACATTTTTTCCTTTACCTGGTATGTAAGACTTTGAAATTTTGGTGAGAAAAAACGGTTCGATGAACCAATTTAAAAATTTGCAGGAATATTGATGTAACAAAAATCTACAAATTTGCATACCAACGCAAGCCATGCAATTAATATTTGCAAAGTTAAAAAAAGATTTACGAAAAGACCACAAAAAGTCAATTTGTAGTACTTTTTTTTTAAACTAACGGTGAACGGTAAAAAATAATTTCTATAAAATCTTAAAACACTCTTGTAAAACGCTTTCTCAAATTTCCAAAATTGTCCTCGAATTTTTTATAACGTCATTATTTGCTGATATATTGGTAATCAAGGCCTAAATTATCTTTTTTCATTCAAAGTCAGATAAATCATGCAAAAAAATTGTACGACAACAAAAAATAAAATACACGACTGGGTCGCACGTACTTGCTCTTATGTTCAAGACACTGCGGGTTTAAGAAAATTGTATATAAAAACATGGAAATTATGAGAGAAAAATGTAGAGAAGTATGAAATACGACATTTTAATTGGATAATACAACTCTTTTGACAGTTTAATGCGGAAAAAAAGAATGCCATCTTGATTCTTGATTGAATATGATTGTATGGGAAAAAAAATTTAAAATCGTTGGAGCGGTTTTTAAAAAAATTAATTTTGTATATATAAAATTCTTAAAACATTTTAAAGAACAAATTTTGGTATGCAAATCTAAAGTATATATTAATGTGTATATAAAAACAAAATTTGAAAAAAATTGTCAACCCGTTTCTGAGATATCGAATTTTCAAAAAAAAAAAATTTGAAACTTTTTTTAAAAATCCAAAAACTTTTTTTTTGAAAATTTTGATATGCAATATTATTTGATCTTATCTGAATTTTGTATATAAAAAATGCATCTAAATCCGTTTAGTCGATAACGAGAAAATTTTAAATAAAACAATACGTTCTATGACAGGTACTATTAATAATTGCTAAGTGTAAAATTTTATAATTTTTGGTTGTAGATCGTACTAATTTTAGTATATGAAAAAAGTTTAATCAAAATCGTAGGAGTCGTTTTTAAGCAAAAATATACTTGCCCTTGCGGTTTTTTGACTTTTGTATGGAAGGTACCGTTATTTTTTCATAAATGTAAAATTTTTTCAAAAAATATTTTAGAGAGTACTTAAAAAGTCTTAAATATCGAGTTTCATGTCGTTTTCGAAATATTTGATTTTCCAAAAAAAAATTTTAAACATTTTTTAAAAATCCAAAAAATATTTTTTCAAAAATTTTGGTAAACAAAACTATTCATATTTCTTGGAAGCTTTTGTGTAAAAAAAATAATTGAAATCGGTCGTACCATTTTGAAGAAAATCAAAAATCAAAAAAATGGTTCTTTGAGAGGTACTATTAATAACCATTTTTGAAAAATGGTTTTCCACCCAAAAATGCCTTTACTAAAATAAATTTATTGATTTTTTTTTTTTTTTGAGAAAAATACGATTATGTAAAATTGATAAAAAAAATTGTATGGCAGGTACCGTTATTTTTTATTCTAAAAAAAAATGAAAACAACGTGTGGGCATAATCACCAAAAACCACTATGTACCAAGTTTGAAGAAATTCGATAGAGCCGTTTAAGCTGTAGACGAACAGACAGACAGACAGACAGAATTGTAATCGCAAGTAAAAATTGAATTGAAGCTGAATAAACAAGGTATCTGATCATTACATTTGACTGACTAAAAAAAATGTATCCATAGAAATGAGAACCTTCAAAAAAAAAAATTAAAAAAAAAAACAATTTTCTTGTCTCGTCTCATTTTTTGCAATAACGCTACTTCAAAAAAAATTTGTTTGCAAACAAATTTCGAAACAAAAAACATAAAGCTGTAAAATGCCTTTTGTTTAAACTCAATACGACCACTCGTCACAAAGGTACAGCTCTTGAAAAAACACTAACAAAAATTGAAAAAAATGTGTTCCTTTAATTTCGGTGACTAGTGTATTTCGATTTTTATTGTTCATACAATTTTAATTTCGTTTTCTAATTATTAATTTGGTCGAACTTTATTTCGTCTTTGATTGTTTCTTTTTTCGATTATTTCATTTCTAAATTATTTCACCGTTAGTTTATTTCATCTTTAATTGTTTCGTTTTCGATTATTTCAATTTTCATTGCTAGGTTTGATTAATGATTAAAATTTGGTGGATTTACTTGGCACGTTTTCTTAATTACTTTCTTATTCACAAATTTAAAATGTATAAAAACTAGTAGTCATTAAATATCAAATTTCTGTCAGAATTTGGAATTATTTCGATATTACTCTGCTTACGATATTTGATATTAAACTTCATGAACTTAAAACTTGGCTTACTTTTACGCACAGGTTTCTTGTACATATGTATAAGAACTTGGCTCTTTTTTAACATTTATGTTTTTATTGTGATTTCATTAATTTTTGAGAAAGATTATATTTTGCCAGGTGAACATCAAGGCCTATTGCTCTACAAAGTTTCATAATTCTACGACCACCGAAAGTGCTCCCAGTTAAAAAAGGCAATTCTGATAAGGTGTGTGGATGCCACTCCCCCTGTTCTCTTTGTATGCTCTTCAAGTCATACCCTTTTACAAATTTTCATCGTTCTACAAGATTCGGAAGTGCTCCATATAATTTTTAAGAAGTGGGTGGATGTCACGCCCCCTGAATAGAAAATAGCAGATTTTTGATTTTCCCTTTGTCTGCTTGTACCACAAGGCCTACCGTTGTGCAAAAATTTAAGCTTCTACGGTGTCGGGAAGTGCTCCATAATTTTGATGATCTGTCAGTGAGTGATTGAGTCAGTCAGTTACGGTTTTTGCGATTTTTGAAATCCTGTGTCTCGGGAATTACTAATGGCGGTTTTACAATGACGCCATATCGCGTTCGCGTGCGTTGCATTTAACAAGCGTTACGGCCGCGTTGAGATAAATCGAGCAAAAAAATTAAACTTCTTTCAACACAAGATGGCCGCATACCCAAATTGAAAATCGAAATGTCCAAACGCACGCAAAAGTGGAATAATTTCAAATTTTGCGTTGCATTCGCTTACGTTACGTTGGTTTGTGTACTTACTAATGGATGCACAATCGTAACTTATTCAGGGTTGTCAGATATGGCGATTTGTCGCCAATCAGGCGATTTGAAATTTGATTTGGTCACACGAAAATCGGTTTGGCGATATACATACCTTAAAAAAATGCGATATTTTTAGGCTTTGGCGATTTTAATTTTTGAATCAAAATTAAAATATCGTCGGTCAAAATGTAAAACTCATGTCAGTACTTAAGCCTAGTACGCTGCTGATGCGAAACGAAATTTTTAGTTGGTCTCCAATAAGACAACGAAATGCTTACGAAAACTATGCGGTAAAATATTCATTGACAGTTGCACAAATTCAAAAAATTAAAACAAATGTAAATGCAAAAAAATCACAAGCATCCATGCTGTAACGAAAGAAACAACAAAAATAAACACGAAAAAACACAAACGTCATTTTTTCGAACACAATAAATGGTCTGGGTAATTAATTGAGTGCGAAAAAAGAGTGTAGACATCTCCAAATAATCTGCTACAATTATCATTTTCGCTCATCGAACAGCGTACTGCAGAACGAAAAGTAGAACTAAATTTTTAGTTTATGATTTCGCTGTGTGATTTTTGTATGGGATTTTTCGTTTCGCATCAGCAGCGTACTAGGCTTTAGAGAAAAATGAGAAAGAAAATGAGAATAAAATGCATCTATCAATCCAAAAAGTCTTATTTTGCAAGCTATTTATTAATACATTGAAAGGTGTTAATGCCCGGGAATTTTATTTCAAAAGTATTTTTCACCCTAATTTCGTTCAAAAGTATATTTTGTTAGTTTGTGAGTAGTTTTACATTTGAACCGATTGTATTTTTTCTTTTTTCTGATCTTCTTTTAAACCTAACATCTTTTTTATTGCGCTGTTTGATAAAATTAAGACATCTAAATACTAAATCTAAACCCACCCAAAACTGAAAATCGATATCTTTCCCTTCACTAAAATAATTTTACTACATTTTATATTAAATTTGGTTATTTATAAATAGGAAAACTTTTAATTCGCCGATTTTTTGACGATTTATATTTTACTTTGGTGATTCCACTTTTTAAAACGTGACAACCCTGAACATAATGTTCAACGCGTCATTGGAAACACTAAACAGAAATTCCTATGTCTGAACTTTTGTGCTGAGAGACAAATTTTTCAACGACTCGGCATTGTAAAACAGCCATACTGCTAAGTAGTTGAATTTTAGTAAGCCACTTGTGTTTGATCAGCTCAGCTGATACCGTGAATAAGAAGCTTCTGACTTTATTGGTACAGAAGTTAGAGGGGGGTCGAAAATCGCCTGAGTTTGTTAATGTTAAAATGGTGGAGTGCCGCGAACTTGGCTGGGCACTACTAAGCCCTTTAATATACCTAATCTAGTGAATGAAAAGCTCACTTTAATTATCTTGCTTACCAGTTTGGCAGCCTGTTAGACATTTCATCACTATGTCATAAGAATATTGCGTGTACTCCCCAGCTTCCAATAACTGTCACCTTACACATTGTTAATTTTAAAACTTTCTAAAATTTTTTATCTTTAGAATATTTCAATTTTCAGTGTTTTCACAGAACACCATCATTTACCATATTGTCATTTGATTTTTTATAAAATAAAAAAAATACAAACATGAAAAACACCCTCACATTACATCATGAACCTTACAAAGCCCCCTTTGCTGGAACAAAAAATGCAGACCAGACTACAAGACTGATGAGTTGAAATTGACAAAAACAAATACCTATACCAAATAATAAAACCCCAGCAAAGCACCAAAAAAAAAAAAACACAAAATAAAATAAACACAAGTCCTTAAATACACAAACTGTAAAAGTTTCGATATTTTATTACGTGACATATTCGAAATCCAATGTTGATCCTTGCGACACAACAAATGGAAATCCTTTAAAATGAAAATTGAGGATGGAGTCGAGAGTCGAATGAATGGAATGAAGTTGAGAAGAAGACGCTTGAACAACTCCAGGACGATTTTCAGCCAACGACAAAGATAAAAACGTGTTAAATGTTTATCTCTGACGAGAATGACGTTGATGATGATGATGATGATTCCACACGGGAGTATAGCGCATATAGTCCCTTATTCCTAGCTCACCCCCACTATTCCCCCATATACACACACATACTTTCAGCACTAAGCACTTTGATTCACATTCTCAAACGCGCTCAAAAGTATGCAAATGAAGCGAAATGGGCAAAAGGCAATTTATCTTCCCGCGGTATACGATGTGGTGTGGGAGCTCCTGTGGATCTAGAGTGGTGCATTTTATATTAATGAGCTGCGGTTGCTATCGCACACATTGTTAAATACCCAAACACGTCCTA
This sequence comes from Dasysyrphus tricinctus, assembly GCA_963921185.1. Lineage (NCBI taxonomy): Eukaryota > Metazoa > Arthropoda > Insecta > Diptera > Syrphidae > Dasysyrphus > Dasysyrphus tricinctus. The sequence goes on from OY992533.1 coordinate 76,571,549, forward strand.
GCAATCCATCATCACTTTCATGCTGCCGCGCGATACCTTTTGCTGATATATTCAACACTGATGGGAAGCTGAAGCTACTGATGGTCGGCTTCGGCAGTAGCGGCGGCCGACTCAAACAGAGGCATAAAGGCTTCTTCAGAGGTCAAACTTCGTGCTCCATCGTTCATCGTATAGTCCACACACAACATGATCTTACGAACCATATTGGGCTGGTTTCCCCTTTGTGACCCACTCCCCGCACCCCTCCTAATCGAGAATCATGTGTGTTCGTTTGAACCTCACGAAAGATAGGGGGCATATCTCAGCTGCTATACCGCGGTGCACTAATTGATGATCTGGCATGATCCTTGTGACGTCCTTATCATTTATCATTGACGATGATCGTTCGTCGCGTTGCGTTGTTGTTCGCCCATTTTGCGCGAACCGATCGCTATCGCTTCTTTGTTGTTGTTGTTTATTGTTGTTGCTGCTATTGCTGATGTTGGTGTTCGCATATATGAGAGATCGCGTTCATCAGCATGCGCGCATGTGGCAGCAGCAAACCTTTTTCGTGGATGTGAACGGAGAGATGATAAAAGGATTGCCTGGTAGGTGGCTTGTTATGTTAACAGGAGATTAATGGCTCGCTTTCAGTTTCGTTAAAGAGCCAACACCAGGCAGTTACACACGCCTCGGGTGTGTGAGACTTTTTGTTAACGGGGGCGATTGTGTGCGCGGTCAAACTAATGCGGCGGCTATGTGTAAACGGTGTTAATATGAATCATTAGCAGCTACTGGATTTTTTTATGAAGTCGGAGTTTTTTCCTTTAACCAAGAACCAACATAGGTGCTACCTACTTTAAAAGTGTGGAATTTTCTGTCGTTTTGACATTTCAAAATTGTCAATAATAATTGTGCTCAGATAGGGTTTATTTTTAAGTAATAAATAAAGCCATACCCCAATGCATAATCATTTTGAAACAGTGTTACTGAAATATTTCTGAGGTGTCAACAAACCTTCGGATTATTGTTTAAGCTTCACATTATAATTAACATTCGCATTGATTAATTTATGATAATAAACCTTCTTCCTTATTAATCTAGGAACGATTGGAACAAAAAATAGGAAACATTCCGACGTCTGCATGAAGACATTCTTTTCCTTTCTCATCTCCTGGGCGTAAACAAAATAATTTACACCGTGTCGTCGTGCGTCGTTGCAAGACAAAATTATCATAGACAGAGGCTCTTCTCCCAATCTGTATCCTTTTTGTGTCACTCAACCGGCATATCTGCATCTTTTTCGATGCTTTGCAAGGACTCACATGCGAGGTACATTGGCAAAACTCACGCTTATTCCCACAGGAAGATATAGAATCCCTAGGATTTTCTCGTTGCAAAGTAACTTCCATTTTAACAAAACAACCAACGACAACGAGACGACTCCTCTTCCTAGAGTCGTAACCAAATTCAAGTTATTAAGAAAAAGAAGAAGAAATTGTGTTGGCTTATAATTCCCGATTAGTCCACCAAATCCATTCCATCAACCAACCTGCTTCATCATCTGTTTAGCGTGAAAAAGGCTAATTAAAAAAGGCTAAAATCGCACTCTAAAAATATCCAAAATAAACTCTCAAAATCTTCGAAATAAAAAACACAGCCAATAACTTTCAATATAAAATTTCCAGTGACGTTTATTCATTGCCCTTCATATAACTTTCAAGATGATTAATATCGTAAGTATGGTAATGGTATAAATCTATGGGACTGCTTCGAAAAACACATCAGTGGTAATGTTCAGCGGCGTGTAGATTAGTAATTATTGACAGCATCCAACATTCTCCCCCGCCAGTGAACGTAGTTTACGATATGAGATGTCATCAGTCGCCGGCGCTTGCCCAGATGCCTCACAAGGAGTTGGTAAAATCATCTTGTAAATTTATGGATTTGTCTCACATGCAAAGAGAGATTTTATTAATACTTTATAAACGAATGTGAAACAAGGTTTAAAAAAAAACAAGCCTTCAATTATAATAAAATCGTAAATTTTTAATTTTGACTATCGCAGCTTACAAAAAAACACATGAAACACGACATCGTAACATGGGCCCAATTCGAACTTCCAAGTTCCAACATCGTGGAAGTTGACTGGAAAATAAGTGGGCACTTCCTGTTCTTCTTCTCCTTAAACCTTTGCCAACTTCACCATTCGTTCATGTTTACCTCCATTTATAATTGTCAGTGTTGTTTGTAATTTGTGTAAGTTATTAAATTATTTTATTGTTTTTCATTGTTTTTAAAGTACATAAAAATATACATTGTTTAATTTGGTTTGATTTGTGATTCCTTTGTTTCCATTTTGTGTTTAGTAAGTGGGGGATTATTTATTGTGTCAGCATCATGACTGTACCTATGTATGTACGTCCAAGCACATTGACAGTGGGTAGAGAGAGCCGTGATGACAATAATTTTTGATTTTGTGTTATTGATTTGTTATCGTTTGTTATTAATGTTTATTTTCTTTATTTCATATGTTGTATTTCAAGAGCATAACGATATATAACTATATAAAATACATTCCGAAGTTCCATTCATATCAGATTAATTAAAGTATGAATGCGATTTTTTTTTAATTGGTTTTCTATGGTTGCCAACTGGGGTACATTGTATGTGTTGGTTATAATTGGCGATATTTCATAAGTTTAGTTTTAATTTTGTTTTATATAGTTAATTAGGTAATATTATATATTTATAATGAGATTCGTGGTTTATATATATGTACATATGCTTCATAGTGCTTGTGATTAATTTGAAAATAATTATTTGCACGTAGTAAATACGTAGTAAGTACAGACATGGGCGCTATTGAAGCTGTTTTTTTTTCTATATTTCATTTGATTGTGTTGATTTACATTTTGTGCGATAAGTTTTTTACTAACTATTTATTATTGATTCATGATTGTTTAAATTCGCAATTCATATTAATTAATTATTATTTTTTTTTTATCTTTAATATACATTTCTGGTTTTTATTTACAGGTAGTTCCTCTATTGTGGGTTGTTTTTATTTACAATACATTTTAACCATTGGTTCCTGTTTCCTCTTTCATCTTGTTTTCTTATTTTACTGTGTAGGTTTCTTCTTAAGTGGACTGTATATTTGTATTTGAACGTATAATTGATTGAGTTATGAATGATTCACTGATGGACGACTGTACTTTTGAACTGAGTGAATGAGTACTTGAGTGATGGAGTGAGTGAGTGAGTGAGTGAGTGAGTGAGTGAGTGAGTGAGTATTCTTTTGAGAGTGAGTTTATTTTGTTTAATTTCTTATTTAGAGTGATTTTTCTGGTTTTATGTTATGTTTTATTGTAATTTTAGAGTGGGTTTAAATTTTTTGATTTTCTTCAATGTGTTGTTATTTAGGGTTTTAAATACTCTTAAGTGTTGTTATTCAGGGTTTGACTCTAAGTTCTGTGTTGGGTGATATTTTAATTTATGCTGGGTTTCCTTTTTTAGATTATTGCCTCCTCAGTATTTGTATTGTTTGACGGAAGTGGGCAAATTTTAGTAATGGGCCTTTTGAACTCTCCATTTTGCGTTTTTACTTTTACTACGCGAATAAGTTCATCTTCACCAGGATAGGTTACGGTGATTCGAGCCATGAGCCATCTTGAGGGAGGAAGCCTTTCATCCTTGAGTAGAACCAAATCTCCTACTTTAGGTTGCTGTTTTGTTTTCAGCCATTTTGGACGATGCTGAAGCCTGTTTAGATAGTCGCTGCTCCATTGTTTCCAAAATGTTTGTAGTGATGCCTGCACGCGTTTCCATCTTTCAAGGTATCCAATTCTTTCAGCTACTAGATCTGCTTCGGGAACAACATGACTTGAAGTGCCTATCAAAAAGTGCGCGGGTGTTAGTGCAGTAAAGTCGTCGAAGCTGTCAGTTAATGGGCAGAGGGGTCTCGAATTGAGACACGCTTCTATTTGGGTTAGAAGTGTGCTGAGCTCCTCAAAGGTTAACGCTTCGTTACGGGCAACACGTCTTAAATGGTATTTCACCGATTTCACTCCTGCTTCCCATAATCCACCGAAGTGAGGAGAAGCGGGAGGAATAAATGTCCATTCAGTGCCTAATTTGCTTAATGATTCGGCTATTTCCTTGTAGTCGTGCTTGGCAGTTTTTAGCATTTTTTGGAGTTCCGTACTGGCTCCCTTGAAGTTGGTTCCGCAGTCACTATATATATGGGAACAAATCCCTCGTCTCGCTGTAAACCTTCGGAATGCGGCGATAAATGCTTGGGTTGTTAAATCTGTTACAGCTTCCAAATGAATTGCCCTTGTAGCAAGACAAACAAATATGGCGAAATATCCCTTAAAGGTTTTTGATCCTCTTCCTTTCCAGGCTTTTACTTCCATGGGTCCAGCGTAGTCAACGCCTGTGTGTGTAAATGGTCTTGATATGTTGACTCTTGGAGCTGGTAAATTTCCCATTAATTGTTCCATGGGCTTTGGGTTGACCCTAAAACATGTGGTACATTTGTTGATAATCTTTCTTACAGTGTTTTTAATATTGAAAATCCAAAATTGATTTCTAATACACAGAATCACTTGTTGCAGCCTGCCATGTAGCGTTTTCTCATGTGCATCATCGATGATGAGCTTGGAGAACACATGATCCGCTTTCAAAATGATAGGGTGTTTTTGATCGTATGTAAGAGAAGAATTTTGAAGTCGACCTCCGACCCTTATGATGCCGGTCCTGTCCATAAAAAGGTTGAGTGCTTTGTAGAGTTTAGTTGTTTTATTTTTCTTTAACTCTGTGATGACGTCAGGAAACATTTCTTGTTGTACAAGCCGTGCAGCAGTTAGCAATGCAATTTGTATTTCTCTGGGCGACAAAATAGAAATCATCCTGAACTCTTTGGCCTTTCTAACGTTGTAGACGAACCTGTTTACAAACGCTAAACTTCTCAAAACTTCAATGAGTGTTGAATATTTGTAGATTAAATGTATTAAACCACCTTCATCATTGATAACAAGATGTATCTTAATTTTCTTTTCCTCTTCTTCAGTTTCTAATTGAGTGGGTTGTGTTGGGATAGAAAAATTCCATTTTTCTTGAAGAAATGTTGGTCCTTTCCACCAAAGAACGCTGTGCAATAGTTTTGATGGCAGCATACCGCGAGATGCAAGATCCGCTGGGTTTAGTTTTGTTGGAATGTGTCGCCATATACTAAGGTTTGTAAGTCGCTGGATCTCAGTAACCCGATTTGCAATAAAGGTTTTCCATCGTGAGGGTTGTGCAGTTATCCAGCAGAGGGTAATTGTGGAATCAGTCCAAGCATATGTTTTTATGGGTTTAAATGGGAGCACTGTTTGTGTATAGCTCAGAAGCTTTGCAAGCATAACCGCTCCACAAAGCTCTAATCTTGGTAGTGAAACTGTGTTGACTGGAGCTACTCTAGTTTTGGAGATAAGTAAGTGAGTGTGAATGCAGTTGTTATGGTCCAAAACTCGAAGGTAGACTGCAGCTCCATACGCTTTTATCGATGCATCGCTGAATCCATGGATTTCGATCTCCTTAATATTGCCTTGGGTATTAATCCATCTGGGAATCCGAATGTCTTGCAAAATGGACAGTTCTTCTTGAAAGGATAGCCATTCCTGTTGCAGCTCCACTGGAATTCTTTCGTCCCATGCGAGACCTCTCAACCATAGCTGCTGCATAATAAGTTTTGCCTTTATAATACAGGGTGCAATCCATCCTAGCGGATCAAATAAATGTGCAATCGTTGAAAGTATTGTACGTTTCGAAACTGTTGCTTCGACGGCAATTCTCTGGAATGAAAATGAATCAGAAGAAGGATACCAACTGATTCCTAATGTTTTTGTATGATCTAGCGTTTCTAGGGTGAGTGATACACTTGTTTCTCGATCTTCTTTTGGTACCACATTAAGAAATTCTTCATTATTACTCATCCATTTTCGAAGATGAAATCCCGCTGATCCTAATAAAGTTGAAATCTGATTATATTTTTCTTTAGCTTCTTCTAGTGAATCTGCTCCTGACACCAAATCATCGACGTACATGTCTTCACGAATCATTTTGGCAGCTAGTGGATATGTACTCTCTTCATCGCCAGCAAGCTTTTTAAGTGTGCGATTTGCCAGATATGGAGCAGGAGCCGTACCAAACATCAATACCTTTACCTTGTAAAGCTTGACTGGTATCATTGGATTCTCACGCCAATAAAGTAGTTGGTAGTAGGCATCATCCGGGTGAATTTTGATTTGCCTATACATTTTTTCAATGTCGGCCGTGAAGGTAATTTTGTTTGTCCTCCATCTTAGAACAATTGATATTATGTCCGTTTGAGTTTTAGGCCCCGTCATCAGATGGTCATTTAAAGAACTCCCGTCCGAAGTCTTGAATGAAGCATTGAAAACTACTCGCAGCTTAGTTGTGGTGCTTGAATCCTTGATTACTGCATGATGTGGTACGACATATTGAAAAGGTGAATTTAATTTGATGTCCTGATTTATGTCAACTTCTTCCATGTGATTGAGTTCAAGATACTCAGATATACATTTATTATAATCGTTGTAAAGTGTTGTGTTGTTGAGTAGCTTCCTTTCTTGTTTGTAGAACATGGCTAAAGCATTTCTATGTGTAGATTTAAGTTCTGGGCGATGGTTTCCTTTGAAGGGAAGTGAGACTTCAAAGCGCCCTCCCGGCAACCTTTTGGTGTTGTATAAAAAGTGCTGCTCGCACTCTAGATCTTCTTCATTTTTAGCTTCCTCGTATGGGGATTCTTCAATCTCCCAAAATTGTCGAAGTTGGGTGTCAATATCGACAAATTGGCTGTACACTTGTAGTGTGCGAGGTGTTTCAAAAGGAACTTTTCCCAAAATCAGCCAACCAAATTGGGTTTTTTGAGCAATGGGTGAAATTGGTTCTTCGCCCTTTATAATGTCGGGTAAAACAATCTCGCAATATACGTCATTGCCTAGTAATAGATCGATGTTGGCTGGTTGATTAAACGTAGGATCGGCCAATATCAAACCTTGAATGTGTTTCCATTTGGTTGTGTTCATTTCTTGACTTGGTAGAAGTCCTGTAAGAGTTTTGTAAACGTAGCCTCTTGTGGACGTCTCAAAGTCTGAACAGGTTGAGCCAATGTTCAATTCGACATAGTTTTGACACGAACCACTTTTAGTATGGCCTACCACCGAGACATCTAAAAACGTTCGGTGTTTTTTCAAACCTAAAAGCTGAGCAGCAGACTCTGTTACGAACGATGCCTGTGAACCGGGATCAATCAAAGCTCTCAATTTTATAAAATCGCCTTGTGCTGATTTTACCTTAATAATTGCTGTAGCTAATAAAATTTGAGTATTTCTATATTCATTTAAATGGAAGCAATTTGCAGATGTTGACTGTTGTTGTATATCTGAAGGGTGAAAGGATGCTGCGTTTGGGTTAATTTGACTGGATATGTGATGTGTTTGAGATAAATTTTGATTATTAGTGTGTGTGTTAGGGTGAGTAAATGAGTTTTGATTATTATTTGAGTGTGTATTAGTGTTTGAGTGCGATTGTGGGTGAGAACGAGTGAATGTGTTAGGATTGTTTGAGTTGGGTGGTAATTGGTTAGACTGATTGAGTGCTTGTTGTGTATTTGAGTTATTTTGTGAAGCATTTGCATAATTATTACTAAAACGTGTGTTGTTATTGCTAAAATGAAGTAATGAGTTGTGTGGTCTCTGGCAAAAATGACACGTCTTATTACTTGGGCAGTTATTTGTGCGATGGCTGTATGCTAAGCAGTTAAAACAATTGCCAAACTGTTTCACAACTCGCTGCCTGGCATTAATGTCCATTTTCATAAACTTATTGCATGAACGCAATGAGTGAACACCCCTATGACACACCTTGCATGTAAATTTTTCGGTGGGTTCAGAACTTACATGGAAAACGTTTCTCGTCTGCCTTCTATGTATTGACGTTGATTTTTCATTTATCTGCTGATCCACCATCTCTAATGTTCTAAATTTTGTTTCCAAAAATTCAGAAAATTCTTTAAATGTGGGAATCTCCTTTTTTGTCCCTAGTGAGGTTTCCCATAAAGACTGTATTTTCGATGGCAGTTTTTTCACAAGCAAAAAAATTATTATCGCATCCCAATGATTGACGGGCAAGTCCAAATTCTTTAGAGCATGTAAAATTTTTGTCGAATTATCCAACAGTTCACGGATTCCTTTGGCACTTTCTTCAGCTACGACTGGCAAATCGTAAAACAACTTGAGTTCGTGGTTCACCAAAATCCGCTTAAAATCATAGCGAGATTTTAGAAGCTCCCAGGCTTGGTCGTAACTAGCATCGTCCACATTTACGTGATCAAGTAAAGTGCCTGCACTTTCCTTACAACATGACTTCAAATAATGTAACTTTTCTATTTTAGTAAGAGATGAATTACTGTGCACAAGTGAAACGAATTGATCATGGAAGGAACGCCAATTCTGGTATTCACCTGTAAATATGGGTGGATGAATTTTTGGAAGCCGGACATCGTGCGACTTCTGAGATTCTGACTGCTGTACAGGGATTGATTCATTTGTTTGAATTACCGAAGTAAATTTTTCTAGCTCATCCAAAAGTGAAGATTTGTACAGCATGTAGATTTCCTTTGCTTCATTGTGGACTTCGTCCAGAGAGTTAAAAACATCTTCCTTGAGTTGATCATCGCAAAGAACTTCTTCATACTTCTTTTGAATAATCAACAAATTACCTTCTAACAGGTCAAGACGTGTGGTGACGTAGTTTTTTGTTCGACGACTTGGGCTCACCGTCTTCTTGAAATTTTCAAAATCTTTTGAAATTTGCTTGCAGGTATTTTTAAAAATCTTAGCTGCACTCATTTTCACTCAACTATTGCTTACTATTTTACTATATAAGTCTTAAGTAAGTTAAATAAAAGTAAAATGTACTCACTTTTCTTTCAGTGTAGACAGGCGGCGCGGCGTGGCGGCAGCGCTCTTTAACTTCCTTCTGATGACTTGGACTTCCTTCACTCACTTGCCAATTTTTATCTTTATTTTATTTGTATGTATTTATTTGCATAAAGAGGAATGTTAATAATTGTTTTTAAATGTCTTCTTGTATGTTACTTTTAACAAATAAATTTATAATATGCGACAAAATGGTCGCGACACAGTTTTTCTTTTGCTTCACAAAAATTTGCAAATTATTTTATTTTGTGGTTCACTTTTTGCTCGAAGGACCAAAATGTTTAGCGTGAAAAAGGCTAATTAAAAAAGGCTAAAATCGCACTCTAAAAATATCCAAAATAAACTCTCAAAATCTTCGAAATAAAAAACACAGCCAATAACTTTCAATATAAAATTTCCAGTGACGTTTATTCATTGCCCTTCATATAACTTTCAAGATGATTAATATCGTAAGTATGGTAATGGTATAAATCTATGGGACTGCTTCGAAAAACACATCAGTGGTAATGTTCAGCGGCGTGTAGATTAGTAATTATTGACAGCATCCAACAATCATCATCATCATCATCATCGGGATATGCATGTGACTTGTCGATTCAATTTAATTGTGTCTCGAAGTTTTATTTTGCGTCTGCCTCTCCAACTCCCCCCCAACATCCACAAAACTTCGATTTAATTCCCAAAAATTAAACGAATGACTAGCTGAGGTTCTGGAGCAAAAGCCTGACAACCACCTTGCCTCCCAAATTTGTCAAAATAAAAAAAAGAATCTCTCTCCCTGGAGTAGATTAAAAAAAAAATAAAAAAGACAGTCGAACTTAATTGCTTTTCCACATGAAGTCAGTTGCAAGTCACTCTACTATGGAGTTCTATGGTGGATGGATTGCGTTCAAGGGTTTGAGTTTCGTTGATACGCATCTAATGCTATTAGGACTTTCTCAGGAGGGTGATGGTTATAGAGGTTGTAGGTTAAAATAGGTAGAGCTTAGTTCAGCATACACACAAATTCATTGCGGGGTCGGTAAACTTTAAAATTACATTTCTTTAACTTACGATGGAGATAGACAATGCTGATGAATACACGACGAATGTGTTCACAAAGGGGAAGGTTGGCAATTTTTTTTTTTTTTGGTTTCGATCCCTTAGTGACTTGTCAATAATTATTATTTCCTGGAATTTGGCCAATATTGTTTAGTTTGATTTAAGACCAGCTATTTGCATGTGGCGATATGAATGTGTGGAAACTTTTCGTGACTGTAAATTTTCTGTTCGTTCCTGTGGTAAAACGGAAGCTCAACTTGAATATTGAGGTCAGAGATGAAAGAGAAAATTGTTAACTTTTATATATTTTTTGAAAAGACAAAGGTATTCTTTTACAAAGTTAAAGCCTTTGTATGGAAAAGGCTAGGTATCTTACAGACGAAAAGTGAAGTTAGTATCAACTTATTTCTTTACGAAGTACTACTAAGTACTAAAATGTGGTGCGTCAAGTTTATTCTAGCAATCTTCAACGCCAGATTAGGAAAGGAGGGCATCTTTGAGTTGACAGTCGGAAAAAACAGCCTGCACGTCGAAACTCCGGATAAAGGACACAGCACACAGGCTGGTGGACTTCGTGACGGAGTGACATTTTAAAGTACTCCTTTCCCACATCACCTTGACACAAAGGGGCTTGGTGGTCTTGTGATCAAAAAACTTTAAAAAACATTCTGAACCAAATTGATCACATCGCTATAGATGTCAGACATGCTACCAATATCTACGATGTCCGAACGTTCCGGGGAGCAAACGTGAACTCGGACCGCTATTTGGTAGTATCTCAAGTATGTAGGCCAGGCAGGGCTGTCGAAGTACTGCAATTGAAGTATTTGTACTGCTTTTTGAAACTCCGTACTGCCGTACTGCTAATAAGACCAAAGTACTGCTTTTTTGAAAATATGTTCACAGAACATTTGCAAATCATAATCCTATCCAAAAAGCTTTAAAATAAATAAATTAAAGGTCGTAGATTTATTGAACAAAATCTCGCGTTACATTTTTTTACGAGTGCATAAATTGTTGTTTAGGCATTGCCTGTATATCGCAAGTAAAAAATTCGAAATTCTGGATCTTTTCAGATTTTCTTTTATAATCCGAAAAAAGGAAGTTTATGGACATTTTGATGTCATTTGAAATGAAATATTCCACACACGTCAAAATGTAGTTTTTCACCCATCTGTCAAGCAATGTTAAATTATATTAATGGATCTCTAGCCCAGGAAATTTAGACTTTTATGTTCTTCCACAAAACTCCTACAAAGCTGAATTTTTCTTTTGACTTCCTGAACAATTTCCAAAACCACCCTAAATTTTGGCTGAAGAAAAGAATTTTTGGAGAAGTAAAAGAGTGTAAAATTAAGTTTTTTGCTAATTTTACGAAAACTATCAACTTTTTGGAATGAAATATTAAAGTAAAATTGAAGCTTATTCAATTCTATAAAAAAAAAAAATTACCATGCTTTTTCTTCGAATAACCAATAGATTCAGGATTTTTATGGAGTGGAAAATTTATTCAACAAATTTATAAAAATAGCATTAATCGATCAGCAATATTTGTTGTACTATATGCGTTTGGCTACGTTTTCTCATTATAAACCAAGTTATTATGGTGTCCAGGCTAAGTAAGGCCATCATCTGGAAAAAGGAGTGGTTTCAATTTATTTAATAACCTTATGGAATTTTATTTTACGACAAAATGACAAAAATTAACTTTAAGGCAGTAAAATTATCTAAGCCTGTAGGTATACCTGTGTACTAATGAAGTTAGAGCGGGTCAAATTTGGTCTTTTAAGGAAGGGAAAGGGAAAAAAAATAATTACAATAAATATTGTATGTAGCTTATAAAATTATACCTACCTAAAAATATTAGCTTTTTCCTAAAAGCAACAGATTTTGAAAAAAACGTGCACATAACAAGAGTTTCTATGTTATGCATTAACAGTTATATTTGTAAATATATATTTTACTGTCGTACTGCTGGGTACTGCTATTTTTTTCCTCGAAGTACTGCTTTCTGAAAAAGTGAAACGACAGCCCTGAGGCCAGGTCTTTTTCAAACGATGCCAACGTCTCTCTTAAACTATCAGCAAGCCCGGCCCCAGCATCAAGTACAGAGGACCAGTGGAAACATTGCCAACAAGCCAAAGGAAGTGCCGCCACTGATGTGCTGGGTTTCCTATGGTTCGAAAAAGAGTGCCAGCTGGTGCATGAAGCTAAGAATAAGGCCTACCAAGCAATGCTGCAGACGAGAACTAAAGTTGCTGGAAGAGCAGCCCGGGAGCTCTATGGGCAAAAAAGGAGGGAGAAGTGCCAACTTCTTAGAAAGAAATAGAGAGAGCACGAGAAGTGGGAGGTGGAGTCTATTGAGGATTGTACCGGTAGGGGTAATATTCGTAAGTCCTATCAAAGGATGAAATGATCTACTGAAGGCTATAAGCCCAGAAAGGAAGCCTGCCGATATGAGAACGGGAACATGGTAGTACACACAGTCAATGCTAAGGATCTGGAAGGAACATGTTTCTAGATTGCTTAACGGTGAAGATAGCCAATATAACGCTGCTACGCTGCTAGGCAAAATATTCCATTCGATTTACACGATGATGGTCAATATTTTCATCCACCTGACCTTCATGAAGTGTGGTTGACAATTTCCAAACTTAAACCATGCAAGGCTGCTGGTGTGGATGGACTCCCAGCTGAACTACTCAAAGCAGCGGGAATTGACTTGATAAAGAGCGTGCATCAACTCATCTGCAAATTTTTTTCGGATGAAAATATGCCCGATAAATGGAACTTTAGCATAGTGTGCCCCATTCACAGAAAAAGGAAATGCTCTGACCTGTTCCAACTACAGAGGAATAATTCTCCAAAGCGTCGCACGTTCAAAATTGCTTTAAACCATTTGTCAACGCAGATAAGACGACGGAGTATTATAATATCAACGAGAAAGGAATCTCAACTCGGGCAAATCATCATGATGAATAGATATAACCTCGAACTTGACAAAGACGTTGTCCACCTGGGATCCACTATTACCTCGCAAAATGACATAAGCGCAGAGATCAAACGAAGAATTACTTTTACCAACCTCTGTTCCTTCGGGCTTAGGAAGCTTTTCAGTGGTAAGGCCCTCTCTCATAGAACCAAGGAGCTTTTATATAAGACCCTAATCATCCCTGTCCTTCTGTATGGGACAGGAGTATGGACCCTAAAAGAGTAAAAAAAAAAATTGCTTAGGTGCTTTGAGAGGAAGATTTTTCGAGTGATTTTTGGTCCTGAGTATCGAAGGAGTCTGGAGAAGAAAATTCAGTGATGAGCTCTACGGACTATACTGTGACGTTGACCTGGTCAAAAAGCTGGAAAAACAGGGGCGGAGGTGGCTGAAACATGTGGAGCAGAAGACACACCCAACAGGTGGCACACAAGTGTGCAACGACCTCAACCGATTTGCTTTGCGAAACTAGAGGTGTTTAGCGAGGGACAGAGCTGGCTGGAGAGACTTGCTGATTGACGTCGGTCGCCCCGTAGTCCAACCTGGGCTGTTAGTGCCATCAAAAGTAAAGAAAAGCAAGTGCCTAAGTTTACTTTGCAGCTGAGGTAAGTTCGGTGGTGTTCAGGATTATTCATATAGCACGAAATCTAGGAAACAAAACGGTCAGAGCCCAAAAAAAAAATCCAGTTAGATCTTTGGAAAGGAACTCAAAGAAAAAAAATGGGCGGGAATCGTTATCGGAAACTCTCCTCAGCTATAAGGAATAAAGTGGTCAGAACCCTTAAAGGAGAACTTTATCTGCAGGACTTCTAGAGCAGGAGCCCAAATCTCGACCAAATGGTCGAGAATCCATAAACTAAAGTCATGTTGCCAGCACACAACCTGGGAACAAAAAGTTCGGAACCCCCTGAAACGGGCAGAATCCTCAAAAGGGAATCTTTCCAGTGAGCTTCTTGGAAAGGAGCTCAAAGTAACAAAATAGGGTTGAGAATCCTTATCAGAAGCCATACGTACTTACCCAACAAGTTTCTTTAAGCCGGCTCGGTTTCTAGCTAGCTATCTCCAGTCTCGCACGCCAACTTGGTTGAGGTATTTTTCCATTTGCGTCTGCCACCTTTTACGTTGTCCTCCTCAACTGTGCCGCCATCCATCCCATAGGGTTGGACTCAAAGACTTTCCAAGCTGGAGCACAGATGTAAATTCGATCTAGGTGACCCAGTCATCTTAGCCGTTGGATTTTCCCTTTTGTGACTATGTTGGTGTTGCGGTACAGCCCCTACAGTTCGTTCCCCATCTATGCAGACGGGACCAAAAATCATCCGGAGCATTTTCCTCTCAAAACAGCCTAAAGCAGTCTCATCCACCGTTAATAGTGTCCATGCTTCTGCACCATACACCAGGACCGGGATGATATGCTTCTTATACAGGGACACTTTAGTTGCTCGATAGAGCGCTTTACTCCTCTATTGCCTACTTAGCCCAAGGAAACAGCGATTAGCAAGAGTAATTCTTCGTTTGATCTCAGCTGAGTGACAAAGCCTCTGACCACCTCATAATTAAATCTGTCTATAGTAACGTTCTGTCCAACACATCGGTACAAGCGAGTATCTGGACGAACTTTTGAAAGGTTGTGCCTCTAGTGTTGACGTGAGAGTTTTGCACTATTCTTTCAAGAACGATGTTGAAGAAGTTCCATGACAGCCCGTCCCGCCGTCGCGTTGTCTATAACCTTTTTTGACATCAAAGGTATCGGAGAGGTCTTTGCCGACCTTGATGAAGCAGCGTGCATTCTCCATCGTCATCCTGCACAAGCAACGAACAAGTTTAGGAGAGATGCCAAAAGGAGACTTTGCTCATACGCGGCTTTGAAATTGAAGAAAAAGTAGTGGGTATCGATTTGAAGTTCCTGTTTTTTTCCTAGATCTGCCGTAGTGCGAATATTTGGTCAACCACACAGGATGGATTTTGGATCGGCGTGAGGCCATTTGGTTCGTTGAGTCTGCCATGTATGACTAGGCTAGCTTAAAGACGTAAGTCAAAATAGGTTTTCTAAGGTAAAACGAATAAATACCCGAAGGTCTAGGGGGATTTTTTGGCGTTTTTGGTAAAATTTTTTAAGCCCAAATAAGTTTTTGTTTCATCTCGACGATCTCTATAGAACTCAACCGTGGAATGGAATTTGATTTATATGAAATTTTTAATGAAAAAAAAAATAGTTCTGCTCCACCCTTCTTAGGAAAACAAAAAACTTGAACATACAAAAAAACAAAACACCCAGCTTCTAATTTCGTCACACAAAAAAAAAAGTTTTTTAAACTGCAAACAAATAAAATCATCATGTGCATGTAACATGCAATAGAAACACGAAAAAATTACCATGCGAGTATGCAAAGTTATATGAAAGAATGTTTTGGGTTATTAAAACGATTCTCAAACCCTTCAAAATGGACTTCTTATCATCATATACCTTCAAATCAAACCCTATCTTTACCCCATTTTCGATAATTTATTATTTTTATTTTCACAAACTTTTTTTTTTTTGTTCTGAATTTTTGTCCTCCTCCACAGTTCGATGAGTTTTTCGAGGTATTTTTTTTTTATTTTGTGTCTGTCTTGCTGCGGTTTTGTAATCTAAAATTAAAATCAATTCATTACAAGCAACTTTACGATACTCATTTAGTTAGCCTGATTGATAAGTTGTTTTCGATGGAAATCGAAAAAAACACAAAAAAAAATAAATACAAATAATGAAACAAAAAGAATAGTAATTAGATATTCATATAAGGGTGGCTTCAAGTTAAGTTAAACAAAATAAATAAAAACAAGAATATCCTCCCCAAAATCAATGAGTTGCGAATGAGCACGAAAATCAAATAACGAGATTGTTTCGTTATTATTATTATTTTTTTTCGAAATTATTTTTTTGTATTTATTCTAATCAAAAAAAAAAGGAATAAAAAACTAACGAACTGGATATGCATATTTATGTCCTTTAATTACATCAAAAGACAATAATATGGGGAGAACAGCGTAAAAAAAATACGCGACAATACGAACGAGCGAGGGTTGATGGAAATATGTATGTATTAATGAATCACCCACCAATCGAGTCGTGTAAATGTTCTTTCATATGAATTTTTTGGAGGCATTGCGGTTTGACTAACAATGTATTTTTTTTTTTTTGTTGATTTGCATAAAAGGTATTTAGCTACACTCAGAGAAAACTTCACTTCGCTTCGTGGTCAATTTGGGAATCATTACACAATTTACTATTAGAAGCAAGATTTTGATTTTCATTCGGACAATTTTTTGACAATTTGTGTATTTAGGTTAGACAAGGCCTTTTGACAAGAAGTTAGTGTGGCCTGGCTTGTGCCATTCTGAATATTGCGGCTTTGGCATACCTGGACGGGCCGCTTCTCTCTTCTGTTGATTGATTGACAAATTATTACAGTGCGAAACACTAGCGTTTTTATTAGCATGTTTGTGCACAATCGCACAGTGTACGGTTCAACTCAGTAATCTTAATCGTGGTTCTTATTATCTACACTGAAAGAAATTATCGAGCAAAGAGTTTGATCTCAATTTTCTCGTTATATTTAATGAGTTTTATCAAAAATACAGACTTACTAGTGGTAGGTTGGTGCATAGCACTCGAGGCCGAAAAAATCTGGCTGTTTGTCATTCTTCCACAAACGTCTTGTTTGTTTGTGAATGTCATCGGGGAAGTCAAGAAAGCATCGAATTTCCAAGAAATCGAAAGAAATGTTTTGGTAAAAAATATATTCACACTGTGGGCGCACTGCAAGTGTAAATTTTTGTACACCAGATTTTACATGTAAAAAAAAATTAAATTCCACTTGTCTTAGAGATGGCTGCAATTTTTTCTGAACCTAGTTGGATGGAGGCCAGAAAACTTCCGATCATTAAAAGGCAGACTAGAGAATATAGGCAGTGGTGAGGGGTGAAACATGCATTTTTTTTAAACAACTGTCTCCAGCAATGTTGAAAATTGACAGAAGTTGATGAAGAGTGCGTAAAAGAGAAGATTTAAAAATGTCAGAAGGCTTTGTTTATGAAATGTACATTTCATAAGATAGGTACTAAATAGGACTTGGGCGCGTAGGTTGACTGTAGTAACCTATGTAAAGTAATTTTTTACGTTTGAAACCTATTTTTTTTCTCAGAAACTATTAACAATAAAAAATTGATTTAAAAAACATATTAGAGACTAGATTTATGGCTTTAAATAAAGCTATAGCATGTCATTGTAAGTGGTCCCGTTGTTTTTTAATAATTTGTTTCTATTTTGGGTCAAATTTTTAGAATACAACCCATCCCGCCTGAACCGGGGGAAGTAGACCGCCCCTTCAACACGATTTTTTTTTCGTTTGAATCTAATTTAAAAGTTCTGATTTTTGTTCTTGTGTTATAAGAATCACCCTAACTCCATTATTTGTACCTTGAAGTGAAAAATGGGAGACCAGTGTGTCAATTCTCAACCCCCAGGGGGTTGAAATAAATATCTGAAAAAAATAGGAAAATTTTGTTTCTCTATTTAGAGTCATTTGATGCCTATCCAAGTTATAATTTCAGAAAAAAACAATATAAGGACCACCCTAATGTACATATCAGGCCGTGAGCGCAATAGTGGCCTAACTGCAATTTTATCGAAATTCAGTTTACGACGAAAATTGAATCTGTATGCATTGAGCAACATTTCTGCATTTCAATTTTTCAAATTGACGGCTTCATGCCAAAGTTATAGGACTTTTGTACTTAGGCCAAACACAAAAAAATTGAAAGCTTAAGGGCAAGAGTGGCCTATCTTTTTTAAAGGCCGCTATTGCGCTCGCATATTTGATTTTATTGTTTGAAACTTTAAGTTAGGCCAATTATTTAACTATTTGCTCACAGGTGACAATGAACTACACATAAGTCAGTACCCTGATAACCACCCTCGATTAGCCATAAAGTTAGAGTTTCATAGGCTCAGCGAGAAAAAAAACCATTGCATGTCATAAAAACTACCAAAAAGCACTTCTTCTCCACTTTGAAATCGGAAACTTCAAATAGAATAATCTCTAGAGAAGGACTAAAGGTTAACCAACTCAAGATTCATGAGCTTCAAAGACCAACCCTACATATTGTTTTAACATTTAACAGCAGATTTTGGGTGTGAATGGTATCAAGAAAAGAAATATTGGAGTTGACAGCTTGAGTAAAACTTATTCAAGAAATCAAAGTCTTGCGGTCCGTAACCGGGGATATAGTGATTAAACACAACATCGAGAGTAATAATTGTGCTAACCAAAGTTGGTTTTCACCCCTTCCACTGTGGTAATGCCACTCTGATCATTTGTGTGTATATTTCCCCCTACCAGACCGTTTCAAAAACCCGTTTTTCGCTTTGAACTTTGAAGTTTTTTAAATTATCTGCCAGGGCTTACTATAGACTCAAGTGGTCTCAAATTCCGTGATCCGTGATCTGATCATTATCTAGGGAGAGATGCATTCATATTTTGATTTCGATGCACTGTTTAATCACAAAAGCCCCTGTTGGGGACTACCAAGACCTTGATTTCTTAAATAAGTTTTAGCCAAGGTGTTAACTCCTATACTTCTTTTTTTGTATCATGCACACTCAAAATCTGCTGTGGGCTCTCGTTCTACTAGCAAGCTTTAACCTTGATACTTTATATCCTAATACCCGCTAATACATCATAGTTCTTACACCGATCACAAGAATAACAATTTACAAATACTACAACAGCTTTTATGGATTCAAACACATCTGAAAGTGAATAAAAATTTTAAATTTCAACGTACATATTAAAACAAAAATATAAGAAAAAAACTCATAGAAATCAGTTTTATTTACAAATGATTGGCCTATCTTTACAGGATTTTAATTTTTATATTTTTTCCTCTGCGCAATAGTGGCCTATCTGACTTTAAAATCAGTTATAACGGTATTTTGAAGGATCATGGATACAGAGTCAAAAATCTTTTATTTTTTGATGATATTGCAAAAAGAAAATCAAGCGTATGTTTCTTTATTTTAAAACAACAAGTGTTTGAAAACAACCCATTTCTTAGTTTTGCTCTACTGAAAATATTGAAAAATGCAGTTAGGCCACTATTGCGCTCATGGCCTCATATATACATAAATAATTTATTGTTTCTTCAATTTGCTCCAAACATTTTGAAATACTGTTTGTTATTACATAAACTACTTTTGTTTATTATAAACTAGCCTTTCCCCGCGGCTTCACTCGCGCTCATGTTTATTTTGTCAACCGATTCTGGTTGTAGATCGATACAGAAATACAGAAATCATTAACGAAAAAATTATTAATTTATTTATTTCAGGTTATTGGTTAATGTAGAAGGAGATAAAATTATTACAAAATGAAAAATATTAACTGCAGAGTCATAGGTTCTAACCTCGCTGCGAACTGAATATCCCAATATTAGTCCAATAGCCAGGTAACAAATTTTTTGGGTGAACGCATAACCAAAATATGAATTTAAGAATCTGTAGGTACATGCATCTTAATATTGAATTCAAAAGTCTGGAAGATTTTTTCCACACCCGTGTTGGGGACGGGGTGTAGAAAATATTTAGCTGTTTCAAATTTTTGTGACAGGGTTATAACCACATCAATTCATTTTCAAAAAACAGGAACTGATCCTCTGTCATTTTACCTAAGTCCGTAGACTTTAATTTTGACGATCTGATTAAAAGAACTTGAGATATAAACATTGTACATATGTGACCATATCTAGAAATATTTGGAAATTTAAAAAAATTAAACAAAAAATAAGGCCAATAAGCTTTGCTTTAGAGGGTCATATGTATCTTGAGTTCTATTACTCAGATCATACACTTAAAGTTTGTGGACTTACGAAATATTCCAGAGCACAATTTCTCATTTTAAATAAATCAATTGAAGTGGTTGTACCCCTGACACGAAAATTTGAAAACTGCTATTTTGAACCCCTCGTCCCGAGCACGGGCGTCGAAAAATCCTGCCAGACTTTAGCATTCGATATCAAGATATATGAACCTACAAACCCTCATAAACATATGTATGTATGTATGTATGTACTCATATTCTGGCTATGCACTCAACCACAGAATTCCCAATACCCTATACTACTTTCACATTTATAATATTAGTAGGATTTCTTATTGCTCCACATTGAAAGGCTGTATTTTTGAAAGTATTATGTTTACAGAGACGATTTTTCCAAAACTATCAGCTAAAAAAACTTTATTTAAAAAGAAAATTAAAGAATGGATTTCTGTTGCTTTAATGCAGCATATGTCAAAGACCATGTTTTTGTTATTATAGCTGTCCCTTGGAAACTGTTATGTCTACAGTACCGACTTTGGACTCAAATTTAGAAAGGTTGAAATCGTAGAGCAATGTTTTATTCGGAAACTAAGGCGTAATGGTTAAAATGGCCAATAAGTGGAAAAAACCGCGAAAAATTCGCGTTTTTTTGGATTTTTACCAATGTTGAGTTCGGCGCTCGAGGTCGAAAAATCGGATTTATTACTAGGCCAATATCATAAGCAACTCAGCAAAAAATCAGAACTACCGGACCAGACGCAAGGTCTCAGTCCTATGAAGCTACAAGGTTACTGGACTAATAATCCAATCTATAATTTGCTTTTCAAATCAAATTGCTTAAGTGAGTGTTTTATGAAAATTATATTTTTAAATTCAAAAGTTTTTAAAAAAGAAATACAAAATTCAAACTGTTTTCTTTTTATTTATTTTTGCTTTTCTTATTAAATGCACTTATGAATTTCAAGTCAAACATTAAAATCCAGATACCTACCTACTTTTAGTTTTTGAGAAAATCAAAAATCATAAAAGCACTTTTTTGCCGAAAAATCTTTTTTAAGTTCTTACGTGAATGGACTTTACTGAATGAAAGGGATTTTGAATAAGGATATGTATGTATGTTCGAGTCTTATCAGCAGTAACGGATCCAGGATTTGGCTGTGGGGGGGCTTGGGGTTCCTATAAGACGCATCAACCCTAATTTTCTTTTCTCACAATGTAGGCCAGTCGGCCGGCAGAGTCAAACAATTTTTTCATATTGCAAAAATAATGAAAAATTTTGTAACTGGAAATGGATCAGCTGTTAATAATTTGTGTGCCTCAGCGGATATTTTTAAGAACGCACTTTAACCTTACATATACATAATGTCATGAACGTCACACTATACATCACAAAGTTGTTAGGATATTTTCAAAGGAAATTCAAACACCAACTAAAATGGTAGCTATATTTAAATATACCTAACATTTTTGAGAAGAATACATTTTTTTTACACTTCAGAATTCTGTATTGTAATGAGCTTAAAGCAAGCTGCATTCTACAATCAGAGGCTCATCATGAGTGCATGTGTTAGTGGTTAGTAGAATAAGCAGAGCTAACACAAGCACATAAATAAAAATATACAAAATTAAACAAATTACAAAATTAGACACATAATATAAAACATATACATAAATAAGTTAAGGTATAATCAAGACATAGGAATTCACGAGAGTGGAACACTGGTTCGCAACAGTGTTTTTAACCCTACTTTACTTATGTTAAAATCAACTGAGGCAGCGTTCAAATTAAAAAGTTTGCACATACGATTAAGAGGTTCGTGAATACCATAATTGGTTCTATGAAAAGGAACGTGAAACAGTTCAAATCTTCGAAGGTGGTGGGATCCCCCACGGTAGTTTATACCTATACAGGCTAATAAGTCAGGAGCATCAATTTCGCCACTGATAAGTTGGTGAAAAAATATTAAATCATTATTAACACGCCTTTGACATAAAGTTTGAAGTTGCAGAAGCATGATTCTATGTTCATAAGGTGGCAGGTTATACGGATCAGCCCAAGGAAGACCTTTCAAGGCAAAACGAATGAAGTTATGTTGTATTGATTCAATACGGCTTTTATGAATTTCGTAAAAGGGAGTCCATACTGGGGAGGCGTACTCAAGATGGGGTCTTACATAGCAATTGTATAAAGAGAGAGTAACATACGGGTCTTTAAATTCCTTTGCCCAGCGTTTTATAAATCCAAGCATGGAACTCGCCTTATTTACAATATAATTAATATGTACTATGAAATCTAGATCAGAACTAAAGTGAACACCCAGGTCTTTGAAACTAAAAACACGACAGAGTGTGTGCTGTGAAATGGAATAGTCAAAAGCACTCACTACTCGTTTTTTTGAGAAAGTTATAGTTTGACATTTTACTGGGTTAAGAGAAAGACCATTTTTCCCACACCAAACGCTAAAATTGTTAATATCAGCCTGCAGGAGAATATGGTCATGATTTGATTGTATTGTTTTAAAAATTTTCATATCGTCAGCATATATAAGAATATTACTACATCGGATACATGAAGTAACATCATTTATAGCGAGAATGAACAAAAACGGGCCCAGATGGCTTCCCTGAGGTACACCCGAGTGAGCACTAAATGGGTTTGAAAGACAATTTCTGAATTTTACCTGGTAAGATCTTTTTGTCACCCTTTTTAAAGATTGGTGTTAGAAACGATTTCTTCCATAAATTGGGAAATACTCCTGTCCTCAAAGAAAACTCGAACAACAATTGAAGGGGTTGAACTAGTATAAATTTACACTTTTTCAATAGTATAGGCGGAATTCCATCTGGACCAGATGAATAATCATCATTTAATGATGAGAGAAAGTCTAAAACAGTACTCGGTGGCACTGGGATATTGTTGCAACTTGTTTGAGCATAAGTATGTAAATTCTTAAAATAATTTTCGTCGACATCTAAGGGCTTGTCAACAAAAGAATTACGAAAATTTTTCGCAAAAGCATTACAAATATCAATGGTTTCCTGCAACGAACAATTTTCATACATGAAGTTTGCTGGATAACCATCTGAGTTTTTTTTCGAATTAACAAACCTCCAAAATGCCTTTGGGTCATCTTTTAGAGAACTACCCATTTCGTTTACATGGTTAGTGTATAGATGTTTTGAAAGAGTTTTAAATTCTTCAAAAAGGATAATATATGAGTTGTGGTCTACTGGCGAAAGAGTTTTTAAGTACACTTTCCATGCTTTGTTTCTTTTATTTCGGAGTGTTCTTAGCTCTTTCGTATACCATGAGTGGCAAAAGTTTCTATTTTTAGATAATTTTAAAGGGATAGTATTATTAATGCAGTAATTAAGGATGGAATAAAAACTAAAAACTGCTTCGTCAATATCGCCAGATACTGATATATTCTCAATACCAGACCTGGCTATTTCATCTGAGAGCAATTGAAAGTTTGCCTTTCTGTAGTCAAAAGTATATGAGCAATCATAAGGGTTACTGTATTCAGTAAGGTGATTGCTCAGGTCAAAAAAAATATCTAAAGGAGGATGATAGTTATCTATATTAGTTATTCCGGAACTAGATTCTAGAACCAGAGTACTATTAGCGTCTGAAGAAAATACCAAATCGAGAATTCGATTTTTAGAGTTTTTAATACAGCTTATTTGCTGTAATTCAGTTGAAATTATTCTATCAAGAAGCAGTAACTCATTGTGAGAAGAAGTTAAGGAAGCTTCTTGATAGGATTCGTCATCAGAGAGAACCCACTCTATGTGGGGTAAATTAAAATCACCAAGAAGTAATATGTTGCTGTTGGAGCAAAACAAGTCAATAACAAAATCTAAGGCCTTAGAAAGTTCCACATAAACTGCGTCCGAACTTTTCGGAGGAATATATGCATTTAATATATAAAACTGTTTGTTTTGTATTGTTAATTTTATGCAGATTAATTCAATTGAGAGATTAAAAGGGAAAGATAAAGACGAAGACGTAAATTTATTTCTAACTGCAATTAAAACACCACCTCCCACTTCTTTTGGCTTATCAACATGACGATCTTTTCTATATACTAAAAACTCTTGATTGAAAAGTTCCGTGTCCAAAAAACTTGAATTCAGCCAAGTTTCAGTCAAAACAAAGATGTCATGTGAAAAAGCTTGGGAGTTCATATAAATATCAGCAGTTTTGCTGCGAAGCCCTCTTACATTTTGGTAAAAGAGGGTAATCCTGCTTAGTTTTTTGATTCATTTTTGGGTAAATTTCGGGTGGATCTATTTTTCTTTACAGAAAATTCTTTAATTAGAGCTTCTGGAGGCCAATTACTCATATTGCAAATAGAATCAAAATAAGAAGCATGTGCTACTATCTTGAAAGAAGAAACGAAACTATTTATTTTGCTGATTTTTGTGCACTTAATAGAATTATTTGTAGGGATACAATTATTAGCTAATAAGTGGGAAACAATATCATCCGCAGCAATATCTGGTTCAAGGCGAGAAATAAATATGGACCTAGGTTTTGAAACAGCTTTGATTGGCCTAGGATCAGTTATTATACTGGCAATGGTAGCACAATCTGCATCAGAGATTGTTTCTACGACCATCATTGAACTTTGATTTATAACCTCAGCCGGAGGAGCTAATTCTAAATCAAGATGGGGACTAATAGTTATGTTTGTTCGTTTAGAAGGTGGACCAGAGTTTTTAACAACAACTGTATTATCACGTCCCCTTTTGTTATTCTTTTTGGCAACTGATTCGTTATCAGTACGTTCAGTTGAACAGGATTGCGCAAGCAAATCATCTTTCGTGGGTGGAATCAAAAGAGGAAGAGGGTCCTGTAATAGATCATCAGTAGATGTACCGACATCTACCGGGTCATTTGGGAGTTTTAATGAGCTAAAGCCAGAGACTGCGTCTTTAAAATTACTAAGCAGTTCTTCGAACCCCTTTGAAAGTTTCATAATGTCCGCTTTAAAATTAGACATTTTGAAAGCCAGCTGAGATAAGGAAAGTTTACGGCAATCGGTGCAATACCAATACGCAAATTTAGAATTGGTAATCTTCTCGATAAACGCATTAGTTGAACCGATGCATTTTGCGTGGTAAAGATTCCCACAAGGTCCAAAACAGGCAAACTGGGGGGAAGAACTTGAGCTCTCCGTACAATTTTTTGCAGAGCAAGTCATTTTGAAAAATGAAAATTAAGCGTTGTAATAGATATTTAATAAGAATTAAAAAAAAAAAAAAAGAGCTCTTTTTTTGTGTTAATAATATAAATTAAATTCGAAAAAAAAGAAGAAAAAAAAAAATAAAGAGAAAAAAAAAAAAAGTGAACCCCGCTGGGAATCGAACCAGCGCTACGAAGATCGGATATCCGCGTGTTTACTGACTGCACCACCGAAGTTGAATAATAGATAATAATAATACATTACAATAAACAAGTGTTCTCTGAATACAAATTTTACTCAACCATTTCAAAGATTTTTTTTTTTAATATTTCAACTAAATCTCATAAAATAAAATTGGGTTTTCCTTTTTCTCGTATATTTCTCGTTTTCGATTTTCGTTTAAAAAAATTAAAGTCCACCTAAGCCTCATGAATAAAATAAGCTGTCACAATTTAGCTCGAGAATAATGTGGCGAACAATTTGTTCATGCACTAAATTTTGACAAATATCTTATTGATGTATAGTAAAAACCGAAAAATTTAATTAATATACCTCTCGGCTAAAATACCAGGAAAAATTTGGAGAGATTTTTGTATGGGAGCAAAATTTTAGCGCGTTCAAAAGATTTTGGTTAAAAAATGTTATTGATATTGGCTAAAGGAACCATTTAAAACCACGCCATTAATTTATTTAATTTATTTTTTTTATTTTTTTAAAGAAAGCGAAAATAGATGCATGCACAATGCACAATGTCGATACAAGAGCTATTTTTTTGCATCGGAAACACAGTTTTTAAAGAAATTAGCTCTAAAATTTCTCGGGTGTCTGCTAAGCCTGAAAGATATCATCAGAAGAGCTTAGGAAAAAAGGTGGCCATTTGCTCTTTGGTCAAATTCAATAGGATGCTTAATGAAGAATTCTATCAATATCCTAAGTTTTCGTTCATTCAGCTAAAAACAACAGCAATAAGCTCTACTGAAAATTGTACCTGAAAAAGCATATTCAAGGCAAAAGGTAACATTTTGTATACAGATACACCTACATATCTGAATTTTGGGTTTAAATTTTTGAAAAAAATATGAAAATATCAGGTCTTGTCCTTAAGCCCCTCAATTGCATTGAACATGTAAATTCGCTGAACTAACCTCGTTTCTTACACCCAATGCTCCACGGGCACTACGCAGCATTTTTTCGTCTGCCTTGTTTTTTTGTCAAATTCCCTAGGGGATTTAAAAAAACACTATTTACATGTTAATTTTGAAGCCCCAACATCGTATTTTTTTCAGTTCTCTTGAAGTTTGGAAAACAACAGCTTACATGTTAAACTGTCTTTAAGGCTTTGGAAAAAAACACAGCCTACATGCAAATTTACATTTTCATTTTTTTTCCAATTCCCTAAGAGCTTGGAAAAACACATTTAAGGCGTAAATTGGTTAGCCCCAACTCTGATTTTTCGTCCCCCTTGTAGGGCTTGGAATAAATAGAGCCTACGAACGATTGTATATTCAAATTACTTATACTCTTCTTCGTTTTTTCATCTAATTCCTTTGGTTGCTTAGAAAAACATACTGCCATACAAATTTTTCAGCCCTAACCTTGTTTTAATAAATTTGTACTACAGCAAAAAAGCAAAAATTGTATCTATGATTTTAGGTAGCATTCTTTGTTTCATCAAGTGTTTTTAAAAATTTTTGGTTGGAAAACGAACACAAAATTGAAACATCGTAATGTATTACATCTTGCTATAAAATTAATTGTATGAATCGACTGTGGGGGGGGCTTCAGCCCCTATAGCGCCCCCTATGGATCCACCACTGCTTATCAGCATTCGATAAAGTGACTATGTAGATACTGCATTAACTGGACTCCATCTCTAATTTCATTGAGAACACCTGCTCTCACTAATACGCGTATTCTTTGTTGTAGGGAGCTTAGAGAGTCTCGGTCTCGTTTGGTATCGGTATCAAATATCGAAACGAGCTTCAAAGCATCCAAAATGATCCCCAGACGGTATCGTATTTTTTTTACGAGGTGGCTCCATTTGGTTTACAAAAAAAATATGGATTTTTAATTAATATCACATTTTATCACCTAATTGCTAGAACTTGATTTTATAAATTTTGGAGATAGCAACGTTCATAGATACTAAGCATTTAGAAAACTGTGAGTAAATTATTTTTTTTTTTTCTTACAATTCAAAAACATCACGTCAAAAACAATTACCTTTCACGACTGAGACAAGGACGAAACGAGACAAAACCGAAGCCAAGACTATACTAGAATTTTTCGATTAAATAGAGATCTGACTATAATTATTGGTCTTGACATTCAAATTATAAATAAATGTAAAATTTCCTTACTAATTTGTCTTCAGAAAGCCAAATTTTTCGAAGGTGTGGAGCCCATAATAAAAAAAAAATCTTGTAATCAAAAACAATAAAATCTTAATTGTTGGCTCAATAAATTTAATTTTTGCCACAACAATTTTGTTGTTGTTGTTGTTTCAACAAACAATTGTTGACCCAACTATCTTAATTGTTGGCCCAACATCCTTCACGGTCAGTGGTTGGCAGGTTTCACTCAAATGGATCGCAAAAGTGATGATGCAAATTTGTGCGAAATGATCTCAGAATTCGAAATTTTTAAACCCCAAAATCGTATATGATCCCTTTTTTAAGT
The DNA here is from genome assembly GCA_963921185.1 of Dasysyrphus tricinctus. Classification (NCBI taxonomy): domain Eukaryota; kingdom Metazoa; phylum Arthropoda; class Insecta; order Diptera; family Syrphidae; genus Dasysyrphus; species Dasysyrphus tricinctus. The sequence continues at coordinate 76,599,297 of OY992533.1, forward strand.
TACAGGCCTATATAGGTATGTATGTATAAAAGTATATATGTATGTATGTATGTAGAATAGGAAGGGAAAAAATTGTTAAAAATCAAGAAAGATGACACATGAAAGTCTTGTATCTTCTTAGAAAGCTATCATTCTATTCTTGAATTGTATGTTTTGTTCAAGTTGTTTGAGTGAATAGTTTTTGAGAAACTTAATTTATTTCAAAGTCAAAATTTTAGAAAAAAACTAAAATTTTTGTCTTCAATTTTATTTTTACAAAATTTTGCATAAATAGGGTAAAGTTTTTTTTCCAAAATTCAATGCTCTATTGGATTCAAAGTCGAATACAAGAAACCGCATGCCAATAAGTACCTCAGTTTCTGAGATTCAAGAAAAATAAAATGCACGACTGGACCGCACGTACTTGCTCTTATGTTCAAGTTGTGTGGAACTTAAGAACTTTAAAAAATATTCAAGTAATTATAGAAAAAGTATAAAAAAGCATTTAAATCGTTCTTTTAATTGCTTAAACAGCCTGATAAATAACTTAGAGCGCAAAAAAAAGTATGCCATTTGATTACTTAAAAAAATATCAATATATGCCAAAAAAATATTTAAAATCGTTGGAGCCGTTTTCTTAAAAAATAATTTTTTATATATAAAATTTTTGTAACAATTTTCAAAAAAAAAATTGGTATGCCAATTTTGAGTTTTTATTAATATACATTTAAAACTGAAAATTCAAATTAATTCATCAACCCGTTTTTGAAATATTGAATTTTCAAAAAAAAATTTCAATCTTTTTTTAAAAATCCAAAATTTATTTTTTCAAAAATTTTGGTATGCAGTTTTATTTATATTCTAACAAAACTTTTTTGAAAAATTTGTATTGAGATCGGATGAGCGGTTAATGAGAAAACCAAAAATCAAAAAAACCGTTATATGGCAGGTACCGTTAATAAATGTTTTTGGTGATTTTTTTTTCTTACTAAAAGGTATATCATATCTACAGTAATACACTGATTTTTTTTTATCAAAATCGTTGGAGCCGTTTTTGAGATAAATAAGCTTTTCCTTAACGGTTGTATGGCAAGTACCGTTATTTTTTGAGTTAAAAAAAAAAATTTCAATTTCCCCTCTGGAGAGTTACAAAAAAACCTTAAGTTCAAAATTTGAAGAAAATCGCTTCAGTGGCTTGGGCTGTAGGTTGAGGTACGGACAGACAGACAGACAGACAGACAGAATTGTGCCACCCACTTTTTTCGTGTTCTCTATCATCGTAATGTCATGTTTGATTGTCATCTCGAAATTTTTTTTTTGCACGAATCCTAAACTTGCCCTATAGTACCTACAGTAGTGAACACAAATTTAGCACACTTTAAGAAGAAAGATGAAAATCTCTCATTTTTCAGTTGCTGTCAAATTAAGTTTTGAAAGCTTATTTTATTTGATTATGTACACATAGAAGTATATTCCCACCGAATTAAATCTTATCTAATGTTACCCCTGGAAGAGCAGATAGCAAAACAGACTGATAGATCGACTTTTCGCTTGGACACAAATTTAGCACATTTATCGGTTTTGAGCTCAAACGGTGGATTAATGTTGATTATCGTTTGGAATATTACAAATATTTCAATATAATTTGTAGTAAACCTTTTAGTTTTAGAGCAGGAGTGATTCCTTGTGATAAACTTTCTATCAAAGCCACATACTGTTGCTTTTATAATGCACACTAGCACTATCAATTTCCTACCATAATTTAGACACATTTTTGGGTTTTTGCATTCAATTGTGGTTTTCAAAATCGTAAAATAGGTTTTTTACCAAAAAATTTCGCTGGCCATTTCTAATGTATTACTTAAATGACCTATCACCAACTCTGCACTAGTTTTCAAATGTACTTTGAGTGTTAAAAGTGCATGAAATGCCACGCAGCTGGCAAATTGTCTACTAAGATGACATTATACTGTCCACAGCAATACCTGTGCAGAGATGCTCGTCCATTTGTGTTTAAATTGTTGGTGTGGAACCACTACATTGCCTAGAACAATGAGTTCAGACTTTTAGGATTCCACTACAAAATTACCACAATTTAAATTGCGTATTTTGAGTCATGGTTTATGTTTTGTTTGTAAGAAACATATTATTTACCGTTAAATCTGAATCGCCCAAACTTAATTTCAAAGCTTCAAAGCACTCTTGTCCACAAATAATTGCTATTTTTATCAGGTAGTATTTTGCAAATACAAATCTGGTCCTCGAGATTTTGTTGACATGTGTAGTTTTTGGTAAGCAATGCATCCAAGCAAATAATTTACATTCAAGCATCATCTTACAAGTCTTGAAGAATTGCGGTGATGTAATATTTTGGCATTAGTCTGCATTGGGCGGCACTGGAGTGCTAAAATTGAACTTTAGTCGAAAGGCTATAAATTACTTGGTCTTGGCTGTGGATACCACCCGAATATTTGCTTTTACCAGGATAATGGGGTTTGTTTGTTGCCCCGTTAACATTTGGTTTTTGGGCCCTACAATTAAAGTTTTTTAACACTATTTACATAATGGACACTTGATAATAATAAACTACTCCAAACTTAATATCAATATTTTAAAAAAATCACAGGTTTTGAATATAAACTGAGGAAATAAGAAATGTGCTAAATTTATGTCCAGCTTAGAACCAACTTGAACAACCTAAAACAATAGCTTTTTCTAAAACCAGGAAATGACTTCATATTTAAAGCAATGGATTTTTTGAGCAAAATAAAGGTTGTCACTGACGATATGAATATTAACCGATGCTTGTAGAAAATAAAGAATAAATTGAAAAAAAAGCGTTTGTTGTTAGCACACTAGCTAAATTCGTGTCCACCACTGTATATCGCAAGTAAAAAGTACCTAGTACCTACCTATGTTTTCCCCAGAGAAAAAGCGTTATTCTTAACAGTCACTACCTCCATCAGACCTTGCTTCAGAACCGTAAGTTTTGATTTTTATTGAGTAGTTTTTTTGTTTATGACGTTGGCCTAGAATTAGTCCAAGTTTTCAACCTTGAGAGCCAACGCAACATTGGAAAAAATCGATTTTAAATAATTATTTTCCAATGTGAAGTCAGTTTTTGTATCAGATCTACCCTGAACGGGGGAATAAAAACCACGATTTCTTTTTCTTTTGAACCAACATCATATGCTATAGTCAGATAAGCTTATGCCACTACACTCAGCTCATGTGGCCGCCTATATTGAGACCTGCTAACCAACCAACCTGCCAATCAATGGATACCGACACCGCATACCGATGTACATTGATTTCGACACATTTCTAAATAAAGTAGAAAAACACTTTCACGTATTTGCCTGGAGAAATGGAAAGTGAAATTCTTAATGTTGTCTAACTTTTAAATTTATGAACTTACTATGACTAACCACACAAGAAAAATTATTATTACTATTGGGATTATTTTATTTCAGACAACTGCGTTAAAAGTTTTAGGCATTAATTTTATTTTTGTTAGTGTAAAATTTGATATTTTCCAATCACTTCGAGAGGGGATCGTCTGCAATTAAATCCAACCTACTTCCGTTAAATTCTTAAATATAATCAAGTGGAGAAAAATCTTAAGAATCATTTTTTCATTAAGGACCGAGCCATTTCGTTACCACCGTCTAATTATCGATATCGGTCAAAATCTGATGACCTTGACTCTTAAAAAAAACATTTTAATTCTTGCTGAACAAAAGTAAATTAATTTGAGATCTGGATAAAGTATTGTTGCTTTGTGTAATAGTATGAAAAGTATATGACTTTACCTTCTCTGCCTTTATTTATAGCAGTCCTGTATTGTGTCTTGAAAAAATCTCTTAACAAAGAACTGCTCCCTTTCTATCCACACAAAAGCAAAACAAAAAACACAAATTCCCCATAAAAAAACGCTCTCCACAGAAATCTTTCTGCTTGAAGTGTCCCTTTGACCGATTTTATTATCACTATATTTTTTATAGACCACACGGTCAAAAGCTAACCGCCCTGGATTGTTGCCTTGCAAAACACAGTATAATGCGGCTATTTGCTTGCTTATTGTAACCAATTTCTATTTTCCAATGTTGCACCCTTACAGAATAACCAAGGATTTTCCTATCCATTCAAAGGCCAACCACCTTTTATATGAAAAAAAAACACCACTCAGAGACTTTTATCAACAGAGTCCCTTTTCCCTCCATTGCATCATCGTCATCATCATCATCATCACGCTGGAATTCGGCACTCCTTTTGCACATGCACTAAGTGCCGTGGGAATTCTCTCCAGGATCTTTTATTTATGTAAAATTGCAATACCCACTTGAAGCCACTCCACCACATAACCTAGCAATTTACGATTAAAGTAAACTGCAGTCAACTTCTCCCTTCCCTCCACCCGCACTCTGGATAAAAAAGTACAAAGGATACCCTTAGATATAACAACAACAAATGAAAAAAACAAAACGAACAAACCCACACTCAACATATACGCAAATATAATCAACACTCTTCACCATCATGCGATACATACAAATGCATTGCATAATTTAACCATGCACTTGCTCCTTTAGTCCTTGTTGCAGCAGTCAGCAGGGCTAGAAAAATAACAAAAAAAAAACCTTACTCCAATCTCCACCTGTGTCGAAGACAAAGCTCCTGCAAGGATGCATATTTTAAATCTTCGCTCTTTCATCCGCAGCCCCTCATGAATGTTTCATGGGTTTTTAGCCAAAAATTCGCTCCATTTAGAACCAAAATGGGGCGCCACACACTGCACTTTGCGCAAAAAAGGATATTTCAATGAATGCACCACAACGACAGCTGAAATAAGACTCTACCTTTCCCTAAGGGTGATGCATGCACCTTTACATACTGCATCCTTTGCAAAGATATTGTGTAGCTCATCCCACGCTCAATGCTGGGCTACCCAGAGGATGATGCTTAAGTGGAAGTTAGGAGTCTCTGACGTTTGTGTTTATACGATCCAACTACGCGAATAAACGATGACGACGATGATACGAAAAGTGATGATGACGGTGCAGAGTGTTATCCTTTTCGTTTTGCAGTCAGTCTCTGACACTTGAGTTAAATTGGTTACCATAGATCCTGTGTATGTACTTGCCCGCACTCTCTTGTTACAGGAGAAACTCGAATAAACGAAGTGGTCACTTGTTACAGGACTCAGTATTAAGACTCAGACTTAAGAAATTAAAACCAAACATGAGTTATCCTTGTGTGACGAAGGTCCTTTTCAGCACACACACATACCCCGATCCTGTGACCATAAATAAAATCTCATAAATTATAACTCTCGTTGAATCCTTGTTATTGTTGTTATTGACCATTCTAACCCAGCACTATCCCCACCTCATGTTACTTCCAATAAGGATATATAAGGATATGAAAAGGTTTGCCCCATGTTTTTCTTATACTTTCTGTTCTGATGGTCTTTGGTCAACACTTCATTAATCAGCAGAAGGCAAAATGGAACAGGGAAACTAGAGGAAGGTATAGGTACTGCAAAAAAGGACATATTCCGTACACTGAGACTTTTTAAGGGAATCGTGCCGAATCTTATACAACAGCTGGTGTGTGTGAAACTTATCGATTTGAAATGTGTAACATGGAAATGTGTGTTTCAGAATGTGGAGTAAAGTAGAAGGGGTTAGCAAATCTTGAAATGGGACACTATGTGTGTGACCACTTTTGAGTTTGACCAAAAAAGGGGACGAATGTGCTCCGAAGCTTGTGGGTAAGTTTTGATAGTTCAGATTTAAAGAAAATAAAGGAAAAGAGACATATAAAAACTGGTGATGACAGTGGCGTTTGTGTGAATGGGGTTATTGGGGCATTGTGCCTCTCAATGGTACATTTTCATTTGGGAGTACTTTCACTACAAAACTCTCGATACTGACTCTCGGATAACTTTCTACCCTTAAAATGTGCTAATTTCATGACTATGTCCACCTGTGAGTCTTACTCTCCAGAGCTGCTTGAGAGTACGTTCACTACAAAACTCTGGAAAGTGAGTATCGGATAGCTTTCTACCCAACTGTTAACTAATTTTATGACTGTGCCCACATGCGAGTTTTACCCTCGAGAGCGGCATGAGAGTACTTTCACTAGGAAGCTCTCGATTGTGGCTATCCTTAAGCTGGCTACAACTCTGTGAACTATTTTGACGATTGTGTCCACTTGCGAATTTCCACCACTTACGAGTTTTACTCTCGAGAGCTGCTTGAGCGAACCTTCTCTACAAAACTCTCGTGAGTAAGTTTCGGATAGCTCTCTACCCTCTGTGGACTAATTTCATGAATGTGTCCACCTGCGAGTTTTATTCTCAAAAACTGCTTGAGAGTACGTCCACTACAAAACTCTAAAAAATGAATCATGAATAGTTCTCTACCCCTCTGTGAACTAATTTTATGACTTGTCCATTTGCGAGTTCTACTCTCAACAGCTGCTTGAAAGGACTTTAACTACAAAACTGTCGAAAGTGACTCTTGCAACTGTGAATTGCCTTCATGACTATGTCCAATGGGGAGTTTTACTCTCAAGAGCTGCTTGAGAGTACTTTCACCACAAAACTCTTGAAAGTGACCTTAGCAGAGCTGGCTACCTTTATTGAGAAAGTGTCATGACTGTCTTCACTTGCGAGTTTTACTCTCGAGAGCAGCTTGAGAGTACTTTCACTACAAAACTCTCGTGAGTAAGTTTCGGATAGCTCTCTACCCTCTCTGGACTAATTTCATGAATGTGTCCACTTGCGAGTTTTATTCTCAAAAACTGCTTGAGAGTACTTCCACTACAAAACTCTAAAAAGTGAATCATGAATAGTTCTCTACCCCTTTGTGAACTAATTGCATGATTGCGTCCACTAGCGAGTTTAACTCTCGAGAGCCGCTTGAGATTATTTTCACTACAAAGCTCTAGAAAGTGATTCATGGACAGCTCTCTACCCCTCTGTGAACTAATTTCATAACTGTGTCCACTAGCACGTTTTGGTCTCGAGAGCAGCTTGAGAGTACTTTCACTACAAAACTCTCGAAATTGAATTTCAGATAGCTCCCAACCCCTCTTTGAACAAATTGCATGACACTGCCAACTTGCGAGTTTAACTCTCGATAGCTGCTTGAGAGCACTTTCACTACAAAACTCTCGAGAGTGAGTCTCGGATAGCTCTCTGCCCCTCTGTGGACTAATTTCATGACTGTGTCCACAAGCGAGTTTTACTCTCGAGAGCCGCTTGAGAGTATTTTCACTACAAAACTCTTGAAAGTGAGTCTCGTGTAGCTCTCTACCTCTCTGTAAACTCTCAAATGAATTCGCACTTTAAAGGTGCGTTTTAAAAGTGATTTTTTTGTTTTGAAAAACTCCTACTCCACTGTCTTTTAAACACTGTTCTACTCCATATAACTTCTCCTCTCCTTCTCACTTCAACTTGTTTATGAAATGACAAATCTGTTCTTAGTTTCAACTTTAATCAAATTTTGAAACGCACCTCATTCCGTCAAAACCTACATATATTGTATCCCGTTACTTGAACAAATTACCATATGTGACGTGACAAGAAATCCTCATTTGTATATTTGGCAAATAACTTTACAAATTGTATCCCTCGAGAAATGTTCACATATTCTACATTTCTCTATAAACAAAGAATCAAGACCATTGATGGGGTAAAAGATTGTCGTTAGAAAGGTATCGAACACCAAGTGTCGTACCCATATCAATGTGTGACCAAAATTTCTTTAACTTTTATAACCCCTACCGACCGAACGACACCGACCGACAGGAACCGGACCCGGACCTTCACCATTCGAAGAAAAATCCATTCCCCCATGTTTGTAATTGAGAAAGTTTAAAATTTCCATAGTCATTGACCGAGGTTAGATTGTTTTTAGTTGCAAAAAGCTGATAACGTCTCCATACGGGACAGTTTGTCATCCAATCCAACATCCAGGAAAAAGGTTGAAAGTGTGAGAAAGTGAATGCTAGTTGCCTTAATGTGTTGTTAACCATAGTTCAGCACTTGACTCTGAGTTTTCTATGGTATGGTTCTTCTACTCAACCCAAAACCCACATACACGTTTAGGTGATGATAGCTTTTAGCCGTAAAGGGTCAACTAGGATTTTATAAATGTAAAAACTTTAAATTATTCAAGAAAATGACAAATGGCTAGAACTACCTATACACTAGAAAGTCAACTTAAAAACGATGGAGAACGATGGTTTTGTAAAATATTGATTTTATTTAATTTTCTCAAGCTTCTTATGGCCGTGTGTGTTGTCCCATTCGGGGATGAATAGTGTTAGTTAGTTGGTTCGGTTGGTAGGCAGTTTGGAGAATCAATATGATTTTCAAGGACTATGCAAACTGCTGCTGCTGTCGTATAATTTATGTCCTTTTTTAGGAATGTTATGTAGCTCTTCCTTCGTCGGTTGTAGTTTCGGTCGGTCATAAGTGCAAAATGCTTGTCGTGTTGGATGTGGGTTTTGATTAATCTTCTTGATTTCAATTGCTGGTTTAAGAGGGTTTTAGCCTCTGAATACCTATGTATGGAACGTGCTTATCCTTTTTTGTTAAATATTACTCCTTATTTGCGTGTATATGGAGTTAAGTGCTTTTGGTAAATTTATAATTTGATCTTAAAAAGATTGGAATGAAATAGACAGACGGGGTAATCCGGTATTGCCAAAATCGCCTTCAACAATAGATAAGTTGCGTTATTCGTCCACCTAAGGCTTCTCCGCATTTTGTTTAAGTTGAAGTTTTAACTATTGAAATGGTTAGTTTAGATTTTACTGACACACTAAGGGCCAGTGCGAGATCATCCTTATCTCGGGGTAAAACCTGAGCTAACTAGCCCCATATAAACGTGATTTTAGTCAATTTAAATCTTCAGTTAACTTCGAGTTTACTCACCTCATTTAGTGAGTTAGCTCAGGGTTTAAACTGACAGCAGTTTAAATTGTGGCGCCGCCACCAGTTAGATTTCAATATTGAAAGTTTTTGAAATCTTGTAAAGTGCAATTTTCGTAACGGCACCATCACGATTTTCACAGTAAAAGGATGGAATCCAGTCGCACTTTGCTTCCAATAGATTTTTGACAACTGAATGATAAAGTTTATCCCCAACTGAAAAACTGCATCTGACTTAATTTAGGGTTAATTAATTCAACTCACAGCTATCTCTATGCGTCTAAGAACTGGCCTTAAGGCAATAAAATAGTCAATTTTGATACCTCATAGCTTTTGCTGAAATGTTCTCCAAGCAGCTGTGCATATTTACACCTTGAAGACAGTCCTCGCGTTCCAATGTTTATTCGCTATGCTATCTAGTTATCCCAAAAATTTTGAGATAACTTGAGTTGTTGTTGCGTCAGCGGTTATCAGCTGTTTTTTAACAAGGGATTACAACAACACAAAGCTATCCGGATAACTGAGAATAACCATCGGAACGTGCCCAGTATACGGCTAAGACGCCTTTACGGGAGCCGATGTGTAAAAGTTCAAAATCGATTCTTTTTCCAGGTGGTCGATCTGGAAGAGATGGTTGAGCTTTAAAGTTGTTATTGAATTTTAATTGTGGAATGTTAAGTCAATGACACTTGGAAGTGATTCTTCTTAGTTCAGACTAGTGGGTTGGCCATTACTGAAGATTCTTTAGAGACAATAGACGCATCAAATAGACCAAGATATCTTCCAATGCAGCAGCCGATTGAAGTTATCTGATTATGCAGAGACAAGATGATCATTGGAGTTTACCTACTTAGTTTGTGGTGATTAATTATCCAATGAAGTCCCCCATATTTTAGAATTACCGATATGATTAGTGTCAAGCTACCTAAGCTACTTTAACTCCTCGGGAAATGAGATGGTTGATAAGTTTGAGGTTAATTACCTAGTTGCGATTGTTTCGAATTTGTGGTTCAATATTTTTATGTTTTTTTTTGAGTCTTTGCTAGCTTGATATTAAGTTAGGAAGGTACCACCTCAAAAAGGGCTAATAAGGTGCTTATACTAAATGGCTTAGCCATTTTTCAATTCGTGAAAGTTGCTTTACTAGACTAACACTCATAGAAACAAATCACCCAAAAATACATAGAAAACATCGCAGGATAAATTTTATTTGTCACAACTAATTAACGATTGATTAAAGGCAAATTATTAAGCAATAAAATATTGAGTTTTAGACAGTTTTACCACTTTAGAAAAAAAAACATAGAAAACATAGAATGACAAATTTTAAACTATCACAACTAATAAACGATAAATAACATCTTAACCAGTATCCAATCGGGTTTCCCCCTTTTTGAGGTGGTGCTATGCAAAGAGTACAAAAAACATAGAAAACCTAGAACGACAAATTCAAAACTGTCACATATAACTATCAACAAATCTGGCACATTATTAAGCCATAAACCATTTGGTATAAGCAGTTTTATCTCTTTTAAAGGTGTTGCTTTGCTAACTTGATTTCAATCCAGCAAAAGACCCAACAAAAAACATTGGGCACACGATTAAATTGAATTCTTCGTGAAAAGAACGTAAAGTATAAGAAGAATTAGCCACCAACCCATTTTTCGTTTTCGGAAAATTGCTTTGCTTACTTGAAACTCATAGAAAATTACCCAAAAATACATAGAAAACATTGCACGACAAAATTAATTGTTTCAGAACTAATTAACGGCAAATTATTAAGCAGTAAAATATCAATTTTTAGAAATGTTTACCACTTTCCAAAAAAAAAAACATAGAAAATATTGCACGACAATTTGAATTTGTCACAACTAATTAAGATTAAATTAACTCCAAATTATCCACCTACCATTTTTTGATCCGTGGGATTTGCTTTGCCAACTTGATATCAAGGAAACAAAAAACCCAACAAAAACATAGAAAACATTGCATCATCAAAGTGAATTTGTCACATCTTACTAAACGCAAAATACTAAGCCATAAACCATCAAGCATAAGAAGTCTTAACCGATTTTCGACGAAAACATAGAAAAACTTCGAAATTGTCACAACTTATTATTAACGTCAAATTATCCACATATTAATTGTTCGATCTCTGAAAGATGCTTTAGTAACTTGACACTCATATCAATATGCATAGCCGGTGCCGAATCTGCCTTAAGGCAAAACAGGCAGTTGCCTGGGGCGCCACTCAGCTAGGGCGGCAAAATTTGTGGAGCAAATTTAAAACTGAAAAAAGGGTAACACAAATGCGTTTCCATGAATCTAAAACAATATCAGCAAATACTGCACTGTATTTTGTGCATTCTGCTTTGTTGTTCATTCCAGGTATACGAGGGCATACACACAATTTTATTTCTTATACCTCTCTGTAAAAGTATTTAACATTTGGGAAGCTTGTTGTCGTTCACCGTTGCTTGCACGAACTGTGCAGCGTTTGTATAGCATCAAAATATAATCATTGAAGTTGGCCATGTAGGCTATGTCCCAACGCAACACACAAAAACACATACATACAAAAGATTTGACTTTTTTAATCTGACAATGACAATAGCGGAAAAATTGTTTTATGTCGAATTCCTTACAACAATTTCAAATCGATTTTTTTTGTTGGTTGTAAGGAACACACAAAAAATCAATTTTTTCGTGTGGGATTGTGTGTGTGTCATTTGACAGTAGCTTTGAGGCAAAAAAGTAAACAAACTATGCGCATACAAATTTGTTACAAATATTCCAAAGTGCAGTTAGATTAAAAACATATACATTTCCAGGAAAAGTTGCAAAAATAAACAGAAAATAGTTATGTGGCCATTAAAGTAAAAAAAACAACCCAAATTCATCCAAGAAACACATCATTCGAGAAACACATCGGCGAGCGCGCGATTTATATCTTTAATTGACTTTGGGCACTTTGAATCGAAGTTAGTTGATATTTTTATAACTTCTAACTGACCATTCACTATTTTTGATGAATTAAAATTAGTTTTAATTATTTATTTGCTTTTAATCTATTTAAATGACCGACGAACACTTTAGAACATTTGTTAAACCCGCCGCAAAGTACTTTCAACTCCAGAGAAATGTCAAATCTTGTTAGTGTGTTTGAAATCGATTTGAAATCTTGCTGAAAATGCAAGATTTGTTTTGACAGAATAAAATCGATTTTGTTTAGAAAAAAATCGATTCTGTTTAGAAAAAAATCGATTATTTGGTTGTAAGGAATTCGACATTAGAATTTTTTTACTTCTCCAGTTCTGAATGTTGGATACACGTTGGTCAGAGCAAAAGCTACTAACTGTCTTAAGAAAATTTATTAGAAATTTATGATTCTTTAATCGAAATCGCAGAAAGTGCAGAATTTGATGAAAATTCAAGATTCAAAGCATCTCAACTAGGTTACAAATTTAAATTTGTCAACGATTATTTGGAATGAGTTTTTAGGAAAAATAAACGTCCTTTCAAAAATGCTTCAGTCAAAATCCATGGACTTTTAAACATGCTTAGAACATTTAGATAAACTGCGGCAGTACTTTCAGGCGAACCGTTCTGAGAAATCTTTATTTGATGCATTATACAAGAACGCTATTTCATTGTGTCCAATTCGATGATCTTACGTAGTCGCCGTTATCAGTCTGAACAATCTCAATCAATTGATCCAAGATTTAAATTTAAAGTTGATTTCTTCTACCACGTAATCGATGTGACGTTATCTTCTCTCGACGAGCGTTTTGGACAGTATTAATATCTGAACGAAAGCTCCGGTTTTCTCTGCGATATTTCAAAGAATGTGGACTTTAAGGATTGCGAGAAACTTGAAGCTATTTTAACAGCAAGAATTGACGACGAAGTTCAAAAGGATGTAATAGATAGGGATCTCTTGAGTGACATTAATAGTTTCAATCAAATGTCAAATCTTAGATCTCAAACCGCTATCAATTTCAAACCATTTGCTTGAATTGTATCCAAATTTAACAACTGCGTTAAAAATTTTCCTAACGTTTCCTGTAAGTGTTGCTACAGGCGAAGCTAGTTTTTCAAAACTTAAAATAATAAAATCATATTTACGCTGAACTATGACTGAAGAGCGATTAACAGCCTTGGCAACAATTTCCATTGACATGCTGAATCGTATTGAAGAAGAAGAAATCGCTACAAGATTTGCAAAAATGAAATCGCGAAGAGCAGCATTTTAATGTAAATTATTTTATCGAAAATCCTAAAAATGTATTAAATAAAACTTTTAAATATTAATTTGAACGATTTTCGATTTTTTTAAGTTTGGGGCGCCAAAATTGAATTTGCCTGGGGCGGCAAAAGTCCCAGGTTCGGCACCGTGCATAGCCAATGGATATTGATATGTTGGATGTACCCTATTTTTTTTATATTACATGAGAAAAGTGCCATTCTGACCTTTTAGCAGCCAACCAGCCGCAAGATTTTTTCAGGAGAAACAAATCATGGACTCAGACTCCAGGGGGAGAAAGTCATGGAATTTAATAGAAAAAAAGGCAAGTACTTGTCAAAAGTCTATACCTAATCCACAGAAAGATAATTAAAAAACTATGTGTTGGCAGTGTGTAACTGTTCAGAGCCAGAGGGAAGCAGGATATCCGTTGATTTAAAGCCTCTTATCAATATTTCACAAATTTCTTTTTACAAAATAACTCGAAACTGCTCAATAGCTTTCATATTTCAACGAAATGGTTGGATTTTTGGTGGTAGTTTGCCTTTGGTACTGCAAACTTGTGAGGTTTTGAAGCTGTTAAGCTCTCATTGCAGCTTGCCTCTGAGTATATGATCTTATTTTTGACTTTGTAATGAAGTATTAGACCTTACATTCTTTTGTTCCTACTTTCATAGTAAAAGACACTATTTGAAAATAACTACCACCGCACCAGCTAATGTACAAATCCTTCTTCCCCATTCTACCAATCAGGGAGAGTTCTATCTCACCATGAGCACATGACGTAAGAAAAAAAACAAACCCAATTATTATTTTTCGTTCGTCCTCGATATAATTCACAGTCAGTCTTTACCGAAAATATAAGAAGGGGGAAGAAAGATTACCCTTTCAATTATGCTCAACCTGATCAGTTTGACTCCAGCCGCAGACGAGTCAAGTCCTTTTGATCACATAGCTTAGCTTTTAGCTTTCTCGGAGCCCCCCCCACCAGTAGTAAAGGGCTTTCGTTAAAAAGACCAATTTAGGTAGTAGAGATTATCCAGTTATGTCTTTCTAGGGCCACCCACACCAATGGTTAGGGGTTTTAGTTCGAAGACAAACGTCCTAATTACCACCATGGGCTTCGGTACTTGCTGATCTAACAGAGCGAAAGCCTGCCATCTCAGGTGCCATTAGAGCCTAAGACCTACTGAGTAGTGCCACCAGGAGCGTAGTTCCTGCTGATAATTGCGACCAGGGGCGTATTACCTGATTAATATAGTATGCCACAAGGGACGTATGTCCAGCTGAATAGTGCCACCAAGGGTGTAGTTTCATCTATACCCTTAAATCAGTGGTTAGGGACTTTCATTACTGTTATGCTTTCTCCGAACTACCAATCATAAAATGCATTCTATATACAGTTGCCAAATCTATGTGCGTGGCATTTATAAAAAATCTGAAGTTTTTTAGTAAATTGCTCAACTTCAAGATTTTGTTTTTACCAAGTTGAAGTATGTATTTTCTTCAACAGACATTTTGGAATTAATTGAACAAAACGGTAGTCCTTATTTATTTCTTCAAAAAAATGAAACAAAAAATACAAAAGAACCGCAGACATATATCAAAAACATTCAAACAAAACATACGCAACGAACAGAAAAAATTTATTAACGAACACCAAATGAAATATTTCCTTCCTGGTCCATAATGCTGCACACTCCCTCCCCCCCAACAACAAAATAAAAACAACACACGTTATAGCTTCAACTTCAAAAAGACTCCTTCCGGGTGGCTCTAGCTTGTATTCCCAAATTAAGTAAACATTACCTCATCCAAGTAACACACTTGAAAAATATCTCCGCAACCTTAAACACAAAGAAAAAAAAAACAAAACTGAAACAAAAGTAAAAAATGTAGAAAACCGCAGAAAAAAAATCTGCCTCCCAGGATACGAATGTTATGCGGTTTCCAAAAGCAAAAAAAAAAAATAAAGAAAATGTGGAAAAAAATAAAATATCCTCGAAATAAATTATTCAACAATCTGTGAGTAATTTAATGAGAGGCAACACACATCATAAATAAAATAATTCGCAGTTCCGTGAGTGTTCCTTTTGTACTTAGCATCATCATCCACGCGTCCCACCACCGCACCAATATTTTTATAAAAAAAAAATATAGGTAGAAACAGCTCCCCAATTTTGTGATGGCATATCCTGCATGCATCCTTATCATGAAGAATCGTAATTAAATTTGTATTTCTTTTTATTTTTTGTGGTTTTGCGTTGGAAAAAGACAGAAATATTTTTGCACACATTCGTATTCGTATATCTGAAATCTACCTGCCTTAATGCGATTCACGCAAAAAGATCTGAAATCAAATTAGGACTCTTTTACTGAAGGAAATCTGTCTGGAGCGTGAATTATTCTCCCCAACCACACAACAATTCACGTTTTCGCATACGTGGCTAAGGATTGCGATTCCTTGCCGACATATGAGCCATGCATGCATGTCCTTCCACCTTTTAGTCATTCAGTTTTGAAGAGAAAGAACCTTTCCAAATAAAAATAAAACAATTCCGAAAGAAAGTCCTTTAGCGTGTATTAAATATTATTTCATTTTTTACGCCCGGTTCCTCACACCTGTTAAAAATCTTTCCTGAAGGAGATACGTTGGCTGTTGAAATCCTTGCAGCCAACAGGGCAGGGATTTCTTTGGGTTTTTCCATATAATATTTTATCCTGACTGACGTTGTCGTCGTATGTGATGACGATGTGGGACAACATTGCGATGAGGTGAGGCTACACACAACATAATGAAAAGCCTTCGGGATTTAAACAGTGATTTTTTGGGGATTTGGCAAAATTTGACGTATGAGTTGTAAGGATTTTTAGGATTTATTTATTTTTCGTGCTAAATAAAGGCAAAAGAATATAATTCCCGCCCGGAGATGAATTTCTGTGAATGTCCTTGAGGAATGGGTGATGACGATGATGATAACCAGAAAACGGTTGCCAAAAAATTATTATTTTATTTTTTACTCTTTCTTCGTTTGTCGTCTTTGCGTTTTATGAAAGGAAAGGACCCAGTCTATAATTTTGGCTGAGAGGCATTCATACACAAATAAAAAAGACCAGGAGTGAGCAGTTATGATTCCTTTTTATGTTCTAAATGTTGTTTTTTTTTACTGGATGGGGTTGAGCCGTGTGTGGATTTTATTTTATTTTTTATTTTTTGTCTTTGCCTAGACTTATGTGGTTATGGTAAAGGTGGATGATGGTAAGAAATATATTAGACTAATGCATGATTGCTTTCTCTTTTGTATATGAATACGAGGTAAGAGTTTGCTTTTGGCATATGGGAACCTTTTAGGGTTGATTGCAAATACTTATATGGGGGAGATTATTGTTTGATATTGCAGAGGAATTAAAGACATGTCTTGAAAAAGTTTTCTTTTTTGGGATTAAAGTTAGGGACCCAACTATGCGTTTTGATTCTTTAAATAAAAATATTCTCAACAGAAATATAGAAAAACCCAAAAAGCGGAAATAGACAATTTTGTGGACAAAAGTTGGAAGTACCGAAAGGTTTATTAAAACTCGATCCTCTTTTCATACAGAAACAAGCTGTTTTATGAAGAAGAAATACTTCTTCGTTCACTATTCTTCCTACAATTTTGGATGAGTGTATCAAACTTCCGGGTGTGGTATATCGAATGTAAGCAACAGAGTTAGCATGTAAGACGATAGGTCTTTTTAAATGCAACCTTAATTGCAAGGCGCTAGTTAGCAGGAGTAGTAGGATAGGAAAGATTTGGCACAGTAGGTTGAGATCAACGTGTTTATGATCAAATTAAATCCCACGGATGGTGTCCAGTTCAGCTGGGGGAAAATAGAAAATATTGCTCCCTAGGGTGGGTTTCGAACCAACACCTCTAAGTAAGCAGTCAAGTACTACATGCAATGTACCATTGCCACCCGCCTTCACTTTAAGCTTTATAAGATCGTGAAACTTACTACTGCAGAACTCCCATCAATAATTGACAGGTCGAAGTAGTGTCACATGTCACTACTAATAACCCTGCATAAAAATAGTGTTGGCCACTGAAGCACTGGCGGATACAGGGGGTCATGACCCCTTCCTGAGGAGTATAAATTTAGAATATATGAATTCTATGATCAAATAAAATGCACGACTGGATCGCACGTACTTGCTCTTATGTTAGTCTTGAGGCAGATCCATTCACTGACACTGCTGCCCAACTTGGATAGAGCAATGTTTAGCGACACCATTTTTGCAAGTGATCTAGTTGACAGCCCAAAAATTGAGCACTCTAGAGGAGATAGCTGAGATTATTGGCAATTTCAAACCAAAGAAGTCAGCTTTATTGGATGGAGTATCCAACTATGTTCTAAAAAGGCTTCCACAAATGGTATTTTTAGCCATCATCTTCAACAACTACTAAATCAACAACAGTTACTTTCCTTCCCCAGTAGTGGAAAACTGCAAAAATCATGCTGATTCCCAAGAAAGTTAAAAGGAATATGGTCACCAACTAGAGGCCGATATCCTTCCTCAACAATCTAAGAAAGCTCTTAGAAGAGCTGATATTCAGAAAACTCAAGAAGAACATTATCCTGGGCATGCTGTTCGGTTTCCGGGAAAAACGTTCCACCCTGCATCGGCTCTTGAAGTTTCATCATGACATCACCATAACTTTAAACAACAATCAAGTTACTGTCGGATGCTTCCTTGATGTCGAGAAAGCATTCAACAGTGTATGGATTGAAGCCCATATCCATAAACTGCACATACTAAGCTTGCCTTAAGCCCTTATCAAAACTATATTCCCTTTTCTTTCCTCCAGGAATTTTTTGTACAACTGGAGAACTGCAAATCGCTATTGAAGAGGATCAGGGCTGGTGTTTCCCAAGGGTCGAAACTTGAACCACTTCTCTACAATATTATCACCTCTGACCAACCTATTTCAAGTGAAAGCGAGAATTACATATCTCATCATTCTCTCTAATGATAGCTGTCCGAGAAGTTGGGGTACACATCCGCAAACTATTTCAATTTACCATCAAATGGGGTATCCGGATTAACCCAAATCGGAATTTATCTGGTTCAGAAGACCAGGGGGCAGACGCAGACGCGGTCGCTCAGCTGGAAATTGCAGAAGTATCACTCTAAGCCTCCCAGACGGAACCAGATTACCAACCTAATGCGCCAAATATGCGCATCAACTTTAAAGAGCTGCTGAGATTCAAGCAACATTCAAGGTCTTTGGAAGGGAGCTGAGTTTTTAAGGACACAAATTATGGTTCCAAAACTATATTTGCAACAGTAGTGAAAGAATTCTCTAGAAAATAGCAGTTAGCTCTAGTTAGACCAAACTTTTGGTTAACACTTCACCCGAGCCAACTCAGCTATTAAGCTGAGATCAGTAAAGATTGTTCAAAACCTGCCAGGTATCTGGTAAAGAGAGCAAACGGCAACTCTCATATCCCTGTAGTTGTTAACTGGCTTTCAACTTTCTGGCCTGATGTTTAAGAGTCGCCCTAAAAAGTAACCTTACCTTTCCATAAGATGGTCGAACTACTAACGAAACCAACATCTTCGTGGGTAAAACTGTTAACTTTGGAAGTTTCATTCCAGGTTTTTAAAATCCGGTTGTATTTTTGAGAGGATGTGGGATTTGGGTTCTGTAATATTGAATTGACTTGTCATCGTTGACATAAATCATTTCTCCATCCAGTGGTCCTGTCACATCCATCAGGTATCTTGGCTTGGGGGTGTCTCACTTCAGTTGGGAAGAATCATAACCAGCTGGCTTGGATGATTGCTTATGTTGCTCGTCAGCCTTTTGGCAACATTGATCATATATTTGTCAAAAGGTGTTAATCCAGATGCCTTTTAGAGTCGCTTGACGCTGAAATGTTTTCGTCGCCGTTGGTCAAAGACAAAGTGGCGTTCCGTAGATCTCTCATGCTGGTCTTAGAAATGATAAACCAATTAGGAAAGCAGCATACAATGATTGGTCTTATAGAGAAACAATTTCGTCCTTTCTAGTTCAGTGCTTGAATGGGGTGAAAAGTGTACATAGTTACTTCTTTCAGGGTAGTTGATTGAAGCGTAACCTCTGCTCACAAGTCTTGTGCTCTTCTACTTTTTGGGCTGGAATGACTGGTGGCATTGATTTCGAGTATGTTAGTGAATCGTCTGCATAGGGTATCTTTAAAGCATTGTTGGGTTGAGGTTGGTCCGATGCGTGAAGATATTGTAGAGGTTCGAGTCTAGCTTTAGTCCTTGAGCAACTCCTGCTCTGACCTTTTTAGTTGTTGACTGTCTGTTTTCAATTTGGACGAAAAACGATCTCGAATTGATAAAACTGAGAATTATTTTCATTGGCTTATGGAAAATTAAAAATTGTGAGCATATGCATTAGCACCTGTATCCAGACATCCAACAACAACCAGACAGTTATTTACTGTGGAATTTCAAGACCGGATGTAAAGTAGACTTTTTCTTCAGAAATCCAAACTGCATGTCCAGAACGATGATGGTAATAGTGGTTCAGAACGTCTTCAGTCTCCAAAGAACAAGTCCTTCAAGAATTTTGCTGGTGTTGTTAAAAAGAGATATATGGAACGATATCCCGAAACAGTACCTCAATTGACTTTCTTTGCTATCGGTACTTTTTTTGCTGTTTTTTTTTTTTTTTTTTTTTTTTTTTGCAGCTGTTGAACAGGTTCATGAGAAACACAACCATTATGAATTGGGGAAACTTCCTTATGATGTGCAGATGATTTCTTTGCTCAGCTACTACTTTGGGGTATGTGCCACCTCCAGTCAGCTCGGGATCAGAAGCAGGATTTACATCGTCAAAATGGTTTATTGACTGGACTTCCTCTAATAATGAAGGAGCGTTGGGTGTGTTTGGACCGAATTGGCAAAATATTCGGCAGATACTTTCGCTTTATGCTGTGTTGTCGTGACTTCCGCTTGTTTGGTGCTCGATGAATCCAGGAAGAAGTCCAGTTATGATAGTGTACTTGGGAATGTTGGTTTCAGTTGAGAAACCATTAGGAACGATAGGTGCTCAAAATCTTCATCCAACCACTTTACAAGGAATTTTTCCAGCGTCAGATTCATTCTAATTTCCTCCAAACAGTGCATCCATAAGTGAGCTGGGCGGCTAGGTTGCTGAAAATAAAAAAAAATGTATCTAATATCAGTTGGAATCCAATATGTCTTCCGATCCTTCTGATCGACCAACGAATTTCAAGTCGAGACTCTTCACTAATTCAAGGGAATAGTGCCCTTTAAGCCACATTTATCTTCAGGATTACTATGAGAACTAAGCTGAAGTTGGAGTCCTGGGAAAACTGAATCAACTGTTGCGAAACATTGGAAAAAAACTTATTGTAATGTGCCACAAGGAAACAAGGAAAAAACTTCTCGAAACTATGATGCGGTATTATATCATTTCTTCAATATCGTTCTGTATAGTATAGCAGTGTGAAGGACAGGCATTAACACAAAAGGCGCACTATTTCCAATAAATCTGTTCAAAAACTATGCCAATATGCGGCCAATATCGAAATCTTCCACCACTAACAAGGTACAACTATATGTAGTCTTTCACAGCGAATGGAAAAACATGTGAAACACTTTAGTATTAAAGCCAATGAGGACAATACCAGATATTTCCACCACCTTGGACATAACTTCACTATTGATAGAAGCAACTTTGAGGTAGTTAAGGAGTTCATCTACTTTGGAGTAAATTTTAACGTCATTATGGAGATCCAACGAAGAATTATTCTAGGAAACCGTACAGAACTACTTATATGCTTAAGACAAAGTTCACAAGACGCTTACTTCCAGTCCTGCTCTATCGTGCCGAGTATTGGGCAGAAAGCAGGAAAGGAGAAGAACACTTTTGGTTTTTTTTCCACGACGCAGTACTGCTTTAGTTTGGATATACAGGAAGATCATACGCTGGGTTTTTTGCTCTACTCTGGTATTATAGGTGCCCAGGAATCACCACAAATGTCCTCAATGAATGGAATTTCGACACAAAACTTAGGGGCCCTCGTACATTTTACGTACAAAACTAGCACAGTGACATGATAAAATTATTTTCAAAATGAACAAAATGATAAATTACAAAAAAAACACACATGGCTGCATAAATTTTCATTAAGAACACAACATGACGATTGTATCCTTGCATACAATTGTATCGCATTTCGCATACACCATATCGAATGCTCTTATAGATAGCTACACTTCTTCTATTCCTTCAAAAATAATTTACATAAAAATCAACTTAACCAAAACGAAATATACTTTATCTAATATCACTTTTTTTACTACTCTGTGTATTTTTTTTCTGCATTCCTTCTGTTATATTTGTTTGACAGGGGAAGAGAGGGAACTATATAGAAAAGATTCACATTTTTAGAATGTTATGTTCAATGTTCCATGGATTTTTTTCTGGTTCTTCTTCTGTACTTTATACAATGTAAATACTCAACAGTATAAGGATTCGCAAGCATAAAGCGTGAGGTACAAGTTGTACACATGCAAGGAACGTAGATTTCAATGAACCGGAACTTTGGCAAGAACCACGCCGCCACCCGCACTGTGAAGAGGTTGTGTCCTTTAAGGAAATATACATATAAACGAAAATGGAGTCAACACATTTAGTTTAGCGGTTGACATTTTTTATGAAGGGATGATATAGAATACAAGCAACAAAACAAAAACAAATAAAAACTGACAGTAGAAAAGCAAGATAGTTAAAGAAACTACTTTGAAAGATGGAAGGACAGCAGTCAGGAAGCTCCAGGACTTCTTTGGAGTTCAATTGAAATTTTCTACTTTAGTTCAACGTTCAAGAAAACAGCTGAACATTTAAGTTTTTTTTTTATTAGGTCTCTTTAAGTTAAAGAGTCAAGTTTATAGTTTAAAATGTTGAATGTTTGTCCTAAGGGTAGGGACGGATATTTGTGGTCAAAATATTAAATTCGGATCCGCTCTTGCTCGTGTACAGAGTCCAGAC
The DNA here is from genome assembly GCA_963921185.1 of Dasysyrphus tricinctus. NCBI lineage: Eukaryota > Metazoa > Arthropoda > Insecta > Diptera > Syrphidae > Dasysyrphus > Dasysyrphus tricinctus. The sequence goes on from OY992533.1 coordinate 76,621,513, forward strand.
AATTTTACATCTATTTGTATTCATTTATACAAAAATAAACCTCGTCGCTAAAGATGATTTTTTTGGAGAAAATCACGTAGATATAACGTGTGGGTCGCAGAACATTTACCGAACGTGTAGCACTGATGATACCGATGGAAATACAATACTAATTCTAAAAATACAAACTTAATGATTAAAGCACGTTGTTCAACGGTGTAATCTTTCATGAGGATTTGCCATGAATTGATTAGTTCACAGTAAATTTGGATTTTTTTAAATTTACCTTCTTTTGGGTGGTGAAAAAATGCTTTATGCATTGTAAGGAGGTCTTTTTGAAATTTACTGTCCCGTGTGACTCACCTTTCTACAAGGCATATGAGACTAAGAGTCCATTCACCTCTAAATTTCTGATCCACTTCCATGGAACCGCTCTTTGCATTACTTTAGGGGGGCTGTAATCATTCAACCTTTTGGGCTCATTCTGTTTCGCGGTATTCGTTTTCTTTTTTTTGTCTGAAAATTTGTTGTGCATAAAGACAGACTTGATTTCAGTTTTTCTCGCTGGCCTGCATCTTTCTGACTATGTTGTCTGGAGGTCTTGTCTAATAGGTTCCCACCTGCAGGCGAAAAAGTAGATTAGATTTAGATTAGATTAGGTTGATTTTATTTCCACATAAATTTAAACAATAATTTGGTTAATATACAATCAATATGATGTATGGCATTACCGTCTGCCTGATTGACAACTAAAAGTATATCTTTATATAGATAAAAAAAATATGAAAAAAAAGAATAGTTTAAGGTTAGAACGCTTCATTTAAAATTTGATGTCTATATATAAGTGCTGTTTTGCAATATGCATATAACTTTGTGACATCCATTTCCTGTAGAAGGCTTATGATTTCATAATTTGAAAGAAAGTCACTGCCTTGGGTATGTCTTATTGTTTTCCTCAATATCGCACATCGTCCAACAAAATGAAAAACATCCTCGCGCTCTTCCAAGTTGCACAGGTTGCATAAAATCGGTAAGTCCTCGCGGTAAGGAATGTAGTTCAGATTAAGGAGTTCACCTCTTAACCGGAACATGCACGAAATTTGTTCGATAGTATGTATAGTTGTCGTGGAAGTAGTTTCTTCCCCGGAGATCGTAATCTATTCTACTGTAAATCGCACGATGCAGTGAACTCTTGGCTTGCTCCGTGTATTGTTCTCTTGCGGCTTCATCCAGAAGAGCTATTAAGCGATATAAGGTTGGTTTCCATTAGGTAAAGTTACTATAGTTCAGGTCAACATCCACCTGTTCGGCTAGTTCTATCCAGTCTTTAAACCATCCACTTCGGGATTAGATTTTTGGAAGAACTACTTTCTTTGGAAGACGATAACTTGGCATATCGAGAGCTTTGAGGATGTAATCGACCTGCAGCTTGAGTGTTTTGATGAATAAAGGCGATAAACCCGTTTCCAATATGATCATGTAGCTTGGCGTACTCGAAGGAAGATGGAAAATCCGTTTTATGTAAAATCTGAGCAGTTTTTCAACTTGTTCATATTTCCGACCTCCCCGCGCTTGCGCCGCATAAAACATAACCGATTCCGATACAGCTTCGAAGACTCTGAATTTACTGGTATGTGTAATTTCCTTATTATTAAAGCATTGCTTCCATCCTACGTTTATAGCTGTTTTCGCCTTAACAATAAGTTTGTCAGTGAGATGTTTTTCCATGCTCAAGTTCTTAGTAAAGCAGACTCCTAGATATTTGTATTCCTTCACCAACTCTATTCTTTCATTAAAGAGCCATTGCTCACTTGCACACGATCTTCCTCCGCCATTCTTAAAAACCATCACTTTGGATTTATTTAAATTTACCACTAGGTTCCACCTTTTACAATATTCTGCTAGCTTAGTTATCATTAGCTGAAGGGACTGCGGTGTATACGTGAGTAGGACAATGTCGTCAGCGAAACGAAGAGCTTTAATGTTAACGCCTGCGTACTCAATTCCTGCGGAAAATGCTTCTACTATGTCTTCAATGAAGAGTGCAAACAAACTTGGACTGAGTGCACAGCCCTGATGTCTAACTCCCGATTTCGTTTGGAACAACTCTGATAAGCATTGACCATTCCACACTGCTGCTTTGGTAGTCTTGTATAAATTTTGCAATACTGTGCCGAACTTAAGCGACATTCCTTTCTGGTAAAGCTTGTAAGACAGGGCACTTCGATCCACGGTGTCGAAAGCAGCTTTAAAATCAACGAAAAATGCAAATAGTTTCTTATTTCTAGAAACGAGTCAGAAATCGAGCGAATTACAAAAATGTGATCGACGGTGGAGTATCCTGATCTGAAGCCAGCTTGGAACTCACTGAGCAGGTTATTAGAATTTATCCATTCATTTAAACGCCTGAGCAGGATCGATGTAAATACATAGTTTATATGACGAGTTCAAAAATGAGATTCCTCTATAGATTTCCGGATCTTCAGTGCTTCCCTTCTTGTGGATTGAGAAAATCAAGGCATCGCTGAACTGGTTTGGAATGGTTCCCTCCTCAAAGATCTGGTTGAATACTGCTGTCAGAGTTACAACAAGAGTATCTGTACCATATCTGTAGAATTCTGCGGGTATACCATCTGAGCCCGCAGCCTTTCCATCCTTTAGGTTGTTTATAGATATAGCCACTTCTTCCTTTGAAATTGGTGCATCTAATATATTATTTTTGAAGCCAGGTTTGGCATACTGATTCAGAAACTTGTTTGGCGTATCTGGGTTTAACAATTGCAAAAATATGCTTGCAGTCTATTTGAGTTAAGTCTCGGACTAATAATAAATTTTGTTCCATTTAGTTTTTGGACCAGTTTCCAAAACTCAGACGAATAGTAACACCTTGCAAGCTGATGCGCTTGAGCTTCCGAATAGTCTTTTTTTCTTTTTTCGGCAGAGAAGTTTATATTTCTGATTATTCTCAATGTACCGGTCTTTTGTAAAATTTGTATTGGACTTTCGATATGCATTCAGTCAGGCGCAAGAAAGGCTTCTCGGCTGCATGCATTCCTTGTCAAACCAAGGTTCCCTATATTCAGTTTTTCCTCGACTGCTGTGCGGTATATTGTATGCTCCTTTAATACTTTATTCAATTTTGTTCAGGCTTGCGTCGTATTATTCCATCTTCAGAAGTGTATCTAGACGTATTCTATAGTTTTATGCAGATTTGTTTGACCAGCTTAGTTTGGGTATCAGTTGCATTTGTACATTAGTTTAATTTTTTTCTTCCCGTTAGTAAACGATACACTAAGAGGCATATGGTCTGAAAAAGGTTTCTTTTCTATTTCTAGATTTTAAACAACTGTTCTCCAGTCACCACCTTCCAAACTGTAGTCAATGACCGAACTTCCTTGTTTTCCCACGAATTTAAATTCACCCAATTTATCACCTTCACTTGCACCGTTGCGTTCATTATACGGAGGCCGAAAGTGTTGCAAAGTTCAAGCAATTGACTTCCTCTTGCATTCTTAATTGTGTCTTTTGAATTTCTTGCTTTCCGAGTCTGGCATTCTCAACTCCTTCTTCATTCCCTATTCCTGCGCTTAGGTCTCCCTCCAGCAATATATTTTCAACATCACCACAGGTTAAGAAATCCTTCATATTTTCGAAGTCGGTGTCTCAGTGATTACAGTTGACATATGCTGGGATTATACGGTAGATGGGAGTAACTCTTACTACTACAAAGAAGGCTGGCCGACGCAATAGAATACCTCGCTTTGTTTCCATTCCAATTAGCTGAATTCCTGATCAATCTCACTGTCCATCTTCACTTGCTTTCTCTGAGCTCTAACGTTCTTTGGCACTTCTTTTTCGCCTTATAGGTTGCTGCTTCTACACCAGTTTCCACCTTTTTGACGTAGACGTACTCCCATTTAGAGATCAATGAAAGTTACTCCTTTTACTTCAAGAACGGCTGGTTCCGACACCACACGTAGAGCTCCACTTCCTTGGATTGCCCCCATCTGTTTCCGGTGCGTCTCCTGTCACAGTCTCATTTACATATAGTAGAATAGAATGCGTTGTCGACATCAGTTGTTTTCGCTTAATGGCTGTCGGTTCTCCTACATTTGCCATACCGTCTACTCAGCGAAGTAGCTCGTTCCGCTGGTACCTTCATCTTATGCCAGAAGGTTAGCTTGATGGCATCTCCAGGTACTTCACTGCATCCTTACTTCTTATAACATCAGGGCCAATGTTGATGACGATTTGTGTGGGGATCATCTTCTTCGTCAGTAGGATTATCGCAGTTTTCTCAGTTACAAAGCTGAGACCGTGTTCGTCCAACCAGAAGGTTTCTTCCATTACGCACTTTTGGTGTCTTTTGCAGCTAAATAAATATATTTGATGGCGCCATAGCTTGAGAACCAGGGCCTAGTGACTCACAACTCTCAACCATTCCTGTGTGTGTGCTGTTTGGGAGGAATGCAGAAGACCTACAAATTTTTGCCAAATCCGAACGGCTAGTTGAGAAGCACTTATTCATGACAAGTGTACTCTTGGAGGAGTTGTTAGTTCCTTCCATCTTGCAAGAGGCAGTTACTCGGAAAAAACATTTCTGTTTTTAGGTGTCATTGGCTGGGAAACGAACCAAGACCTTCGGCATGACAGTCCACCGCACTTACCATTATGCCACGAGTTACTATTTTTGCCGTTATTACCGCGGTGATACCGTCTGCATATTATACCAGAAAGGTTTCTTGGGGCATATACATGCGTAGGATGTAGTACCTCGTGGTTAGTGCGTAGTATCTCGTGGTTAGTGCGTAGGACTGTCATGCCGAAGGTGTGGGTTCGATTCCCGGCCGTGCCACCTAAAAACAAAAATTTTGTATCCAAGGTACTGCCTCTTGCGAGGAACTGACAAATCCTCCAAGGGTATACTTGTCATGAAAGAGTGCTTCTCATTTAGCCGCTGGGACTCGGCAAAAAACTGTAGGTCCCCTCCATTCCTGCCAACACCACGCACACAGGAATGGTTGAGAGTTGTAAGTCACTAGGCCCTGGTTCTCCACGAGATGTTGCGCCACCCAATTTATTTAATTTATTTTACATGCGGAGGATGTCATCTTAAAAGATATTGCAAAGAACTGGTCGTAAGGTGGAGCCTTGTGCTGCTCTGGAAGTTATTTCCTTCCTTCATGTGCCTTATTCTGTGGCTTTGTAGATTAGCTCCCAATCCCTGAAATAGTATCCTTCAGCCGCTGTAACAGATAGACTATCAGTACATCACTCCACTACACATAATTGAAAGCGTTTCGTACGTCCAAGGTTGCCAGCAAAACAATCTTCCTAGAATAGTGGTTTCCCTGTTGAGTGATTTGGTGTTCACTATATCTTCGAAAGCTCCAGCGGTCTTTCCATACTGCTTTTCCGACATGCTAGCTGCCCTTTGTACTGCCGCTTTAAATCGTAATTTCAGCCTCTTCTCCATGTGTTTTTCCGAGGTTTCCAACATAAACAGTGGCCAGTTGGCAGATGGGGAATACGGGTCTCCTTTGCCTTTATTGATCAACACCATACGTTGTTTCTTCTTGTTTTTGGGGGAAGGCACCTCATCGAGGCAGCAGTTGTACATGTCCAGATGCACCAATAGACTATGCATTGGCTTTCAGCGCTTCTGTGGGGATTCTGTCAGGGCCGGGGGCTCTTCTATTTTGCAGGGACTACGGCTCTGCTGTAATTTTGACATAAGACCCTTTTGTGCAGTCAAATTAAATCAATATCAATTTTTGTGTTTGAAAAATGTATATGCGGCTTTTTCTGTAGGCCACTTACTTACAGATCCCCAAAACCCTGTCTGACTTTTCACAATTTATTATCAAATTACTTCCATCCCTAATAAACAATTACCTTCAGCCCATTCCCTTTAAAATGAAGATTTATTTCATCAGTTGTGCATGCTTTTGATACATTACCACACACATTTCCATATACTCAACAAGTTCAATGAATTCCCAAAGGAAACATTTAAAACTTTTTCGCAAACTCTGTCTTCAGCTGAAACAGAAAATTAAATATACGCCCCAACCCACTTATACACAAATAATTTGATTGTGCAAAAATTCATATATCAACCACTTAACCACATCTACAAGCTCATTATGGTTAAGATGGTAACCTTCCCACTTCACTTACCCACCACCCACCACAATGCAGTACCCAGAACCCTGCAAGCGAGTCCATAAAAAGACGCGACGTCACGAAGCGTTCGCATACGTTACAAAAGTTTTATTCACACAATTAGGAAATTGGCACGCACTTGAGTGTATACACCATCAGCATTCCACCCCTCACTCACATATTCACATGCGAAAAACACATTATTAAGTCGTCAAATCATGTTATTTTCCATCCCCTCGAACTTCACCATCAGTTTTTTGCATACGTTTTTCCATTTCAAAAACAGGAAAACAAGGAAATTTAAAACTTTCACAAGGAGATCCGGTTGGTTTTCCGGTAAATTTGCAAAACGAAATATTTACTTAAAAAGTCATAATGCATGTGTACTTAACTGATATTTGTATGCCTTGTAATGTGCGACAACATCTCAGCCACACAAGGAAGTTTGCCAAAATAGAAAAACATTCAACCACCCCAACATCAACCTGTCTCCTGCCTCTCTCCGCAACTTGTCGATTTCAATTTTCAATTCGTTTTCCAAATTTTTGCAAAATAAAAATAAAAGGCGGTGTGGAAAAGTTTTTCCCGTATTTTCTCTGTCGTCAGTCGTCGGTCGTCGCATGTTGCATATGAAGATACAGCCGCAAGGCTACAAGCGGCTTAAAGTCTCTATATTAATGTTTTTTACCAAAAGAGGAGGGGTTGATCAAAAAGGATAATCGCACTGTCTCATATTATTATGACAGAAAACTTTTCCCACAAGTAACGAAGAAGAAGAAGAAGAAGATTTAAGAGGAGTTTTCTTTTTGAAAAACGTTTAAGTATTAACTTTTTCAACGCTTATGGGTAAAAAGTTTCATTTTACTTGGGTTTTTCTTTATTTTTAAGTTTACGATTCACTTGAGACACTTCTGTAGCACATATAGCGATGTTGTTGAGGCTTTTATGAAATAGACACATGTCCTCAGAGACGCCTTTCAAAATTAATTTAGTAATGACATAAATTGTCTGAGATTTTCAAGATTAAATGCGAAAATGTTTCAAGGAAAAGTTGAAAATTTGTTGCGGATTATTCAATATTATTTTATTACTTGAGAATGTGACTTTCCCAAACTTTTTTTTTAACTTAAGTATAACGCACTAAGCATAAGGTTGTATAAAACTGTAATAAATGTAACACTTAAGCAGAGTGCTTCATCAGATTTCTGTACTATTCGAAAAAATTCTATTCGACTTTTTTCTATTCTATTAAACTCTTAACTGGTATTGCCTTACAAATATAGTAGAGACGTTAGTGCACGATATGAGGGCAAACCATTCATTTTCCATTTTGATCCGACGGGTTGAGCTTTAGTACACTAATAGTTCATGTCCTAACTTTACTTTTAAGAAGTGTTACCAAGGTGGCAAAAAAAAACTTAAATTCAAATTTAAGAAAACTTGGATACAAATTTTAGTATTTATTATGTGCACTAGGGTGGTCCTTAAATTGGACATTGTCTTGGATAGCCCTCATTCGATTCAAAACATTGAAAAACAATTTCCCTAATTTTTTCAGATTTTTATTTCACCCCCCCTGGTCTCCCTTTTTTCACTTCAAGGTACAAAAAATGGAGTTAGGGTGATTCTTATAACACGCCAAAAAAAAGTCAGAACTTATAGATTAGATTCAGACAAAAAAAAATCGTATTGGAGGGGGGGTCTATTCCCCCCCGTTCAGGCAGGAGGGGTAATTTTCTAAAAATTTGACCAAAAATAGAAAAAAAAATTATTAAAAAACAACGGGACCACTTACAATGGCATGCTATAGCTTTTTTTAAAGCCATGAATCCATTCTCTAATATATTTTTTAAATCAAGTTCTTATTGTAAATAGTTTTTGAAAAAATAATTTTCAAACCTTAAAAATAAAAACAAAAATAATAGTTTTTTACGTTTGAAAATTATTTTTTTCAGAAACTATTTACAATAAAAACTTGATTTAAAAAATATATTAGAGACTGGATTCATGGCTTTAAAAAAAGCTATAGCATGCCATAGTAAGTGGTCCCGTTGTTTTTTAATAATTTTTTTTCTATTTTTGGTCAAATTTTTAGAAAATTACCCCTCCCGCCTGAACGGGGGGAAATAGACCCCCCCTCCAATACTATTTTTTTTTTCATCTAAATCTAATCTATAAGTTCTGACTTTTTTTTTGCGTGTTATGAGAATCACCCTAACTCCATTATTTGTACCTTGAAGTGAAAAAAGGGAGACCAGGGGGGTGGAATAAAAATCTGAAAAAATTATGAAATTTTTTTTTCTCCGTTTAGAGTCATTTGATGCCTATCCAAGTTGGATTTTCAAAAAAAAACCCTAAATAGGGACCACCCTAATGTGCACGTATGTTCTTTATGAGAAACTTCAATTATCTTGACTTGCTAAGAAAGAAAACAAAGACATTAAAAATACCATTTTGAGATCCATTTTCCGTCTTATATCAATGGGTAGGTTATTCCAAAGACTAATGGCATGAACAAAAAATTGTCTGCGTGAAATAAGGCATGTGTGTATGGTTGGTATTAAAACAAAACTCCGATTGGACCGTGGGATGGGAACACGATTTTCTCAAATACGTAGACTGCTTGCTGGTGATGGATGAGGTTAAATAGAAAAACGATTACTCTGTAGTTTAGAAAATTTTGCACATCACACCCGAGAATTCGTTTAGTGAACACAGAAAAGTGATCGAATCTCCTCAGATTAAAACCATATCTAGCGATTGCGTTACCTGCCACTTTGAGCTTTCTAAAAGAATCGTAAACGGAGTCCGCAAATATTTCGCAGCCATATCTGATAATAGGCTCAACAAGAGCTTTGACAAGTCTCAACTTCGTTTGGGCTGGAAGACAGCTTCTCGTCAAAGATAGACCACGAAGGCTAGCATCAATTTTTGCCACAACGCTGTTAATGTGCTCATTCCAGGTGAGCGAAGTATTGAAAATTATTCCCAAATTTTTAATTGTGGAGACGATTGGAATTGGTGTGTTGATTAATAAAATTATGGGAAAGGACTCCAGTTGTCTTTTAGATATGCAAATTACCTTAGACTTGGAGGGATTTAGAATAAGCTCATTTTTGGTTGCCTAGTCATGAACCGAACACAAATCAGCATTCATTTGTACGGAAGCGTCTTCAATGGTTTTTCCAGGAAAGTTGAGATAAAGCTGCACATCATCAGTATAAATATGAAAATTGCAAAAGGAAATACACTGTGACAAATCATTAATGAATAGTGAAAATAACAGGGGACCGAGAATTGATCCCTGTGGGACACCCATTAGGGTGGGAAGAAAGGCAGATTGAAAGCAACTATGATATACTGTTTGAACACGAGTAGTCAGGTAGGAATAAATAAGTCTTATTGAATAAACGGAGAAACTAAAAAACATAAAAGCAGGGGTTCACTGAGTCAAACGCTTTCGAGAAAACCAACAATGTGATAATCGACATTCGATCAGAGTAAATAGCCACACGAATATCAACAGAAACCTTGAGTAGTGCAATTATGCAACTATGTTTAGATCTGAAACCAGACTGTAGAGGTGAGAGTAAGTTGTGGGTGTTGACATGGTTTCTAATTTGTTTGTTTATAATATACCATGCTCTTCAAAAACTTAAAGGCTATAGATTTTACTGCATCTCGGGACTTTATTCCGCTATTACTAACTTTTCTTTTTCCATTTTTTCTTAAACTATTCTATTATTATCAGAGGAAAGTCGATCGGGAGTTATTGTTAGAAATAAAAATTCTATCAAGTAGAAAAAAATCTATTCTAATAGAGATTCGCAATACCAACAGTAGACTTTAAGTCTATTTGACTTTCATTCTATTCTGAATAGACTCTCGCAATAAGCCTCAAAGCTTTATTTAAACTAAGAAGATATGCAGACGAAACAACCAGAGAAAATGGATTCATACAGTTTTGACCTGTTTTTGTGGCCTTGAAGAATTGATAATTTTTTTTCAATTCAGCCCAACTATCGTTCCTGAGCGAAAAGCAATATGTAGTTGAGCTTGAATTACATATATTCAGTCACTCCACTGAAAATGAAAAATTTTCTTTTTAAATTTTCTTCATTTTCTATTACTTTATGTTTCATATTTCTGGTTTCACAAATTTGTGGACAAATCTGATTTGTATTGCACAGATTAAACTTTGTAGTTGAAAATTACAAGCAAAAAATTGTGCAAATCGTTCACAATTTTGTTCAGTTTGTGGTCAAAGATCGTTTTAAATTCTTCTACAAATTGTAAACAGTAAATTGAAGTCAAAACCTATTAAGGTGCCGTCACACCGTGCAAGTAAAGTACTTGCAGCAATTGTTTCAAAAGTTTCGATTTTGAAATATTCGTGCAAGTACTTGCAGAGAGCAGTCACACCAGGCAAGTAAATTGCTTGCTGAAACAACTTTTTACTTGCTTGCAAAACAAACGCTGCAAGTACTTTTCAGGTCGTCACACCGAGCAAGCAAGTACTTGCTGAAATTAATTGCTGAAAGTACTTGCTGCAAGTAATTGCTGAAATTACTTGCTGAAATTAGTTTCTGAAAGTACTTGCACGTGTAAACCGGTGTGGGTTTGCCATTTTCAGTTCAGTTTGGTTTATTGTTTCTTCAGAAATAGATTTAAATGGATATTCCAGATTTAGAAGAAGAATCTTACGAGGAAATGGTTTTTGCACATGAAGATTTGTTTCCCAAAGTGTGTTCCGCAGAACCCTGGGGTTCCGCGGGAGAGTTTTCAGGGTTCCACAAATTTTTTGAAGAATAAACAGTAAAATACAAACAATAAAAGACAAAAAAATAAAAATTTCCACAAAAAATAAATTGAACAATTTTTTTTTTTAAGTTTATATTTTTTAATCGAAGTGTGAACTTTAAGGTCATTAACTGTTTCATGATTAAACACATTATTAATTGGGAAAAATGTAGTGATGTATGCAGCGACGCGACGGAGCCGCAGCAATGGTGGGAAAGATTAAAGGGGTTGTTTCAAAAATACTTTGCTCCTGGAAGTACCAGCAGTCATTGTATTTTCAATAGTTATGCACTTGTTATGAAAAAAATGCCACCTGATTTAAAAAAGTTCTCGGTGAAGCTGAGAAAATAGTAAATTTTGTAAAGAGCCGTCCTCTCCAATCGAGATTGTTTAAATTAGTGTGTAAAGATATGGGCAGTATTTACGAATCGCTTCTTCTTCATCCTGAAATCCGATGGCTTTCCAGAGGAAAAGCTTTATCCAGGTTATTTCAACTTCGTGATGAGTTAAATGTGTTCAAACTTGAAAAAAATATGTCTTCAACTGCAAACCTCTTTGATGGATTACAAAATTAGCTTACCTTGCAGACATTTTCGAGAAGATCAACAAAACTGCTACAGCTCTGCAGGGAAAATCAAAAACAGTATTTTTTGCGAGAGACAAACTGGCAGCTTTGAAATGAAAAATTAATTTCTGGCTCTTAGTCCAGTTAATTTGTGCTTAAAAAGCCTCTGCGAGCAAATTTTGGGGAAGTTTTGATTTTTTCCTTCCTATTGATATGTTTTCGGGGGTGCTGAATCCGAATCTGAGCCTTGCCAACAAAATTTCGTGACGCAATATGGAAAAAAACGCAAAAAATGATGCAAAAATGCATTTCTTGGGAGTTTTTCACGAATGGCTCGAAAAATACCAACTATTCAAAAATTACATCAAAGTGCCATTGAAAGTATACACAATTTCCAATAAATCTCTATTAAAGGTTTTTTCCCGCGACAACCCATTTGGACTCAAGCGCTAGTCAAAAATTGACGTATTTTTACTGTTTTTGAAAATCCACTCGAAATCGCTAAAAATTACTTTGTGTGACAAAATTTGAACTTTTGTCTGTAACATGAACCAAGATATACTTTTCTGATGGTCTTTTGCTCTAACACGTTACGTTTTTGAGATATTCGAATCTAAAAATTAAAAAAAATGCATTTTTTATGCAAATTTGAAGTTATATTTTTTCGAGGTAATTTTTTTCGAAAAAATGTTTATGGTCATTCTGAAGTGTGAACATTTTACTTCAAAATTGTATTTGAATCTTTCAAATACCTCCGTTCGTATTCGAGAAATCGTTGGTTTTCGTCTTACTACCTTATTCGAAAAATCCAGTCAATTTGTGCTCAAAAGGAAAATTGTGGTATTTTTCGAATTAGGTAGTAAAACGAAAACCAACAATTTCTCGAAGATGAATTGAGGTATTTGAAAAATTCAAAAAGAATTTCGAAGTAAAATGTTCATACTTCAGGATGACCATAAACATTTTTTCGAAAAAAATTACCTCAAGAAAAAAAAATCCCCAAATTTGTATAAAAAATGCATTAAACTTGGCAAACCTCAGATTCGGATTCAGCACCCCGAAAACATAAAGGAGCGAACAAATCAAAACTTCCCCACAATTTGCATGGTAAAATTACAATATGACTGGACGTCATGTGTACAAAAGAACAATTTTGAGTGTTTTCCAGTTTTACAAGAATTCTTGCAAGAAAACATGCTTGAACTTGGAGCAGATATTAGCAATATTATTGCTTTCCATTTGGTTAGTCTCGAAAGATTCATGCTGGAATACTTTCCAGATACAAATACTGACATCGAGTGGATACAAAATCCATTTCTAATTAAAACCATCAAGCCTATGACCCTGAGTATACAGGAATACGAGTCCCTGATAGATTTGCAGAGCTCCTCTTCATCAAAATTTGTATTTGATTCTGTATCATTAAACGAATTTTGGTTTGGTATTAAGGATGAATTCCTTGAGCTTGCCAAGAAAGCTATCTTAAATTTGCTACCTTTTGTTACAACATACCGCTGTGAAGTAGGCTTTTCAGCGTATACTTATACGAAAACTAAATACAGATCGAGGCTGGACGCTGCCCCAGATATGCGAATACAACTTTCGGACATATAAGTTAATTTAAAAACAATTATAAATCAAACAATGAAACAGATTCATTCTTCACACTAAATAAAAATTGATTTTGAAATGTGTTGTTTTTCAGTTTTTGCTATTGTCAGGATGGGGTTCCGAAATATATTTGGTCATTTTTTAGGGTTCCACAGCTTAAAAAGTTTGGGAACCGCTGCTTTAGAGTATTATTAGTAAAAAAAACATACAATTGCTTGCATCAAGTGATTTGATTGTAAGCGAGTTGAACTTTCTGATACAAAATTTACTAAAAACTGTTATTAGCGGTACCTTCCACATACATACCTACATTTCTTTTTACTACGACTTTCTCATTAATTGCTCTACCGATTTCAATCAAAATACGTCGAGTTGTTTTTACAATTGAAAGAAAGAGCCACATGCTTCGTTGTATTTTTCTAATTATTCTTTCTCGTCTCTTCACAAAATTGTCAACAAACCCAAGCCAAAAAATATAAATTCAAATACGAGATTTATGGATCAGAAGTACAAATTTTGGATTGTAAATATTGTTACTGATACAAAAGGCCACTGGCCGTACTTTTGGACTCAAACCCCAAAGTAGCACTTCACTAATCCTTCCTTCCTTCTTGGGCTTGAAATGTCATTCATTGGGTAAAGTGTCTAAAATTTGTTGATGTTACATAGAGATGCTGATCCACGATGCCTTCAATTCAGTGTATGGTAAAAACACCATAGGGAAGGGAAATCATTCTCAAAACATTATGCTGGATCCTCCATGGTTAATTGCTTTTCCTGTGAAACATAGATATTAACCACCATATAAAGCAATGTGGGAGTCATCTGACCACAGAATATTTCTTTACTCTGATGCAGGCCGGCCAAAGAGTTCCTTGGCGAATTTAAATGTTTTTTCTCAGCAATGATACCTACCTTCCGTGGACACATGGGCAAATCGTAAAAGTCTACGAACCGTTTCAACACTGACATCAACACGAAATATTTCTTTAATTTCAAGCATTGGCGGAAAGTGACTGATTTTGGAATGCCTTCAAACTCGTTGTATCAACTTTGGTGGCATTACCGGGCGCCCGCCCCCAAGCTTTTGACTTTGGTATTTCTTAACATTGCTGGTGAGTATCCAACCAGGCTTTGAAGAATCCTCCGCATAAGTTGTGCCTTCCGAAATCAGTCTTCTAATTATTAAGGCACGCTGTTTTGGTGTGCAGAGTTTGCCTCTTCCCATTGCTAGCAAAAAAATGACTATTTTTTTCTAGGGATAAACAAAAACCAACCATTCTCAATTAATTAAATTTTCAAAAAAAAAAATTTCCACCTGGTTTTGTAATATCGCATTTTCAACACATATTTTTTATTTATTTTTTTTATTCACAAGATATTTATTTGAAATTTTTGAAATTCAATTTGCCCTGTTTTTAGTGCATGGTTATCTTCACTTAAAAAAGAGTAGCATGTTAAATACAAAGAAACAGTACGGAGTTATACTAAATAAATAAATAAATGAATAAATTGTTGTTGTATTTAACAACATGTCAAAAATATACTTTTTTTAAGCGAAGATAGAAATACACTAAAAAACAGTGCTGTTATTTTTACTAATTTTGTATAAAAAATAAAAAAAAAATAACGAACAAATTCAAAATCAAAAATAGCTCTATAGGGCAGTTGCTGTTAATATTTACAGTCGACAAGAAAAGCTTTATACCTATACCACCAAGCTCTGAAGTCCTTTAAAAGTTAAATTTTTTGTTACATATGTATGTATAATTTTGTCAAACTTAACGTAAAAGCTAAAAGCTTGTTTTTTATATAAGAATACAAATTGCGAGAGTATGATTTGTTTTTTGTTGATTTTTTTTTTACAGAGAAAAATTGAAAAATTCGACACTTAAAGGGATTGTAAATTAGTCCAAGAATCGAGAGAATATATTCGAGTTAGAGGGAACTTCGACTTAGAGGGAGTTCGACTTAGAAGATTGTTTTTGTATAGAAATTGAGGGGAATGCAAAAATATGGCGAACAAATCGAGAGAGAGGGAAATTTGACTTAGAGGGAGTTCGACTTAGAGGGAGTCGACAGTATTTAGCTTTAAATTTTGTTGTATATATTTTAATTATTGGTATTAGTAATAAAATATAGCATTTTTATTTGAACTTAAGGAAGCAAACCAAAGAATAAATACAATTAAATTTTGTTGATATTTAATATAAACCAATTTTATTTTACAACACAAAAAAGTGCAATCATAATCGTAGGCGTCTTTTTCGAAAAAAAAATTTATTAACGATTTTTTAACAAATAAAATTAAATTTAACACTTAAAAAATGCAGAGTTAATATTGTTTTTTTTTTTTTTTAATCAGGTTAATTTTTTAACCCCAAAATTTATAAATTAACTAAAAAAAGACGAAAAAATAACTTTTTATAAAATTTAATTTTTATTTGTCAAAATTTGTTTAGTAAAATATCGAATGCATTTCGGGCAGACAAACTCCTTATCATCAGCGTTTTACACGATACTCATTTTTTCAACATTTTTGTATGGAAAGTAGGTACCGTTATTGTTGCACAAAAGAAAAATATCGTTTTAAAATATTCTAAATAATTTTAAAAAACTGTTGAGTACCAAGTTTCAAAAAAACTAATACTAAAAACCGGAAATGCTACTAAATTCATATATGCATTTCTGAGAGAATTCAATATGTTTGGTATAACTCGGAAACTAAGCCAAATTTGACAATTTTACACTTAAAACTTTTTGTTAAAAATTAAATTTACTATTGAAATCGATAGTTTAAAAATTTTTATAAGAAAAATTAAACAAGAAATGTAAACAAAAACCAACCTAAAAAAATCAAACATTTCTAAATTTTTTAATAAATTATGCATAACTATTTTTTAAGCAAAGATAGGGTCAATCCATGCATAGATAAAATAAATTAGAGACCAATGGCGCTAATACGGCATCTTCAAAAAGTAATTTTTGTTGAAAATTGACAGAGATATGCCTATTCAAACTTAACCAACAACCATGACTTTTTCGGTACAATATGGCAACTTTCACATTCGTAAAAATGTTCGAAATCAAGACCACTTATAGAAAATATATAAAAGCAATTCAGACCTACAGACCGAACGGCTGGTCTGATTAATATAAGGTTTGATACTAGGTGCTAGAAATGTTAAATTTGTAATAAAGTACCAAAAAATGGGCTTTGGACAAAAACTGCGAAAAATTATTAGAGATGGTAAAGTTTGAATGGCTTTACCTCTGTCAATTTTCAAATAATATGGATTTCTTAACATGTCATATTAAGACCTCAAGACTCTACATTACTTTGTTTGAGTATGTCTTGAGCGTATCTTTTAGAAACAAATTTTAAAATCTTTGATCTTTCGATTTTTTATGTTACTTTTTGTTACTTTTCCTTTTTGTGTAAAATTGTCAAATCTGGCTTAGTTTCCGAGTTATACCTAAAATATTGGAAAGTGGCCAATGTGACCATTATCTCAGAAACGCTTGGGTGAATTTAGTAACATTTCCGGTTTCAGGTATCCTTATGGGCCAAACAAACATATTCGATAATAAGAACCTTTGCACGTAATTGTTCGTTTTTAAAAGGTCTATTCAATAAGCTATTTTAAAATAAATTATTTGAGATTTTGTTAAATCTAAAATATATTTTTTTGAAGATGCTGATAACTATTAACAATGTCTGATAACTTCTGCAAAAAAAAATGGTTTTAACCAATCACACGTCCACCCTCTTCAAGAAAATCGAAAATCAAAAAATGGTTCTTTAGGAAGTTATATTAATAAACATTTCTTGGTAAATGGTTTCCCAACCAAAGGCAGCCTTCACTGAAAGTAATGTATGTACTCATATTTTCTAAGAAAAATTGTCAAGCCGTTTTGAAAAAAATATGATTTTGTAAAACTGTTAAAAATTTTATAGTTCTTATTGAGAGTTACCAAAAACCACTATGCATCAAGTTTAATGAAAAACCATTTAGCCGTATAGGCAGTAGCCGAACAGACAGACAGAATTGACAAAGTCTGATGAATATCTCGAGCTAATTTATAGCGAGTATACGGAGATCGTTGCTTGGTAGAGGAATTCCGCAAAAATTTTTTGCCATTATTAAAGAGTCCTACAACAACGCAAGGTGTTTTGTTTTACACTATGGGCAGCTATCCGACTCCTTCGTAGTGCAACAGGGTGTGAGACAAGGGGATGTTCTATCGCCAATTCTCTTCCTGCTGGCGATGGACGACGTATTGACGGCCAGTGTTAGTACAGCTGAGCGACAGGGCATTCAATGGAGACCGTTCGAAAGGCTCAGTCATTTAGACTCTGCCGATGACATATGTCTACTGGCAAATATCATCCGTGGGCTAAACGGGATGTGCCAAACACTGCAAGTGAAGGGAGAGTCGAGTGGTCTAATATTAAATGTGCTTGTACGCGTCTTGTTGCTGATTCATAAATTCTCCACAACATTGATCCCATAGCGTTGTATTACTGGATTAGCTGTAAAGGGGGTTTTCTTTAGGGAGCGGGTCGGAATTCTGGTTTTCAAAATTCTGTTTGGTAAAAATTCTGTTTATTTTTGTAAATTCTGTCTGGTCAAAATTCAGTTTAGCCAATATTCTGCATTTCAAAATTCTGTAAATGCAAAATTCTGTATGACAAAATTCTGTCCGGTTAAAATTCTCTTAACACAATTCTGCTTATGAAAACGGAAACTTTTTTTTTATGATTGTGAACGTGTGCACTTTTTTACATTATCAAAACGATTTCTGTTTTACAACAGATTTACAGAATTTTTAAATACAGAATTTTGAAAAACAGAATTTTGACATGCAGAGTTCTGAAAGCAGAATTATGACTCCCACAGAATTTCGACCCCAACCCATTTCTTCAATCTTAATAATGGTTCAGACACTTCCAGTTCCAAGAAATTGACTTGATATTTGTTTCAGTTCTTTTTAAATTATATTTTTTTTAATATACTCGTGTGTATGATATTTTATTTATATATAGATTATGTATTGCAAACTGTTATTGTATTTAAAAGACAGTTTTCTACTTTAATCGCAATTTTAACAAATTTATTTTGAGTGACTATTCAATCAATTTAATGGTCTGATGTATAACTACTATAATAAAAACCAAAACATAAATTCTTTAATAACACGATATCATAAAATTTATTTCTCCTAACTCAATACAAGAAAATATACAAAAAAAAAATTACTTTATTATTTTAGGTTAAATGTTTTCCCACATTTCTTAACCCATAACCAGCACTTAATCAAATTTCCTGACTAATTTTATTACACTCGAAAACATTAAAACAAATTTCCGATCACGAAACGAATACAAAAAAATATTTGCCTTCATTGTTCGTTGTTTAACATTTTTAGGTACAAATAACATAAAGAAGAAGAAAAAAAAATATTTCAAATAAAAACTATTTTATACTAATTGCCTCTTGAATGTACATATATACCTACCAAAACCACGAAGGACATCTCCGTTATATAAGTCGAAGTACATCATTCATATTATATTTTCAATGACCAAAAAAACCCTAGCAGGATATCGCGTAGAACAATAAAAACTTGACCCCTTTGATTGACGATTTTGTTTAAAATTCATTACCCTCTGAGCATAAAACATAAACAAAAAATAGAAACTTTGCCACACGAATCCCCAAATAAAATGATATAGCAACAACAACCAAAAAAGTACTAAAGGGGTTAATTAAACAATTGGTCAAGGGTGGTCGACCGGTATCGCCATCGATTATAATTTGTTATTTGTGTCGTAAACGCTATCAATTAGTCCGACTCCTTCACACGACACAGAGCCTCAGAACCAACCAAAATTTAATGTCCTGTCCTCTATAACTGTAACTGTACGTACAATGTGTGTGCAAACAGCACTTAAAACGAAAGTGACATGGGTAAATATGACCTCTGTTTGGGTGTCACTTACAAATGAAAAAGAAAGTCCCAAACAACCCTGCCGAGTTGCCTTGATGGAAATGAGAAAAAAAAAAACGAAAGAGCTGGGGTGAGAACTTTAACGCGTCTGTACTTTATGACCAACTTTTTTGTCCCGAGTATAATGTCCATCCGTCCATCAGAGTGTGGGCAGTGTTTGCATGTTTAATTATATCGAATCCAATTGGTTTTTTCGTCATCACTCCTTAATTTACATATGACACGCATATCCCTCAAGGATATATCCACTTCGAGTGTATACAATATATTATCTTCTTCTTCGACTCCAGCTAGATAAACACGAAAGGGGTTGCACACGACACAGCAATGTTCTTCGTCCTTTCTTTCAATTTTGTTGATTTTTTTTTTCTTTCTCCTCTTGGATTATGCAAAATTTATGACATTGTATCACGTCCTTGTGCAAACCACATCCTTTCGCATTGGAAAACAGTTTTCCTTTTTGAAATCCCATGTCACATTGCAATCGCTTGTGGGCCAGACATTGCGTATCAGCCGGTAGATATATACAGCTTCTATAGAATTCAACTTCATACTGACCACAGCCGCGTCGGAATGCAAGGAAAGCATCTTGTGGCAGGACACCCAACTCATACCTCTCTGTAGCATCAGCATCATCATCATCATCATTGTCCCCACATACGGTATAGTATGGTACGAGTATAATATGCTGACTTAGTGAGATTAGTTTCTTGGAAAATCTTTGGAGTTTTGCTTGAGTGGCACTGACTCAAGACTCTTATTGTGCACCCCTCGAGGGTAATATGTATAAGAGAACTTGGTAAGCACCATAAAAAAAAAATTCATGTTCACTCTTAAAACTTTCTGTAGGTTGTAGTTAAGAGTAGCACTCTGGCAACGCTATTGTTATAAAACTCCTTAGAACGAAACGAACCGGCACTAAGTTGGTGTTCTTTCAAGGAGACAGTGGTTTTGTTTTGAGTGCAGTGTTTTTACTTTTAAGAATAAAGAATATTAGTAGTTTGTGAAAGAAGAAAAGAAGTAGAATCAGAAGAATAAGTGTAAGAGGTGAGTTATCTCACTGAGAACTATTTATTTACCTAAAATACTAGCTATTTGTTTGTTTAAATTAATTATGTTTTCTCGAAGTATTTGCTTTATTTTGTTGTGCCTATGTAGTTGTTGTGTTTTTTTTTTGTATATAAATAAAGAATCATTGACGACGAGTTGTGTGTGGCGATATTGTCTGCTCTGTTCACCCTATTCCCGCTTGTGTGTAAGTATGCATAAGTTTGCGTGTGTGTGGGATGAGTTAGATGCCGGTTCCACTCGATCGTTTCAAGAGAATAATGCAACTCGTGGCTGTGTGTTCGTGAGTTGTCGCCGGTTCCCCTTTGCTTCGATTGCAAGGGCGTGTGTGGTGAGCTCATGTGGTTCCACTACTGTGTTGATTATGTCTCTTGGTATTTCGGGGAATTTTCCCTACTGTCATTGCTTTGGCTGTGTGTTCGAAGTATTCACCGGTTCCACTTTGCAAAGAATGCGAAGGTGTGTGTGGTGAGCTTCGTGGTTCCGCTAAAGTAATATGTGTACATTTTTACTTTGTTTATCTATATTGGTATATTCTGTGCACGTATTTACTCTCTTTGAGTTTGGTTTTAACTATTTCTTTCTCGTTTATATCTCTATTTATTCCTTTTGCAGAACTTCTCTTATTATTTTCTCATAGGGTATTTTATTTTTTATTTTCAGAAAAGGAGTTGCCAGTGGATGAAACTATTCGTTTATTTCTTTTTTTTACGTAATATGTTTTATTGATGGTTCAAGAAAATAAAATTAATTTAAAATTATTCGTATTGTTGTAGCTGTTTATTTATTCGTTTTTATAATTCAGAAGTGGGATAAAAGACCCATTTTAATTACTCGTCCACTGGCAATTAATATTTTTTTTTTGTTTTGTTTTTTTTTTTAAGTTTTAAGTTTTGAAAACAATTTTGAAATTTTGACTAACAGGCAAATACTCGTATATACTTTTGTGTTTATTTAAATTTGTTTTTCTTTCTTTTTTTTTGATTTATTATTTTTTTTTTCACATTGAAGAAAAAAAGGAGAAGAAGGGAAAAAGGTATCAAAATGGGTAGACACAAGAGAAGAAGACATGATAGGGAGCTTGATAATAGTGGTAGTGAGAGCGACAGTGAGCTAAGCTATAGAAAGAGGTCTAAGAGTAGTCGTAAAAGAAAAGAGAGACACCGATTAAACTCGAGACAAAAATCAGAATCCATTGACAAGTTCACGTGCGCTTTAACTGCATTAGTTGAGAAAACTAGTAGTAATAATCAGGGACCTAGCTTTAAGGGTGAGGTTGTACCAGAATTTAATCCAGAGGATAAAAATCAATCATCTCTAAAATGGATTTCTAAAGTTGATGAACTTCGTGAGATTTTCAAGTGGTCTGAAGAAGCGACAATATATTTCGCGCTGGCGAAATTGAGAGGCCTTGCTGAAACTTGGTATAAAGGTCTACCTAGTATAGGTTTTTCATGGGATGAATGGAAAATAAAAATACAGGAAGCTTTCCCATCGACTAGAGACTTTTACGAAAAACTAGTAGAAATGATTGCGCGCAAGAAACGATCGGATGAATCATATTGTAAATACTTCCATGAAAAGTTAGCAATGATTCACTCATGTGGTCTTAAAGGTGAAGATGCTGTATCTTGTATCATAGGAGGTATAGATGATCGTGTAGTTAAGACTAGTGCACAAGCAGCAAGACATAAAACACCGGAACTTCTATATATTTATTTGAGCCAACTTAATGGTAATGACAACTATTACCAAAGACAAACATCAAATTCCAACAGCAACCGATTTAAAAAAACAATTCCCACCAGTTTACCTGTCCAAGCCAAAGATAGCTCCAAGGCAGTCGCCAAAAATCCACTTTGCTTTAAATGTGCCAAAGAAGGACATTATGCGAATACTTGTGTAGCTAGGGAGTTACCAATAGACAAGCGCTGCACGATATGCAGAAGTAGACATCACGAGGATGGGGTTTGTCCACGAAGAAACGTTATGAATCCAAATGTTCTTTCCTTATGAAAAAAATTACATTCTTGGGCTATGAAGTGGAAAACGGAACGGTAAGACCAGGAGAAGAAAAGACTAAAGCCATTGAAGGATTCCCAACTCCAAAAACAGTGCACCAAATACGACAGTTTTTGGGACTAACTGGATATTTCCGGCACTTCGTACAAAACTATGCCGGAATAGTCAAACCATTAACTAACTTGTTACGAAAAACGGTAGTATGGATGTGGACGCCAAAAGAAGAAAAAGCTTTTAACCAGTTGAAAGAGATGCTCTGTAAGGAACCTATATTAGCAATTTTCAGAAGTGAGGCGGTCACAGAAGTGCATACTGATGCAAGTTCATTGGGAGTGGCTGGAATATTATTACAACAACAAGACGATGGACGACTACATCCTGTTATGTACTTTAGCCGACAGACAAGGCCACCGGAAGAAAAGTACCATTCATTCGAATTAGAAACGATGGCGGTAGTTGAAACACTAAAAAAATTTCGTGCCTATCTGTTTGGCTCCAAATTTACGGTTGTCACTGATTGCAATGCGTTGAAAACGTCGAATGAAAAGAAACATCTGATTCCTCGTATTGCCAGATGGTGGCTACAACTGACAGAATTCACGTTTGATGTGAAGTATCGTCCTGGAGAACGAATGCGCCATGTCGATGCTTTGAGCCGAAATCCCGGTTTGGAAACTGTTATGGAAATTCATCAGGCCGACTGGGTTTTATCAAGTCAGTTGACAGACCAGAAGATTAAAGAGATACACGACATTTTACTTAGAAAACCTAAAACTGAAGAAGAAAAAAACATTTGCAAGGATTACGTTCTAAGGGAAGGACGAATATACCGAACAACTCTCACTGGATCGCAGTGGGTGGTACCAAAAGGAATGCGACAACAAGTGGTGCACGCTGCCCACGATGAGCTGGGACACTTCGGCTTAGAGAAAACTTTGAAAAGATTATGCCAGCATTACTGGTTCCCCCATATGAGCAAGTATGTGCAGAAATACCTTACATGTTGCATACGCTGTCTATATAACAAACGAAATGCAGGTAAAGCAGAGGGGTTTCTCCACCCGATCAATAAACCTAATGTTCCAATGAGTATGTTACATATTGATCATCTCGGACCATTTCCTAAATCAAAACAAGGTAATTATTACATAATTGCTTTAATAGATGCCTTCACAAAATTTGCATTAATCAAAGCCATAAAATCAACTAAAACCAAATTAGCAATAGAGTTTTTAAGGGATGTTTTCTCAGTGTATGGGATTCCTAACACTCTCATTTCTGATCGTGGAAGCTCGTTCACAGCTAAAGATTTTAAAGACTTTTGTAGGCAGAATAATATTAAGCATATATTAAACGCAGTTGCCACCCCACGTGCAAATGGTCAAGTGGAGCGTCTTAACAGATCAATTCTAAGTGCTCTAATGACTAGTACACTCGAAGAAAATAGATGGGATGAAAAAGTGCGCCAAGTACAGTTTGCGTTAAATAATATCGAGAGCAAAAGCACAGGTAAAACGCCCAGCCAATTAATGTTTGGTATGAACCCAAGACATGGATCGGATTCAATCTTAAAAGATGAGATTAAATCAACCGCGGAATTGATTGAAAATCTATGTGATATTCGCATCAAAGCTGCTCAGAATATCGAGAAAGCTCAGACAATACAGAAAACACAATTCGATAAGAGAAGGAAGAGCCCCCGACACTACCAAGAAGGTGATTTAGTTCTGATCAAAAAGCAAGATATAGCCACTGGTTCTAGCAGAAAACTCCTACCTCCCTTTAAGGGACCTTACATTGTTAAAGAAGTCTACCCCAATGATCGATATCTAATTATCAGTTTGGAACGAGCTCGACGGAATAACAGACGAAGTTACGAAGCTGTTTTGCCCGCCGATAGTATAAGACCATGGGTGCCTCCAAACGGTTTGTCAGAAAGTGACAGTTCAGAAGAAAGTGAAGATGTGGCAGTCCAAAATCCGAAGCAACTCGAGGCGAGTTCCAGTCAGGAAAGCCGATTATAAGAGAACTTGGTAAGCACCATAAAAAAAAAATTCATGTTCACTCTTAAAACTTTCTGTAGGTTGTAGTTAAGAGTAGCACTCTGGCAACGCTATTGTTATAAAACTCCTTAGAACGAAACGAACCGGCACTAAGTTGGTGTTCTTTCAAGGAGACAGTGGTTTTGTTTTGAGTGCAGTGTTTTTACTTTTAAGAATAAAGAATATTAGTAGTTTGTGAAAGAAGAAAAGAAGTAGAATCAGAAGAATAAGTGTAAGAGGTGAGTTATCTCACTGAGAACTATTTATTTACCTAAAATACTAGCTATTTGTTTGTTTAAATTAATTATGTTTTCTCGAAGTATTTGCTTTATTTTGTTGTGCCTATGTAGTTGTTGTGTTTTTTTTTTGTATATAAATAAAGAATCATTGACGACGAGTTGTGTGTGGCGATATTGTCTGCTCTGTTCACCCTATTCCCGCTTGTGTGTAAGTATGCATAAGTTTGCGTGTGTGTGGGATGAGTTAGATGCCGGTTCCACTCGATCGTTTCAAGAGAATAATGCAACTCGTGGCTGTGTGTTCGTGAGTTGTCGCCGGTTCCCCTTTGCTTCGATTGCAAGGGCGTGTGTGGTGAGCTCATGTGGTTCCACTACTGTGTTGATTATGTCTCTTGGTATTTCGGGGAATTTTCCCTACTGTCATTGCTTTGGCTGTGTGTTCGAAGTATTCACCGGTTCCACTTTGCAAAGAATGCGAAGGTGTGTGTGGTGAGCTTCGTGGTTCCGCTAAAGTAATATGTGTACATTTTTACTTTGTTTATCTATATTGGTATATTCTGTGCACGTATTTACTCTCTTTGAGTTTGGTTTTAACTATTTCTTTCTCGTTTATATCTCTATTTATTCCTTTTGCAGAACTTCTCTTATTATTTTCTCATAGGGTATTTTATTTTTTATTTTCAGAAAAGGAGTTGCCAGTGGATGAAACTATTCGTTTATTTCTTTTTTTTACGTAATATGTTTTATTGATGGTTCAAGAAAATAAAATTAATTTAAAATTATTCGTATTGTTGTAGCTGTTTATTTATTCGTTTTTATATATGGGTATTCAAGTCGCATAAGTCTTTCAAAAGTAGATATGACATGACATGGATTGTTATTTCTTCGGATACCAAGGATATGAGCTCAAATAGTTTGTGTGCTTGTATGTGGGTGTGTGTGTGTGGGTGCGTTGTCTGGTTGAAGGAAATCCGATATGAAGAAGACCACAGCGACTAATTGCTTAATTAGCATATGGTTTCGACATCCAAAACAGTCAGAGTAAAGCTTTGTTTTGTTTGTTTTAATATTGCTTTAGGTTGGCGGTGGACTTTGTGTTTTTTGTGAATGTATTTTCTTGGCTCCTTCTCAAACATTAGTATTGACAGGCATTACCTATATTGACTAAAGCTCATTCTTGGGTAAACAATGAGGCACGCGCGACGCGCTCAATACATACAACATACCAGGTATACTCAGACCCCTTCCATTTTAATGACAGGTTAAGAAAGTTTTAATTAAAAAAAAAAGAAAACAAAAGTATGCGTTTGGAAGCTCCCAGTATGTGTGTGTGTGTATGAATGTACGTTTGTTTTAATTACAAAATGTAATTGGAGCAAAAAAGGGTTGAAAATTGAAAATCGATTTGTTTAACTTTTTTGTTGAATATTAGGCAGCGTGGCATCCGAAAGGGTGAATTAAGAATTCTTCTATTTGAGAAGCACACACAATATGCGTGTACCTTTTATTTTGTTTGGGTATTTATATGGGAAATAATTGTTTTTAAGTAGGTAGTGTGGGGACTAGAAATTAATTTTTAAATCTTGAAATTTATACCTTTGGGAGCTCTTGTATCGGAATTTGTTGAAATGTTCTGAAGATTTTTATAGCTATGACGGTGAGTGGGCAAGTGAAGGTAGCTTTTCTGAATGACAAACAAACCCAGAATTTTTTACTTGCGATATACATATGTAGGTACTATAAGGCAAGTTTTGGATTCGTGCAAAAAAAAAATTGAGATAACAATTAAACATGATATTACGATGATAAGGAACACCAAAAAAGTGGGTGGCGCAATTCTGTCTGTCTGTCTGGTCGTCTAAGCCTAAACGGCTCGATCGATTTTCTTCAAACTTGGTACATAGTGGTTTTTGGTGATTATGTCCACACATTTTTTTCATTTTTTTTTTTAGAACCAAAAATAACGGTACCTGCCATACAATTTTTTTAAGAAATTTTACGCAATCGTATTTTTCTCAAAAACGGCTTGACAACTTTCCTTAAAAAAAATCGATAAATTTATTTTAGTAAAGGCTTCCTTGGAGTTGAAAACCATTTTTCAAAAATGGTTGTTATTAATGGTACCTCCCAAAGAACCATTTTTTTTAATTTTTTATTTTCTTCAAAATGGTGTAACTGATTTCAATAAGTTTGTTTACGCAGAAGCTTTCAAAAAATATTAACAGCCCTATTATTGACACGATTCAAAACTAGTTTTAATGTAAAACTAGTTCAATAGGGATTTTGAGTGGTAGGTTTTGAACATATTGGTATTATTCAAACAAAAATTGACATCTAAAACTCTGATTTCGAGTTTTAGATGTCAATTTTTGTTTGAATAATACCAATATGTTCAAAACCTGAAACTCAAAACCTCTATAGAACTAGTTTTAAATTAAAACTAGTTTTGAATCGTGTCAATAATAGGGCTGTAATAGTTTTGTGTACCAAAATTTTTGAAAAAATATTTTTTGGATTTTTAAAAAATGTTTAAAAACAACATGATCGATTTTTTGGAAACTCGATATTTAAGAGCTTTTTTAGTATTCTCTAAAATATTTTTAGAAAAAATTTTACATTTATGAAAAAATAACGGTACATTCCATGCAAAAGCTAAAAACCCGCAAAGGAAAATATTTTTTTTGCTTAAAAACGACTCGTACGATTTAAATTAAACTTTTTCATATATGTACTAAAATTAGTAAATTAAAAATTATAAGATTTTACACTTAGCAACTATTAGTAGTAGGTACCTGTCATAGAACGTATTTTTTGTTTTGAATTTTCTCGTTATCTTAATGGATTTAGATGATTTTCTTATACACAAATTTCAGATAAAATTTAATAATATTGCATACCAAAATTTTCAAAAAAAAAAGCTTTGGATTTTTTAAAAAAAAATTCAAATTTTGTTTTTGAAAATTCGATATCTCAAAAACGGGTTGACAATTTTTTTTTCAAATTTTGTTTTTGTTTACATATAAAAATATACTTCAGATTTGAATACCAAAATTTGTTCTTAAAAATGTTTTAAGAATTTTATATATAAAAAATTAATCTTTTAAAAAATCGCTCCAACGATTTAAAATTTTGTTTCCCATACAATCGTATTCAATCAAGAACTAAGATGGCATTCTTTTTTTTACCTCAAACTGTTCATGCTTCTCTACATTTTTCTCTCATAATTTCCATGTTTTTGTATACAATTTTCTTAAACCCGCAGTGTCTTGAACATAAGAGCAAGTACGTGCGACCCAGTCGGGCATTTTATTTTTTAGTTGGCGCTACAGTGTGGGGTGCTCCAGAGCCTCAACCCTCAAGTTGAGGACTTCACCAGCTATTTCGATCTCTTGATTGCCGTGTTCAGTTTATATATCTGCCTGAGCTTGGTCCTACCCCCTAAAAAGAGGTCACCCTCTGTTTCTTGCTCCCTCTGGCTTAGCGTTGAACACCATACGGGCTGGAGCGTCGATATTCATTTTCTCCAAGTGCCCTAACCATCTTAACATATGTATGAGCACGTTGTTTTTTTGGCGTCGCTCTTGGTTGTATCGTCTTTGCTAGATGTTATTTTGACACAAGCTAGACCATAAATCGTGGTTAGGACTTTTTCGCTTGATTTCCGCAATAATGTTATTTGCAGAGTTCATAGCAATACCCAAATAGATAAATTCGCTGACCACCTCGAAGTTATAACTGTCTATAGTCACGTTCTGACCAAGTCTGCATTGGGAATTGACTCCATTTGATGACAGCATATACTTTGTCTTCTCCTCAATGATGACAAAAGCTATTTTGCTTGCTTCTGACTCCATACTAGAAAAGGCACCCGTTACTGCTTGTTTGTCTCTTCCCGTTATATCGAAGTCATCGGCACATCCAAGATATTGTGTGGAATTTTGAAAGATTGTGCCTGTTGTGTTGGTCTGGCTGTTGTGCACTGCTCACTTAAGAAGAATATTAAAGTAGCTTCATGAAATTGCATCGTGGCTTAACTTCCTTCACGCCCTAGAAGACCATCGTTAACGAAATAAAGTGCTTAATTTTGTTAGTTATAGTATAGGTAACTTCTCTAAGAAGTAGGCGTGGTAGAAAACTCTTTTGTGACCTAATTTAAAAAAAATGCATTTCTTTTAAGAAAACGATAAAAAGATTTTTTTTTTCAAAAACACCCACAAAAGTGGGCGGGGCAAACATTTTGCATCAAACAATAGTAAAAAACTAAATTTTTGTCCAAAACGCCCCCAAAAATGGGAGTTGAAAAAAGTTTCTATGGAAGAATTATTACCTACAGCTTTTCTAGACACTTCTTATTTACATAAACTAACGACAATTAGATGACCTATTTTAAAAAGTGGATATGTCATGCATGCCTAAAAATTTCATCTAAATCGGTTGACTAGTTCAGATTTTATAGATTTAAGACCGCCTCAGAACTTAACGTGCGTCGCCTCCTCTGGTGGTTTTGAAGGTTACAGTAGAATCTCTGCCAACCATTTCATGTCATTCTTATTGGTCGTGTCAGCCTGGCAGGGATACCAAAACTCTGCAATTCATGGTACAGCTCGCATCCCTGTTAACGCTGTCGTAAGCTGCTTTGGTCAAAATTAATGTGAAGGTTTGATAGATGATAGACGTTCCAGACCTAAAACCACATTGATAAGGGCAATTCAGTTCATGACTTGGTGGCATTACTGCCAGAGAGATTCTGGATCCATCTCATCAGTAGCAGGGTTTTTCATAAGCTCTAGGCATACTTGGTCGACATAGAATATGGCGGTCTCTTCCTATTGCAGTTAAATCAGTGTTAATGTTCGCCTTAGAGCTTCCATAGATATTCGCACGAGCAGCTTGGCACCACTCAGGTAGTTACCCTAGTAAATGTTAGCTGACCTCTACGGTAGAACGCCTAGTATGCACGAGGAGTGCCTTCCGTCGATAGCAACATGATCAATTTGGTTGCTCGTTCGCTCATTGAGGGGACCACCAATAAGTACCCTCGTAGATATCAAGACGGGGAAAGCTACTCAACACCATTTTGTTTCCCCACTACGACGTCGATATACCTGAGCCCGTTTCCGGAATTACTTCCATTGCTCCACGAAAGATGTCTTCTTTACCAATTTTTGGCATTAAAGTCTCCCAGAAGTATTTTAATGTCATTCTTGGAACAAATTTCTGCAAGGAGGTCATATAATTCTTCCTTGGTAGTGTTATCATCCTCTTCCGTAGGGGATCCAATCACCTCAATTGTTGGCTTTTGAGTTTTCACTTTTGTGGCAATTTAGATATAGCTGTTCAGCTCGTTGTTGTTTCTTCTTCTCTATGCAGATGGGACCAAAAATCACCCGGAGAATGTTCTTCTCAAAGCAACCCATAGGCTTTCTCATCCACCGTTGATGCAGGGATTATTAGCGTTTTATAGCGGGACACCTTAGTTTTGTAGTCTGTTTATCAGAACTGCTGGTATTATTCACTGTGTCAATATCGAAGCACAGGTACACAAAGTCTTTGACTACCTCGATATATTATAGCTGTCCTTTCTTGTTGACAGCATATATTGTCTTACCTTCATTCGTCGTTAAACACATCCTCTTGGCTTCCTTGTCAATACTCACGAAAGCAATACTGATATCGTGCTATGTTCGTCCGGTTTTGTCAATATCTTCAGCGTGATTGGACGGACTTTTGAAAACTTGTGCCTCAAGAGTTTTGACAGCGTGTCGCCCTGCCTAAAACTTGTTTGTACTTGATGGAGCAGACCGAGCATCCTCCAAAGTCATCCTGCAGAAACGGATGAGCTTAAGAGGGATGCCAAAACTAGACATTCCTCTATATAGTTCGTCGCTATAATGCTGTCATACGCATCCTTGAAATTGATAAAAAAGTGGTGGGTATCGATTTGAAATTCCTGTTTTTTTGTCCAAGATCCGCCGCAGTGCGAATATTTGCTCGATAGTGGATAGTGGCCTAAGTCCATACAAAACTGGTATTCTTAGGTTGTTGACGAATGGTTTCTGGCGTTCACAAAGTAAGGCAGAGAAGATCTTGAATGTGATGTTAAGGAGTTTGATGCCTCTGTAGTTGGTATAGCTCAGAGGATCGTCGATCTTGAAGATTGGACATACAATGCTGAGACTCCCAAAATCGGACATGCTTTTCCTCTGACCATATTTTGCAGATGGACTGGTGCATACTCCGAACCGATTCATCGCCAGCCGTTCGGCCGCATCAACTCCAGCAGCTCTATTAGACTTATTATAGCTACATATAGATATAGCAACATATTTTCACTTTGTCTAGATTAAGTGGACTGAACGGTTGGCCTACGTCGTCGTAGTTGAATGGTACAATCTGCAAGGCAGTGGAATTTGATTCGTTATTGCCGTTTAACAATTTGCAGCACGTCAGAGGTCACATCTTTGATATCTCTGATGGCTTTCTGCCAATTCTTTCTCTTGTTCTGGATGCTTGATGGTGGAGACATAGGACTATTTAAGAGGGTGCGAGAGACTTGATCGAAAAGAGCTTGGTGACTCTTGTGACTTAAGCTTAAGCCGTTCGAATTTGAATTTCTTCCAGTATTTCGATGTCTTTACTTTGGTCTGGATATTCATAGTATTACCCTAGCTATACAACAAGGTAATGGTCCGCGTCAACGTTGGCTCCTCAGAACGTCTGGACGCATCCTGATACTGGAGGAGTGTCTTGCGTCGATCGCAATGTGTTCAATCTGGTTGATAGTTTATTGAACAGGAGATTGACATCTCCCCTATTAGATATCGGGATGTGGGAACTGCGTACTAGATACCACAACGTTTCACCCCCCAGGAAAGTCAATTAACCTGAGTCCGTTATTGGAGGTGCTGTCATATAGAGGCTTTCCGATTGTGTTAACAAATTACGTCCTTTTTTCCTAGTTTTTGAACTGGAATCATCCAAATACATTTTTATAATCATAGCTAGAGCACTGCTCAAAAGCCTTGCCCAAAGCTCATAGAACTCGTCTTTGGTGTCATCATCTTTCTCCTCAGTGGGGACATGCCCTCATGAGCCTGATGTTGGTGAATTAACTCTTTCATAGAGTTTTAACTCAAGACTTCTTGCTTAGGCTCGCTTCTAACGACGAATCCACACCCAAAACGCTTCCTTTGCTATCGGCCCATCCCATCTCACTTCTTGAATGGCGGTGATATCTGCTTTGAAGCAGTCTTGAGCTTTGGCTAAATGTTCGACTGCATGTGGTCTGTAGAGAAACAGAAGACTCCACTTGCAGATCAGAGGTTCATTATCCTTATTTCATTTCCTATAGGTTCGTCAACAGTGTCTCAGGCTTTTTTTTGTTTAACGACTAAATAATTTAACGTGGCTGGGAAGTAATCCCGAAAATTGGACGCCCCCAACCCAACCTAGAGGACCAAACCCTTAGTATAACTCCAAGAGTAGTGAGGTGCGTTTAACGTTCCTTAGGCCTGAGCTCCAAATACATCGAAGAAGGTTCTTCGGCTGCCACCTATATGAAAGGAGAATTGTGTAAGTGGCAACACACCTCCACCCTCTCACGTTCCTTTGTCCCAACAACCAACCCCAGGGATTGACACCCCATGTCCAGCTTAGGAACTATGTAGACACCCGCGCGGGGAGTAGGAGGTCATACACAAAGGTGGATTTAACAAAAAACCTGTGGACGCTTTTGTTCACTTGAATGCACATGTCTCACCTTCAGACGTTTTTTATCATTATTTTTTAGAAAAAGCTGGTTAATATCTTCACTGAATATGAAGACATTTTGGAAAGAATATTCATCTGTTTAGAGAATGTTTATATGAAACACCAAAAGCTACAATATTCTCAAAATTCAAGACAACCATCAGACAGTCAGTCGTCAGTTATTTCAACAAAATACATTCGATTCAAAAAAAATAAAAAAGGGATTCCCTAAGTTCGGTCACCCTTTAAAATGTCTCTCTTCTTGCATTTTTAATCAAAATCTCCCATCAGCAGATGTAAAATAAAAAACAAAAAATTATGTCCGATGCCCCAAGGGAAGGATCAAATAATAATAATTTTTCTTCCATTTAGTCTGGCTTGTTTGTTGGTTAGATAATATCCTATCCCTTCTAATAAAAAAAATATAAAAAAAAGGAATACTTTTGTCTTTTGGTTGTAAAATTAATCGTCTGGGCACGACACAACTCACCACCGACCATCCAACCGCATTTACTAAAGAATACAAAAATAAGAAAGAGAAAAAAAAATTAAAAAATTATCCTTAATTGTTGCATCATCATTGTTATCCTTATCGCAACCCTCTGAAAAAGTGCAACAATCGTTTGCCTGCAAGGCATTTATCACAAGTCCCTCCTGTTATAGGGAAAATTTAACAAAATACTTGAACTTGAGTTCGGTTTGCGGCGAATTGGCATCGGTGAACCTTTAAATTAATTTTCCTACTGACCTCTGTCCAGCTTCAGGAGCACAAGCGCATCCAAATAAAACAAACATGAAAACGAAATTAATTCAATTTTTTTTCATTTTTCTTAAGCAGAGGGTCGAGTCGAGGGTATGGGCATAGGCATGCAAGGCGCAATGAGACTTCTTACACATAAGGATCAGTCAAATCCCTCTGGGGTTAGCTGCTACCTTTTATGGCTTCTGCTGGTGTGGTGAGAAACCGGTCTTTCGTGTGACATTATAATTGAGTCTTTTGGAGTGTGTGTTGTTAGCTACTACTGGCAATCGGGAAGGGCAGTTTCATGACAAATTGGCCGGCACTGATTCCAGCGGTGATTTAGGCTCAGCTAATGAGTTGACCTGAGGTCAGTCGCAAAGTCAACCCTTATGATATAATATTTTGTTTGTTATTTATGACTTGTTCTGTGTGATTTCTTTTTTGTTGTTGGGTTGTGATTGCGGTGTTTACACATTAACATGTTCCATTTATGTGGATATGACCTTTTTGATTGCATGTCACCTCCTGGAGTGTGACCATTGTCCAAATTTGTTTTCTTATTCGAGAGGGCATAATCGGTCATTGGATTGTTTTGAATCTTGTCCAGTTTGGTAAGCCGATTGAGCTGGGGTGAATAAAATTAAGATTTTTTTTTTTATTTGTATATAATTGAGGTTTATTGAGTGGACATGTAAATTTATGTACTTGATTTGAAGTCTTAATTGATATGTTGTAACAATATGAAATTTTATGAAAAGTGACCAGTTCTTTTTCTTAATCCAGGATACATTTCCAGAAGGGAGGGTTCTGTATAATTCATTTTTTTTTGTGCCAGAATTGAGGGTAGGCACGTGCTTAAAAGTCTCCAAAAATTAGAAAATACAGGGTGTGTCATCTTTTATTTCAGTATTTATTCAGAAACTGCATTGTGTAATTTGCAGTCTAGTCTGGTTTTGTTGGAAGCATCAGTAATCGTTCAGACCTTTTTCGAACAGTTGTGGACAGATATGTATAATTCCCTTGGGAGTCAATATTCTTTTCCACAAATATCTCATTTTTTGGTATTGAAGCAATTATCATCTTCTAAGGTATAAAGATTTGAGGCAATAATTGAGTCTTGGGCTGTTCTTTTTGTTCTTTGTTTTTAAGGAATTCTTAAAAAAAACAATCGTGTTTTTGTAGAAGGTTTTCCAATAGGGAAGTGTCATGTGACAGTTTGTGGCGGCAGTTTTGTGTTGGCGGTGTCTGTCAAATCCGTTTTTTGTTTTTCAAATCTTAATAGCAATTTTCACCATTGAGCAACACGTGGTAATGATGGAACTTTATTATAGAAATGGGTGTTCTCTTGTGGCATGGTCGTCTTTCCAGGTCGACTATTCAACATTTTGTGGTAAAATAAAAGTCCAAGGTTTAGTAAATAACCAGCGAACACCCGAATACCATTTGAAATGCAGAATCTGTCGAAAATATCACTGCTGCCATGATGGGGCTGTGCTGTCAGGCAGCGGATAAATTCAACTTAGATAATCAACGGTTATGTTAGTGATAACAGTCTTGAAGACAGAGACCTCACATGAGCTATACTCTATAGCATACTTAAAGATGAGGTCAGTAAGAATTTTCAGTTCATTTCAGCACAAATGAGATGGCGGGGTTCATGCGCCATACATGCCAATGGCAGCCCTCATATCCCCGTAGCGGCCACTGGTATCGGATTATTCGGCCTGCTGTCCTAAGGCTTAGCAAGGACCTAATCTTTCGAATGTGTGCGCTGTGTCGTTGGACTAACATTCCTACCAAGAAAAAAAATTTCGGTTACAAGAGAGTCACGAGGAGTCTCGGATAATGATAAAACGCTCAAATGACAACAAGATCCGGCACATGAGAGTATGTATGAGTATGTTGGAAATCGGTTAAAAAGCTAAGCTATGGACTTTAAACCGATAAGTGACTCAAAATATAAGCCTTATATGTGCCAAACGCCTCTCACAGTGGAGCTGAAAGCTATTTAATGAACGAGTTTCATGTTCATGACCTCCTGGACAAAAATAATGGAGTCTACCCATAGTACGATATAAAAATTTTGCTCGGGGACCACTCAAATGCTCAAATTGGAAAAGATTGCACTTAAAGGGGATTAGTTGGCAGGCACAGCCTCAACGAAGAGACAAATGATGACGGCCTCCAAATAATAGACTTTTCAAAAGCTAATAATATGCAGGTAGCACTAGGTTTATATGGGTAAGAATCTACAAACAAACCTAGTGCTCCAAAAATAGTCGATATCCCAAAAAAATTATGGCCATGCGCTAATAGACGGAAGACAAACCTCTAAGGTTACCGACCTGCGTACTTTTCGAGGGGCGAACGTTCACTTTGGCCATTTCCTTGTTGCAGCAAGGCTTAGAACTCCACAGTCAAATTTAAAGAGAACATTCAACAAAAAAAAACTTTAAAAAAAATCGTATTAAAGAATCTATAGCTGACCTATTAAGGACCTTTCAGGTGGTATTAAATTTTTGTATATTTCCCATAAGTGAGGTGCCAAAAAACGCTATGACCTTGAAATTTTTAAAAATTCATTTAAAACAATCTATGGCTGACCAATTACTGACAATAGCTGACTTTTTACAATCGTGAAGAGGCCTTTCAAATTGCATATTTTTTTTGTGACCTTGAAACTAACTTCAAAAATTCATAGAAAAAAATCTATGGCTGACCAATTACTGAAAATAGTTGACCTTTTATCACGATCTAGAAATCTTTCGGATGGTATACATATTTTGCGAATTTCCCATAAATGAGGTGCCAAAAATCGCGCGTGACCTTGAGCGACCTTGAGAAAGTTTAAGCCTTTATTGCAAGTTATCTAGGGCTGACCAATTTCTGGGACCAATTGACATTTTCTGACCAATTACTGACCAATTAGATGGCATTTTTTATCAAATTTCCCTCATATGAGGTACCAAAGGTCCAGAGCCTACCAACGGAGCGCTTCAAGTATGGAGGGGATGTGTTGAATGGGTGCATGTAGAACCAAGTTTTCGTAAAAAAGAGCATACTCGATGCACTGGTCTAACATTTCCACAAAAAGGCGATCCTATGCCCTGCAAGACCTATCGGGTTGGCTACAAAATCTCGCTTTTTATAATCCCGAAATTACAAAATCCCGCTTTTCATAATCTCACAATAACGAAATCCCGCAAACTAAAATCTCGCATATCAAAATCTCGCAAAATTGAATTACATTGCAAAAAATACATTTTTTTAATCAAAATCCCGCAAATTGAAATCTCGCGCGAAAAAAATGTATTTGTTGCAATGCAATTCAATTTTGCGACATATCTTACCTGCTGCAAAATATATAATCCAGTGTCTGAGTACTTTTACCACACTGTTATTATTAATTTGAACTGTTGATTTTTCAATATTATTTCATTATTTCAAAAGAACAAGAAAGAGAGAGAACATGGAGATGGTATATCTTGTTTTAAAGTGTCATGTGCAAATTGCATTAATCGTATTTGACCTTGAACCAGAAGATACTTTTAGTTCCATTATAAACGCGTAAAAGACAACCAAAGTGGTTATTAACTGTAATAACGGATGTACACATTTTTGTTGACGGGTATATTTATTAGTTGGAAAGAAAAATTATGCAAAGTGCTCTTGGGTAGGTATGTTCGATTCGATTCGATGAATTTGATGATTCGTTGCTGTGAAATTTGAAGTTGCGAGATTTTGATTTGCGAGATTTTAAATTGCGAGATTTTGGTTGAAATTTGCGAGATTTTTATGTTCGAGATGTAAATGCGAGATTATAAAAAGCGAGATATTGTAATTGCGAGATTATGAAAAACAAGATTTTAAACTTGCGAGATTTCGTTATTCGAGATTTTTAAAAAAGTGTGAGATTTCGTTATTCGAGATTTTGGTTTGCGGGATATCGTAGCGCTCCCAGACCTATCGGGGCATATTCCTGAAAAACGCCGAATCCAAAATTCTGGAAACTTCCAATGAATTTCAAGTCGAAACTCACCATCCTTTCATCGACTTCAAAGCCATATATGATCGCATTCATCCTCATGAGCTCTATATGGCAATGGCTGAACTTGGGATCCCGGGAAAATTGATCCATTTATGTCGAGTGACATTGGAAAATACGCGATGCAATGTGAAACTGGGAAAAAGGTCCTCCGAATTATTCCAAACATACAGGATTTTGGCAAGGAGATTTATTTTATCTCGTTTTGAAGGAAATAGTGCGCAGAGCAGGCGTGAACACTTGTTGCAATTTTATTTAGCAAAACGCGTATTCAATTAATTAAACTATTATTCAGATATCGAAACTTAAAAACCGCGACTGTGGATATTCGTATCCAACAATTATTGAATAGAAAAAAACGAAAGTTATAAAAATGCACAAAGACCGGTGTGCGTCGCCATGAATAAAAGTCGAGAATGAAAGGAAAGGAAAAATGAAATGGTGAAAACTTACCAAAACCTGAAACAAATTGAATTCTTCTTCTAAATAAGAACAGAACACGAGCTTTAATTTCCAATAGGAATTTTAAATTATTTATTAGGGAAACCTTTATAAGTAGGTATAGATAGAAAACCCTATATTTTTTCGAAAACAGCATTTACAAAAGTGAATATTGGCAAAAGGCCAATGTAAAAAGAAGATTAAAACACAATTTGGAATTTAACAATGAAAAAAATTCTTGTGTCACAAACGCAATACCGAAGAAAGATGGTCTTGGGATAGATTCCCGAACAAAGAAAAAGAAAATGGGGGTTTGAGAAGTCCCGTATTTTCGGGAAACAATTCGAACAAAAACGAAGGTCTATCGGAATATATTTTGCCCAATCTTGCAAGCGAAAAAACAACGAATTCAAAGAATGAAGAATTAAAATATGTAATACTTAGCTTTTTCCAAAAAGAAAACGAATTGGTCCTGAGTACTCTGGCCCACCTGGCCCTGACTCCTGAAGTTGCTCCGTTCAAGAATATTTATCTCCTCTTCAAATACTATTCCGAATTTCCCTCACTGGAAATTCCTAACCACTTTTGAAAAAAATCTCACAAATTTTTCGATAACTTAAAATTACGAATTTCGCTTATTTGATTTTTCTTTTTTTAAACTTTTCTAAAAGGATCTGTCTGGTACAGAATCTAACCAAAAAGTGCCATAATGGCGGCCTTTTGCGCTCACTTTCGCACTCTCCAATTGTCGACCTCTCTTTCACACCCACTCAGTAGTGGCGGTATTCGGTCATGAGTTTAGTGCAAGGACTTCGCCTATTGGCTGGAAGCCTGCCCCGTTGTTGAACCCAATCCACTCTCTCTCAATTCAAGTATCCCTAGTGAAAGGGATCATTCACAATGGGGAGTAACTCAGTGAACGCATCCAGTCCACCTCCGTCATATCATGCCACACAAAAAGTAAAAAGAAAAATCAAATTTACACGATCAAAGTCCCCGTCCCAAACCGACCCAGACTAAGATCGAGAAAAATGTTCTTGACGAATGCACTTCCACCATTTACCAATCTTAAATGGTGAGGAAGAATTCGATTTCAACGCGAAGTTAAAATTTCCCTAACACCGTAGACCTTCGTGCAGATTGGGGGAATTAAGGAATCACCTAACAAGATAATCTTTCTTTTTCTTGCCACGACACGCTACGTTGGGCCCTCGGCCATTCTTGGGTTGGTGACTGGCGTTGCGTTGACATGTCAGTCAATTTAAGGTTGGATGTGGACCGTCTGTCACACATGTCGTTGGACATTGGACCATCTGTCGCATGTCATCGTTGGTGTGGACCGCCCGTCACACACATATAGTTGGGGAAGGACTATCCGTCACATGCCTTAAGGAAAAGTGGACCTTCTGTCTCACTCTGTGTTTTATTGATTTGCGTGGACCACCTGTCACACGATTATTCGTCGAGTACCTGTTGAAGTTGTTTTTCGAAGATGCTTTAGGAGCAGGCCTCTGGCTGATGGGCCAGTTTCGCGCTGAACTCTGCTAGCATTTTGGAGCCGCAACAAGAAATAGGAAAAGTGTAAAGGAATGAGTAGGTGAAACTTGTTGTGGTAAAATTTACCGCGACACACTTAGGGTACTATTTTCAACAGATCTGCCTAACTTCTTGATATCGACAATCGACATCATCAGCCGCTCTCAACAGGCCGTTATACAGTCTTTCGCGGTTATTGAAGAACAGGTGAAACTTGTTGGTCTCCAAAAGTTAACGAGAGGACAAGACCAAATACATGCGCTATCAACAAACAATGAAAGATCTGTCAACCGGCTAGGACAAAATGTCACTGATGTTGGTAGCAACAACTTCGAAATAGTAGAAAAGTTCATCTCGGAGTAAACATTAATAACACGAACGAACACGTTCTGAGTGGAGATCCGACAAAGGAATGCCTAAGCAAATCGGTGTGCCGCAACAAATGAGATCAAAACTTATAAATGCAAGTCCTGCTTTATGGTGCCGTCTCCTGAGCGATAAGCAGGAAGGGAGATCTGATACTTGGGCTCTTTCGAAATAAAATTTTTCGATGAGGGTAAATGGAGGAGAACATACAACTGGCGAGCCCTTAGAGCTGTGTCAAGATGTGGATGAAGTCCAAAAATCCAAACCCTTCGACTAAATTGGTTCGACCACATCGAGTGGATGGAGAATAATGCTGCAGCCAAGAGAATCTTTGAACCCCTGTCCCAGGAGAACGAAAATCACCTACCCTTTGGTTTAAGGACCAAGCCATCGTGGATGCCAGAAAGCTTGGTGCTGGTCAAAGACGATGGATGGTGACCGTGTTTCAGGCTGTGACCCTCATGGCAGCCGGATAAGAATTTAAGTAGGATGTGAATTACATATTAGTCCTGGCCATTGCCCAAATTCAATCAGATGTACATACCTATACAGCAGAGCCATTGAAAATTGGCTCAACTGGCCCCGTGTTTCTATGCAAAGCTGTGGCAGGCATTTGAACTATGC
This sequence comes from Dasysyrphus tricinctus, assembly GCA_963921185.1. Classification (NCBI taxonomy): domain Eukaryota; kingdom Metazoa; phylum Arthropoda; class Insecta; order Diptera; family Syrphidae; genus Dasysyrphus; species Dasysyrphus tricinctus. The sequence continues at coordinate 76,661,519 of OY992533.1, forward strand.
CATATACCATTCATGTTGGCATTTAATATATTCCTCTAAATAAAAATGGATTTCATTGAAACGTCTCACCCAGCTTGTTTCTTTCCATTTCAATATCAACCCACTCTTATTGGAAAGTCCCTTTACTTTCTTCCCTTTAAAATAAAATACTTAAATTTTCATGAATTAAAAAAAGTCCCAAATATAAAATCTTTTTAATTCCAAGTGAATATATAGAAAACATTATACTTTAGAATCCAGAGACCCACGTCTGTCATCATCATAATAATAAAAACCTTCTTGAATCGCTACTAATCAAGCTTCGCTAGACACGAAATTATAAGTGATGCATACCTGACTGACATAACATGATGTTCCCCCTTAAGACGTAGATTTACAAAAAAAAAATAATACTCTACCTACGTTCTAAATAATTTGTTATGAATTAACAAATCAAAAAAAAAACAACAAAAATGTCAAGAACACAATAAAAACATAAAATAAAATAGAAAAAAACACATTTCTACATCTCGGACAAGGGATGCACATTATTAAACCAACCAACCGTCCATTTCGTCCATCCAAGAGCGTCCTTCAAGCTCATACTTTAGGTACCCGCATTAACAAACCATTTTTGCTTTTTGAATTTTTGTATTTTTCTATTTTATTTTATTTAAATTTTTTTTCTCTGTTAATTTTTCTGTGTAATATGCAAAAATCAAGCCAACCCCAATGGAAATATAGGTTTTTGCAATCCACTCTCCACATCAAACGAATATTGTGTAGAGGGTTGGGATACGGGTATGGTTAAGCCAGTTAGAGAAGGGGTTCTTTAGGATAATTTTTTGTTTTTTTACTCATATTTTCGTTGCCCCAAGCAACTTCTCGGTTTTGGTTACAAAAATATAAAAATAGGAGCAAAAGAAAAAAACTAATTTAAACATGCACAAAATATATCCGTCAGCAGGTGAGTTTCTTTTTATGGAAAAGAACCTAAATACAAAATTTGCATCCCCCTCGTATTAAAGCCCCCTATATACTATAACCCAAAACACAGAGTCGGCTTGGCCCCCCACATCTCTCATTTCAACCCATTCAAACAGAACAACAAAATCATTAAAAAATTACTAATTTTTTTCTATTTTCTCCATCATAAGTTTCTTTCTTTATTTAATATTTTTTTATTTTTTTTTGTGTTTTTGAAAAAGTTGCAAAATGCAACCTGAAAGCTTGGACAGGACAAAAAATACACACACACACACACAAAAATAAAAACAAGCAACGTAAACAAAAAAAAATAATGAAAAACAAGGATATTTTTCTGAGCTCATTCGGTCCTTTTGCTTATTAAGTGCTGCTGTTGATGCTGCTGCTAGAATTTATAAAGTTTTTCATCGTGTTGTTGTTGTTGTTGTTGTTTTTCTTTTTGAGGTTATTTCAAGCGCATTCTGGTGTTTTCAGTTCTTCTTCTTTACTTGTTTTTTTTGTTGTTTTGTTTCTTTAGCTCAAAAGAAGAGGAACAAACGGTAACAACATTTAAAAAAAAATAGAATAAGCCAAATACAGACATATAAATATATAGAAAAGAGATATCCTTTGGTCCTGGGTTGTATACCTATATGAGAAAGTATAGGATGAGGCGGTTTGGAAAAGAAAGTCTAAAGAATATTTCCCTCTATCTATGCCCCATCACTTCAAGGATAATTCACTTCACATCTATCCTCGTCCGGTGTGTGTTGGTTGCATGCAACAAGGATCTCATCTTTTAGCCAACACTACAAAACCGCAGCAAGAGTAGCAGAAAATCCACTACCTCACCCCTACAGCCCTTTCACCACTGGTGCACCACTGCCCGCTCTGCAACCATTACTCTCCCCTATTGTATGGGATGATTCGTTCGCTTGAAGCCTTCTTGGTAAAAGTTCAAGTGGAAAACTCAAGGATAGATTCTGGTGGGAGGAGTGTGTAGGGGGTGGGAGAGAAAGGTTGAGTTTCAACCCACATCTCTCTCTCACACCTCCACTTGTGTTATGGTGGAAAAGTTATCTTTAGCTAAAGTCAACAACTTATCCACGGGGTTCTCTCTATAACCAGGTCTGATGCCTCCATCCATACACTCACACATAACTCGCGAGCTATATAGCTCTTCATCAACGAAAAATCAGCAAAACTTCTGTTTTCTTTTATTAAAAGTGAACGCGCGACGGGAAGAGGTATGATTCTTTATACTGTTTTTTTTACTTTTTCTTTTGGGGGGTGTCTCACACCCACCCGCACCCTTTGCCACATGCATAATATATTAAGTCGAGTCAATTCAGTGGCTCGGATGCCACTCAATATGCATGTTCATCCATTATTACGAAAAGAAGCTTCGCATATATCCTTTTTTTTGTATCCTCTGCAGGTTCGCCTTGTTTCGGTAGATTACATAGAAAAATGTTTGTTTTAGGATTTCTGGTGAACTTGTTCTTTCGCATATACACCAACCCTCCAATGTGATTTTTTGGCAACAAATAAACTGCCTATTCACATCACAAGAGTTTATGAAAGTATAGTCAATGTGGAAATCCTGTGTGTCGGTGCTCGAATGAGGATACAAGTTAATCCAACAGCAGCAATAACAACAAGCAAGCATACATTCTTGTACAACATCAAATGAGAACAATTTGAGAATGGGGGCAGGGGATGGTTATCCTTTTTGCTTCGAAAGAAAGAAGTATGGGGATGATATTTTCGGTCGATTACCATACACCCTCTTGCGTGTCGGGGATAAAACGCTTGTTATCACACATTGTTCCTTATACACCATGTAAGTCAGCGGCAGAAGATTCAGCTCCAAAAATTTCTTTTTTATCAATTTCCAGCTGCCTGCGATGATGGTGTAAGAGAAAGTGGAGCATGAAGTTTATACGTTCGTACACATGCCACGCTGCCGTCGTCGTCGTTGTTCTCGTTGTCGATTGTGGTGTTATTATGCATGTAGTATAGGTTTTTTTTTCAACTGGGGGATGTGTATAATAGACAGTATAAAATAAAACGATAAAGAACTCTGAGAAGGAAGGAGGCTTGTGTATGTCCTTTTTGGATTGTTTATTATGGCTTTTATAGCCGTTTGGAAAGTGTCGAAATTGCTACTGCTATATACATGCGTTCAAGTGAGTTATATTTGAATAATGTCGGCTGAATGTTTATGTCATTTCAGCAGCGGATGGAAATTAATTGATCATTTTGTGTTTTGTATTGATTTTCGCGAAGTAAAAAAACGGAATTAAAATGATATTAGAAAATCGTTTATAAAGTTCCCTGAGGAAAATAATAAAATAAGATGAGAGGCATGTTTTGTATAAATTTTCTAATTTTTGTTTATAGCTCAGTCAAGTTGGAAGGATTATGGACAAAGAAAAAGATTCCTTCAGCACTATTTAAGCGCATTTTAAATAATGCTCTTTGAGATTCTAAAGAAAAAGTTAAAACTCCCGCTGAAAGAAATATTGATTAACGCATATAGAGTTCGATAAATAAAGTGTTACCAACAATATGGAAGCTTATCGTTCCATGTCTTACTTTACGCGAAATAACTAGAAGGATTTCAAAGGAATAAAGAGTACCTACTAGAATAAATGTAATGCAATAAACGGCGTTAGGAAATAACGCCCAAGGAAATAGCGCCCAAACCGATTTGGAAACATCGCCCAAAAAAAATTTTATCACCCAAAAGCAAAGAAGAAATTGGAAATATTGCCCAAAACAACTTTGAACCCAATAAATAAAATGGAAATATCGCCCAAATATTTAGCATGTAAATTGTTTTTGTAGAATTTAGGCGATATTTCCTAAATTTTGGGTGGTATTTCCAAACTTTATTTCAATGAAGAGGCAAAGTTTTTAGAAAATTTTGTGATGGTAATATTTGTTTAAGATCTCAAAATGATACAGTTCCAATTATTGTTGGATATGTATAGGATAAATTCAAAGTTTATTTAAACCAGATACCTTAAATGCAAAAGAAACCTTGAATACACATAACCTCGCACCCACTCCAAATCCTATAACGAGCCCAAGCAGGGGGGTTGCAGGAGGGCAGCATGCCCCCCCATACATACCTCGCTGTTTACTCCTGAATTTGTATCTACATTTCACCCACTGTTTATTCGCAAATTTTTAAATGTCACAAACCAAATAAAGGAGAGGATCTATTAGGTTTGTGAATTGTAGATACAAATTCACGAATAAACAGTGAGGTAGGTATGGGGGGGGGCATGCTGCCCCCCTGCAACCCCCCTGCTTGGGCTCGTTATAGGATTTGGCGTGGGTGCGAGGTTGGGTGTATGCAAAGTTTCTTTCGCATTTAAAGAATGTGGAATCACCCCGATTGCATTTGGGCGATATTTCCTTATACTGCAGTTGTTTTTGGCAATTTTTCCTATTTTGGGCTTTATTTCCCATTTTGCTATTTTAATTTATCAATTTGGGCATTGTTTCATTTTATGAAAGAAAGCAAAAAAAGGAAATATCACCCAAAATGAGAAAAAAAATTACAACAACAATTTGTGTTTTTTTGGGCGTTATTTCCAAATTGATTTGGGCGCTTTTTCCTTGGGCGCTATTTCCTAACGCCGCAATAAACCAATCAATGCCAAACTCTCAAAGAATTCTAATCTCAAAAAGTCTTCGGCTAGTCAATGTTTGTCGTGAGTTGCACCATTCTGCCTGGAAAAGGCGTTCACAAAAATCGTTTGTGTATCGGGCTTTTAGGTGGGCTAAACACTTCGAAAAATAGCAACATCATCAGAGATGGTGCCAAAGTAGTACCTATAGATAGTAAGTAAAAAGCTAATTTTTGAATTCAGATGAAAGCCACTGTTTTGTTGGGAATGGGCGTGGAACCAGCTGCTTAATTATTGTTTCCATCAGCGTACTCATTTTCAACTATGCTCATTTTTTTTTATGAGCATGAACTTGAACAGTTTCCAAATATTCTAAGCATGAGTATGAGCAAAAGTAAAAACAGGAAATGCTTTTTCATATAGAGTCAGAGCAAAGGTAGAATAATTAAATAATCACTTCACGAACATGAGCAGTTCTGATCAGGTCATGAGTAATAGCAATAATGAGCTTAAAGTAGGTTTTCCAAATAACATGCATTTATGGGGTATCCGCGGCAATATATTGCAACTTCTTTTTTACTTGAGTTACTTCATTGAAATTGACACAGGTGATAGTTGAGAAAGAATTATAACGCAGGAAATAATATTTTCAAAAATATGTCCACTTTTGTAACTTCGTTGTTCCCTGGTCGATTTCAATGAAATTGGCAAAAATTATAACTGGTACAATTTTCAAAAATGTCAGCATATTGCAGTTCACTTTTGTTTATACAAGCACTCAGTTTCAAGATATTTCAACAATAAAAATGGTCAATTCTCGAAAATACTGGTCTTTAGAGTAACTACCTACATTATTCTGTTGCGTACTGCGCTGCCAGAAAGTTTGTTCTTCTCTTTATGGGTAGTTCACAGTTCGATTGAAAAATTTAAACGTCAAAAAAAAAAATTCGCAAAAATCGCTCCCATAAGAAATACATGTAGTTTTTTTTCCTCAAGGAACTGTATACTTAGCTTTAATTAAATTTTCGAAAAGTTATTTTTATCCATAGTTTTTGAAAAAAATTGGGAAAAAAAAACATCTTTCTACCCCCCAAAAACCAGTATTTTTGAGAGAGAAAAAGAAAAAGAACAAAATAGATTTACTGATTTATTTTTCAAATTGCAGTTTAAAAACTAATTGAAAGTCATAAAAATCGTGTTTTGAATTGAGAAAAACTCTGAAATCGCAGGTATGAAAAAAAGTTCTATAATATTTTGTGTATATATATGAGGCATTCGATGCCAAATCACCGAGTTTTTGACCCGACCTTCTTCTATTTCGCTCATTTTTTGATATGTTGTGGTATGTATTGAAAACAACTTGCACACCGACTTTTATCCTTATTTTCCAAACCGGTAATGAGTACTCGATTTTTAAATTTTTGAGAAAATTTTTTTCAATTAGTAATTGACAAGAATCGATATGTTAAAAAGTAAGGTATAATTTTTTTCGTCTCTATATGTAGTTTCAGGAAAAAAATAATAAAAAATTATTCGAAGTAATAATAACCCAGTTCCTAACGTTAAAAAATTTAGATCACCATTTTCAAAAACTGCGACCCCTTCGATATTTTTTTTTTTATTTCAAAAATTCTACTTCTTATTACGCAACTTTTAAGCCCAAAATCTATCTGCGAACACAATACATATTTTCTATTTTTTTTTTTTTTCAATTTTTGAAACTTTGTTTTCTTTTTTTTTATTTATCTATAAATTCACTTTTTTGAATACGGTAATTTGTCAATAATATTTTTTTGGGCATGATTCTTGGATAAATTCTAAGAAAAAAATCGTAAACGAGGAAAACTCTATCTCCCCCCTCTGAGGCAGGGGGGCAATTTCTGAAAAATGTATTTCAAATGCAAAATAATAAAAATCAACGAAAGCACATACAATGGGGTATACTTTTTTTGAAAGCTTATATTCCATCATCTTATTTGTTTTCTGAAATCAAGTTGTTTTAAAGAATAGTTTTTGATAAATTTAATTTCAAAGTCAAAATTTATGAAAAAGATTGTGATTTTATTTTTTAAACTGAAATTTTAAATAATGCAAAATTTGGATTGCATTATTAAGTGCTATTTTTGTGTTGAATAGTCAATGCCGTTAATTATTTTTAAGCAAATTCCGAAAACCAAAAGTAAAAATTGTTTTTATTTTTTGAGAAATCAAAAAAAAAAGCATTTAAATTCAAATTTTCATCAGAAATTAACGATTTTTTTTAAGTTTTTTTTCAAGGTCATGAACTAATTTTGACACCTCATTTGGATAATTTTACAAAAAAAAAATATTATCTGATAGGTAACTAGATCGTCATAAAAGGTCAGTTAGTTTCAGAAATTGGTCAGCCATAGATTGCTTTGATGAATTTGTATCCTTATGCCAAAAATCGTTCATGACCTTAACAAAAAAAAAAATACTTTAAAAAATCGTAAAAAAGAATCTATAGCTGACAAATTGCTGAAACTAGCTGACTTTTTATATACATAGATCTTAGGGCCTTTCAGGTGGTATTAAATTTTTGCAACTTGCTATTTCACTAGAACATTGTTTATAAAAATAGCGATAAAATAATAATAGACATGAAACACTACGACGGTGTTTCACAGATGTTATTGATTAACGATTTAACAATTTATATACAATTTGAGTTAACTTACGACTATTAAATACATTGAAGAATATAAATCTTATGGCACATAGGAGGCCTATTGTTATACATTGGCTTAGGTTTAATAGGAAATATAAATATATATTATACATGTCAACTTAAAATTAAAAGTCGGTTGACTTTGATGCTCTCGGGGTGTTCCGTCCCGGTTGTCAATTGGTGGTTTGGGTGTGGTTTGGTGGAAAGGGTTGGCGTTAAGCCACCGCTGTAGGCTGACCCTGTGTCAGCGTAAAAGGACAGATGTTATTGATTGTATTATTGTTGAATCATCTATCATTTTTAATTCTCTATTTTGGATTATATCCAAGAGATTCAAGTGAGCCCAGATGTGGGAGTTGTACTCAAGCTTAGGTCGGATGAAGACTTTATAGATTGTAGCCCGATCAGAAGGAGAGAAAAATTTCTTGCATCGTCGAAGGAAACCCAAACACTAAGCAGCGTTTTTAGCGACGTCGAATATGTGGTCACTTCACAGAAGGTGATCTGTGATGCACTTTCCGAGGACTGCAAGCTGTTCGGTTTCTTTGATGCATGTGCCGCTCATAGATAGCAGCATAGGGGTTAGGTTCCGCTTCAACGACAAGAGACAGCATTGAGTTTTTGAAGCATTAAATTCTACGCGATTTTTGATTCCACATTGAACAATGCTGTCGAGATCAGATTTTAATGAGCTTATAATACGCTGCCGTTGAAGTTCCACATCCGAAGGACAAGGATGTGAATCTGAAAACGAATATGAAAAGCTGAGGGTACTCTCATCAGCAAAACGATTTAATAGATTAGAAGTTTCAGACAAGAGATCGTTGATGAAAATAAGAAAGAGAGTTGGAGACAAAACCGAGCCCTGGGGCACACCAGCATTTATTTTATGAATATCAGATTTGACAACTTGTATTGAGCGGTCCGAACGCTAGTTTCTAATCCAGCGAAGAAGAGGTTCATCGATACCAAATGCACGCATTTTCGATAAGAGAGCTTGATGCCAAATTCTATCAAATGCTTTTGAAATATCAAGTGCAACAATCTTACTTTCTCCAAAACGATGTAAAGATTTGCTCCACTGCTCGGTGAGATATACCATCAGATCACCAGTGGACCTATTGCTACGAAAGCTATATACTGCCGTTCGTTAAGAAGCTCCTGTTCTTCGAGATATTTCTTAAGCTGATAGTTTATCAGCGTTTCCATGGCCTTGGAAAGAAGGGACGTAAGTGCAATTGGACGATAATTAGTGGGTGTAGAAGATTCGCCTTTTTCAGGGACAGGCTGGACAAACGCTGTTTTCCATCCACTCGGGAAGAGACCTGTACTGTAGAGTAGGACAGATGGAAAATCTTACGCAGTGGCTTTGCCAGCGAGAAGAACAGCTCTTCAGAACAATAGGAGGGATACTATCCGGGCCAGCGAATTTGTGTATATCAAGATCTTTAAGGACTCTTGCAACTGCACGAAGAAGATTCGTCCCATGAAATCGTTAGCAATCTCAAGTACAGGAGCAGTCATAACACTCTCTGGCAGCGTCGAATTAACAGCAAACGGTGCTGCAAGCAAATTGGCTTTATCTAGTGAGCTGACGTGCGTCGAGTGTTATTGAAGACGAGCGTTGAAAGCGAAGATGAAGTAGTGTTACAAATGTTTTTAACAAATGACCAAATTTTTACTACCTTTGGGACATTGCAGTATAAGGTTTTGCTCATTAGGGTTGGCTTTAACACAACTGAAACTTACATCTCTAACCCTGATAACCTCTTTACAGCTCAGATCAGACCATGAATTTTCTTTCGGTTTGATAGACTTTATCCTATTCGGAATAAATTTGTAATCATATCTGCGCTGGAGTCTTCGTCACTATCGAAGAAACATAAGAAGTTAAAGTTTCTGAAGAAATCATTGAGACCGTCCCAGATGGCATTTTTTAATCAAATTTCCCTTTTATTAGGTGCCAAAGGTCCAGAGCCCCTATTAGCGAGCAAATTGTGGGGTAGTTTTAATTTTGTTCCGTTTTCATGTTTTCGATGGTGCTGAATCCGAATCTGAGGTCTGCGACAAAAAAGTGGTACAAGAATACGTTTTGTTTTTTTTTTTAGTTTTAGCATGTAACTCAAAAACTATTCGTTTTTTCACAAATTACTTATAGAAGTGTATTGAAAGTAGGTACGTACATACATATACACAATTTCAAACTAATTTTGGTTCAAGGTTTCTTATACAACAATCCATTCCTATTTCTCTCTAAGGAATCTTTATTTGAAATTTATAATTTAGCATATTTTCAAATTATTTTTTTTTTTTTTACACTATCAGATCTTTGCCGAAGAGAGCTTAGTACAAGCGACATCTTGCGACCAAAGAATTGCCAAACACAAATAAAGTGCTTATCAGGCTCATCACTTAGTGTAGTGTTAGTAGTTAGTAAGCAACAAACTACTTAAGACATACACTTTACAAAATAAAATAAAATTAAAAACAATAATTATAACATAACAAATACAATGATATTGAAAAGATTAACAATTACAAACATTTAAGAGCGTGGTACACTGGTCTTCAATGTAGCTTTGAGTCTATTCTTACTTATATTAAAATCAAAAAAATTAGAGTTCAAATTCGGAATGTTGCACATGCGGGTAAAAGGCTCATGCATTCCATAATTGGTACGGTGTTGAGATATATGCATTAGTTCTAGACTACGAGTGTTGTGACCTCCACCACGGTAGTTAAGGCTAGTACAAGATAATAAATCAGAAGCATCAATAACGCCCGTTAAAAGTTGATGAATAAATACAATATCATTATTAATTCTCCTTTGTGCTAAAGTTTGAATCTGAAGAAGCTTAATCCGGTGTTCGTAAGGAGGAAGATTATAAGGATCGGACCACGGTAGTCCTTTCAAGGCGAAACGTATAAAATTACGCTGTACTGCTTCTAATCTATTCTTATGGACATCGTAAAAAGGAGTCCATACCTGTGATGCATATTCAAGATGAGGGCGAACAAGACTGTTGTAGAGAGCGAGGGTAACATAAGGATCCTGGAATTCCTTAGACCATCGTTTAACAAACCCTAACATAAAGTTTGCCTTGTTGACGATTAAATTGATATGCTTCGTAAAATCAAGATTAAAAGTAAAATGAACCCCTAGGTCTTTGAAACTATCAACACGACGCAATGTGTGCTGCGATATTTCATAATCAAATTAACTAGGAACTTTTTTTTAGAAAAAATCATCGCCTGACATTTAATAGGGTTGAGATTTAAACCGATTTTATTACACTAAATAACAAAACTGTTTATATCTTCTTGCAAAAGTAAACGATCACTCATAGATTTGACGCTGTTGAAAATTTTCATATCAACAGCAAAAATTAGAATTTCACTATAACGTATACAGAGGGATACGTCGCTGATAGCTAAGATAAAAAGAAGTGGGCCTAAATGACTACCCTGGGGAACTCCAGATTTGGCAAAGAAAGCATTGGAGACAGAGCTCCTAAATCTAACCTGATAGGATCTTTTATGGAGATATGAAGATACCCAAGTGATGAGTTGAGGAGGAAACCCAAACACCTTTAACTTAAACGTGATGATGTCATGAGAAAGTTGATCGAAAGCCTTAGAAAAATCTGTATAGATGCAGTCAAGTTCTTGACCATGTTCCAACGCAGTTGAGCACTTATGCAAGAATGCAAGTAAATTGGTTATCGTCGATCGCTTTTGCATGATTCCATGTTGTTGATTGCAAATTATATTCTTACAGTTGAATGTCAAACTATCGCACATTACTTGCTCAAAAAGCTTTGGAATGCAAGATAGTTTGGAAATTGGCCTGTAATTGCATAATTGCATAATTGCACTTTTCAATTATAATTTGGATATTATTGAAAGTAGTTTGTGGGCAGCAGCGTTGCCATAATGTGCCCGATCGGGCCATATGGCCCTCTAGTTTGAGTGTTGGCCCCTAGGCCCGGGCCAACCAGAAATGGCCCACAAATCTTAGTTTTCTGTTTTCAAACAAAAATATTTTCTATAAAACAATTATCAAAATGATATTGCTTTAACGCTCGAAAGTATGGCTAAGCTAGCTGGTTAATAGTTCTTGTTTTCAATTTTTTTCTAAAGCGGGTTACAATTTTATTAAAACTACGTTTCGTTTTGTAAATCACCTTCAGATTCATTGAATTTGTTTCTATGACGGAAAGTGGCCCGGACTTTTTTCAAATGGCCCCCAAAAAGGCCCTCAATATTTTTTTCATCGTGGCAACGCTGGTGGGCAGTCTTTTAAGTAGAGAAAGAAGTTCTCATCAACATCGACAGGGGTATCAACGAAAGACTGGCAAAAGTTGTTAGCAAACGCATCATAAATATCTGGAGGACTATTTAAAATAATATTATTATAAGTAAAATTGACTGGATAGCCATCAGATTTCTTTTTCAAGTTTACGAAACTCCAAAAACTTTAGGGGTCAAGCTTAAGGGAACTTTCCATTTTTTAAAGATAGTCAGAGTATAAATGATTAGAGAGGTTTTTAAACTCATGAAACAAGGAAATATACAATTTTCGGTCCTGAAGGGACATACTTTTTATGAAGTTGTTCCAAGCTCTGTTTCTTTTATTACGAAGAATTTTGTGTTCTTTCGTATACCATGGATGGCAGAAGCTAGAGTATTTGGGTAATTTGTGCGGAACTATGTCATTAATACAGTTGGTCAATACTTGATAAAAGTATGAAACTGCAACGTCAATGTCGCCTGAAACTGGTTTATTTTCAATACCAGATGCACTTAAATGCTCAGAAAGCAACTGAAAGTTAGTTTTCCGAAAGTCAAAAGAATATGAACAGTCTTGTGAATTACTATTATTAAGTAAATGCCCGTCCAAGTCAAGAAAAATGTCAAGAGGAGGATGGTATTTATCTATGTTTGATATTGCAGTAGTAGACTCTACCACTACAGTACTAACAGCGTCAGATGAGAAAACTAAATCGAGTATTCGATTTAAAGAGTTTTTAATACAGCTTATTTGCTGTAAGTCCGTAGATATAATATGGTCTGACAGTTGAAGCTCCTATTGAGATGAAGTCAACGATGCTTCAAAGTAAGACTCGTCTTCTTAAGGAATCCAGTCAATGTATGGGATGTTAAAGTCACCTTAAAGAGTAATAATACTATCAAATCCAGCAACGTCAATAATATACTCGAGAGCAAGGGAAAGCTCAACATATACTGAAACTGAAATTTTGGGGGGAATATAGACAATAAATAAATCTTTTGAATGCATGGATATTTTGATGCAGACAAGTTCTATGGAAAGATTAAAAGGGAATATTATAGGAGTTGTGTTGAAATGATTTCTAACAGCAATCAAGACACCACCTCCTACTAAATTTGTATTATCCACATGACGGTCTTTCCTGAAAACTATGAATTCTTGATCAAATAGTTCTGTGCCATACCAAACCAACCAACATCCAATGCGGTAAGATGCCATTAATTTAATTATGTACATAGTTTAAAACGAAGGCTAACAACTAATTTATAATTTTCTCAAAGATGAATGAAGGCATTAGGAAGATACAAAAATAATTTCGAAGTAAAATGTTCATACTTTAGAATGACCGTAAGTAAATACTTATTTGAAAAAAAATTGCCTCGAGAAATAATATAACCCCAAATTTGCATAAAAATTGCATTTTTTTGAATTTATAGATTCGAATATCTCAAAAACGTAACGTGCTACAGCAATTCCAAGTCCAGTTTTGAACTAAGCGCATCAAAGACCATCAGAAACGTATATCTTGCTATAGTAAATTTGTGCTTTTGAGTGGATTTTTGGAAACAGTAAAAATTCGTCAGCTTTCAACTAGCGCTTGGGGCCAAATGGGCTGTCACAGAAAAAGTCTTAAACAGAGATTTTTTTTGAAATTGTTTATACTTTCAATTAAAATTTAATGTAATTAACGAATTATTGATAGTTTTCGAGCCATAAGTGAAAAACTCCCAAAAAATGCATTTTTGCATGGTTTTTCCATGTTGCGTCACGAAATTTTAAGCCTCAGCACCCCCGAATCGAAGGCGAAACTTTTGAACTGCCGTTTTCGGATAGGTCTCCGAAAGGGACTTAAATTATCGCCTTAAAATATTACAAAACTATTTTTCCCGCAGATTGACATTTTTGTCATATTTACGTGTGGACTATTAAGAAACAATTTTTATTATATCTATCCCACTTTAGCTCTGTAGAATTTTGAACCACAATGTTTACAATTCATTTCAAATTCTTGTCTGCCTCATTACATTGTGTAAGCAAACGAGCTATCTGTCCAAAAATTTGACGACAAAAATGACAATGCTCTTCTTTCAACGAAATCAGTCTCGTCCTCTTTTGACATGCAATCTGCGTGCTATACCAACCAACCAACATCCAATGCGGTAAGGTGCCATTAATTTATTATTTCAAACATTACTCCAAAAAAAAAGATGAAGAACAAAAAAAAAAACTTGTTGGCCAACAACTTTCGACTATTTACTGCACCATCAGTGCTGTATGGCGCGTTCGCCACAACCAGCCAAAAATAATATACAAGGAGCCTAAGTGAGGAGAGTTGTCATTGTCATCCGGCAACAATGGGTCCATTATTCTTAATTTAGACATGTCAACCGAATGTACACAACGGAATCCATAATCCTCGGCAATTGTTCACAAGGATATACATTTGTTTAACATTCTTTTCGTGTTTTTTTTTTTTGGTATTTTTGTATGATTTGATGCGGTATATATTTTGTTTCTTCCTTTTTCCTGCGACTCATATTGTATGCACATCTTTAACCTTAGCTCGCATATATCCCAGTTCCAGTAGCAAATATGCGGTAAGGATGATGTTTTCACTTTTGATCCTGTGTTCCTTCGATGTTGTATTCTCCTTATTCATGCACATGCAACCGCAAATTGTATTTCCAAAAAAAAGAAGTGGAAGAAAAAGTGTTCTTCGTCATCTTATATGTGGAAATACAATGTGTCCTTTGAGATTTTTGCCAAAAAAAGATCACCAAGTCCCCCTTTTTACCTACATACATTCATATCCTTTTGTCCCCCCCATACTCTTTTTCTTTGTTAAATACTTTTTTTTTTGGTTGTCATCAAATATTTTGCTTTTTATTATGAATTATTCTTTTGTCATCCAACATTGAGGATATGAAACAAATTTTCGGTTGCCTCTTTATATATTTTCGCTGGCATCATATTTTTTTGGACCGACCAACCGTATACCATTAAGAGAAAAGGATGCTACGTTACAGTTCGAAACAAATATTGCCAAATATTAAAGAAACAAATCCAGAAGTCCTTATTTAAGTACTTTTCCTTTTTGAATCACGAGGAGGAGGCTTAAGGGAGGCGTCAGGACAGACATGATTTTTTTTTTTAAAGAAATCAGTATCCACAAAGTATGGTAGTGTCAATATCGTCCTGTTTTTAACGGAGGACTAACAGGTATATAAAAGTGAATGAATATTTTATAGAAAGATAGAACAATAATGTTCTTGGAAATATTTCTAGTTTATGTGGGCATCACTAGGTACCTATTAATATTTTTTTTTGCAAATTTTGAAAGCTTATAATTTCTATAATTATATAATATAATAAATATAATATATAATATAATTACTAATAAATTAATTAGTAGTCTACATCTATTGTTAGCCAAGAAACAATAATTTAAAAATAGGTAAAAATTAGGTACTTAAAAAAATGAATTATTGTAATTAAATTGGTAGAAAGCTATGCAAGAAAATGTATTCCAAAACAAAAATTTAATTGTAACTACATACGAATAACGCACATACTTAATTTGAAAACTTCATTTTCAATACAGAAATATTAAACAAGGAAAAAAATCAATTCGTGTTTTTAAATAATCCGGACTGGGTCCGTCCTGTGTTGTTTTTTTTCTGAAACGAGTATTGTTGTTGTTATTTCTCGTTGTAGAAGTAGTTTGTTTACGTGTTTCATTTAAACATTTAAGCATTTGAAACATCAGTTTTATATTATTTCATGCCAGATTTAAAGTCTCAAATGTTTTGTTATTCCGTTCATTGCTTTTCTTTTATGGAAAATACATGATCGTCAAATTGAAAAAATATCCCTTGATAGGGTTCACGTGCTGAAATGTTGGTGGCATGGAGAGAAACTTACCAGGTATCAATTATTGATTTATAAAAATTGTGTATGTAAATTCAATTTAAATCAATTCATTCAGTTAAATGCAATTCAATTCAATTAAATGTAAATCAGCTCAACTTAATACAGTACAATACAAAACAATACTATTAAGAACAATGCAATTCAATTCAATTCAATTCAATTCAATTCAGTTCAATTCAATTCAATTCAATTCAATTCAATTCAATTCAATTCAATTCAATTCAATTCACTTCAATTCAATTCAATTCAATTCAATTCAATTCAATTCAATTCAATTCAATTCAATTCAATTCAATTCAATTCAATGCAATTCAATTCAAATCAAATCAAATCAAATCAAATCAAATCAAATCAATTCAATTTAATGCAATTAAAATTAACCCAGTTCAATTCAATTCACACGGGTAGCAATGGTGCAGTGGATGTAGTACTTAACTACTAACTTAGAGGTGAAGCTTCAAGCCCCACTCCAGGCAGCATTCTTGTCTATATTTCCCCAGCTTAGCTGAGCACAACCCGTGACCCTGTGAGATATAATGACTAATGAGATAATAAGCACCTCAATCTCAATCAACTGTGCCAATTCTTTCCTATCCTATACAATACCTTCTAACTAATTCCGTGCAATTAGTTTTGCATTTAAAAAGACCTAAGGTCTTACAAGCATAAAGCTTAAATAAAAAAAAAAATTCAATTCGATTAACTTCATTCTAATTCAATACAATTCAATTCAATATTATTCTCAAAATGACTCCACAACTTTTCTTTGAAGGAAAATCAATAAATTACTTTTTGTAAAGGCCGCGTTTGGGTGGAAACCCATTTTTCATAAAATATCTCAAAAATAATTTTGTGTACCTACCAAAATTTTCAAAAAAATATCGATGGAAGCTTAAAAATGATTCCATTTTTTTTAAAGGGCACGTTCGATTATTTTTGAAACTGTATTATGTACTTCTTGGAGTATATAGAATATTCGTAAAAGTATGTTCTAGATCTTACGTATCATGAGTTCATGCGTCCTTTTAGTAGTATTTAGTCTTCTAAGCCTGCAATTGTTATATCCCTGCAGCAAAATTATTAACTCTTTTTGTAGATCAGTTTCTGAGATCAGGGTGATAAGCTTTTAATCAAATAAATACTACCTTTTGATTTTGTTTCCTCATCATAGTCTGGAAGTAAGGTTTCTGAATGTTAGTTATTGGTCTGAGAAGGCTATTTGTGTAAAGCTACTCGTTCCATTCATCACAGTTTTGTTAAGATAAATATTTCTAAAATTTTTAAAATCTCGTTTGAAACGTCTATTTGTCCACAGAGTCTACGTTGCTTGGATGGTGGAATACATCACCTTGAAACCTACAAAAACATCATCTGCAGCTCCAACATGATGCTGTCTTCGTTCTACCATAGTGGTAATCATCCATCCAGGCACACTTAGTTTTAATAAGAAGATGGATAAATCAACAAAAAGCAAAAAATCGTAAAAATTCGAATCATTTTCTGTTTAAAAAAGTAAGTATTCGTCACAGTACACTAATCAGAGGTAATATACTTACAGGGTGTCCGGTAAGTCATCAATACTATTTTAGGGCATGATTCTTGGGAAGGAGTAAAATTCTTTCTACACCCCCCCCCCCCATGAGGTGAGGGGGGTAATTTCTAAACAAAATTGAATTTAAATGCAAAAAAATATTAAAAACTAACGAAAGCACGTACAACAATGTGCTATAGTTTTTTTTTAAGTTAATACTCCATTCTTTTATTTGTTTTCTTAATCAAGTTGTTAAATAGTCAGGTAAATCTACGGAAAATATAGGGCTAACCCCAGACAAATTGTAACAAAAGAAATTTATTTGTAGTTAAGTTCAAGGACACATGCCATAACATATATCCAAAATTTGCAACAGTCCAGCACCGGAAAATGGCTAAAATTTGAATTCATATATGCATGTGCAGGGCTTTTCGCATACAATACTGAATGATGAGAGAATGTAGGTTGTGCCAAAAAAAGAAAACAAGCGGGAGGGGCAATTCAAAAAAAATCACTTAAATTAGAAAAGGAATTAAAAAATAATGGCAACACGTACAATATCATGCTATAGATTTTGTAAGGCCAGTGTCGAGATTCAGCTATTTCAGCGAGTGAGATGAGATAACTCGCCTTACTCGAAGACTCATCTCACTTCACTCGCAAAAGTGATTCAGCTATTTTAGTGAAATGAGTAAGTTCGAATTTTGTTTCGAACATGAGACAAAGAATAAATATAAAAGAGCTAAATTCTACCTCCTTGTCACACTCGTTACGCAAAACGAAATGAAACAACAAATACAACAATGTAAACATTGGAATCTTTAATAATGGAGTATCTTTTGTTTCAATTATTTTTTTTTTCATAATTAAAGTTTAATGTGAGTTTCACCCTTGAGAAATAAAAGTTTAAAAGTGTCGAAAGTGAATAGAATATAAATTTATTTAATATATTTATGTGCATATGATAGTAAAATAAAATTAAAGAATCAATAAAAGGGTAGTTGTTGTTATCTACGTTGTTGTTTTTTATTTCATTTCCTATCCATGTATAGGAATTCTTGAGAAAAGCACACATATGTACCTATCCAAAACTGGAAATTTGCCAATACATACACCAAGTCACTGCGGAAATATCTGGCGAGTAATCTGACATTTCATTTCACTCGCTCACTCACTCCCTTTTGCTAACTGAATCGACTTTCGACGAAAAGTGACTCATCTCACTCCCTGCGGCTTCGAATTAGCTGAATCTCGGCACAGAAATGCATTCCTTAATTTTCTTTTAAAATTAACGTTCAAACACAAAATTTTGAAAACATAATAAAAAACAAATTTTGACTTTTAGTCAACAATTTTTGAGGAATTTAATTTCAAAGTCAAAATTTTTGCATCATAATTTTGCTCAGTTAAGTGCTGTTCTTATGTTTGATATTTAATGTCCTTCTTAGTTTTTTTAGTTAACTGCCAAAAGCCTAATGTAAAAATCAAATTTCTTAACTTTGAACAAAGTACTGTTGAAGTCAGGAACCGAGTCAAGTTTTTGTTTGAAATGTCCTTAAATATGAACTTGATTTATACGTTCACATAAAAATAACTCCAATACTGATTTATACAAAATTTAAAGAAGATAGTTCAAATGTTGAACTAAAAGTTTTGTTAATGTTGATATCTTTTCTGGTTGCATTATTTAAATCTGACATCAGGCTAAAGATTCTGATAGTTTACAGTTGAAAAAAGCGTTAAACTACCATTATTTATGAAGCAATTAAAATAACCTTATATTTGAAAGAAAAATGTTAATTTAACGGTATTTTTCAACTGTCAACTATCAGAATTCTTAGCCTGATGTCAGATTTAAATAATGCAACCAGAAAAAATATCAACATTATTAAAACTTATAATTTAGATTATGATAAGCTCAACAGAGCATTTTGTAGGCACTTGATGGAACAATAACATCTTAGAATATAAAGATAAAACACTTGTATTTTTGTTCCACGGTTTATAAAACTTTTTATTTTAATAATTTGGCTGACGCGTTTCGTCTGGTTAGGACATCCTCAGGGCACACAAGTGTTTTATCTTTATATTCTAATTTAGATTATTTTTAATTTTTCTCGAGCTATTGAGTAGTTGACCAAAAATTTGATTCACAACTTCCAGCCGTCAAAATTTTCAAATTTGTTTCAGGTTCGATCAGATTAGGTCTTAAAGTACATAATTTTCAATACAAACAAATTTTAAAACTAGCACTAATCCCTTGGGAACATTTTTCTCAACATTTTTGGCTATCTTATTTAAATTTTGTATAAATCAGTATTGTGAAAGTATATATTCGGGCACATATTTATGACATTTCAAACATTAACTTGACTCGGTTCCTGACTTCGACAGTATTTTTTTTAAAGTTTTGAAATTTGGGATCATGCTCTGACATAAATTATGAAGCCCCTGTTTTAAGTAGAAAATCATTCGGTGTACCAAATTTCATTAATTTGTATCAAGAATAGGCGTGGGAAATGATTTGTGTCGCCAAAATTCAACAAACGGACCACTGTGCGACAGCGCAACATGTACGGTGTATGTAGGAGTAATGCATAATACGCTATGCCGGGGTTTTTTATTTAATATATTTTTCAAATTTTTCAAATTAATGTGAAAAAGAATAAGATTTCGTTTAATATTGTTTACTTTATTTATTTAAGAATTATTATTAAAATAAAAGTTTACTTCAGGTTCTTTACGACACTGCCATAAAATTTTAGAAAATGATAGAAAAAAATCAACACAATATTTTTGACCTATCCCTAAATTATTTATTGGTGATTGAGTTTTAACTTTTGAGGTACTTACTCATTCAAAAAGGAAGAATTTTTGAAAAAAAAAACATTTTTTCAATAAAGGCAATTTTTTTAGTTAGTAACAATTAATTCGATTTATCCTGCATACAGAATACCCGACAAAACCTCAACTCCTAAACCATATACATATGAACTTTTTACTTGCGATATACAAGGTTCTATAGGGCAAGTTTTGGATTCGTGCAGAAAAAAATGAGATAACAATCAAACATGACATTACGATGATAGAGAACACGAAAAAAGTGGGTGGCACAATTCTGTCTGTCTGTCTGTTTGTCTGCCTGTCTGTCTGGTTGTACCTCAACCTATAGCCTAAGCCACTGAAGCGATTTTCTCCAAATTTTGAACTTAAGGTTTTTTTGTAACTCTCAATTATCAAACGGCACGGTAGTGCCCAGCCAAGTTCGCGGCACTACACCCTTTTTACAGGAACAAACTCAGGCGATTTTCAACCCCCCTCTAACTTTAGTACCAATAAAGTCAGAAACTTCAAATTCGCAGTATTTGCTGATCAAACACAGGTGGCTCACCAAATTTCAACTCTTTAGCATTAGTAGTTCCCAAGATATAGGACTTCAAAAATCGCAAAAACCGTAACTGACTGACTCACTGACTCACTGACTCACTGATTCACTGACTCACTGACTCACTGACTCACTGACTCACTGACTGACTGACTCACTGACAGATCATTAAAATTATGGAGCACTTCCCGACATCGTAGAAACTTGAAATTTCGCACAACGGTAGGCCTTGTGGTACATACAAAGGAAAAAATCGAAAATCTGCAATTTTCTATTCAGGGGGCGTGGCATCCACCCACTTTCTTAAATATTCTATAAATTATATGGAGCCTTTCCGATTGTTGTAGAACAATGAAAATTGGTAAGTTGGTAGGGTTTGAGGTACTTAGAAAGAAAAAAATTGAAAAATTGGAATTTTCCATACAGGGGGCGTGGCATCCACCCACATTCTTAAAAATTCTTATAAATTATATGGAGCACTTCCGATTGTTGTAGACCGATGAAAATTGGTAGGTCGGTAGGCCTTGAAGTACTTAGAAGAAACAAAAATCAATTGAAAGTTTCAGTTCAGGGGGCGTGGCATCCACCCACATTCTCAATAACTCTTATAAATTATATAAAGCACTTCCGATTGTTGTAGAACGATGAAAATTGGTAGGTCGGTATGCCTTGAAGTACTTAGAAAGAAAAAATTGAAAAATTGGAATTTTGCATTCAGGGGGCGTGGCATCCACCCACATTCTTAAAAATTCTTATAATTATATGGAGCATTTCCGATTGTTGTAGAACGATGAAAATTGGTAGGTCGGTAGGACTTGAAGTACTTAGAATGGAAAAAAATCGAAAATTTGGAATTGTCCATTTAGGGGGGGGGGTATCCACCCACTTTATCAGAATTGCTATTATTTGTATGGAGCACTTTCGGTTGTCGTAGAATTATGAAACTTTGTAGAGCGGTAGGGCTTGACTTTCACCTGGCAAAATAAATCCTTGCAAAAAGGAGTGAAATCACAACAAAAACATAAATGTTAAAAGAGGAGCCAAGTTCTTATGTGTACAAGAAACCTGTGCATAAAAAGTCAGCCCAAAAAGGTAATGAGATCTAAAATATATGCCAAGTTTTAAGTTCATGAAGTTTAATATCAAATATCTTAAGTAGAGTAACATCGAAACAATTCCAAATCATGACAGAAATTTGGTAATTAATGATTACTGATTAAAATTTGGTGGATTTACTTGGCAAGTTTTCTCTTAAATACTTACTTAATCAAAAATTTAAAATGTATGAAAACTTGGCCAGTGGACCCACCAAATTTTAATCAGTAATCATTAATTACCAAATTTCTGTCATGATTTGGAATTGTTTCGATGTTACTCTACTTAAGATATTTGATATTAAACTTCATGAACTTAAAACTTGGCATATATTTTAGATCTCATTACTTTTTTGGGCTGACTTTTTATGCACAGGTTTCTTGTACACATAAGAACTTGGCTCCTTTTTTAACATTTATGTTTTTGTTGTGATTTTTTTTACAAGAAGTCCTTTAAAATTACAATAATATTGTATATCAAAATTAAAAAAAAATTAGTATTTTTTAAAAAATATTAAAAATTTTGTTTTGGAAAATTCAACATTTTGAAAACGGGTTGATGAATTTTTTTTAAATTAAATTCGTAAATGTATATTAATAAATACTCTAAACTGGCATCCCAAAATTTTGTTTTAAAAATATAACTTAAATTTTATATAAAAAAAACTAGTTTTTAAGAAAACCACTCCAACGATTTTTAATTTTTTGTTTGAATATATTTCTATTTGTAAGTAATAAAATGGCATACATGGTTTTGAACTATTTTACTAGTTGTTTATAAAATTTAACGAACGATTTAAATGCTTTTTTTATATTTTCAATATTTTCAATATTCTTTTTATATTTTTATATATTTGTTCTATATTGAGTTGCATATTTTAAAAGTTCTTAAGTTCCAAGCAACTTGAACATAAGAGCAAGTACGTGCGATCCAGTCGTGCATTTTATTTTCAATATTTTCAATATTCTTTTTATATTTTTATATATTTGTTCTATATTGAGTTGCATATTTTAAAAGTTCTTAAGTTCCAAGCAACTTGAACATAAGAGCAAGTACGTGCGATCCAGTCGTGCATTTTATTTCTTTAATTTATCCTCTTCTCGACGAGAGCTTCGCACACCAAACTTTCCTTTTTTATTCTTCCTTTTACTGTCTGCAGATAGGTTCATATAATATTCAATACATTGCTTCACTGCTGAACCTTCGAGGGAAAAACAAAAAAACGTTTATTGCTTTTGTCACGTGTGAAGGGACCTTTAGTCATATCTAACGCAAAAGAGCTAAAATGTGAACGAAATGAACTCTTAGCATTTAAGATTTTGGCGAGTTTAAATAATAAAGCAACTACGAGTTGTATGTCAATAATAATACTCATACAAGTAAGAGGTACTCAAGTAAAATAACATTGGCATATATTATAATGAAGTTGAGGATCATCATCAATTTTCGTAAATTTCTTTCCATACCGAGTCATTAAAGCTTCTAACATATTTTATCTTACACCTATGTATAGGTAAGGTAATGTATCATCACCTCGGGGCTATATATACAAAATATAATCAGAAAGATTAAAAACAACTCATACCGGTACTGAAGAAATAAACTGAAAAACCACCTCTTCACACATTTTGTAAAACATTCTCTCTCAGAGATAAACCTCAATTTCACACAATGCCAATCAAAATATGGAGCAAGTGAAAAAAAAGAAATACCAAAATTTGTAATTTCGCAGAATTTCGAGTGACGAACGGTAAAGGTGCGTAAACATTCTTACACCTGCTAAATGTATGCCCTACCGTACATGTTACCTACTTTGTCTTTCTTCATATTGTATGGTGAATGTTGTATGAAGTTTCTACAGTCTACACACCTTACCTACTTTATCTTATCTTATCTTATCTTATCTTCCAGATAAAGGGATTTTTACAGATAAAACAAAAGCTTTTCCAACATTGTCTAGTAAGGTGCGGTTTCTTTAGTATTTAGTTCGACTTTAACGACAGGTGTAATAAGGCGTGTTCAAAAATATACGTTAACGAATAAATTTTTAACGATCCAAAAATAAAACTAAGCAACGATTTTTTTGGAACATATGTACTTCTAGTGATTTTTTAAAAGTGAGTTAAGCTTATTTAAAATGGAAGCTGCAGTTACACTTAAAAACAAAAAGAATAAAAAAAACCTAAATAATTCCCCGCAAAATTGTCCCCAATAAAGAAAAAAAGTTGTGCAATTTCGGTCTTTTATCTATGAATCACTCGCTAGTGCTGAAGTCTTATCTTATCGAACTTTATCGAATGGTTTACCACCCCGATAAGATGGATTATTCTACTTCCACATATGAAACATATTTTAGTGCCTCAATTCCAAGAAGTTTTTGTGTTTTTAATGTTTTGTTTCTTCATTTATCATCAGAATTGTAATATTTTCTATGAAAATTTAAAATTATTTCGAGATGAGTCATAAGTGTTGCCCAATATTCTGTAATCAGAGTAAAAGATATTGTGTGTGTGTTAGATCTATAAGAGCTTTTTATGTTTCACCGAATAGTCAAGTGATTGATTCAATTATGGGGTTTGGTTAAACTAAACTAGAATTATTATGTGTCATATGTTTCTCTAAAATTTAACCGAAGAATGTAAAGCTCGTTATATTTATTTTGATTGATGACTGTCATAATCAGTTTTATATGCGTCTAAGTGGTGGTTTTATATTTGTATTCATTTCCAAAATAAAGGAAAGAAACTTGATAATTTGACTGGAATAAAATGAAGAATTTAACCTTCGTTTTTGTCGAGCTAAAATTTGGTGTCAAGTTTAATGGAAGAATATGGTGTCTATAAGCACCGTTTTTCAGGGCAGATCATCAGAGATTCAGAGTCAAATTTGAGTTAATCAATGAAATATATTTTCATTAAATTTAAATCTCAAGGTAACAAAGATATAATACATAAAATTTGGTGAATTAACATTGGATTAAATGAAGAAGTATTTTTTGATAAATGCTGAAACTGTTAGAATTAACTCAGTATTCAAAAACTGGGTCGAACGTTAGCTTTAAACTAACAAATTCGCTAGTTTAATAGGCAATTTTAAGGCTTGAAACATAAAAAAGTGTTCTCTAGTTGGACACATTTTGTAGCCTGTTTTTAGAACAAATGTTTTTATATCTATTTGAGTGGGTTAGTGAATTCTTATCTTATCATAACTATCACTGCATATGAAAGATATGCTGATAACAAATTATGTGTTGAAAATGTTTGCCATTGTGTTCACTACAAAATGCCACTTCAATAATTTTGTTTAAACTTTGTTAGTCCAGTCAATTTGTGCTCAAAAAGGCTCTTTGCGAGGAAATTGTTGGGTAGTTTTGATATTTTCCCTCCTTAATGTTTTCGTGGGTGCTGAATACGAATCTGAGGTTTGCCAACAAAATTTCGTGACGCAACATGAAAAAAAATGCAAAAAATTATGCAAAAATGCATTTATTTGAATTAAAATTTTGTCACACAAAGTAATTTCTTAGAGCTTTCGAGTGGATTTTCGAAAACAGTCAAAATGCGTCAATTTTCGACTAGCGCTTGAGTTCAAATGAGTTGTCGCAGAAAAGAACCTTATATAGGGCTTTATTGCAAATGGTGTATACTTTCAATAGTACTTTGATGTAATTTTCGAATAGTTATGGTAGTTTTCGAGCCATTAGTGATAAACTCCCAAAAAATGCATTTTTGCATAATTTTTTGCATTTTTTTCGATGTTGCGTTACGAAATTTTGTTGGCAAACCTCATATTCAGACTCAGCATCCCCGAAAACATAAAGAAGTGAACAAATCAAAACTACCCCACAATTTGCATGGTAAAAATACAATATGACTGGACAATGTGTAGAAAATTATGCTTTGAAGTTTCATTACTGATTTGATTTATCCCTCTTCTAACTGATAAAGAGTCGCAGCCTTAGACACGGCACCTATCTTCTTCTACGAACCCGAGCACGTGCTGCTTCCAGTCACCTTAACCAAGCTTTTTAGTTTCCGAGATGGCTTGGCCTTTAAATCAGAGGTTCGGTCTTCTTCGTTCCATTCGCTCTACTCGAGCATAGGACCAAAAATAAGAGCCCAGTATCAATTCTCCCTTTCTTTTTGTCTACCAACACTCAGCGCTATATTCGCTGACATAGCGAATCATTCGCAACGATACAAAATATAACAGAGTGCTTAACAAGAGCAAAAAAATGTCGTCAGCGTATGTTGAGAGTTAGAGAGAACCTTAAATCGTTTGGTGTCGCCAAACCAAAGTAAGAAATCCTGAAGGGAACAATTCAAATGTCAAAAAATTTACATAATCTTGAATGGAACACTGCACTATCCTTGCAATTTTTTTAATTAAAATTTGTCCAAAACCAAATTATTGAAAGCATTTCTCACAACACAATTAAAACAAACTGAAAAAAGAAAATTCAAAATTGTCAGATAGATAACAGGATTTATCATTTTGTACTTTTTAGTACAAACTTTGATAGAAAATCGCATATGGTGTGTTTGTTAATAGGCCAGGAAAAATGGGTTCCGAGGTTGAAAAAATTAATTCATGAAATATTAAAATTGGAATCGACGCAGAATTGTAACCTCTATAACATATCCAAAGTCCCCCAAAATCCCCGCATTGGCTTTTTGTGTAGATGCATTTGAAGAGGTGCAGACGGGGAGAATTTGGAGGTCTATCAAACTAAAATATTTGTTTGGGTAAAACCTGATCATATGATATATGCTTTCAGGGTAGTTTTTAACGCTGAATCTAATGAAACCAAATTCAAAATGATACAACTACCCAAAAAGAAGTTATAGTCCTTTTTATGTAATGATGACTTTTTTTTCAGGTACAACAGGTAAAATATTACCGAAAACCCTTTGAAAATAACGGTATGTTAATGAAACTTGGAATGAATGTTTCATTTGTCATAGGAACTAAGAATCAAGAGAGTCCTTAAAAATATCCATGGTGAAAGGGTGTTTTTTTAAGGGGGAGGGGCAAGTGTAGAATGTTAACCATAACATCCTCGAAAAAACTCTTACACTCATGAAATTCGCCAAAAATATATAATTTGTCATGGCAACCAAGAATCAAAATAGTCCTCATAAATATATTTGTTCTGGGGTTTTTTTATTTAAGAGAGGGAAAATCTGGGAAGAAGTCGGAAGATTTGAGCCAAAATTCCGATTTGGTGTAATTGAGGTATATACACAAAGTATGGTATATGATTTAAGGGTATTTTTTAACACTGAATCTAATAAAAGCAAAACTAAAATGACACGAGCACCATTAACAAAGTTATGGGTCTTTTCAAGCAAAAATTAATTTTTGAAATCGTATTTTCCGTAGAACAAGTCAAAAGTTAACAGTCACCAAAAACACTATTAGAACAAAGATATTTGTATGGACTATTTTGATTCTTGGTTGCCATGACAAATTATATATTTTTGGCGAATTTCATGAGTGTAAGAGTTTTTTCGAGGATGTTATGGTTAACATTCTACACTTGCCCCTCCCCCTTAAAAAAACACCCTTTCACCATGGATATTTTTAAGGACTCTCTTGATTCTTAGTTCCTATGACAAATGAAACATTCATTCCAAGTTTCATTAACATACCGTTATTTTCAAAGGGTTTTCGGTAATATTTTACCTGTTGTACCTGAAAAAAAAGTCATCATTACATAAAAAGGACTATAACTTCTTTTTGGGTAGTTGTATCATTTTGAATTTGGTTTCATTAGATTCAACGTTAAAAACTACCCTGAAAGCATATATCATATGATCAGGTTTTACCCAAACAAATATTTTAGTTTGATAGACCTCCAAATTCTCCCCGTCTGCACCTCTTCAAATGCATCTACACAAAAAGCCAATGCGGGGATTTTGGGGGACTTTGGATATGTTATAGAGGTTGCAATTCTGCGTCGATTCCAATTTTAATATTTCATGAATTAATTTTTTCAAGGTTCCCCATACGATTTGTGCTATAAGTGATAAAATGAAAAATTATTGTGAAAAAGCAATTAATATTTGTTTTATCACTTCACAGCTTCACAGAGCGAGAATTGACCCCCTGGTTGTTCGCTCAATAGCGCACTTTAGGCTCTGGCGAATCCAGTATAGCGAAAATATCGTGTCCTGTAACCCCGGCTAGGGCATAGGGTGTCAACAAAACGTCTCCATCCTTCACGGTCTGCTGAAAGGTACTTCAGCTGTGGCCAAGTCTTTCTCTGGAATTCTGCTTCCGCTAAGCCAGTTGATTTCCATTCCATGTTGTTCTTGGTCTTCCAACCCGCCGTGCACCCTGAGGATTCAATTCAAAAGACTGCTTTGCAATTTCATCGTTTGGTTTCCTCAGTGTGTGACCAATCCAATGCCATTTACGCTTCCTTATGTCGACGTCCAGCCGCTCTTGACTTGTCCTGCGCCACAATTCCTCATTTGATGTTATTTGTGGCCAGCGAATCTTTAGGATGTGGCGAAGATAGCGATTCACAAAAGCCTGCAATTTCTTCGAAATGGTAGACGTGATTTTCCAGGTTTCACAAGCATATAACAGCACGGATTTGACATTGGATTCGAAGAATCTCAACTTAGTGCGTAAGGAGATTTGACCTGATTTCCAAATTGGGGACAGAGTACCGAAGATAGCATGAGGTAGGTAAACTGTTTCACAACTGCTGTGTGGAGCGGCCTGTGAGCATTACTTTTGTATTTTTGCTGTTTATTCTTAGAACACTCGACTCTCCCTTCACTTGCAGTGTTTGGCACATCCCGCCAGCCCACTGATGTTATTTGCCAGGAGACATATGTCATCGGCATAGTCTAAGACTAAAGACTGAGCCTTTCGAACGGTCTCCATTGAATGCCCTGTCGCTCAGCCGTATAAACTCTGGCCGTCGTCCATCGCCAGCAGGAAGAGAATTGGCGATAGAATATCCCCTTGTCTCACACCCTGTTGCACTACGAAATGGCGTGAAGGCCTCTTTAGGTAATAATTCGTATTTCGTTGCAACAAAAAGGCAACCAAAAGAGAAAATAGATTAAAAATCGCTTCGTCTACAAAATTTTAAACATTCGGCTGACCAAAACAATATGAAATAAAAACATAACATTCAATTTCAATGACACTAATCGTAAAAAAAAACAAAAATTTTATGATTTCAAAGCTCAAAAATATTTTAACGTTTCCATGCTATCGATGCCAAAGTATTTTCTTGTACCGGAAACACATTTTTAAGAGTTACGCCTCAAAAGTTCTCTGGCACTCAGCTAAGTCAAAAAGATATCCAGAAAGGAGCTTAGGGACTCAAGGTAACATCTTTTCATTTGGTGAAATATATCCTGATAATAAAGATTTCTAACAATACCCAAGACCATTCAGCTAAAAATACTAGCATCCCAGCCGTGCCACCTAAAAACAGAAATGTTTTATCTGAGTTACTGACTCTTGCGAGGAACTGACAAATTCTCCAAGAGTATTATTTGTCATGAAAAAGTGCTTCTCATTTAGCCGTTTGGACTCGGCAAAAAACTGTAGGTCCCCTCCATTCCTGAGAACAACATCACGCACACAGGAATG
This sequence comes from Dasysyrphus tricinctus, assembly GCA_963921185.1. NCBI lineage: Eukaryota > Metazoa > Arthropoda > Insecta > Diptera > Syrphidae > Dasysyrphus > Dasysyrphus tricinctus. The sequence continues at coordinate 76,690,643 of OY992533.1, forward strand.
GTTGCGAGTTGTAAGTCACTAGGCCCTGGTTCTCCACGAGCTGTTGCGCCACCCAATTTATTTATTTTATTTTACTAGCATGTGTTACTGAATATTCAACCTGAAAAGAAAAAAAAGAACTCCTCTGAATTTCGATTTTTCAATTTCTGATCAAAATGATAAAATGTAATTTAGGTATCAGATTTGATCCTTAAGCTCCTCAAAATACATTTGACTAAGAGCTTGCAAAAAAAAAAAAAAAAACATTTAAGCCCCAGCCTTGATTATTCCAGTTATTCCCTTAGGGCTTGGAAATAACATGGCTTAATTGATTAGCCCCAATCTTGTTTTTTTTCTAAGTGACTTCGGAATCGACTGTGGAGGGGGCTTCAGCCCCTATAGTTCCCCCTTGAATCCACCACTGGGAGAAGCCAAGTATGCTAAGGTGACCAAAGTCGAATTCCTTCTTCAGGGTAGTCTTAAATTTGCCGTTACAAGGAAATGGTCAGAGTCTTTAAACTTAAACTATAACAAAAATATGAAAACTTTACCTACAAATATGCGCATACATCTGAAAAAAAAATATAAATAAAATATGTACAATTATTCTTCTCGAACGTCAAAATATGTTTAAGATCGCTTTATGTGACCTTTTGAACGCGGTGGATAGCATTCAAGTAAAGTAGCTTGCATGTGAAAATTGATTTTAAATACCGATTTCACACTTAAGAGGTATTATAAACTTAAGAAGCCTTAAAATGTCTTAAAAAAAAGACTGTTTATCTTCAATTCTTCCATTTCAAGCCTTAAACCGAAAAAAGGACGTGCATACATAAGACACAGCGGTTCATTTTAGATATATATAACGTGACGTCTGGTCAGGTCAGGTGTGCATAGTGTGCATTACACATTTTGTTCAAAAAACACAAAGCATAACTCACCCAAAAATAAATTTCAAATGTTGTTTTTCCGCTTTACACCTACGATTAACCCTTCATAAACACATAGTACATATTAGCTGCGTTTTATTATCTCCGGGCCTTGGTCGAGGTTATATTTTAACAAGTATTACAAAAACAACATGGAATCCAGGGGCCTATTTCAACGCTACTACAACAGAGCTACATCAACTACATCGTACATTAAAATCCTTTAACTACATCATTTTTATATATCTGATTCAAACATACAATTGGAGTTATGAAAAAAAAAGATAAAAAGTTTAATAAATTACTAATGTCATTGGTGTAGTTATAGGATAAAGCTCTAAAATGTAGTTGATGTAATTGATGTAGTAGCGCAGAAATAGGCCCCAGGTTTCTATCGAGGTTGTTTTCAATAACCCAGATACAGATTTTCACTCTGACCGGCAGAGGGCTATTTATCATTGTGAATGTTGTCAGCAGTTTTGGGAATAGAGAGAAAAGAGACAGGCCTGTGTGAAAGCTTACATAAGATCCTTAACCCAACGACCTGTTAGCCGGTACCGGGTACCCGGTTGCCGGCTATGTGTGAAATGGCTCTAAGTGTGTTTGGTATCTTTCTCCAGTAAAATGTGTACCTGTCAAATTTTGAAAAGAGGGAAAATTACTCTCAGGGCTAAAGAAACTTGAAAAAAGTTAACAAGCACACTGAAACATAAACTGCACCACTTTTTGCACAAAATGTCATTTTTATGTATTAACAGCGTTGCCACCTTGTTACAATATGCATGTTTGGTAACGTGAAAGTTTCACCAAGTTTCCCAAACTTGGGCTTTTTCTCATATGGTATCTGTCAGCAAATTGTGAAAATTTGCAAGAAATTCAAGAGGTGGTCATTTTAAGTCAGTATAGTAAAGGGCAAACTTTTTATATAGAGGCTATAATAATCATTCCGATTACAGAATCTGACGAATGAGCTACGAAGGGAATCTGACTCAAGTTTGACATAGTAAAAAAATATGAAAATTCAAACCAATTCCCTCCGCAGCTTATTCGTCGGGACATGTAATCAGGGTGAATGTAGCTCAATATTTTCCGCTCTGCTTACAAATATTCATTCGTTGGATGAAGAATGTTCATTATTTTTGAGAATAATTTATTGCAGCTGTATTTTGCGAATAAAAGCTCTGATATTTTCTTTAAGAGCCTGAAGCATAGTCAGCGGTGAAGCATTGGCATAGACTAAATATTTTTTTTAACTTTTATGCTAACTTTTTTTGTAGTGAAAGCTGGACGTAATGACAGCTCCAAAATGACGCAAAATTTAAAATGACACCTCTTGTTGGACGACTCTATATCTTTCTCACAAATATGGGCAGTTATACCATGGCACTTATTGGGGTTTTACTGTGATACTATGTTTGAATAGATTGATAAGTTATTTTCATATACACGACTCTTTAGCTTTGTGGTGTATGAAGTACCTACTATACAAATTTTCCCTACAATCTACACACAAATTAAAAAAAAAGATAAAGATAACACTTCTCATATCTAATACAATCAAAACAATAATAATAAATCGTTGATATGTTATCAAAATAGTTGGTAAACATTTTAATCATTAAACAAAACTATTGCAAAATGATTACCACAAAGTAATAGTTATGAGTGTCTAAACCTCTATCGATATTGCTTTAAATATTTTTGAGATTTTTCGAAAACCATTTAAAAATGTGTGAGCATAAAATAAATAAATGCCTAAACGAAAATCTTCCATAAATGTGAATCATAAAGTAAATGGTTTATTTGTATAAGAAATACCTAGAATGGTCGTTATTAACTCAAAAACGGAAATAGCAACAATAATTGATTGAGTGCAGAAATGATAAGGAAAAACGAGTACTTTTTATTTAATCCAGTTGTGACTCAACTTTATAGAATTCAAAAGCCTCCTATTTTTTGTTGGCTAAACTTAAAAACAAGCTATGGACTAATATGATGAAAATATTAATGACTCAATACTTTACTTACTTAAGGTGGCGCTACAGTCCGGGGTGGACCAGGGCCTCAACCAACAAGCTTCTTCCAGCCGGCTCGGTTTCTAGCTAGCTGTCTCCAGTTTCGCACGCCAAGTTGGTTGAGGTCCTCTTCCACTTGCGTTACGCTGTCCACCTCTACTGCGTTGTCCCACGGGGTTGGATTCAAAGACTTTCCGGGCCGGAGCATTGGTGTCCATTCGCTCTAGATGACCTAGCCATCTCAGTCGTTGGCTTTTCACCTTTGTGGCTAGGTCGGTGTCGCTGTACAGCCCATACAGTTCGTTGTTGAATCTTCTTCTCCATTCCCCATCTATGCAGACGGGACCAAAAATCACCCGGAGAATTTTCCTCTCAAAACAGCCTAACGCGTTCTCATCCACTGTTAGCAGTGTCCATGCCTCTACACCATACATCAGGACCGGGATGATAAGCGTCTTATACAGGGACAGTTTAGTTGCTCGAGAGAGGGCTTTGCTTCTCAATTGCCTTCTTAGCCCAAAGAAACAGCGATTGGCAAGAGTAATTCTTCGTTTGATCTCAGCGCTGGTGTCGTTCGCTGAGTTTATAGCGGATCCTAGGTAGACAAAGTCTCTGACTACCTCAAAATTATAGCTGTCTATAGTGACGTTCTGTCCGAGACGTCGGTGTTGGGTGTCCTTTCTTGTGGACAGCATATATTTTGTTTTGCTCTCATTCACCTTTAGACCCATCTTCTTGGCTTCCTTCTCAATGCTCACAAAAGCACCACTGACATCACGCTTTGTTCGTCCGATTATGTCAATGTCGTCAGCGTAAGCGAGTAATTGGACGGACTTTTGAAAGATTGTGCCTCTGGTGTTGACGTGAGAGTTTTGCACTATTCTTTCAAGAACGATGTTGAAGAAGTCGCATGACAGCGCGTCGCCTTTTTTGACATCAAAGGTGTCGGTGAGGTCTTTGCCGACCTTGATGGAGCAGCGTGCATTCTCCATCGTCATCCTGCACAAACGGACGAGTTTGGCAGGGATGCCAAAACTAGACATTGCTCTATATAGCTCGTCTCTATAGATGCTGTCATACGCGGCCTTGAAATCGATAAAAAGGTGGTGGGTATCGATTTGGAACTCCTGGGTTTTCTCCAAGATCTGCCGTAGTGCGAATATTTGGTCGATGGTGGACTTAATTAATGACTCAATATTGACTTCCCAAAAATATTTTCAAGAAAATATTCATTTTATAAATTAATCTTTGACTTGCTAATGAACGATTTTATTTCAAACTTAGTACCGCGTACCGCCATGCAACTTGTATCTGCAACTCATAAAACACACAAAGTTCATCTGCAATCATTATCTCAAGGCCTCATCATTTTATCATCCATAATCTCTCATTCTCCCACTTGCTATTTCTCTTCAATTAAATTCTTTTAACAAAATTACTATTATTTGCTCCTCTTCTACGCAGATTATCACCATAATGCAGCATCTATTGCCGCATAAGCAATTAATAGCATCGGTGGTGTTCCTCGTTGTCATTGCAGCAGCACCTTCGACATGGGCACAAGAGAATGCCCAGCTACAAATACCACCATCCCTGGTTGAGTGCTACAATACATCTTATTTCATGAACCGTGACAATCGATTGCCATCGACAATTAACACGCTCATCGATCTAATTCGCAAAATAGAGAATAGTCCGGACTTTAATATGGACGCGAGGCAGCTGTCCGTTGCTTTGTTGCATCGCTTCCGTCAGGATGGAATTCAACGAGCTGCTGGTGTTCAGGCTATTCCAGGGGTTCTACCATATAGTCCAACTGGATTTCAATTCCCTAAGTTTCGTATACTCTTGACACGTCTTATTCAAGGAAATGCCAATAACTTCCCGAATTCGTCATTGTCACAGGTAGAACGTTGTTCGATGCATTTCATGCTATCGAGCTCGTTCAATGTCCGAGTGCGTGGCGATGAGAATACCGTGTGCAATAGACTATCGCAATATCGCTCAAATCGACTTATCCGTAGTGTTAATGGCAAGCCCTACAAGTCGAACTTCTTAGGGGATGTTGAATTCATTGAAACCCACAAGAACTCCAAGAGTGATAAGGTTAAGACCAATCCTTACACGGACTTTGACTATTGGAACGAGGGTGATGTCGGCTATGGAAATGATAATTCAGTGAGCCAGTGTCCCGTTGAGAATGGTGTCATTTGGACGCCTTGGGGATCGCTGACTGCTGGTAATTTAATCGCTGGAATAGCAGCAGGTTTTCAGCCGCAGACAATACAGCTCCGAACACTGCTGGCACTATCTCGACGTCCTGGTCAATTCGGAGGTAGACAAAGTACCCTTTCCGTGGATAATCGATGGGCTGCTACTATAGCCGGAGATCTTGCGGAGGTGGCACTCGTTCAAGTACCAATGTCTCCCTCGAGCAGTGCTTCAGTTGGAGTCGGTGGTGCATGGAACGATACCGTCATGGCTAAATGGTATTTCATGTCTAGAAGGGACAACATGGAGATGACTGATGCTGAAATTCGTGGGGACTTGGATGGTTTAATCATCGCAATGAATATCAATGATTGGAAAAATCAAGCTTCCGGATTAAAACTGAGTCAATTGCTTTCTATGTACTACTCTCTGGGAGGTGTTCTGAATTCAGGCATCATGGCATGCAATAGACAGCAGCAATTTAATACAGTAGCTCCAGTGAGTGACATGGCCACTCAGACAGCAGCATTTGCTCAAGTCCTGGATGCAGAGATGCAGTTAAGAGTAACCCTTCAGCAACCAGCAATTCAGCAATTTTCTCAATCAGCAGCTAGTGAATTGGGAAACTATGTTCGTAAGTATAGATTACCTTCACTCTTATGAACACGAACTAATTGCATTCTCTTCTTTAAACTGACAGCTCAATACATGAATGACATTTCCTGCCAAGCCTCGAATGTTCAGACCAACGATTTATCCGAAAAAATCACAGCCATGACAGATATTTTTGTTTTCCTAGATACTTCATGGGAATACAACTCAATAGTTGATTATGTTGGGTAAGTCTTGAAAAAATCCACTTAAGTAATTTTGTAACGAATTTTTATTTGCATTCTGACAGCTATGTTCTCGAACGGATCAATGTTGCACCACACTCAAGTTCTGTTACGCTAGTTTGCGCAGGTGACGGTCGAATAATCGCCAATACCACCAACCACATGAGTGATGTCTATCAGCAATGGAATGTCACCACTCAATCTACCTGTAAGCTTCGCAGTCCTTAAATTCCAAGCCCTTTTCTAATACTCTTTAACTTATAGACAGTCCTGGTTTCAATCTACCTCTTATTCTGAAAACTGTGCAAAACCTCACCCAAACCCTTATGATTGGGCAACAGCGAAACAACTCGGTTGGAGGTCGTTCAATGGTCGCCCTTTTAGTACCAAACATGGCCACCGTAAATGATGGAGATTCAAACTATGTTCAAATTCAACTGCAGTACATCTACGAACAGATTCCTGATCTGAAATTCCTCTACTTCACTGGTGGTTCACCAATTCGATTCAACTCATTTGTCCGTGATCCATCGAAGGATATTTTCCAGATAAGCTTAGGTCAGAACAATTATGCTTCCCAGGGAAGACCAGTTGTCCAGCGTATCAAAGAACGTAAGTTTCAAAAACATTTAAGCTACTCATTAAATCATTATTTTCAACCAAAACCACTTTGCAGTTCAACGTCGCATCATAAATCCCCGATGTGGAGCATATTGGTATAGTTCAACTTGGGGACAAGATCAAATGTACCAATACATTCGACCGAACTTCATCAATTTCTATCGTATGATGCCAAATTATTTCTACACTGCCGGAGGAAGTCGACAAGTGAGTGTCAATGGAGCTAGTGGAACGACACTGACAGTGTGTACATCCCGATATGTCGAACGACCCATGCAGAATGCAACAACATCATCGTCTGGACAGACTGATGTTACCTGTCAACAACTGACAAATACTGGAGCCAGCATGACATATGATCTATCAAATGCATGCAATGGTTACTTTTCCATACATAGCTGTCCTCCACTTTATATCTCTGTGCAAGCAACATCTACGTACAGCTCAATGGCTTCATGCTCGGATCCCGCTTGTCAGTATCCAGATGAAGTCCGATATCAGATAACCGTGCAGAATTTAGGCTGCTATAGTGGTGTTGCAAAACTGTTAGCTAGTTTGACAACTATTGTCATGGCTGCCATTTTAAGAAAGATTTTTGTCTAAAGCAGCTGACAGTTGGAGAATATTGACATTTTGTCTCTACAGTACACACTTAGGAGAGAAGAGAGCGCTGGGAGTCCTTCCAAGAACAACATTTTTATTTTTTTTATTTTAATAGTTTTATAGATAAGTACCATACATACATGCAGTTGCCTTTTTTTTAACTTTTTAATAATATAAAGCCTTACCACTAAGAAGCTTTTATTTTGTTTTTCATTCTACCTTGAACACCTTATTTTCATTGAACTTTCCCGCCCTAGACAAAGTATGGATAACCAGTTTCTGTGTCTAAGTAAGACAATCGATGACAAATTATTATAAATAAGGATTTGGAGTTGGTTAACTGTTTAAAGTAATAAATTCTTGGCGATGGTCTTATTTATTGCCAGGAAGTCATCAGAGATGCCCCCTCTGACGTGCTGGGCCTCGCATCTCGTACCAGAAAGTACCAGTAGAAGGACCAGAGCTGTTCTCTAGCTCTACGCGCAGAAGAAAAGAGAGGATTACTGGCTTCTCAGAAGGAACAAAAAAGAGCAAGCTGGAGCTGATGGCCTTGCGGCTGAGCTATTCAAAGCGGCTAGCGGTTAAGAGTATGCACCATCAGCTCATCTGCAAACTATGGTGGGAGGAAAGCACGATGATGATGAATGAATATGCTTCAGAACCGCAATGAAAATGTAGTAAACCTCGAATAGAATTTAAATGTTCTTTTTAACAATTTTCTACAGTTTGTATAAGGTTTGGTGGGTCTACGATCGATCTGCCAGATTTTTGGCCTCATTTACGAAGTCTCCAAATTTTTGTCTCAATAAAGAGACTCTTCGTTCGTCTACATCATTTGATTTTGGCGTGCCTCGTGACAATCTGAATGCACCTACATATTTTTGTTTTCTGATGGAAATCTTCAAAAGACACTCAGTGAGAATCGGTACCATGTGGTGTGGAACTCTTACCGCACTAAAACCACCGGTGAATCAGGACCAATCTTTGAAAGATCGACAAATGATTTTTCTGTCTTAATTTATAAATCGCATTGCTTACTTACTTACTTATCCGGCTCCCGATCCATAAAGGGTCTCGGGAGGGACTGGTTGCGGTCCTTCGCATGCTCCCTCCAGTCGTTGAGACCAAACGCTCTTGCGTCTGTGACCGCCTGGACCCTATAGCGGAGGTTCGGTCTTCCGGGTCGTCTCGAACCAGGGGGCTGGGAATCGAGATTTTCTTGGCTGGAGCGTTGTTGTCCATTCGCTCGATGTGGCCGAGCCAGGGTAGTCGACGTGTTTTGGCTCTTTGGACTACATCTATATTTTGATACAGCTCGTACAATTCACGATTGAATCTTCTCCTCCAATGGCCCTCTTCACATATAGGACCAAATATCCGCCGAAGAATTTTTATCTCGAAAGTGCCCAGTATCAATTCCCCTTTTTTGCTTATCATCCAGCACTAGGCACCGTAGAGTAGAACTGGTAAAATTAGCGTTTTGTTTAGCGTGCACTTTGTCTTTCGAGAAAAGACTTTTGAACCCATTTATTTGGCCAAATCGAAATAGCAGCGGATCAATAGGGTAATTCTTCGTCGGATTTCCACTTACATAAGTGTCGTTCGGGGAATTGATGTTTGCTCCAAGGTGGGTGATCTCCTTGACTACCTTGAAATTACTGCTACCAACAGTGACGTTTTGTCCTAGCCGATGGACAGATGAGGCTTTGTTTGTTGATAGCATATACTTTGTTTTGTCCTCATTCACTTCAAGACCAACGCGTTTCGCCTGTTCATCAATAGCTGTGAATGCTTCAAGTACAGCTCTCTTGGAGCAGCCGATGATGTCGATGTCGTCCGCATAGCCAAGCAGTTAAGAAGACCTGTTGAAGATAGTGCCTTCCATGTTAACACCACTCTTGCGCAATATCTGCCCCAGGACTAGGTTGAAGAAATCACATGATAGCGCATCTCCTTGTCTGAACCCTGTACAAGTTTGGAATAACTCGGATGAGCTGTTACCCATTTTCACGTTGCACCGCGTATTTTGTAACGTCATGCGGCATAGGTGGATCAGTTTTTTCGAGTTCCGACATCGCCAATAGAAACTCTTGGCGACTTATGCTATCATATGCGGGCTTGAAGTCGATGAATAGGTGGTGGGTCTTGACTTGAAATTCGTTCGTCTTTTCCAGGATTTGCTTCAATGTGAAGATTTGGTCTATCGTTGATCTGCCTGGCCTGATCGCCTTTTTTGTAGATTGGGCATATGGAGCTATTTGACCAGTCGTCGGGCATACTTTCCTCCTCCCACACTTGGTTGATGAGCTGGTTCATGCACCCTACCAGAACATCTCCTCATATACTTGAAGAGTTCCGCAGCTAGGCCTTCCAAGTCGGCGGATTTGTTGTTCTTAAGCTTGTGGATGGCTTTCTTAACCTCTTCAGTACTGGGCGCTGGGACTGGATCTTCATTGACTGGTCTTACGCTTCATTGTTCCCCTGTCGCCTCCTCTACATAACGTCCACTAAGCAGTTGCTGGAAATGCTGCTTAAACACTTCTACAATTCCCTGTGCTTCGGTGACTAGGTTCCCTTTGGATGGGTTTGTTTTCTTTGTACAGCCCCATAGTTGGATGCCATATGGCCAAACAGATTTCAGTTCTTACTTATGTATATAGCATTAGTCTGTTCTGGATAGATAGGTCAGAGCTCTTTCCTAATAATCAGTACATTTTTCTGTACTTCAAGTTTAGTTCTTCTCTTTTCTTTTTAATGTGCTCTTTCAATTTAAGCTTTGCATCCAGAGTCATTCCATGGTATTTGGCGGTATTGGAGTAAGATACTGCTGTACTGTTTATAAAAATTGGAATATTGTTTATGTTTTTATTGGTAAAGCTTATTTGCGTCGATTTTGTTTCGTTTAACTTGATACGCCATTTTTGCGTCCAATCACTTACTTTATAAACTGCATTTTGCTATTTTTGTGCAGCCTTCGTAGTGGATTTATCTAGCACCAATATTGCAGTATCATCAGCAAAGGTGACCACGATAGCGTTGATGTCCACTGAAATATTCCTTGTATATAACAGATACAGGGTTGGTCGTAGGATACTTCCTTGTGGTACACCGGCTTTAATTTTCTTTAGTTTCGAGTAATTTTGGTAGTACCGTACTCTAAAGAGTCGGTTCGTAATGTTGGATTTCAGTATATCGTAGTTACTTCCTGGGAAAAGGTCCCTATGCAGTTTGCACTCAAGTCCCAAGTGCCAAACCTTGTCAAAGGCTTGAGCAACATCAAAGAATATAGCCGAGCATACCTACTTGTTTTTCTTCAAGTGCCTTTTCCATAACATTCGTAATTCGATGCACTTGGTCTATCGTGGAATGTTTGTTTCTAAATCCGAACTCATGGCTTGGAATTACTCTTCTTTCTTCTATTATTTTGCTAAGCCTTTTCAGTAGCAGTTTTTCAAAAACTTTTGCCATGATTGGTTTAAGCGATATTGGTCTGTAAGATGTTACTTCTGTTGGGGGCTTACCTTGTTTAAGTATTACAATGACTTCTGCAATTTTCCAATGATGTGGCACATATACCTATTAGTTCAAGGCATGCGTTTATTATAAAAATTGGAGTTTCCTGAAGGCTATTAAAGGCATTTCTTTCCAAACCTAAGCAGTTATTAGATCGTACCATGGTGGTATTTTGTTAGATAACTTTTGTTGATATATGCTTCTTACTTCTTTGAGCATGGTAAATGAAATTTCACATTCGTCGTTTCTATCAACAAACTGTAAGGGATATGTTGCTTTTTTTCTGGGAATGGCTTAAAGACATTCGCAAGATGCTCAGCGAAGATATCAACCTTCTCTTTTGGGTTTCCGACCCATTTACCATCTAGAGATTTTACTGGCGGGTTTTGTGCCTGGGTTCGTTTTAGGTGCTTAGCTTCTTACTATAAGGAGTATTCCGTAGAAGCATCCATCGTCAGATTTTTCAGGAATCTGCTTAGTGAATCTTTTTGAACTCACTAGATTCTTTTTTTTAAGGTCGTTATTATGACGCGACGGTTAAAAACTGCCTTGTCGAGCTCCTCTTTTATTTTATTAATATAACTTCGAAAAAGACTATCCTACAACCTACAACTTCAGTGTATAGACAAGACAAGTTTAATAAAATGTTTCTTATATTGCTTTATAATATTATACTGTTTTGTTTTTCTTAATTGTTTTCTCTTAAAAGAAAATAGCTTATACAAGAATATAAAAATGCATTTTCATTATATCCAACCACAGCTAAACCTTCTTATAGTTAGATTATAATAATTATTATTTTTATCCACAGCAAAATTCAGTTTGAAATTTCCGGAACAGACCGTACAAACAAACGAACCTTTTACGGACGCGCCAAGACAAAATCTGTCTGAAGAATGTTGAGAGCAAAAGTTTTGTTAAAGAAAGATTTTTGGCTTTGATGCGTTCCTTCATTGTTATAAATAGGAGACATAGCACATCTGTAGTACTTATACACTAAGAATAAAGTCCCCTTGAAAGTTATTCCAAAGAAGGAAAACTTATCTTATAAGTATGCATCTACTATATAGGATCCAAGGGGATGTATGTATATTGGTTATGTGTATGTAAGTATGCTTGTATGGATATCTTGCACGTATCCTGGATATGATGAAAATTGAAAATGAAATATTATCCGAGGATTAATTTTAATTTTGGAATTGGAATTTATGTGATTGATGGTATTGTTGGAGTTTGGGATATTGGCTTTTTCAAGTTCGACTAGAAGTGTGTATAGAACAGCTATACTCAACCTGCGGCCCGCGGGCCGCATGTGGCCCGCCGAGCTTTCATAAGTGGCCCACCTGGCATTCTAAAAATAATAAATATGCGATGTCATAGAAAAATTGAATACCATCAAAACAAATTAAAAGGCGTTTGGAAAAAGTGCCTACATGCGTGTTTTGTTGACCTCCTTAATGTGAACATTAAGAAATACTTCATATTAAGGCAAATTTTCAAAAGCATCAACAACAAGTTAACTTCACACTTGGACTTCAGTAACTCTACGGCTGAATGTGGCATGTATCTTAATGTTCACATTAAGGAGGCAAACTAAACACGCCTAATATTGGGAAATAACGCCCAAAAAAAGACTGAACATTTGTGATGATATTTCCTTGTTTCATTTTTTTAATGTAAAGAAACAATGCCCAAAATAATAAATAAATTAAATATTATCAAATGGGAAATAAATCCCAAAACAGGAAACATTTTCAAATAAAGACTGTTTGTCAAGGAATTACATCAAATTTGAAAGCAAGTGGAAGTAGCCCAATTGACAAATGAAATGTCACTTTGTCTTTTCGTTTTCGCGAATGACAGACCAAGAAAATATTTTGCTAACATTAGCCGCATTTTATTATCCACATGATCTGATCCGGATCAATTTCTAACATGTGATCCTGCTTTTCATCTGGGTTTATTTCAATGATCCGAAAATTACTATTGTGAATGTGTCTCAAATGTGCCAAGAAAAGAGACAACGCAAACACGTGAAAAATAAACAAACATAATGCAAACAGAGACGGGTATATAACAAAGATCTTGTCTGTTTTATTTATCATGATCTATTCCGGATCAGATCATGAAGATAATAAAATTGGGCTTTTATTTGACAGCTAATTAAACTCAAATTGATTTTGAGACATTTGGCCGTGTTTACACGTTTCAGTATTTACATATCACTTCACTGGCCGTGTTTACACGTTTCAGTATTTACATATCACTTCACTGAGGGAGTGGGAGCGATATGTGAATACTGAAAAGTAAAAAAGTCCATTTTTTCAGTCCAATGCGAACAACGTCTTTGAACGGTTTTGCTCTCAAAAATGAAGTCTAAAATTAAAAAAAATAAGACTGTGAAACGAGTGACCACAACATATAGTTTCTATCGTCTTCTTCAGATGATGATAATGTTCCTGACAGGAAAAAGTCAGAAAGTCAATCCTGGAGTGAACAATGGAAATCAATCGCTGATACAAAAAATACAGACATTCACTTATACTTGGGATATACATGCATGGAATTTTGGAGCACCGCCCCCAAAAATATTAATCCGTTCAAGGAAATACCCGAATCCTATAAACATCACTTGGATGTACATACGTTTGGGAATCATCGTTTTCGTTCATACAAAATGTGTACAGAAAGAAAACATATGGAAGAATTAATTTAGCATGTTGGAATAAGCCAGGTTTTGAAAAAGTGTTCAATTTTCAAAAATCAAATTAATTTTTGTATTAAAATGAATTAGCCAGTAGTACATAAAGTAATTCATGTTGCGGCCCGAAGTACCAAAGCTAAAACGTCTTTTTGGCCCTTAAGAAAAAAAGGTTGAGTATGGCTGGTATAGAATGATAGTTTTGTTGTTTGAGTTATTTTTTTTAATAATATAAAATTGAATTTTACTCTAAGAGTGTTAAGTATCTAGTTGTTACAATTTTAGATTCATTTTTTAAGTGAAGAAATGGAAATTTACCTAGTAGTGGATCTAGGGTGACTTTGTAAGTATTCTGTTAGTCACGTAAAATTCTAAATTTTCAAAAACCATCTCAGTATTAGTATCAATCAGTATTGGTATCAATATTGTTTTCATTCAACTAATGCTAGACCGGTGTTCCCAAGTCCCATGATTTATCATGATTCTCATGATTTTTAACCTTCATTTCATGAAATCATGAATTCATTGAAAATCTCATAATTTTATTTTTCCTTCAAACAAATTTCAACACAAAAATATGTATCCATAACCATTTTAAACCATTTTTAAAATTGAAATTTAAGCTCTTATTTCCCTTATAGTCTTTTCACGCCGAACACAAATCTCGATGTTAAACAACAAGATTTCAAATTCTACACCACACATAAGACGTGTTTCATTTTAAGGTCCGAGCATAGCACTGATGTGTCAAAAAAAGAACTGCGTTCTTTTTTGGCTTAGAGCACTCAGGGGACTCAACTTGTGTTTCTTTTTTTAATCAGAGCTACATAGCTTGGAGCTCAGAATTAAAAGACCGAGCGAATGAAGCAAATTCTTCACTCTTTTTCACTCATTTCGAATGGGTGCATTCAACACATCAATTTCAGTTAAAATTTTTTAATCTTTCGGGTTTTCGATTGGCCAGCTGTCAGATGAAAAGTAAAAGTCAGTACTTAATTTTTGTATGTGGAACGCATGTGCAATCGTATGACAGTTTAGTACTCAGATGTTATTCAAAATTATATCGGAGAGCTCTGATCATACTATGCTCAGAGCTAGCTCCGATAGCTAGAGCACTACTCCATCCTCTGCATGGAGGTTAAAAAAAAAAACGCCTAATATCTAGATTTTGTTTGACATTCAAAAAGAATTTAAGTGCTCATAAGAACTCTTAAAAAAAACGATACATTGCCATCAGCCAAAGTCATCTCACGTTTTCTTTAAATAAAACATAGAAGGAAGCTGTACTGTGTGATTGTGAATAGGCCAATTAGATTTAGAGAAGGTTTTATGGTAATCTACTAGATTACGAAATCAAAAAATTTATGGGAAGTCTCGTTGATTTTGGTGAGATTTTGGGCTTTTTATAGCCTTCTCACACCGAATCAAAATCTAGATTTCGAGCCAAAAACCCAAAATCTCATAAAAATCAACTAGATTTCCCATACATTACTACTAGATTTAGTAATCTAGTAGATTAAGTAATCTAGTAGATTACCACAAAATCTTCTCAAAATCTAATTGGCTTATTCACAATTATACTTAAATTCTCATTTTACCCATAGAAGAGAGATGATAGAAAAAAGAGATTTTATATTTATCAGTACAGTGTATTCAGGCTGTTTATGTTTTATTTGAAGAAAAAGTGAAATATGTACAATTGTGTCTTGGGACTTTGGCTGATTGAAATGGATCTTTTTTTTAGAATTCCTATGAATACTTAAATTCTTTTGAAATGTCAAACAAAATCTAGATTATGTATGGTGTGAATGATTCAAGTAGATTTTGAAATCTTGTTGCTCGAAATCGAGATATCGGTGTGAAAAGGCTATTAGCTCGAAATCTAGACTTTGGTTCAGTCGGAAAAGGCTGTTAAGCGTCACAATACCTAATTTTGGAGACTATACAAAGCAAAAATTACATTTTAGCCCCTCATCAAAGGCTGAGAAAAAAATCTGTCAAACTTATTGTATTGGATACTACGACCTACTACTACTACTTACATCTACTTGCAAAATTAGCTTTCGGATCTTGGTTTAAAAAATCTCATGGTATCAGGCTTACTAAAAATATTAATATGTGATCTTTTGTGATACGATTTTGACCGAAAATAAATGTGTGTATACATTTTTTTTTTTAATAATAATAATTTTAACTATATGCTTGTTAGACCTTAGGTCTTTTAAATGCAACCTGAAGTGCACGGCACCAGTTAGAAGGAGTAGGAGGATAGGAAAGATTTGGCACAGTGGATTGAGATCAAGGTGTTTATTATCTCATTAAATCTCACGGGTGGCGTCCAGTTAAGCTGGGAGAATGTAGAAAAGAATGCTGCCTAGAATGGGGCTCGAACCCACACCTCTAAGTTAGCAGTCGAGCACTACATCCACTTCACCATTGCCACACGCTTTGTCAAAAAGATTTGCTGATCTTCTAACTTTTGTAATTTAAATATTTCCTTAAGTTCATAAATATTGAAATTTGAAGGATTACTAACTACCGCAGGTTAAAACTTTAATGATTGATGTGGTAAGTGCTCTTGAAATAAGCACCAAAACGTTTTTTTTTTTTGTTTTATTCACTTCCATGTTTACTCGATAAGATAAAAATGGCATCAATATGCTAAAAAGTTACTCATACGCCCGAGTTAGTTCATCGGCTTTTATGAGTTTTATGCATGCCTAATATAAAATAAGTAAATTGTTTGCATTTCACAATGGTAAACCTTCTAAGGAATAATATATCCGCAAGCTCGTTCAATTCAAGATTAAAGTGAGTAAAGTAATGGCAATGAACCCTGAAATGTAAACATGGCAGCTGGCAGGTTTTACTAAAATCACATTTTTGTAGGCTTCTGCTACAAAAAACCATATCTTGTTTGGTAGAATTTACAAAAGTAAAATGGATTCGGTAGTTTTTGATTGAGTTCAATCGAAAATCAATGATAATTTTTTTTTTTTTAATTAAGTTGAAAAATATCAAATGTTTGCAAAATTTTTTCACAGTCGAAGTTTTCGAAAATAATATTTGCAAAATTTTTTGAACACAAATTTCTGAAACGCCATGTGATGCCCAACGCAACTGAAATTTAATTTAGGCTCCTAATCTGTCCATAATTTCGTTAAGGTCCTAACAACATTTTTCATACTCCTGATTTATAAAGGAAAACACTTAAGGCCCGGTCAAACAGAACGCGATCTGGTGATCCAATCAATCACTTGGGAAAAAAGATCATGGCGATCAAATTTTGTTTGTAATTTCTCATAAAAAAACACCGGATCGCGATTTGTATGCCCAGGCCTTTAATCGCTGACTGCAATCGAAAATTTTGTAGATAGGGCCTTTACGCGATTATGGACAGCAATGACCCTCCTGTCGATTGGACAACAAAAAAACATATTTAATATTTAATTGACACTAATTCTAGAAAACAAAATGGCGTGCCACATTCGCTAGTATTGAAATAGAGACGAAGAAAATGGGTTTGCTTATGCGTTTAGAGATGAAAAAAGTCTCGCTAAATCATTGCCCACTCGGATAAAACATTACTACTATGGATCGATATAACTTTGAAGAGGTTTAGAACTTTGAATCATATTGATCCACCGTTACTTCTCGAAATAATACCAGTGCAAGGATTCAAAGGAAAGTCACTCCTGCAAACCGCTGGCTGTTTCTTCGCATTAAGAAGTTAGAAGGCATGTACCGTCTAATAAGCACAATAGACACTTATGTTAATTTATTTTAATAGAAAAAAAAACTTTATTTAATTTCAAGTCAGCTAATAAGTTTTAAGTTTTAAGATAAAAAAAATAGTCAAAGAAGTAATTTACAAATCACTTTCCACAGTCACACTATTTTTCAGAATGCATTGAAAAAGCCGAAAGAAACGTGATGAACGTTGGAATTGGTGGCGAGAACAAGAACTAAGCTTGGTTGTACCAGAAGTGTAAAAGGTGTGTGTTCTTACACACAATTTACATCTCGATGTTGACACGCAACAAGGAATTCAACTTGTAGAAAGCTCGATCTTAAGGAACCAAGATGATGTTAATCAAATAACTTGGTATAGTTATTCGTCATCAGGCAAAAATCTGTGAAAATCACATTTTAACCCTATACAATGCACAAAGCACCATGAACACGTAGGCGTTACGATGCCATTAACACATAAACTGTAACTGTTATTGTTGCTCGTTACTAAACAGTTCAAGAAAACAAATGAAGAACTACTCGGAAAGAGAAAGTTAACTTTCGGTCATGATCAAGTCAAAATGGTAATTGGACGAAACTGTCCAGTTCTAAATACTTGCCTTGAGCTCGAAGATAAGAACACCTCAATTGCCACCACGGGCATCAAACCTGCTGATCTTCCGCTGCGCAAGCCTTAACTGTCCCGAAAACTACCATGGGCGAAGTACCCTGCTGATCTGAGACCATCACCGGGGGCATAAGACTTGCTGATCAACCAATGTCAAAGGCATCTGTTAATTTCTTTTTAAAATACACCCGAAAATCTCTCATACGATAGCCATTCTTGAGATATTGGTTTAAACGCGTTTTTCAAAATGGTCACTGAAGCACACCAATAACAGTTACCTGCTCTATTTTCAGTATTTATGAAAAACTTTTCTTGACTCTGCTGACTAGCCTTCATTCTGAGAAAAGAAAATAAGAATTGAAAGAGCCCCCTCCCCCCAGCAAAATCCCAGATCCGTAGCTGAATGTACCCAAACCTAAAAATTCTTCAAATTCATAAGTAGAATGTGAAAATCCATTTCCATTTTTGAGAGTCAATTACTACGTTTACAAGCAGAATCGAAAGCTCGAGTTGAAATAGGGTCGAATATTCAACCCAGGTTTTTCGTTACTTGAGTTGAGTGCTCCATTTAGAGTTGAGTTGAAATGGTACTGAGATTCCAGAAAAATGAATGGCATTAATGTATTTATTTTAATGCAAAGCAAAGTAAAGAATCTTTTTAAACAAAACAATATTTGAAGACAAACATACAAATAAACAGACCAAAGTGTATTATCTGTAAAGCCAACTCCTCGACCCAGGTTTTTCGTCACAAATTTCGACTCGACTCAGCTCCCTGAGCGGAATCGAGTCGAATCAAGCTCATTTCAACTCGAGCCAGGTATACAAAGAGTTGAAGCGAGCTTCAAGCTCGCTTCAACACCACATGTAAACGTAGTAAATGTTCTGTAGTTCTATTCCAGCCCACTGATGGTGGCTATATGAGTGTGCCATAGTTCAACCCACTGGCCACATTGACTCCTATTGAATTTATTTTGCTCAGTTAATCTTTGATATGACTCCAGCTAATCCACTCTAAAAACCAAAAAGTAGCTGGGCTCACTGCCAACTGCCAATAATGGCGTGTTTGCTATTGCATTTAACCATTGTATATAAATATATACAATGATTATAATGGATATACAATGATTTAACTAAAATCGCTAAGTGACCGGCAAAGCCAACTTCTTCTACTCCTTGCCGGCCACAGTTAACCAAACAATAAGTTTAAAAATAACGTCTGTTTCACTGAGCTCAGATAGCCCATTTTTGTTTAAAAAAAAAACTAATTTGAATACAATGGTTAAAATATATTTTAACTTCCGGTTTCGCCGGAAGCAATAACCAATTCGCCCCAACTGTTTTCGGTTCTTGTCACGACTCCTTAGTAATTTTCGTTTGTGTACAAACTACAAACAACGTCAAACAGTTTGAAGGGACACACTGCAACAACAAGATGGTTGATGCCTTGAATATTGAATCTCATAAATCCCAACAACAGATGTCGCTGCAAACCACTTTTTTTTTACTAACCTGCTAAAAATGAGATTGCATTTTCCTCCTCTCACAACACAGACTCAGTCTCAATCACGCATAAACAATACCCCATGTCTCCATCATCATGACCCATGTTGAGAAGAATTTTCCGAAATTTTTGCGCGCTTTTCACACCCATCGCCACATCACTCCAATTCGAGCCATCTCACTCATTCTCTTCGTGTTCGTATCCATCACTGGGGGGATAGACAGTATCGCATTGGGCATTCCATCTAATTTTCCACGGATATTTTGATGTCGTGCTGTCGTCGCAGTCGTCGTCGTCTCGTCATCATCGTTTGGGTGCATCTCCATCTCATTTCTTCGCCCACTAAAACAAAACAAAACACTGGGAGAAAAAGAGGGCGGAAAAACCTATAACAAACTCTATAACAGAAGCAGAACACAGCACACACAAAATAGAGCTCCCGCTCCGATTATTTTATTGATCGATTTTCCATTCCATGACTGAAACAAATAAACTTTTCCCCAACACTCTGCCTGCTGCTACACAGTTCGTCGGGAAAAACGTCAAGTGCGGGTCGTTGTCGTTCGTTCATTGACGCGAAATATTTTCCTCCTCTTCCTTGGGATTTCATAGTAAAAATAAAATTTATCAAAAAATAAAGTGCCGTTATTATAATTTTGTTAATCTTCCGGTTGCAATTTTTGTTTGTTAGAAAAATATAAAAACAACAAAGGAATTAAGTTGACTGTTTTTAGTTAAAAAAAAGAAAAACAAAAGTGTTTTCATTTTCAGTGCAATTGTTGCAATTTCTTGCAAAGGAAAAGAAAAACGACGTCGTCGCTCGTCTACGTCTTTGAGGATTTGGAGAAGGGGGATTTATTTTTGTCAATTGAAAGCCGTTTTGAATTAAAACTGGGAAAATGTATTTATTGATAATGGTAAGACAGTTTTTTTTTTCTTGAATTGCAAAGAAATAAGTCCAACAAAGTTATTGATTTTTCGGGTCTATATTGCAATTAAGCATTTTTTTTTTTCGTTTTTGCTTTTTCATCCCTATACCTGAAATGCATTTGTGTGTAGGTATTTCGAAGGGGTAGGAGTATTGCAGGGTCATAAAATGGGATATGTGTATTAGATTACGCTCATGCTAGGTACCTACCTGCCCGAATTCCAGATTAACTACCCTTAACTATAGGTAACAGCTAATTGTTTTTTTTTGCATCTAGTTACAATATTGTTTGGTTTCTTATTCCTAGGAAAAATGTGTTTTTACTTTTAAAGTTACCTAATTATGGTGGAATTTCTGATTTCATCGGCAAAGGGGGTGACTTTTATTTATATTTCCCTAAGAGTGCCTATGCCACCAAAGAAGCTACCTTCTTTCCATTTCCAATGTCATGCGCCCTTATCACTCCCTCTTTGGATAACAACAACTCCTATCCTTTTTTTTTGCAGAGAGAAGCTAAAATAAGGGTTCCCACTTTATTACTATTTTTGGTAATTTTTTTTCCTTTGACATCTAACTACTTCTACATACATATTTAAACCTAGTACG
Organism: Dasysyrphus tricinctus; assembly: GCA_963921185.1. NCBI lineage: Eukaryota > Metazoa > Arthropoda > Insecta > Diptera > Syrphidae > Dasysyrphus > Dasysyrphus tricinctus. The sequence continues at coordinate 76,711,449 of OY992533.1, forward strand.
TAGATCACGCTAAAATTTCACTCCCACACGAAATTCTGCCCAAAATAAAGCTAAGCATTTGAGCCGAGAGGTATGTAGTTCCAGCTTCTTAGTGCAGGTACAGCTCTTATCTTCCAAAATTTATCACGTAAAATAATTAGTCGGAAATTTAATTCTCGAGCTAAATTATGACTGGTTCTTTTATTCTTGAGATTTATGTGAACTTAACATTGAGAAAATGAAAATCGAAAACCGATTAATCATTTCCAAAGCGAAAAGCCCATTTTATTTCAAAACTGGTGGCTCCTGCACTGAGGGAAAAATGAATGCACTCCGTACAGAACCATAAATGTAAATTGTATGTACCGATGTTTGCAAAGGATTGCCATCGAAGCTCTATTCACTAAGTAAAGTTAATGTGTACTAGTTATAATTCAAGTTATGTATCGAATAAAACTAACAATCTAGAGTACCGATTTATGTATTGGATACAGACGTAATATACTCATTACAAAACTATGGACCAGCTAAAGTCAAATATGTTTCGATTTAATCAAATTTAAATTTAAAAATTAAACTTATGTGCTGAGTAAAAGCAATGTGTACTAAGTCTATCTCGATATCTATTCAATAGAGACTTTTAATACCCAACACATATCAAGTGCCAGCCATCTAAATAAAAAATTATTAACTACATTAAGTTATGTGCTGTGTAAATACGACGTGTACTGAGTCTATGTCTACATTTAAAGAATGCAGACGGTATATAATCAGCGCATATCAAGCGCCAGCCATCCAACAATAAAAAACATTTGATACATAAAGTTATATACTGAGTATATGCAACGTGCACTGAGTCTATAGTGACATTTATTCAATGCAAATAGTTTATTCTCAAGCGCCAGCCATCCACCAATAAAAAACATTTATTACATGAAGTTATGTACTGAGTAAATATGACGTATACTGAGTCTTTGTCGAGATTTATTCAATGCAGATGATATTTACTCAGTTCATATCAAGCACCAGCCATAAAAGTATAGAAAACATTTATTACATAAAGTTATGTACTGAGTATATGCAACCTGCACAGAGTCTATGGTGACATTTGTTCAATACAGACGGTATATACTCAACACATATCAAGCGCAACCCATGCAACTGAAACTGTTATACGTTACATTAAGTTATGTGTTGAGTAAATACGACGTGTGCCATTTCGACATTTTTTCAATACAGACGGTATATTCTCAATACCTACACATGTATCTATTGATTAGCTACAGTGCCAAGCAACTTGTACTGACTCTATGTGTATATTGAGCACTTCAGCCATCCAAGAAATGAGTTTCAACTTATTCAGTTTTGGCACCAGTTTTTTGTGCCCCCAAGTGGCCTGGTGGATGCGTGCTATCTTCGTGTGTGAAAGGTTCCCAGTTCAAATCCGAGTAAGTATCACAAAGTATTTTTAAAATAAAATGAATATCTAGAAAATAACCTTTCAGAATAAGGTGAAACGTTACAGAGGATTCTCTTAAATGTATGGACTCATAACATAAATGTCTAGTGACATATGGGCTCATTACACAAATATGTGGAGTATATAGACATATGGACTCATTACATAAATATGAATTGAGTACATAGACTCGATACAAACATATGTAGTGAGGACATACACACATGGAGTACATAAAAATATGGACTCATTACATAAATATGTACTCATTACATACAAATTTGATCTGTCCTCACTACAAAGAATCTGTACTTATCACAGATAACCGGTTTGTTTTTAGTAAATGCATACATAAAATATTTATATTTATTTATTGAGTGCATAGACACTGTACTAATCGCAGAAAACTAACAGTTTTTGCAAAAATTGCCTAAATAGATTTATTTACATTTATTTAATAAGTGCATATGAGCTATACTCAGTACATCATCATGCGACAACCTACAAATAATTATTTACTGAGTCCATGGAAAGTTTATATTTACGCAATGATACCAAGAAATAGTGCATAGAATCTATTCTCACTACATAATCGTAAGCTGGCGTGGTACATATTCGTGTAATGAGTCTACAGAACTATTTAGTAGCTGCTTCACTGCTAAAAGGTTTATGTTGTCAGTATAGATTTCATTAGGTAATGAGTACAGAAAAGTATGTGTGCAGAAAAATATAGGATGAGTAAATAAAATGATGTGCTGAGTGCATACATTTTTCCCTCAGTGTGGGGTTTGATTTAACAACGAACACCTCAATGCTACATTTGTATGAAAAAAATGTTATGGTAGCATTTTGTAATGCTTCAAAATCTTTATGCAAGCACTAGATTTCCAGAAATGTTCGTTGGCATTCCATTTAAATATGTATATATACATAAATTAATAAATAGTAACAAAAAGTGCTCGCTCAAACACACATCGAATACAATGCAAATAAACTGGAGTGAAAAAAGTGTCACATAAGTCACCTAAGAGCGAGTTCAGGGGGTCAATTCTGGATATGTGAACAGTGGAATGAAAACAAAGTTATCATTTCTCACTCACTTTGACAGCTGTTTTTCATAATGAGTTCGGGAATAACCTTGCGCGTGTTTGTGAAGTGATAAAATGATAAAACTCTGTGAAAACTGAAATGATAACTTTGATTTCATTTCACAGTTTCACAGATCGAGAATTGACCCCTGGGGGTCAATTCTTGATCTGTGAAACTGTGAAGTGATAAATATGATAACGCCTTCACGCCAAATGTGATTCTCGAAGTGTGAAAAATGAAAACAAATGTCAAAATGTTTTCATAAGATAATTCGTTTATCACAATCATTTCATTCTGTGAAAACCTGTGAAAAGAAAAATGATAAACAGACACAAATTGGCTCATTTGATACACCCAAGTCGCCATCTTGGCTATTCTATGACGTCACAATTATCTTTTTCTATGAGCAATAAGTGGTAGCAGTTTTCATGTTAGTACTTTTTAGTACTCACTTTGACAGCTATTTTTCATAACGAGTTCGGGAATCGCCTTGCGCATGTTTGTGAAGTGATAAAATGATAAAACTCTTTGAAAACTGAAATGATAACTTTGATTTCATTTCACAGTTTCACAGATCGAGAATTGACCCCTGATCTCGTTATGAAAAACACTTGTCAAAGTGAATACTAAAAAGTACTAAAAGAAAAATGCCACCACTCGCTCATAGAAAAAGATGATTTTGAAGTCATAGAAAGACCGAGATACCGACTTGGGTGTATGAAATGAGCACAAATTGTTTCTGTTTATCATTTTTCTTCTTATATGTTTTCACAAAATGAATTGATCGTGATAAAAAAGTCATCATATGAAAATATTTGTTTTAATTTTTTCACACTTTGAGAATCGCATTTGGCGTGAAGACGTTATCATATTTATCACTTCACAGTTTCCCAGATCGTGAATTGAACCCCAGGGTGACCCGCAGTGCGCCCCAGTGCTGACATCGAACCAACCTAAAGTTTGTCAGTAGACTAAGCGTGGTACACATTATCAAACCTGAGTGACACTCGTGTTGGATATCAAACCGAACTGACAATGTGCACACGCTGAATGATGGTTTGACACTCAGAACTGCCTGCTCACAAAATTTTTGTATACTGCGTGACAATCCTCAGTTTGTTGGGTGGTTGCTCGATGATATGTACACAATTTCATTCATGAGCCGTCATTCACGGAACAAAATACGAATTTTTATAGCGAATCAGTAGAAAAAGTGCAAACAAAATAAGAAAAAGCTCGTGTGTGTCATGTAAAAAAGGAATTAACACGATTCGTGGCGGAAATAGCCTCAAAATAAAAAGAAACAATTTTCTGAGAGTAGTGGAATGTGGAATTTCTTTGCCTGACGCTCAACATAACTGATTAGTGTGTACGCGAAACTTTTCACGCAGGTTTGATATCCACCACGCGTGACACTCCAGGTTTGATAATGTGCACACGCTTAAAACTAAGAATTTCTACCCAAAGTTCTGTCAAAGTTCATATAAAATCTTACTAAAATACGTAGTACCTCGTGGCTTGATGGTTAGTGCGTAGGACTGTCATGCCGAAGGTGTGGGTTCGATTCCCAGCCGTGCCACCTAAAAACAGAAATGTTTTATTCGAGGTACTGCCTCTTGCGAGGAACTGACAAATCCTCCAAGAGTATACTTGTCATGAAAAAGTGCTTCTCATTTAGCCGTTCGGACTCGGCAAAAAACTGTAGGTCCCCTCCATTCCTGCCCAACAAACACGCACACAGGAATGGTTGTGAGTTGTAAGTCACTAGGCCCTGGTTCTCCTCGAGCTGTTGCGCCACCCAATTTATTTATTTATATTTATAAAATACGTAGTTTTTGGAAGTATCTACACGAACAGACATAATGTAGAAAGGATCAAAAATTATTTGACCAATTTTCCTATCTTTACAATATCTTAAGCGTCCTCATCCACTTTTGACAAAGTCAATGCCTCTGCACCATACAGCAGGACTAGCATGACAGCTCATGGACAACTAGAGCCTATAGTAACTTTTATGTAGGATATCACCTTACCAATTGACAAAAGACACATTTGTGTGTCATTTACCAAATGTTGAAAGGAGCCTGTTTGCGAAATAAAATTTCACAGGTGGAAATACTCCAAATTGGTCTTTTGAACTGACAAACACTAAACCTCTGTTCGTTAACTCCCCAAAACCAACCGTTTTGTTCCAAAGTCCTTTCAATTTTATTAATTTCATTTTTCTTATATGAACTTTGAGAGGACTTTGGACTAAAATTGGTAGAGATTGGCAGTTTTGGAAAGTAAACGAACACACCTTATTTTGTCAATGAAAGACACATATTTGAAGGGCAAGTGGAAATGGCTCAATTGACAAACGAAATGTCAGTTTGTCTTTGAATGACAAAGACAAAATTTTTTGACAAAGTGTTTCAATTTGATTTAATTATTTCGTTTAGATCTATTTTGTTTAAATGTTTGTCTTAAAAAGTTTATCACTTAGGGCCATTTTTTCACTGCTAGATCATCCTAGTCTCGGGGTCAAACTTGAGTTAAATCCATTAGCGTGTTTTTCAGTCAACTGAAATCCTAAATTAACTCAGGGACTAAAATTAAGGCCTTTTAATTTGTGCCGCCATCTTGATTGTGATAGTGAAAGTTATTCCCAGTGTAATTCCGCCCATCTCTGTTTTGATGTGTGAAAGGCGTAAAAGGGTAACATCCATAGTGTCACACATCGATGAAAATACATTTTTGACAAAAAAAAGGTAAAGTTAATCCTCATCCGAAAAACTATTTCTAAGTTAACCCAGGGTTAATTTCTTTTCAGGATTTGCTAATTCTGATTTATCACAGAGTTAGCCCTGAACTGAAAAACTGAACTCGGGTAATAAGTAAAGACGTGGCTACTTTTTTTCTGCAATTTATTAATGAACTGATTTTCTTGATGGAATATGTTCAGGTGTGTCACCCGAATATAAATCCAAGTGCGAGCGTCAGTCGCCAAACTTTCAAAAATATTTATTATTTTTGTTGTGCGATGCACGGTTCACGAGATATTTGATAAAATGTGTCTTCCAAGATGGCGGCTACTGCTTGTACCCCCATCCCGCCAACTTGGATTTACATTCGGGGGGGGGCACCCCTTAACATATTCCATCAATAAAATCAGTTCAGTAATAAATTCATAATTGCATTTTGAACCTACCTTCTTATTTTGCTCTGGCTCTTGGACTATAAATAATTAAATAATTCCTTTTCAATGAAAGGCACTAATTTGACAGTTGATCAAATTCAATTTGAATGTGATTTTGAAAATTTTGCCGAGTTTATCAAAATGAAGGCAAAGAAAAACTTAGACCGGGAAATGAGTGACTACAGCATAAATCTATCCTCAATCAACTTCAGCGGATGAAAATGTTCCTGGCCATACAAAAATTAAAAAAGTCACAAAGTCAATTCGGAAGAGGATAATGGACACTAACCAAAATCACGGTTACAGCCAATACTCGATAATATTTGGGATTTAAACCACAATGACACTAAAAAAAAATTAAAAATAATAATTCCTCGCACTACTTTAGACGGTGTTCAGACAAGCTTTAAGTGATTCCACTAATTTTGACGTTTCTTTTTTTTATCTCACTCCTATTTCCTAGGAAGAAAGAAATGGTGAGGTGAGCAGGTATTATCAACAAAAATTAAAAACCTCTGCCTCACTTGGCCATCTCTTTATTTCCCAGAGATCAGAGTGAGAAAAAAAATGGGAGACGCCAAAAGTGAGTCGCCTCACGTGAAGCTTGTCTGAACACCGTCTTAGGCCAGTTTCAAACATATTCGGTTTCATTCGGTTCGGTTTCTATTCGATTCGTTTTCAGTTTTAGTTTTGTATTTGTTCCTATAGCGTTTTTATTCAAATATCGCAATTTTAAATTCCAAAAATATCAACAAACTTCAGCACTAGTTGTCAATTCCAAATAAACACAAACAAAAAATACTTATGTATAGAACCGAATATGTGTGAACGCTACTATTAGTTTGTGTGCCCTAGACACCAACGTTCGGTGCTATTCGGTTTCTATTAGGTTTTTATTCTTGCCATTTTCATCGGTTCACACTTATCGCAGGTCCGACCGAAAATGAACCGAATACAGACAGACCGAACCGGATATGTGTGAAACAAGTCTTTCACACAATTTAATTTGAGATGACTGACAGTTGTTGTGAAAATTCGCTAATTGACAATGAGTGTCAGTTCATACAAAGACGCAGCAAATGGAAATAACGATCAATGAACTGACACTTGTTAATTCAACCTATTTTTTAATCTGGTTTAATTCCTTAATTAATCATTTCTTTTATGATTTTTATGATTTCAATGAAGTCACTTTTGCTTAAAGATTTTAATTTTTAATACAAATATTTTGTCGAATGACATTAGGCACCTATTTTTTTTTTCCTAAAAAAAGTGTACAAAAACACGTCATCACCGCTTAATCCATGAACAACAGTTCTAATAGTAATAATTCTCTTAATAAGCTTATTGCGGAGATGTTCAGTTCATCGTCGTTAACTAAGCGGAATTATTGCATGAAAAATATTGCTTAAAGCCGATAGCCAATGCGCAAAAAACACACCTTCGGATAAAAAGTTTCATAATGATATTGTCAAATAAGCTTTCATACTCAGATCGCTTGTTGAGCCATAGGATAGCAGCAATAATGAAAACATTTATTCATTTCTACCACATACCCCCACACACCCCTCCCCTTGGGTTCCCTCTTGGCCATGATCACCCGCGGTAAAATTTAGTCAACACAACATCGAATTAATAAGTATCTATTAATAAGTACAAAAGCCAACATCAATAATAAGCTACCAGACAATTTGACTGGGTCCAGTCCAGTATAAGATACAAAATATTCCTTATTTCCTATAAAAAAAAATTTAGTTTTCTAAAGTGGGATCTCTGTTAAAGCAATCCAAGAGAGGAGCGAGCTCAACGAACATTAGTTTTCAATTCGCAATCACAACACAATAGGCAACACGAATTTCCATTTTCGCAATGAAATAATATTGTCAAATTGGTTTTCTCTGATGTTTTTCCTGAAAAATGGATGATGTTTACAGAACAGATAAACCGAGAGCTATAGACTGCCTATTCTATTCTATATTTTTTATATTTGAAAATGGGGAGTGGTGCTATTAAACGGGCGCATTTTTCCGTTTGTTTTATTGGAAATCAATTGAATGGATTTGAATGGAATGAGGGGTTGTCGCGTTTGTTTTGTCTCTTGTATGAAATGCCAATAGGGTGTGTGAGTAGTAGAGTAGAAGAGGTATTTCCGGTTGTTTTGCTGTTGTGGAGTACTTTTATTGTGATTTTATGAAGTAAGTATAGTAGGTACCTACATATACACATAAAATGGGTGGAATAGTTGGGGAAAATCCTCTCTCATAGGCTATAAAACCTCGCATCACTACTATTACACCACTACTTCGAGTCTTGATATGACACTGAAGTGATTTTTTTTTTTGGTTTATTCGATAATCAAATGCATTTCATACTTTTTTTTGGTATTGGGTAGGTATGGTGATTTTGGATAAGTACTAAATATTTTTATTTCTAAAGCAAAGTAGGCGCCATTTTATGCGTCCCAAGGGTAGGTACCTATAGTAATTATTTATTATTTTTATTACCATAGTTTTACTTAAAGTGCCTACCTCCTTAGCGAAAAGGTCGTATCTCAAAAAACTGAAACTTTTAGGCAGAAGCTTTTTTTTATTTGCAACCGATAGCAGCTTAATATTTTATGAATCAATTAAACTGAGATACGACGGATTCACTTAGGCTTTCAACTGGTTTTTGGGATACGACTTTATTAACTTTCCATTTAGGAAGCTATTGTTATTGGTCAGTTTTGTCACATTTTTACCATAATCTCCATGTATGACCTCCTTAGTATAGGACTCATAATTTTCAGAGAGATGTCTGTTTTTTTGCACACGTTCGTCCGTTCGTACGTTTGTACGTTCTTTCACTTTTTTTCATTGAGGATTCATATATATTTTATTAAATTTTTTTTTAATTTTTTTGATATGTAATATTATTTATTTTGGTTAAGTGCAGAAAGGTCTTTCGAAAAATTCAATGTGCTGGTTTTTACTACAACATAAAAAAAAATTGTCAAATTTCATTAGTCTCAAATAACTCGTTCGATAGGTCTTCTATAATTATGAAAACAGTGCAATTCGAGGAGCCCTATAGACTCTATTAATATATCGATCCAATGCTGTCAAATTGTATTGATTCTATGCTTCAAACGAGACTTGTAAACGCAGAAATGAGGCTTAGCAAGCTTAGAGTAAGGACTTAGCTAAGCTTAGACTAAGTGTTATCAAACTCATCGTCTACGCTGACAATATTTTTGTAATAGCCTGATAAGTTCAGCAATTAATCCGAATAGAATCAACCTATTCATTGCCCTTAAGGAAAACTTTCCAGGGCCTTGACATAACTCTCGAAAAAACTTACCATTTTCCAGGTGGGGTACCTTCCACTAGCCTTACTTGATATATACTTACGAAAAAAATAGCAGCCTATAGTTGGTATGTACTTTACGGCTTAAACATCAGTGCAACCATTGGAATAGGACCATTTTGTTCATAGAACCATTATGGCTAATCCTGACATAGCATAGGCATTCATAAAGACTAGGTAGGTATGCAATATCGAACATTGATTTTAATGCATTGGTCCAGACGGATATCTCTACAAAGGAATTCTGGATAAACAAAAAATGTGATTTCTTCGTTGTAACCCAGGCAACGATAAAAGCTATATGCTCAATCGTCCGTCACACAGTCAAAAGTGGTGGACCCCGCATGTTTCGTATTTGAGAAATATCCAGAAATGCATTCAGAATTCATTCCAGGAGGTAACCCATAGCTATAAGCCATACCTTCCTTAACTTAATCCTAAAATTTTTAATCGGCCAACGAACAAATATGTTGCAAATCCTTTACTTTTTTTTTCAACTTTTAAGTTGACTGACTAGAGGACAACAGATCTTTCTATTTGCCGAAAACATAACTATAACGCTTATTTTCTATCAGCCTTCTTACTTCAAATTTTATCATATTAATAGGGAATTATGTCAACTTTGCAGCAAAACATTTTTTTTTTGGGAAGAAACCATTTATCTCAATTTTGCATTTTGAACACGCTCTCCATACAACAGGCCCCAGTGTCGCAGCCTGAGACACGGCAGCTTTTCATCCCTACGATCCCAAGCACACTACTTCCGGTTTTTAAACCGGAGGTTCGGTCTTCTTCGTTCTCTCGAAGCTGGGGGCTGGGATTCAAAGACTCTCTTGTCTGGAGCATTATTATCCATTCGCTCGATGTGGATGAGCCAATGGTTCGCAGTTGTAGTTTCTCATCCATTTGCCCTCCTCGCACACCTAATAACCGTCGAACAATTGTTCTGTCATAAGAGTCCAGTATCAGCTCTCCCTTTCTAGCTTATTGTTATCACACACTTGACGCCATAAAGCAGGATTGGTAGGATTTTACAGAGCGTGCACCCCGTCTTTTGTGTGGTTTGAGTAGCTTTGAACCCATCTGTTGCTCCAAACCAAAGTACCACTGTTTTGCTAGGGTAATTCTTCATCGGGCTCCTTTTTTTGCCGTTGGGGTCAGTGCTGGCAAGCTTTACCGGCCTCAAGCTCGTCGGACGGTCTGTGTTCTTAACCCTTGTCATAACCGTGCATACAAATTATGCCAGGCTTAACGTCGAGGTGATATGACGTTGTTAGAAGCGCACTTGTGTCAATACCCACCCTACCATGGTTACTTATCTCACCTAAGCAACCACTTTATTCGCCATCTCACACTTCCCCATCCCACTCTTACGATCATCGTCGAACCTCCACCCTAAATCCTCTTAATTAAGATTCCATTTTATAATTTGTTTATAGTACCTCGTGGCATAATGGTTAGTGCGTTGGACTGTCATGCCGAAGGTCTGGGTTGGATTCCCAGTCGCTGCCACCTTAAAACAGAAATATTTTTTCCGAGATACTGCCTCTTGACAAATACTCCAAGAGTATACTTGTCATGAAAAGTGCTTCTCATATAGCCGTTAGGACTATTGTAAGTCCCCTCTCCATTTCTGCCAACAACACGTACTCTGGAATGGTTGAGAGTTGTAAGTCACAAGGCCCTGGTTCTCCTCGAGCTGTTGTGCCGCCAATTTTTTTATTTTTATTCTTCGTCGGGTCTCGCGAATTGTCCTGAGCTCCTGGCAATCAATACTAATTCTACATATGCAACTAGTCGATGAAAAATGGTCCCGTCTTGAATATCGTTGTCTTTTCCGAGGTTCACCTCAGAGAGTGAATATTTGGTCTGGAAGCTGGTACTGGTATTTGCCGAGTATAATGTTGCAGTACGGCCTAAAGACGCTAAAATAATTCTTTGGATATAATCTTGTATGCTACGTTTATCAGGAATATGCCTCGTTGCAGGACATAGGATTGCCTTTTTTGTAGATGAGACATATGTAGCTGTTAGACCAGTCATCAAACATGCTTCCTTACACCCAAGCTTTATGCATGCATACCCTTCGTGCTTGAAGATTTTCGCTGGTAGATCATCAGATCCGGCGGATTTGTTGTTCTCGATCTTTTTTCTAGCTAAGTCTACCTCTTCTATACTGGTGGAACAGGGTCTTCATTGACTTAAGGTAAAGTTGGGTTGTTATCTTGTCCTATTTCTTGCTCTACCTGATGCCCATTTAGCAGCTGCTGGAAATACTGCTTGAATACAATCTCATTTTTCGTGCTTCGGTGACTAGATACCCTTCATCTCAGAGCCTGCGTTTCGGTTTTAAAGTTAGCAGCCAGTTGCTTGGCTTTTTTATAAAACTTCCGGGTGTTTTTTCGATCGCGAGACTCTTCGATCTCCTTGAACTGGGAGGCTGCATACGCCCTTTTCTTTCTACGCAAGGTTCTCCGCCCTTCTGCTTGCTCCTTACTCCTGTTTCTTGCTTTGTTTAATGCTGCAGCATATTTGCATATACGTCTCCTGTCACCTCTTTTAGCTGTACTCATTCATCATCTTACCACGGGTTTTTTTCGGAGGTGGTTGGTGGCCCATTATGGTTTCGGCTACCTCTTTGATGATATTGCGATACTGAGACCACTGGTTGTTGGCGTCTGTGGCAGGTGAATGCACCCCTGAGAGCTTTTCGCTCAGATGTCAACTGTGGGCTCTGGTGATTCCAGGGGACAAATCATGTTAAATCAAAACGATCGCATGATATCGTTCTCACCACTGTTATCTCTACCATATCTGTAGAGAAAAATAAAGACGTTTTACGTGATTAGGCCTCAGGTATGCTAAGTCGACCCACGTCGAGTTTCTTCTTTAGGGTGGTGGCTCGTAGGTACCTAGTTTTTTTTTATTTGACAGTCAAAAGTCAAGCTCTAAATCTTGTCACAACAAGGAAGTGGTCAGAGCCGATGTTTGCCCTTCGACAAGTTCACACATTTTTTTAAGTTTTAGGTAGGTACCTAGGTACCTATTAATAAATTGTCAAAGTGACCAGATATTATTTACTGGTAGGATACAGGTAGAGGTACACTCACACATCACACTAACCTACTAGGTACCTACTACGATTTTAATCAAATTTTATTTGGCGGCCCTAATCCAGGGTAATTATTATCAATGCAATAGATCCGCATTTGGAAACACTTGCTTGTTTTATTTTATAACTTAAAATATTATGCATAGGCAAGGCACATTCCTAGCTATTTACCCTTGTGAAAACGTCCATCATATACCTATAATAACTATCACTATGTACCTATACTCCCTCGGTAAAGGTATTGCTTTATTATGACAACGCAATTCCTTTGCCTGTTGAATGTTTACCTATATCCTGTGCTCCCTTCTTATATTTGATAACAACCTTGCAGCAACAAAGAAAGGGGTGTCTAAACAATACTTCAAAAAGATCGCTGAAAAACTAGTTTTCTTTTTTTTTTATTATTCACACACACAGTAAAAGATTTATAAAAAAAAACACCCACCACGCTCACTTTAAAAATTCCTCTTTACTTTGAATTTCGAAACTCAACGCAAAATAAGCACGAAAGTAAAATACCAAAAATAAATAGAAGATAAGCAAAAGGATGCACAGCTCACTCCAGTAGACTTCACACATAGCAAACACAGTAAAAACACCCTGTTTGTTTACAGTCTATAGTCTATACCTACGTCCTACGCATTGCCACCGTACATGACGGGACGGTTTACCAACACATTATTCAAAATACCTACCTCTTCGAACTGGTACTGGATGGAGGCTTCTTTTTTTCAACCCAATTCAAAAGAAGAGGGACCACCGTTTGGCGTTTACAACAATAAATTGCACACCAAAGAGGGTATAAAATAAAAACGCACAATCCAGACAGAAAAAGGAAAAAACTCCCCCATTTCTCCTGTTTCTCCCAAGAGACATACATTCATACCTAGGTTAGGTACACACATACGGTATTTCCTCCTCACAGTCAAAACAATCGTTCTGTTTTTTACTAATACAGTCACATGTACGTACCCTCTGTGTTCAGTTTTTTTTTTTCTCTTTTACGGCTTGAGTTCTGAGCTGAGATCACTTCACTTGGTAGTTTGAATTTGAACCCCGTTTTGCGCCCGATGCTGGATTCACGAGCCTTGCATGAGTGTCAATGGGCGAATATAATCGCTCTGACTGTTAGTGGAAGTGTTGAAATATGAAAAAATCTTAACTTTATTATAAGCTTATCAAAATGTCATGTGAGAAATGAGCCTGACAGAAAAAATATTTGCATACATATATCTGCCTATTTAAATGGACGGCGGTGTTTACATTGGACTGACTCCTCCACTGAACACCTCCAACTTTTTTTTTATTTTTGGATATTATTTCACGTTATCTTTTGTGACAACTGTTTTCTCTCTCATACAGCACAGATACGTGCTTGTTTTATTGGTAAAGCTATCCGCAGCACAGTGAAATTTTATATGATTTACAAAAATAACATCGGCAGCAAAATCGCTGCCGATAAAAGTTAAAGTAGAATCCTGCTGCAGATAAACTTTTGACGTTTGTTCGAGTATCGAACTCGATTGAATAGGATTTTAGTAGGTTTGTTCCTTGCCGGTTTTCTAACAGTTTGAAACCGCCATATTTAGTGCAAAGTCGTTCCACACTTGAAAAATTGTACTGGTCCGCACTAAATCTGGCGGTCTGAAACTGTTTGAAACTGTTTGGGACTAACAAAGGAACAGGGTTACTGTGTCGTCATTGGTACGATTGGTACTTTTAAATGTCTCGAATTCTCGATGGCTTTATTCGTATAGAGTAGAATTATGTTGAATGAATGGCCCTGTTTAGACTGTAACTTTTCACTTCGTCATGACCATATTTTTGTAGAAGAAATCGGTGAGGAGAAAATTTCACCCATAAATTATCATCGTCATGCCGGAGTGACCAATTACAGTCTTAACAAGGTCGTTTGTAAGTGCATGAATGTTTTGTTTTAACTTTTCGACAAACTGAAAAATTGATTCTATCCTATGCTATGCTAAGCTAAAGAAAACACAGCTTTAAATTAGCTTAAAGTATAAAATTTAACATTTTTATATTCTATAAGTGACAAACAAGATATCTTCTGTGGACTGTCAAACGATAATTTGCAAACCACAACATCAAGACACATTCCACAAGGACATATTCTTAGCAAACATTTTACTGGGTTTATATTTTTTGGCATTTGACATCTATAGGCAATCAAACAGATTACTCAAGTGAATGGAAGGTCAAAATTCACGATCATTCCCATTTCACAATTCACTATTCGCAGCTCATATGAAAAAATCAAATGAAAAGCTCTTGGTCTATTTATAAGGACCAGTTTGTACAAACATGGTTTAAATTTTAATCCAATGCTCATCAATTTTAAGTCACTGCTTTAGGTGGATTAAGGGGCTACTTGTACAAACGTGGTTCAGGCTTTGATGCGTGGTTCAATTATTTTTGCTCATTGATTTCGGCAGTTTAACTGAGGTTCAAAAATGATCAAGCTTGAAATTGTTATTACAACATAATTGAACCTTGAACCATGCATCGGTGCCGTTCAGTAGATCCAATGAAATCGATGAGTCACAAATGCTAAACCATGGATCAAATTTTGAACCAGTTATGGCCAGTTTCACAGTGGGAGTTTAAACTCTGATTTTGGTTTAAACTGAAGTTCAACAACATATTCGGTTTCAGAGTGTTCGTTTACATCTTGAACTGAGTTCATTCTGTAGTTTAAGTTAAACGATAATATTCTGCCGTTTAAACTGTAGTTCAACATGTGGAAGCCTTGAACACAATCAATCTCAAATATAATAATGATTATTTAAGAAGTCTTTATTTAAGTAAATAAGAAATCTATTTTTTGGACGTGAATTTCCTTATTTCATTAATTTATTTTATGAATGTCTTAAGCGAAAATTGTTGAAACTATATTATATGAATTTTAAGAGAAAAGAAAAACAAGAGCAATGCAAATTAATATTTTGTGTTTCACTTTTACTTTTTGAACTAAAATTTCGGCAACATAAACCAATGCAAGTCCCTGCGCATGATCACCCAGAATGTCCAAAATGGTTTTGTCTAATGAATCCGTTGTAACTTCTTGCGGACCACCACCAGTTTCACAAAGCATTCGATTTTCGCTAGAAAAAAATTATTTTGCTGATGTTTTTTTATATTATCAAACTTTTGTTTACTTTATCACATCTATAATAATGGGAGCCACTTTTTGAATTTAATTCCTTTTCCATTGACTCCCATGCCATATCACTGTTTTTTTCTTTCCATTGGGTTTTTTATTTCCTATAATATTTTTGTGCTTCAGAACTAAATCCATCGACAAATCCACGTCTGCGGTGGAAAAATTAGAGCTTCTTTTCTTTTGCAGAACTCTTTTATCTTAATTTGTTTCCATATACTAATTATTTTTTTCAAATTTCAAAATATAAATTTATTTCTGAAAATACTCTTATTTGAATTTCAAAACTTCAATGCTGCCAAGTTGCGTTCACAGAATCTTATAAAACTTCGTTTAATTGATCTGAAGTTCAGTTTACATTGTGAAACCGAAAAAGTTCAACTTAAAAATAAAGCTGAAGTTCAGGTTCACTTGAACTTAGGTTTAAACTCCCACTGTGAAACTGGCCATTAGTAGAACTGAAACTGACTGAAGTTCAAGGAGGGTTCAAGCATATTTGGCTACTAGCGTACTTGAACTATCGTTGAACCTCAGTTAATGCGGTAAAATTGGTGAGTTAAAAAATTTCCAATGGAAAACTAGGCAAATGCATTTAAATTAGCGATATAATCATGTCCCTATTGTAAATATTATAAAATTATCGCTAATGAAGTCAATGAGTCTGCTATTATACGACGACTTTTGAGTAATGACTTTTTTCAAAATTAAATGAGTGCAAATGAGAAAAAAAATTGATTTCACTTTCACAATAATTAATTTCGAAAAAAGTCAACTTAAAAGTCTTCGTGTAATAGCAGACTAAATCAAGACTTTTTTACTTTGACCATAGTCTACCAACATACCCCATACCCCTCTTTTTCTTTTATAGCTGCAAAATCAATTTTCGTATCTGAAAATGGCAAATGAAGAAAAAAGGGACACAAACAATTTGATTGAAACCAAAAATTATATAAATATATAGTTATATTTCCCATTTAACTTGCAAATAAGTTAGTTTTTGTTAATAATTTTGGTTTATTTCTGCTTTTAACTTTCACAAAATTCACTTTTGTGTCGTGACAGCTGCTCAGACGTACCATATTGCAAATACAAAAATATAGGCCGCTGCGGATGCGTTTTTTTGGAAATTTCTTACTGTACTAAATATAAAATCCCAAAAAAACATGCCTATTAACTGTGTTTAGCTATCGCCCATACAAAACCCATATGGTTTACCTCGTGAAAATAAAACGATGCGGGTTAGTGCAGAAACAGTCTATGTATGTACCTATCCTTTTTTGTCCTTATGTTTATTATTTTCATGCAAGGCCTGTCTCTTTTCCTTACTATGCTGACAAATCGCTGCCATGATTCACAATGGTAAATAGCCACCTGTCAGTCAGAATGAAAACTTGAGTTTGGGCTACTGAAATGAACCTCGGAACCCATGTTGTTTTTGTAATACGTGTTAAAAGATAATCTCGACCCAGACCCGGAGAAAATAAAACGCAGCCATTTACTTACATCCAAACTTATTAGATGTTCTTAGAATTCTTTTTTTTAATTTGTTTAATTTGTTTATTCACACCTTGTCCTTTTGATAGAAAAATATGTTTGATAAATCAACGAAACAATTTATTTTACAACTCAGTTGATTAAAGGAATCAACAAATCTTAAAACTTTCATTAGGGACAGCAAAATATGAAAAGTTTACCTACATACATATACCTACGAATCCTTTTAATTTTGTCTGAACAAAAGAAGTTGGATTCATTTTAAAAAAAAGTCATGATTAGTTAGTCCAATGTGTAATGCGTGTTCTTAAATATCCATGCACAATAATTTGTTAAAACACCTCTCAATGGGAATGGGTGAATAGTTACGCAGTCTATAAGCCCCTTACTAAGCCACTATTCAGAATTACGTAAATCCTTAATCATAAAAAATTTCATAACTCATTTAGTTACAATGCCCCGTGTCAGATTACGTAAAAAAAAGAGAAATCTATTACGTTAAGATGGATTTCATTCTAAAATATCCTTATGTAGCCACTATTCAACCTCTAATCGCGTGTAGCTCAAAATGGCTCTATTAAACGTCATATAACTTTTATGAATAACACTTCCCCGTTTAAGGGCATGTATGTATGTATGTACATTGTTTTAAGATAGTCTTTAAGTTTGTAGTATCTATTGAACTTATAGTAGGTAGGTACCTATCAAAAATCGCGAATATGCTCTACACCAATTAAGAAATTCTTGTGTATCTACATCGGAGATGTTTTAACGGAGAGGCGAGTCAGGCGCAGCTTCTGGGCCCGAGCTTTGTGGGACCCCAAAAATTAGAGACAAATATAAAAAACAAAAACCATAAGAAAAAACAGAATATACCTAATCATTTTAAGTTTTTTTTTTGATTAGATTTAGATGAGATTAATAAATATTTTAATTTTCATTAAGTTTTACAAAATTCATTAGTAGAATACATTAATTTTTAAGAATCATGGCCTAAGCCGTCTGCCAAGGCCATTATTTTCTTATACTGAATATGAAATTTAGTTAAATTACCCTCTTTCAATATTTTGCGTCAAGAAATTACTCAATAATTACACCATTGAAATTGAAGTTATCTAGAATACCAGTTTCAACCGATATTCAGACATTGAACTTCGCAAAAATGTATATGTCCTTTTATTTCGTGAAAAATCGCTCATTAAAGACGTGAGTAACAAATAATCAGAAGTAGATTCTAATAATAATTTCTATATTAAAAACTTATATTAATTCTCCGTCAGAAATAATAGTCACATCCACATGATCTGATCCGGATCAGATCATATCATGTGACCAGTTGTACAAACGTAACTCAAATTTTGATCCTTGGTTCAGCAATTTTAAATCACCGATTTCGGCGAGTAAAATGAGGTTCAATGATGGTTCAAAGCTCAAGTATGTTATAATAGCCAATTACAAGCTTGAACCATCGTTGAACCTCAATTAACTCGCTTAAATCGGTGATATAAAATTTGCTAAAGCACGGTTCAAAATTTGAACCACGATTTTATTAGTTCTAAGTGACAATAATGTTATTCCCCGTCTCGTTTTTGCTTACTTTTGTTTATTTTTCATCTGTTTGTTGCTTCTTTTCTTTGCACTACAGAGATAATTAACAATAGTAAAAAGCCTTCTACCCGCCAGAGTGAAAACTAATTTTTGGGTTACTGAAATAGATCCAGATTAAAAGTCAGATCCCATGTTGTTTTTGCAATTATGTGTTGAAAATTGATCTAGATCAGATCATGTGGATAATAGAATGCATCTATTTGCCTTGTACCTTAGCTTATTAGATTGTTTTGAATCATCCACAGATAAAAAAAAGTAAACTAGAAACGTTTCTAACTCATTTATTATTTAATTGTATCAGATTTTCTAAATATAAAAAGATATCATGGAAACATAAAACACCAAGCGAACAACACTTTTCTCGAATTAATCTTAAAGGCTTTTTGCTTAAGCAAAAATATTGAAAACTCCATTACTCAATGATCCTGTTTTTATTTCAGTGGCAGTTTCGTAAGTTGACTGCCTTTAAAAAAGCTATTCCATAAAGCCTGTATTACAAATTTTTCTGAACAAAGTTTACCTTACAGTTATACCTAATACCTAATAGTTGATTATTTCTTCCTATGAGGGCCCACATAAAAAACATTTTTCTGGTCCCGCAAAAGACTTATGGTGCCATAAACCTTGGTATAATTCAAAGGTAAACGATTTTAGAAATGTTCAAATTTCATTTTGGTAAATAACATTACAGGTGTGTTTGTTAAATTGAGATTACTTACAAATTTTTTACAATTTGCTGTCAGAACCCATAAGAGAAAAAACCTAAGTTAGCGAAACTTGGTGAAAACTTCAAGTTACGAAACAGCCATATTGTTGTTATACAAGTGTGACATTTACCAGTTACCAGAGGGCCTAAGTATAAACAGTTTTTTTTTATTTTTATTTTTTTTTTATAAAAATAAAATTGTCAACCTGGCAATACCCATTACACACCCTTCTTTTTTTATCAGTCACCTCCACTGAATCTGAGCTGAACTGCCTTTTGTATTTCACCGTGTTCTTTACCCGCACGACCAAATTATCCTCTGTAGGTATGTTCCTAGGAATTATCTAGGAATCGTCACCGTCAGCGGCGGGCGTTGAGAAAGAATATAGTTTTTTATCTCTCCTCTTGCAGTTAGGTAGGTACCTACGTATTTCTTTTTAAACGTGGGTGGAAGAGTTTCCGCCAAGCCAACCCGAACGGGCACGACGACGACATGACGCGACGACCACTCTGCCTGTTAATACGGTTTCACTGGCTGCGGCTGACTATAGCGGTCATTTAATACATTTTGTCAACTGTGGCAGATACATCACACAAGCGCTAATTAAACAAATTCCTAACGGATGCATTTTAAAGCAAACATTTAATTTGCATCGTTGAGAAGAGTACATACACATTAAATATACAAAAAAATTTCCCCCTTAAAACTACCTACTTTAGCGATGATTAGCACAAATAATCAGGAGTTCCCCTCGCAAATAGCCAACCCTGAACCCACCCACCATGACAGCTTTTCTATCTGCAGTAATTTTGCAGTGACAGCTGCCAATTTCTCAGAAAAAAATAGTATTAAATTGGCGCGATCTCTCCTAGTCACTCAGCAAGCTTTATCTCCTCTTCCAGCTGCAACTACAGCACACCGACACCACCCAATAATGCCGCACGCATACAGTCTTTATACATATCTATACATACATACATACATACAACTTGGTCATCAGTTTTGCCGAAATTCGAGGTCACACTCACCCACAGCTTGAGGTCTTGAGGAGGCTGGGAGAGATTCAGATGGATTTTTAAAGCGTCGTAGAATATAAAATGTAGGTAGGTACATAGGTACACAAAAACCCAAAACTCATTAGTGCGCCCATGATGAAACCCATAAAAGATGGAAGGGGGATCGCATATACTGTCAATCTGTCATTCGAGCAAGGGGAAAGGAAGATACGAGAAGGGTGATAGCGAAGAGCACACAATGAAAAAGAGGTGGTTTGGCGTTGGCTGGTGGTGGTGGTGTGGTGCCGTTGCCGGGTGCGTGATATTTTTTGCCCTCCACTTCATACTATACATTGTTCCCCTTGCCACCTACGTCTCCCGCACCATTCACTTGAGCGGATCCCAGAAAAAAAAAGTATCGCCTCGCCATCGCCACCACTCAAGACGCAACCACCTCTTGTTTCTTTACGGTTTTGTTTTTCTCCCTTGGTTTTTTGAATGTCAGTTGCTCTCACTACCAGGGCTGTATTTATCAAGAGTAATAGAGCAAGGCCTTAATCTATTTTTGGAATAAAAGTTAAATTTACAACAGAAACGTTGACAAAAAGTTGAAACATTTACCTGCATTTCACATACAAATTTTAAAAAATTGCTAAGCTATTTTTTTTATCTGATAAACGCATTTCAAGCTTTTAGAAGTTATTTGAAGTGAAGGAGGCTGTGGTTGTGTCATTTCGATAAATTCACTATAGGGAATTTTACAGATCTGTCAATTCCAAGAGTGACAGCTTTCATTGAGGCGGAAGTGTCAGATTCCAAAGTGCAAAGCAAACGAAAAAAAAAACAATTCCACAGCTAATTTCGATATGATAAATTCGCCATAGTGCTAATTTTGACGTTTGTAAATGAACGAGAGAGTGATATATTGCTCTTTGCTAAAGAGCTCTATTGAAATGCTATTCCAGGAAGCAGGAGCAGGGAGTTAAGTGAATCTAATGCTACATTTCCACCTATCGCTAATCTGAGATTTAATGAGATTAACCTTAAATCTCCTTTAAATCTCGTAGATTTACCATACAAATTTATTTCGTAAATCTTGAAGATTAGAAATTAATCTTGTTAAATCTTCCTAGGACAAATAGTTTTACAAATCGAACTAACCTATTTTTACATGGTGCTGAACGATTCATTCGAGACTCGTATTCAGTTCTTCATTGTTTCACACGAATCAAACATTCTGTCTCATTCGCACTTCATAAGAAAAATTGGATCGCCATTTGCATTTTTGAAGGTGCTGTCAAATTTAATCTTTTTTAAATCTTTTTGTGAGGTGGAAACACCAAAAAGATTTATTTAATCTAATCTGAGATAAACCTTTGGTGGAAACATGGCATAATACCACGTTTTCACCGAATACTAAACCGATATTTAAGAAGATTTACCACAAATCGTCTTCAAATCTCGAAGATTTACCAAACAAATTTATTTCGTAAATCTAAAAGATTAGAAATTAATAAAAAGTCTTCTTAGGACAAACAGTTTTACAAATCGAACTAACCCATTATTTAATGGCGCTGAATGTTTAATTCGAGGCTGAATTCAGTTCTTCATTCTTTGATACAAATGAAGCAATCTAAATGGGTTCGTTAACGTGAAATTACTTGCAAATTTTCAGAACTACCTGTCAGAAACCAAAGGAGAAAAAGTCCAAGTCCATTCTATCTCACTTCCACATCATAAAAAAAGGCTTTTGATGGGTGCTGTCAAAGTTAATCTTCTTTTTAATTTGTCATGTGGTGCAAACACCAACACAATCGTCTACCTTTAGTCCCACACTATCTTTTGGTGAAAACGTAGTATTACGAATACCTATAATAGAATTTGGTATTAAGAACTAAGTTAAACTCCAGTTCTCACTGAGGATAATTATTCAAGTGTCAAAAACCTACATAGCTGCTCGGGCTTTGATTGGACATCAATTACACCAGTGTCACATTAGGTGTGTTTGGTAACGTGAAATTTCTTGAAAATTTTCATAATTTGCCGTCAGAATTCATGGGAGAAAAAAAAACACAGGTTTGGGAAACTTGGTGAATATTCCAAGTTCCGAGGAGGATGTCCGTTTTGTAACTTGAAATTAAAGTTTCACACAACTCGGCTTTTTTGTATGGCTTTGAAAGCAAATTGTGAAACTTTCATAACAGATTTCTAATTAGATTTCATAACGAATTTTGGCACCGCGAATACTGAAATTATAATTCATAAAAATGTTTTGAAAGCTAAAAGCTTTGTATGGAAATTCATAGGTACCAAAATAGCAGAAAAATGATCTCGCCGAATAAGCACTGATCATGATCAGTGCCGAGATTCAGCTATTTCAGCGAGTGAGATGAGATGACTCGCCTTACTCGCCGACTCATCTCACTTCACTCGCAAAAGTGATTCAGCTATTTAAGTGAAATGAGTAAGCTCGAATTTAGTTTCGAACATGAGACAAAGAATAAATATAAAAGAGCTAAATTCTACCTCCTTGTCACACTCGTTACGCAAAGCGAAATGAAACAACAAATACAACAATGTAAACATTGGAATCTTTAATAATGGAGTTTGGAGTATCTTTTATTAATTATTTTTTTTTATCATAATTAAAGTTTAATGTGAGTTTTACCCTTGAGAAATAAAAAGATCAAATTATGAGGGTAATAGATCGCCGCTTTAAGCATATGTAAGTACCTACCTACTGTACAAACTTAATAAACAAAAATTAATGAAAATTCCCGCAATTAAATCCAAACCCCAATTAGCGCCCTTCGCCAAACAACGCCCCTGTGTTTTATGATGTACCGACCGGCATTGTTGTTCGCATCGGCCCTCTTTCCATCCATTGTGATGTGTGACCTGTTTGCATGCCTGCCGGGGCCGCTGGCTGATGAAAACAACCACCATCGCCGCCGCCTGTTTGCCTGCCTGACTGCTGTTGTGGGTTGCTCTTTGGCGTTTTCATATAGCTACAACAACAACAATACATAGTGGCGGCAGCAGCAGGCAAACAAAATGTTGATGATGAGGCCGAGGCGCAGCGACAATGGTGCGACACGATCAGCAGCGGGTGGGTAGTCGTCGTCGTAGTTGAGCTGTTGTCTTGTTTTTTTTTTTTTTTCTGTTATTTTTCTTCTTTTTTTTTTGGGTTGTTGTGGTGGAATTGAGAGTTGGGTTTTTTGGGTTGATTGCCTGACGCCGAAATTCGCTCGAGCAGTCTACAGGAATTTTTCATCGCGTTCGGAGGTGGTTGAATGTTGTAATATATTATTGATTTAGAGTGATTAAAATTGTGATTAAAGAAGTGAAATAAGTGCGTGCAAATTTATAAAAGCATTTTTGTATAAACAAAATACATAACAACAAAAAGTGATCAGTTAAATAAAACGGAATCTCCGTTGAAAGTGAACTCTATCAAAGAGTGTGTTTACAATTACAGTAAAAGAGATTTATGCTTGGCGACAATAATAAAGGTAAGATCACCAAAGTACCTATTTGGGGGCGGTTTAAGTTAAATAACTGTAAAGAAATTAGTGTAAATAACACATAAACAAAAGAAAAAGACTTTTAATGTTACATCAATGCGTTTCATTGTCATTGTCCTACTTTTATTTTATATATACGGCCCCCCTGGGTAGAATGGAAATCCTTTTGCTTTTTCTCCCCAAAATTGCACATGCCGTTGTTATTGCTCTCACACATACACAAGCACGTACACACTTGTATATAAAAAAAAGAAGAAGAAACTCGTCATAATTACATCCTCAACCACATGGAGGGTACAAAAGTAGTATAAGCGTAATATACAGTCGTGTCGTCCAGAAGACCGAACCGAAACGAAACCTAAAGATTGTTTTGTTCTGTTTCCTTTGCCCCATTTTTTATTTTTGCGGTATTTTGTGTGATGTGTGTTTTTTTTTGTATGTTAATATGTGTTTGAAAATGAAGAAAACAGGGTGGTTGAGTAGGTAAAATGTAGGGTCGAGTTGAGCAGGTGATGCGAATCAACTTGTCATTTTATTTTTTTTTTCATGACAATGGAAAAGGGATAAGGGAGGAAAGAAGTAAGTGAGGGGAGATAAGTGGAGTTTAGTGGGAGATCAAAAATTGAGATTTGTTTGAATAAAGCTTAAAATAAAATCTTATTTGCGAAAAGCGTTTTCATGATTTATATCCAACCGCCGATAATTCAATAAGCTTTAAGTAATCGATCATTCAATGCTTAATCATTTTTTTTTTTATAATTCACACGCAAATGAAGACCGTCAAAGCAGCTTAATTTTTAAAACATACAATAAAAAGTATGGATTTCATAGTTTAGTGTTTAGTTTAGTGGGGTCTAATCTTCTAGATTTGAAGCAAGGGCTACACGCACTTGCACACACGCCTTTTCAGTCTAAGAGCCGATAGCAAATTTTGGAAGGGGATGTATAACCAAAATCTAAGTACAAGGGTTTATTGGTACCTATCGTGGTATCATAAACCAAAGTCTTGCAGGGTTTTTTTTTTTATCTGCCTTTGGGAGGGGTGGGGGGGTTAAAAAGAGCCAGTTTCTCTATTTTATCGTCAGGATTATAACCACTTTAGTTTATTATTTAAAAAAAAAAATAAATAACATGCTCTATCGTTTTTCCTAACCATAAACACCTCGTTATGATGGTCCGATAAATAGAACTCGAGAGAGGTAGGTATGCCTAACAATTTTATGCGAACCTTATTACCTACCCCTTTTTCAGGGATTTCAAACAAAACAAAAATCAACAAAATACTTGTAAAGTCTCAAAGAAAACCTTAAAAAGCGAATATCATGGGTCCTATTGATCGGACCATCAAGATAAAAGTCTTTAGACTTGGAAAAATAACAGAGCATAAAAGTGAATCGAAGTGTTAATGAACGTAACACATCAATAGAAAACCAAGCTGGTTATTAAAAACTGAATTCACCCCTTCCAGAAAACTCGTTTTTGAGGCCTGGCTCGCCCTGAACTCTCCTCTTGAAGTACATCTTAACTGTCAAAATAACATCGCGATATGAGTTTTGAATTATTTGTTATATTGTTAATTCTGCAGCTTCAGGTAATTGAATAGAAATAGAAAATTGAAACTGTGTTTACTTTTGTTAATTTTTTAAATTTACATATTGGGGCACATTCATAGATGTTGTTGAAGCTGTTGCTAGGAAAAACTGGAGCTTACCTGATGATCTTTTAATAAGAAAAACCCCAAATTTTCCTAGCAATAGCTTAAACAACATCTATGAAAATGGCCCAGTAGTACTTACCCAACACAATTGACAGTCCTGAGATGTTTTTGAGCATGGGGTTATCAATACAACCTTGGTCAACCTTGGGTAAAGTACCTTCATATAACACTGACATCTAAAAATGTCAAAAAAGGTCTGTTTACCTAGTTTTTTGAAAGAACTGTCACTTTGTAGGCATTTATTTTAAAAAAATATATAAGCATGATATTTGTAAAAAAGTTTTTAAAACTTATAAGAAGTTACTTAACTGCTTTTAAATTATCAAATTGTTAACTTGTTTCATGCTAAGCACTAAGCTGTTTCAAGTGTTAGGCCATAATCACTCAAAAATTATTACGTGTGTTGTAATGAATCTGTTATGCACAGAAAATAACAGTAAAGATCAAAAAAGTACAGAATCGTGTGTTCCATGAGTAAAATTCTTGCCTCAAACTGTTCTACATTCTGTCACTTTGTGTTGCATGAAGTTCTTCAGAACATTTTAGTAAGTTTTTCCTGCCCTTACTTATGAAATGGAGAAAGTAAGCGAGAAATGTCAAAGCACCAAATTTGTTTGGGAGAATATAAGCAAATATTTATCACAGAAGTATTTTCATATATTTTTGAGCTAAACGTGAAGAAAAAAACTTAAAAGAATATATAAATTATTGTGACTTGATATTAAATTTGAATTGAAAATTAATGCAAACAAATAACAATTCAGACATTTTTAAATTTGAAACTTCTCCGCCGATAGGCAACTGTCAATCCCGTCTACACAGCTGCACTTTTCTATTCTTTTTTGATCTTACAGTTTTCGAACTGTTCTCTACTGTTTTAATCTAGTTTTTCCTCATTAGGCGTTTTTCTTTTGATTTCAGAATAGAGCTCTGAACAGAGTTCGAGCATGTCGAGCATGTTCTTAACTTCATCTGAACAAGTGTGTTCTGAGCGCTCTGAACTATTTTGAAACACACCTGAACAATAGCTGTCAAAAGCAATGTGTTCAGCATTCAGTGTTCCCAGATTGGTGGTTTTTCCAACCAAAATGGTTGGAAAAAATGCCTTTGGTGGGAAAAATGGTGGGAAAATATTCATAGTGGGATTTATGGTGGGAAAATTTTTCAATGGTCTCTCTTTTGGTGGAAAAACCACAATTCACTAAACCTGCCTATCTTCGAATTTTATGACCTATAATGATTTGGTTCAAAAAAACAGAAACTTTAAACAATCATTTTTGTTGGGAATACCACACAAATGAGGTACCAAAAATCATTGACCTTGACAAAATTAAAAAATATCTCAAAATTCATAAAAATCAATGGCTGACCAATGATTGAAAATTACTAGCTGACCTTTTACGGTTGACCCTTTTTGACCTTTCAAGTGAGATGCCAACATTTTTTTTGTAACCTTAAAACGAACTTTAAAAATTCATAAGAAAAACTTTGGCTGACCAATTATTGAAAATATTTGATCTTATCATGATCTAATGATCTTTCGGATCGGTATACATTTTTTATGAATATTCCAAAAATGAGGTGTCAAAAATCGTACGTGACCTTAAGAAACTTAAGTCCTGGTTACAAGTTTTCTAGGGCTGACTAATTTCTAGGACAAGTTAACTTTACTGACCAATTAGATGACATACTTTTTTTGCGAAAGTACCAAGAGTGCAGAGCCAACATTCTTCTTTTTTTATATTTAGGAAATATTTGTAGCAGAAAAGGTTATGGTGGTTTTTTTTTTCCTTCCAGTACAAAAATGGTGGGATTTTTTTTGGAATTTGGTGGTATTCTAGAAATCTCATCTGGCATCACTGTCAGCATTGAACTCTGTCGGCTCAGTTATTTTCTTCTGAGCTCATAGAGCGCGCTCTGAACAAACTCCGAATACGCTCAGAACGAAAAAAGAAACACAAATGTATAGCTCTGAGCGCTCAGCTAAAAAAGAAACACAATTTTTTGTTTGACAGTTCAGGCTCTGCTCTGAACTAAAAAAGAAAAATGTCTATTGAACACAGCTACTAACATTTTATGCCTGTTTTGTAACGTGGCATTTTCACCAAGTTTCCCAAACTTGTTTTTTTTTCTTCTATGGTTTCTGACAGCAAACTATGAAAATTTGTAAGAAATCTCACGTTAACAAACACACCTTTTTATTCAAGATCACTAAATTCATATATGACACTTTGACATCCACAAAATGTCAAAAAAGGTCTGTTTACCTAGTTTCCATGAATAGTCTCTTTATTTTTGCAAAAACTGTCACCTTTTAGGCACGGTATTTGTTAGAAAGAATTTAAAACTAGGAAGAAGTTACCTAGTTACCTGCAAACTCAAAAAATAAAACTTTAATAACAAATCTATGCTTTTTCAATCGGAAATGGTACAGTTTCTTAAATAGGTATAGGTACCTATATTCGCTAAGAAGAAGAAGACACTACTAAGTATACTATAGGTACCCATTAATCTGGAACTCATAATGCTTAATCATTTTAGTATGGTAGGTACTTCTAACAAGTGTCAAAAATCATTATTTAAGAAATAATTTATACAAGTCACCCTGTTTCCTAGTATTCCAAGGTGAAACATCCGCTCATGAGATGATGTATGTATTTGTGTTTCTCTTCCCACTCCCACAACATTATTTTTTTTTTAAGCAAATGCTTGGTTCTTCTAGTCTTCCCGCCTCAGTTTCTTCTTCAGCTTGTTCTGCACACACATGTTGAATGTTGCTTGCTGGCTACCTAGCTACCTATACATCTCGATGTTTTTTTTTGTTGCTACAATACGCTTGTAAATTTGCTGCCCTTCTCGATGGGGTGGAAAAACATGGTGTACACAGGCACACACACATTCTTATAATGCTGCATGCACTTCATCACATAGCCAGTCGCACATCCCTTTTCCAGTGGGTGTTTTTTTTTTCAAGTGCCTGTTTTGGTGGCATGAAACGATCGTATCGACAAGAGCATAGGGGAATCTTTTTAACTGTGGGTTTATATTTTTAGGTACAACGCATTACTCACTCCATAGGGGTGAAAGAAGAACAAATTTAATATTATTTTTCCGTTGCATGTGAAGAGTGGATGTGAACCCAAAAATAATCCCTCTGCGCCCACTTTCCTCCTCATATGGTGGTGAAAAGAAGGTATTCTTCTCCTTCTTTACATTTTTGTTTTCTTATTTTTTTTGTCGGTTTGTCGGTTTAGCCTTCTCGTCCCTTTTCTCAGAAATCGCCTTGTGTCCATATGACGGCGAGGTGGCGGCGGCAGCACAGCACGTTAATGGAAGACTCACATTAATGGCAATTTGGGAAAGAAAAAAAAAACACGTTTCCCCTTTGTAGACGATGCGTGTATTTACTATCCCAATTCCCAAGATCCGACTGTTGCTCATCGTCTTCGTCATCGTTGTAGTCGTCGGGCTAAATAAATGGGGTTGAAGTGCAGAGACTGTTGTTTGATCTTTTTCATGCTTGTGTCCTGAATATTTTTTTTTTCTGCGCGCAAGCAGGTAGGACGGTAGGTAAGTTTGGGCAGGTAAATTGTTATGGAATCGTTGCGGTTCATTTAGTCATCATGTGTAATATAGCCCGATCATCCTAGACAAAATTTGACTATATATCAAAGTTAAATGAAGTACAAAATGTTTTGATGCAGTTTTGTTCCAATGATAGATAAGAATATAAAACCACAGTTTTACACCAAAATTTGTAATGGCGTCTAGGGTAAAATGGGGTAAAACTGAAAAAGGGCCAATTCTAAACGGGAGTTTCTAGAATTTTGTTTTGTTTTTCTGTCGATAGATGTTAAAAATATAAGAAAGTTATGCATATATTTTAAAATTCTTAAAAAATTTTTGAAGGAGTTATGATGGTTTAAAAGTTGAAAACAAGAAAATAGTTATTTATAAAATAATTCACCAAAAATCAGAAGTTCAACCGATTTTGATTAAATTTCTATTTTTAGAAAGATAATAAGAAAAAAAATTAACCATATTTAAGGATATTTTGATGCTCCTTTTTTACAATTTTTCTTGATTTTTTTTAAAAACATGCTTTTTTAGTGTCAATTTTTGACACATTTTTGCCTATATCTTTCTAAGGGGGCGGTCTAAAAACTTCAAATTTTCACAGCACATACATAATGTTGATTTAAATTTTTGAGCAAAATTTTGATTTTTCAAAATACCGTTAAACAGAGATATTTACATTTTACAGTTAGTTTAAAAAACACATCATATGTCTGGAGTTTATGAATACATAACTTTTGTTTTTTTTTTAGTTAAAAAGTTTAATATCTTTTTGTTATTCAAATATATAATACATAACTGTACATGCTATACAAGCTTCACAAATCAAGTCGAAAATCGAAAAAAATATCACCTATTTTACTGTCTTTTAAGGGTAATAACCGAAAATAGTAATAATAAAAGATTATAACGGTTGATTTTTCGTGAAAATTTTGTCTTTCCAAAACTTAGGTATTTGCATTTAACAGTTACTTTGAAGACAACTCATAACTCTGGAATTCAGTAGCGTATACAATGAATTTTTTAAAGAATCAACTTCGATGCGGGGGGGGTTTTAGTCCATATAGCCCCCACCCCTCCCTTTGAGTTTTTTAAATCACCTGTGGGGAAGGGATTGGGTCCATATAGCCCCGGGGCTTTTGTCCATATAGCCCGGGGGGGCTTTAGTCCATATACCCCCCCCTGTATACGCTACTGCATTCCAGAGTTATGAGTTGTCTTCAAACTAACTGTTAAATGCAAATACCTAAGTTTTGGAAAGACAAAATTTTCACGAAAAATCAACCGTTATAATCTTTTATTATTATTATTTTTGGTTATTACCCTTAAAAGACAGTAAAATAGGTGATATTTTTTTCGATTTTCGACTCGATTTGTGAAGCTTGTATAGCATGTACAGTTATGTATTATATATTTGAATAACAAAAAGATATTAAACTTTTTAACTAAAAAAAAAAACAAAAGTTATGTATTCATAAACTCCAGACATATGATGTGTTTTTTAAACTAACTGTAAAATGTAAATATCTCTGTTTAACGGTATTTTGAAAAATCAAAATTTTGCTCAAAAATTTAAATCAACATTATGTATGTGCTGTGAAAATTTGAAGTTTTTAGACCGCCCCCTTAGAAAGATATAGGCAAAAATGTGTCAAAAATTGACACTAAAAAGGCATGTTTAAAAAAAAAAAAAACAAGAAAAATTGTAAAAAAGGAGCATCAAAATATCCTTAAATATGGTTAATTTTTTTTCTTATTATCTTTCTAAAAATAGAAATTTAATCAAAATCGGTTGAACTTCAGATTTTTGGTGAATTATTTTATAAATAACTATTTTCTTGTTTTCAACTTTTAAACCATCATAACTCCTTCAAAAAATTTTTAAGAATTTTAAAATATATGCATAACTTTCTTATATTTTTAACATCTACCGACAGAAAAACAAAACAAAATTCTAGAAACTCCCGTTTAGAATTGGCCCTTTTTCAGTTTTACCCCATTTTACCCTAGACGCCATTACAAATTTTGGTGTAAAACTGTGGTTTTATATTTTTATCTATCATTGGAACAAAACTGCATCAAAACATTTTGTACTTCATTTAACTTTGATTGAATTCCTAGATTTATCGGGCTATAGGTACGTGGGATCATTTAAACTTCTTAAATTTTTTTCTTCTTTTGGGTGAATATAAAGTCATTTAAAACAGGTTGGGATAGGAAGTTGGGATTGCAATATTGTGTTGCGAGTGGGACACCATTGTTTGTTCCTAAAAAAAAAAATTTGTTCATGAAATCTGTGTGAACATTTTACAACCCCTATCTTTACCTAAGTACATTGATATTTGGTTTGAAAAAATCATTAATGTTATTTCTTACTTTATGGCTCCATAAAGGATTTAGGTAGTATAAATATGGTTGTATAAAGTGTAAAGGGTCTTTAAAGGTTCACGAAAACGAATAGGTACCTATCTACAGGAACTATAGTCGTAGCTGCACGTAGTTACGTAGATATATAGGTACCTAGTTCTTTATATCGTTCCTTCTTGTGTGTGAAGGTTGTGAGTTGTTTTTCCATAATAGGTATTCAATTCATTGAGGTTTAAATTAATCATGCATAACTGAACTAGTGGGTTGTGGGTATTTTAAAATGACGTGGTCACTTAGCTGCCCACGTAACAAGGTGTTTTAAAAAAAAAACATTCGGAGGATTTCAACCTATACCTTCCTATGTAACATTTCCCACATTTTCTATTAAAAAAGTAAATGACTTAATTGAAACAAGTCAAATTTTATTATTTTAGTTTAGATTTTTTCTGTATGTACCTAGCCTAACCTAACCTTTCTTTGGTATTGGTAACAAGATACATACACGCCTATTACCTACCTACCTACCTTCTTGAGAATCGAAGTGGTCAACTACACTCTCAAAGCAAATGTCATCAAGTGGTAGGTGTGTTTAGTTACGTCAAATTTCTTGCAAATTTTCACCATTTGCTGTCAGAAACCATAGGAGAAAAAACCCAAGTTTGGGAAACTTGGTAAAAATTTCACATTACCAATAGGGGGCTTAACATGGAACAACATGGTGGGACAACATTAGTTGATGGAAACGCAACAAGTTTTCAAAATATTTTGAAAACCATAGAATAAAGTTGGATAAGTTGCGTTAAAATGATCAAACATCGATGGTTGTCAAACAATGTTGCGCAAGATGTTGTTCCATCTAAACCCCCTAATCAGGCATGGTACCAATACGGATGTGAAAAGAATGTTCAAACCCAGAATTAAACTTTATTTACATGTCAGATGGTTCATCAGTGTTTCCCCCTAGTGAAAGTTAAAGCAATTTTGGCGAAACTTGGCAGAAGTTTCAAGATAATGTAGGTACCAAATAGAATTCAAATTAAAAGTTTTTGCGACCTTTAGTCCAAATGCGTAAATGGTCGCAAAAACTTTTAATTTGAATTATATTCAATAGTCCACAAAACATAAACAAAAATAATTTTCTATTATTTGAGTTTTTCTTCATTCTGGTACCAAATAGACATACTTTGCCTGTTTGGTATCTTACGGGTCGCCAAGTTCCGCAGACTTGGGTATTTGGCCTATTGTATGTACGTGTTGACAGCAAATTATGAAAAATTGCAAAAAGTTTCACGTTACCAAAAACACCTTATGTCAAACAGTCAAGCCTATCAGTTCTTAACTAGTAGATATGTACCTTTAGGTCTGGCGCCCACAAGGCAACTTTTATCTGCTCGCCCCAGCAACTTGTTGTTGCTCCCGATTCAAATACACTGGGTTATATGGGAGAGCGCCCATTAGGCAATAAAGATGCCGGCAACTTTAAGTTGCTCGAAGTTGCTCGGGGAACTTTTTGCCAGAAACTTTAAGTTGCAAGCCCCCGCCAACTGACAACAACTTTTGCTGCCGGCAACTTTATCTGTCAAAGATATGGCCGTGTTCAACTTTTTGAATGCTCTTAGTTGCCAGCTAGAATACAGAAAGTATAATGTCTGTTCGCGTACCTCCTAAAACTACGAATTTAGCCTAAAGTTCTGTCAAAATTCATTCAAACAAAATAAAATTTGAAGGAATTCGTAGCTTTGGGAAGTAAATGAACAGACATAATGTATGCAGGTATGTACAGCAACAGCAGCATTGCCAAAATCAAACAAAAATCTCTGAACTGATCCAAAATTAAATAATTTTCTTTTTTTCATTTATATTTTATTTACGACGCATTGACGTCGACAATCAGACACGAATTAAACCAAAATGGAGATTCAACAAAAAAAAAAAATACAAAAAAAAAAAAGTCAAAGTCCAAAAAGTTGTTTGGAACTTTAGTTGCTTGGAGTTGCTGGCAATTCCGAGCAATTAAAAGTTGCCGGCAACTAACTTGCCCAGTAGGTGCCAGGTGCTGGACAAGTTGGCCAACTTTTAACTTTTGCTTGCAACTTTTTTGACGTTTCAACATTCCAAGCGAAACCGAATGTTTACATGTGGGTTAAAGTGATTTTTAAACTCTTTTCAATCTCTCATAAAGACGTAAAGCTATTTTAGCTTCTTTTTCATAATTTTCCAGTTTTATTTTAGTTTTTATTTTTAATTTCGATACTGAAATGTCAGAAAGCTGTACAGCTACATTGTGGGCGCGTAAGAAACTATTGCGTACGACACTTTTTGACAGCTATTCCAGCTGCAGTTTCTAACGCGGCCCTATAGATCGTTTAGCATTTACGCTCACATGGGTCTAGCAAGGGTTACTTTTGAGACTCTCTAGTGCCTTGCCAGCTATACAACCTTTTTCATCGAACATAAAAACAAAAAGTAGTCCTATTTGAAAAACACCAAAGCGAAAATCTCAAAAAAAAAAACAGAATTCTCTCGCCAGGATGAGTTTAGGTTTTTTAAAAAACGCTTTGCAACCACCTCCGGTTGACTTCAGAGCGTTACTTGAGAAGCTGTTTCTCAAAGGTTGATAATGTTCCGAGGCTTCTTGCTGGAGTTTCGAGATCGTGCAGTATTTGATATAGTTGCAGCTGAGTTGCTAAGCAGACAAAGAAAAGTTTGATAGGACAAGTCTATTCCTCAAATGCATTTAGCAAATACCATTACTGCATACAAGTATCTTCAATATCTTTAAGATATTTATCCTTGGAAACAATTTTAATAGTAGGTATTGCGAAAAATGCCAAGAAAACTCATTAAAGTGAAATCTTAAAAAAGTTGTTGATAATGTTGATCATCAGGTAGTGGTACCTAACCTACCTACATTGTTAAATACTGAAACATTACGCATCCCAAAATAAAAACAAGATAACCAATGTAGGTGCAGATTTTTTTCTCTTTCAACACAAGATCACCTTTATATTATCTTTCTTTCTATACTGCCACGCAGTTAAGCTTCAAAATAAGACCTTAAAAATCTGAATAATCGATTCACCTAAATGAAGAAGAAGACAACAGAAAAAAAAACAAATAACAAAACACCCAACCCAGCCACAACCCATAAATCTTTTTCACAAAAAAAATCACACACCCAAGATCCAACAACAACAACTACCTATACAGAATACAGCAGCATCAACTAGGCTCAAAATGCTGAATCCAATGCGGGCTGATGATGGTGATGTGCTGTATTTGCTATACGGGCATGATTAAAAAATGCCTGCGAAATTTCGGAAAACCTGAACTGCTCCTCTGCCTCATTCCCACTGTTAGCACCCGCTGTTCGTCCCAATCAAGCAATCTTTAACGTCCCACACCCCATTTATGTTTGGTATGCGCGCCTATCGCCACCCACCACAATAAAAAGTTAAAAAAAAAAAAAACTGGTCAATGTGACCACGATCGACGACCGACGACGACAACAACGACTACGGTGGCGACGACGACACACCGAGGAACCTTTCACTCGTATATAGTATGCGCATGTTTCCTAATCACCCTGTGTGTGTCACCACCAGAGAAGATGAAGAAGAGATTTGCTTTAATCAGCAAAAGGGAAAACACCAACAAAAACGGCCCCATACAAAAAAACGCGGCTAAAAGCATCGCCATTGCCAGTCGCCACGCTGAAGATCGTCATGTGTCGTTGTCACTCTGCTCCAAGGGACCAGCTAAAGTGGGAGGGCGACAAAAAGTGTTGACTGACTGACCATCTCGTCCACCCGGCCGGCGACCCAACTGACGGTTAGACTGGTTATTAATTTTTTTTGTTGTTTCGTTAATTTGTTTTTGCGGTGGGTCGGAAGCAGTGGCGCTGGTGGTGGTGGATTCTATGGAAACTGGGGAGCCTATTTACAACCCACTCTGTAGTCTGTATAATTAGTGAACGGACTGGCGGGTGTTGGGCGTGTGAGAGCGTGCATGTGTGTTGGACGATTATACACATTATTGTTTTGTGCTTTTTTTTCGAGACGAACTTTATTCCTCAATAAACGTTTTTTTTTTGTATTTTTGATTAAAATGTGTTCGCTGCTTGATTTGCGTTTTTTCTTTCATATTAATTTTTTATGAGAGTGCGATCTCGAGAGTTTGGCCATTAACGGCCCCCATCGCCTAGCTGGTGCTATCACATGGGCTAAAAACAAATAATATACATTGTATCTATGTACCTACATATTATATACATACCACAGATTCGCATCGTACCTACACAAGACGTTCGATCTTCGATTTCGTCGACGATGGACCGACAGTACAAGCGTACAAATGTAGAGATTGTCATAACACACCACACACATCATGCTAGACTTGGCGATCAATGTCAACGGCAAAAACGATCTACGTCGGTCGCCCCAAGAAGATGGGGGAGGCAGAGAAGAGTTGCCATATTGACTGCATTGTCATTTAAAAGACAAATAAACAAAACTTAAATACCGTCTGAAGTAAATTGATATTTTATTGCGGGTTAACCGAGACATTTTAAAATGTTTGTTATTTTAAGGGTACGATTGCAGTCATAAAATTACAAGAAATATCCTTTACCTAGTCAAAAATACTTATGTATTAAAAAATAATAATAATATGGAAAGTAAACAAATAATGTTTGGTATTTATGAATATCGTTTAGGAGTAAACTCAAGTGATCTCACTTGGCATTAAAAGTGCCTGGCCGAGTGGGGCTATAAAATAAGAATACCATTAAAATTAGGTTCAAATTCTCTTTAAGTTTAGTGTCTTATGTCCGACATCAAGAATAGTTTTTTCAAATTTCTGAATTTTTTGTAACTTGCCATAAGAAAGTGGACTTTTTAATCGTTTTGTATAAGAACTGCTCAGTGAGAACTAAGTCCCTCAGTAGACTGCACCAAAATTGACACATGCATTTCTCAAAATTACGTAAATTTTAATCTCGATACGTTCATGGTTTTGGTTCTCTTTTGACACGTACTAACAAATGTACAATATAAGGTTTGTTTGTTTGTTAACGTGAAATTTCTTGCAAATTTTCACAAATTTTTACAATTTGCTGTCAGAAACCATAGGAGAAAAAACCCAAGTTTGGGAACCTTGGTAAAATATTTCACGTTACCAAGCAGGCATATACCTAGCTTAATTTTTGGGAAACACATTTTGCTGAATTAGGTTTACACTTTATTCTCACCGGAAGAAATTTCAAAATTACCAATGAAATTGGAATCAGAGCTTTTCGAATTACCTAATTATGAAACACACTTGAGCACTCAATTGCCATATTATGCCTGTTTGGTAACGTGAAATTTTTACCATTTTTCCCAAACTACTCAACTTTTACTCCATCTTATCGGTAATTTTGATTTGAGCTTATAGAGAACTATCAAAGCTAGCTCTGATTGAAAAAAGAAACACAAGTTGATCACTCTGATGTGCCTGAGCTTAAAAAGCAAGACAGATTAGGCGGAAGCTGTCGGAAGCTAAT
The DNA here is from genome assembly GCA_963921185.1 of Dasysyrphus tricinctus. Lineage (NCBI taxonomy): Eukaryota > Metazoa > Arthropoda > Insecta > Diptera > Syrphidae > Dasysyrphus > Dasysyrphus tricinctus. The sequence continues at coordinate 76,748,319 of OY992533.1, forward strand.
GTAAAAACCGACCGAAAAGTAGCTCTCCGAAACGTCAATTTCACAAGTGACCCATAATGTACTTAAGTGGTTGGAAGTGAAAAAAAAAATAAATAATTGTTTATTCAATGTTTATTTTCTCATACTTATTCACAGCACAGAGTGATATGTTTTTAATTATTTATTTTGCGAAACCACTAAAATTCGATGTGATATAAATTAGTTAAAAGAAAATTTCAGATTTGACTTCACTCATTCAAAAAAAAAAGTTGAAAACTATGCACCAAGCGCCAAGTTCTTGTTAGTTTGCTTCCACCATTTTGATTTTGCATTCGCCCACTTACGAAAGAGCGGTCGTTGAGCGCTCTCACGTCCGACGGCAAAAGTTAACGAAAACTAAACGAAAAGTTCCACTTCGCAAATATGTGCGCGTCATGTAAATTTCTTGTTTTCGCTCGGTTTCGACCACCACTTAAGTTGGCTTCCGACTATTCTAGTTCTACCTTTACTCTGAGCTCAAAAAGAAAAACGCCTTATGAAATCTTAGACGGACAGCATAACTTACCATTTCTTTATTCTTGGGCCAGTTTTTCAGTCCAGGGTTAGCTCTAAGTTAAAATAGAGTTAGCTAATCCTGAAAATAAATTAACCGCGAGTAAACTCAGGAACAGTTTTTCGGTAGAGGATTAATTTTATCTTTTAGCTGTCAAAAATTTTGGGCCAACGATGTGCGACACTATAGATATCACCCTTTCCCTGAGTTAACTCACCAAATAAGACGATTTAACTCGGAGTTAACTTTCGATAAAAAACACGTTTATGGAGTTAACTCAGGATTAACCCCGAGACTAGGATGATCTCGCATTGAAAAACTGGCCCTTAGAGCTTAATTACACGATTCGTTTTTTCGTTATTTCATCTTTTTGATTGGTACGTACATATGCACATTGAGGTTCATTTATTGGAAAATAGGCAGTAATAATAATTAAAAATATTTTTAAATCACTTCTTGTTCACATGTATAGGTACCTATTTAATTATGAAAAACAATTTTTAAGCTCATCATTTAGAGTTTATAAGCATCCCCTGCCTCTATTCGTTTGTCAAATCATAAACGTCAAATTTCAACCGGAAAATGTCTTAAGTTTTCATTCGTGCTTTCGTTACTTCTTTCTGCCTAAATTTCTACTCTCCTCACCAAATGTGTCAAAAAGACGAAACACGAAACAACCGAATAAAAAAAACAAATCGTGTTATCAAGCTCACCTCTGTTCTCTGTTCGTTTACTTCCCTAAACTGCCCATTTCTACCAATTTTAATTCAAAATCCTGTCAAAGTTCACATGAAAGAAATTAAATTGGTTGAAATGGGCAGTTTTGGGAAGTGAACGAACAGACATAGGTACCTATTATAAAAGAATTCATTTCCATACATATACATATGTATCTTTCTCTATCTCTTCATGATAGGTCTGTGCGCGTACTTCCCAAAACTGCCAATTTCTACCCATTTTAGTCCAGTTCTGTCAAAGTTCATATAAAAAAACTGATATTGACAGAACTTTGGACTAAAATGGGCTGTTTTGGGTAGTACACGAACAGAGGTGATGTAACTCGGCTGATCAGAAATGTCAAGAACCTTATTAACTTTGACAGTTAAATCTTTGGTTAGTTAATTTTAAGCTACCTACAAGAATCGTAGGTTAGGTATGCAAGCAGGTGCCTGCCTATGTATGCACATGTAACTACTCATATGAATTTACAAAGATAAACGTTAAGTTGATGCTTTTGGGATGATATGGAGATAAAAACAACAATCGGAAGATGTATGGCAACCCTATGTCCAATCAAAAGAAAACGACAACCACATGTTTTTATAAAATTATTCGTAGTATTTTTGTTGTTATCGTAGTCGCAGTCTCATAGTTAGATTTTGAGAAACAAAATATGCGAGCTAAACAAAGACCTTTCAAAAATCTCAAGTCCAACCAACACAATCATAACCACCCAAATACCTACCTACCTACCTATACATTATTTACATACCTATCCCAAAATCTTAAAAACCCATCATATCCTATGTATTTACATATGTATTTATCATCATCTGGGGCAAAAACCGGCACCGCACAAAAAAGTGGGTGGATTATGAAAGTGAGGAATAATAAAGAAGAAAAAACAACACACATTTTGACGAAAAAAAATTACAGAACTTGTTTTTATCTCGAGAATACTGTATTAAGGGTGGGTTGCTGCAGATTTTCAATGAAAGGAAGAATAAAATTTAGGTTCCAGAGACAGGCACCACAAGATCACCCATTCAATTTCCCAAAACCCAACAACAGCTCCGTCTACCGTCTCTGCCGACGCGACGGACGCGCCGCAACGCTGCACTATGTCGCTACTCGCTAAAGGGTAGGGAATTACATATCTTTTCTTTCTCATCTTGGTTTTTGGGTGAATTTTTTGTTCATGTTTTTATTTTCGTCGAGTACCTATATTCCCTTTGGTTCACTTCAACAACATGAACATCCTTTCCTTTGGCAAGTCTTGTCCTCCTTTTTAAGAATACAGATTGTTTTTTTTTTTCAATTTTATTTGGCTTGCTTATAAATAGCGCTGTATGATTGTAGTAGTAGAGTGGGTTCGGCAGGTGGTCATATAAGCAGCAGTAACGGCAGGCAGGTAGGTAGGTAGGTTGGTTGAGTATTTGAGTTTCTGCTTTTGGATGATTTGGTTACCTTCAACCCAAAAGACAACTACTTTATGATCTCATGGCTTTGGCCTTCGCTTCGGAAAGTTTCACCACCATCGCACATCGTCGGTCGGTCTTCGTCGTCATACCTACATAGTTTTTGTCGTTGTCATGTCAAGTCAGTCGGCTGGTGTGTGGTGTTGTTGTTTTGCCCATCTTTAATGTAAGTAATTTAGACGATGAGGCGGAGAAGGTTGAAATAGGAGAATGGAAAATCCCAAAAATCCCCTAACAAACGGTCTGTTCTACACCTAACACCACCACCGCGTCGGCGGATGTACGTTGATGCTGCTGGTGGTACACTATACCTACCTTAACCAATACCAAAAACAAATTCAATATAGCTGCTATGATGAGGTTCAGTGGACCTGTTGATGTTGAATAGTAGAAATTTTAAATGAGGGCGGCTAAACGCTGATTGAGTGTGTATGCGTAGGCAGGCAGGCAAGTGTGGGTGAGGTAAGGATTTAAAGGCGAGGAATTTTTAAGTAGCATTTTCTAAACAGTGGCGTACTTAGGGTAGAGTCGCCTGATTTCGAACACTTTTAAAAAAAAGCTTATGATCTGTGTTATTTCTCACATTTTCAACTTTTATAAACGCAGAACAATTCATGTGTTATTCCTTTAAACCTTGAAGTCCTATCAACTAGTCAAATTTCATCCTAAAGTTAAAAAAAACTTAAATAAGAGGCTTTAAGAAATCCAGTAATTTCAAGTTTTTGTTAAAAAAAAACTACTGGAAGTGTTCTGGGAAACTGTGATTTTTGGTGTGAAAATTAAACTTAATGCCTGTTTTAACGCGTTTTCTTGTTAGATAATACCTAGTTATTTTATTTATGTAACTTCAAGTTTTAACTTAAAGCTTAATAATTTATTAATAAATTGACTGTTCGAACATAGGAAACCAAATTTGTTAGAGTTGCCTGTACGGACCCTAGTGTTCGAATATAGGCAACTCCGTCAAAATTGCTTTATTTCGTTCAGGCAATAAATATTATAGAAAATTAAATTTTGTTAACGGGTTTGCGCAAGAACACTTAGAGGAACGTTGGGTCTAGTATTCGAACACCTTTTTCTTTTTTCTTCCAGTGTTCGATTCAAGGAAACTCATGTAATTGCTAGCTTCCTTTGTTCGAACATTTTTTGAATTGTGTTCAAACTAAGAATCCGTTAAACTGTTTTTTGTTTTTTTACATTTTTAAAAGAATTAAAAAAAAAAAAACAAATTAACAAACACAATTTGTTTAATAAAACTGAGAGAAAATTACTTCTATGATTTTTTTTGGTTGAAACTATGTACGAAATCTTGTGTTCGAAATAAGGAAACTCTCTGTTCGGGCTTAGGAAACTAGCTTTCGACTACTGGAATAAGGCTTTTTTCAGCTTTTGTTTTTTTATAAAAAAAAGTAGGTAGTTAAAGTTACTAGAAAAACCCTAAGAGTTACAACAATTGTGTTTAAGCTGCCAAATAATTTTACATCACATATATTTACGTTGAATGGTTTCCTCACAGTCAACGATTACTTTATGAAACACTCAGTGTTTGACTACTGGGGACATGACCCTACTTGTTTTCGAGACCACCAAGGTACAGTCTGGGCGCGATTTCTTATTTTCTTGATTTTGTAAGCTCGGCAGAACGATGTTTGTTTATAATAGGTCTGTTCGTGTAGGTACTTCCAAAAACTGCCAATTTGTACACATTTGATATTGACAGAACTTTGGACTAAAATGGGCTGTTTTGGGTAGTACACGACCGAAATTTCACGTTGCCAAACACATCTATTATGCCTGTTTGGAAAAGTTAAATTTTCTCTAAGTTTCCCAAACTTGAGTTGTTTCTACTATGGTTTCTGACAGCAAATTGTGAAAATTTGCAAGAAATTTCATGTTAACAAACACACCTATTATCAAACACAATATGACCGTTTGGTAACTTGAGATTTTCAACAAGTTTCCCAAACTTAGGTTTTTTCTCATATGGTTTCTGACAGCAAATTTTGAAATTTTGCAACAAATTTCATGTTAAAAAAAAACACCTAATAGGTTCGTTCGTTGAAGTTTACCCAGGATTGACCCAGGTTTTCTTGACAACCCCAAGAATTGTCTTAAACCTTTGTTTTTCGGTTCTCAATAAACACCGAAGTGTCAAAGTCAATAATGTTTTTGAGAAAGAAACAAAATTTGTTTAAAAAATTAATAAAAAAATCATAAATTTCATTTTCTATGTTCTATTTATTATTAAAGTACCTAAATAAAAATTAGTTTAAACTGTTAAATTAAGCATTTTTATATGTTCTACGCGACCAACTAGATATTTTCTGCGAACTGCCAAACACTTACTCGCCATCCACAACATCATGACGCATTCCACAAATCTGCGAGTGAAAAATTCGCTCGAATTTAACCTCAAATTTCTTTTTAGCACCCATTTTGCTGGTTTATTTTGTATGACAATTCGCGTTTGTTGGCGACCACTCAAGTGAAATAAATGTCAAATCTCGCGACCATTCGCAATTCGCAGCTCATATGAAAGGCACTTACAAATACAAACCTAAGCAATTTGCTCATCAACTGGCATGGAATTTTGGAAGCCAGTAGTGAAGGAAGTTGGAAGACAAGCAAGTGGAATGCAAGTGGGGGGCAAGTGGAATGTATATTACGAATTTGACAGGCAGTGTATGTACCCAGGGTAAGAAATCAATCCAAAAATATTTCGAATAGGGGGGCTAACATGGAACAACATGGTTGGACAACATTGCTTGATGGAATCGGAACAGTTTTCAAAATGTTTTGAAAACCATACAACAAACATGGTTGGCTTTGGGTTTAAATGATCAAACATCAATGGTTGTCAAGCAATGTTGGACAACTCAGTTGAGTTGAGATGTTTGTCCTGCCTAAAACATGAGCGCTTAATACTACGTTTTCATTATACTACGTTTTCATTAGAGCTGAAATGAGGTAATTTCGCAAATCACAGAAAAAGTGTTTTCATTTGTAATTTGGTAATTTCGTTTGACAGCTCATTTCATTTTTAAGTTTCAACTGACTGTTAATCGCTTTTTGTTGTTGTTTTCTTTTGTCACCTTCCATTGCGCTTTGACATTTTCATACAAAACCAATTCAGAGCTCTTCAAACTGTGGCTAATTGGGTGTGTTCGTTAGGTTTTGACTTAATTTCCAACTTAATTTCGTGGAAATTTGGTTGAAATTATCTCATTTCGAAATGTGAGATGATTTCGTATTCGATACGAAATGAATATATGAATTCACATACATGCACAAAAATAAGAGCGAGTAGTATGTAATGTCATTTCAACCCAGGTTTTCATGCAAGATTTCGACTCAACTAGACTGGTCGAGTGGAGTCGAGTTTAAAAGTTGGATTTTTTGTCTGTCCGCGTTTTCTGCATGAAAACGTAGTATATGTCCCCTTTCACATGAAGAAACATGTTGCTGGAGATTTTTTTGACGTTTTCTTTTAATCTTCTTAAAAATCTCTTGTACCTTTCATACGAGGAAACAAATCTCCAGGCAATTTTTGAAATTTCCATTGAAAGTCTATTGGTTGAACACACCTAAGCGTAGATGTGAAAGGAAATGTCAAAAAATCTCCTCAAATCCTCGACCGGGAGATTCTGTTCGCCCCTCTTTCCTCCTGCCCTTCTCACCCAGGAACTAAAAGTTGCTGGCAAGAACAAGAGATTTTTAAGGAGATTAAAAGAAAACGTCAAAAAAATCTCCAGCAACTTGTTTCTTCATGTGAAAGGGGACTATGAAAAAGTCAAAGCGCAATAGAAGGAGAAAAAAGAAAACAACAACAAAGAGTGATTAACTGCCAATTGAAATTCAAAAATAAAATGAGCTGTCAAACGAAATTACCAAATTACAAATGATTTGCGAAATAAGTGATTTATCTCCCTTGATCTCTTCTTTGAAACCTGCCTTGGAAAGCTTTTGAATGACCAAAAAGTGCCTATTATTTGTCAATTCAAAATTTACTATTAGGGTCACAAATATGCATTATTCTTAAACATTTTATCTTGTTTGCTCCTGATTTACTTTTCTAGTAAATGCGCTCCTGTTAATTATCTCTTTGTGATAAAATGACGCCGTTTTGTCGGCAGTTGTGGGTGAATACCAAATCTAGGTATCAATACTTGCTTATGAGTTTTAATTCTGGGAATATATCTATATGTATGCCATCGTTTTAGGTACGTACCCTCACCCCCTAAGGATAGGAGTTTCAGAAAAAAGGTTGCCCTTTTCGCCTTGTACTTACTTACCTTCATTTACTTTACATTTGCAATGCATTTCATAACAGATTCTCGTAGTAAACACATCGTTTAATTTATGATTTCTTTTTCGTCCTTTTTATATAAATAGAATACACCGGCTAGCAGTGGGACTAAGCTATATGAAACATGGCAACACTAATACAATCCGCATATGTGGAGGCTGCTTATGAAGATATGTTCAAAGAAATCACACGCAAGCTGTATGGGGAAGAAACCGGAAATGGATTGCATACATTGGGTACACCGGTTGCACAGGTGGCCACAAGTGGACCAACGGCACCAGAAGGCGAGCGTTCTTTTACAAATTTGGTAAGATTGCCTGTAAGTAAACGTAAATTAGAGTTTTTTGTCTGTTGTGTTATTTGCAAATTTTAACGCATTTTAATTCAATACTCTAGATTGACCGTTCAGTTGCACCAACAATTGAATACGAACATAATAATGGCGGTGCCGGAGGTAATGGAAGTGGTGGAGGAGTTGCCGTCCCACCAGACACATCCGCGGCAACAACTAGTGCTGGGAATTTTAAATCTGAAGATCAACTAAGTACTGCATTTGGGTTGGCTGCTCTTATGCAGCAAAATGGATTCACATCGGGTGGGACGATTCTTGGGACACAGACAATACAGAAGACAGTCAATCCATCTACATCGAATAGTAATGTTGTCGGAAATGCGGTTGGTGAAGCCCGATGGACGGGGGCTATTCCTGTTACAGTGTCCGGTGCTGGCGAAGAGATCGTACAATGGCCAACAAGTGGAAAGCTCGGCAGCTACAATGGAACTCTAAAAGCTGCAAAGTAAGTTTTGAACATTTTTGTTAAACTGTTTTTAAATGAATGTAGGTAGGTATTTAAAAGGCAAACAATTTTGCCAAAAATATTAGAACTGAAAAAAATCAAAGTTTCAAATAAGCCGCGTTGCGTTAAGGGTTTAATAGAATCCATAAGCCCGAAAAGCTAAAGGGAGGAACTTTTTGAAGATCTTAGGTGGCAGAATCAAAATTTCTATAAGTTCTGTACATCTCTATAAGATCTTTTTTGGGTACCTAATTAAAGTTTGAATTAAGCCCTTTTAATAATGTATGTATCATAAGATATTTATTATGCATCCTCATTTCTTTCGCAAAAATTTTTTCTTAGCTATGAAGGCTTCGGTAATACCAGCTATGTCAAAATAAACGCTCTTATTCGCAGACAACTCTTTCTTGCATTTCTCGACCACATCAATCACAAGTCCTCCGCTCTTTATGTACTCGATAACTTTGTCCCGCCGTTTCCATTTGTTGATCAAGTTTTTATCGTACTGAAATCTGTTATCTTTGATGAAAAAATATGATTCCAAATGCTCATTGTCTCTTTCTTTGATGGCATCTAGCTTTGGGATTTCCAAATATGGTTGTCTAATCAGCCAATATGGGTCATAATTTTCCGAATGTCCGCGTGCTCTTAGTTTTTCTTCATCTATCGTTAACATGGTATTGTACAAGGCCTTTGGGTTGCCCAAAATTCCATGTTTAACATCGATCAAGCAAAGATCACTGTCCGGAACGACCAATTCCAATTCGAGTTGCTGCATTCGAAGATCATTCCCGCGATATTTCTTCTCACCAATCCATAAAATAGGCAAATTATGTCGAGATACATTGGCAATCTCTTGTACCAAAGGAGAGTTCTGCCGTCGATAGTTGACTCTCTTATTATTCTGTCCATAGAGCAAGTCTTGTTCAGTTCGACTGAATTGAATCGAGTCCTTACGATTCAATTTGAAATGTTCCGATCGAAAAAGTCGGTTCATTTCACTATCGATAGTATGGTATGCCTTTCGATGATGTGTTATCCAAACTACTTGAGTAGCAAATGCTAAAAATATCTCATGGAGAAATCTATCTTGATGAGTTTTCGAGATTTTCACAAGTGTATTGAGGTGATAAAACGGGGCCATCTCACCAACTCCCATGACTATGACACTGTACTCCCGGGCGAGAATTATTCGATACTGGGAGAGGTGTTCCGAAAAAATCCTTTTGATTTGCGTACTTTCTTTACTTTCAACTTGAGCTGTGGTCTCTCCAGAAACTTCATCTCGTCGGATAAGTATAAACTCGGCGAGACGAAGAAAATACTCAAAGTAAATTATCAAGGCATTTAAAAATCGATCAACCGTCTTATTGTGAATGAACGTTATAAATTTATTTGTTAGGATTTCCGATGGTGCTAGAAACAGAACGAGGTTCTTGATGTCTTCAATACGAATAATGTCACCATCATCTGCACTGTCAGTATTTCGGGTGAATTCCTGTCGGAATATAACTTCTTCAATCTGATTGATGGAAGCTTTGAATTTATATCCGCTTGAAGACTCAACGTTGAGCTCATGTTCCAAAGTTTCACTTTCCCATGACGAGAAATTAAGTTCATCCTTAGAGGCATTCCAAGACCATTTTCCGGTCGAATATTTTGGTACTACGCTGTCTTTATGGATTCGAATCATGTTTCATTTGGGAAAGCGTTTTAGCTGTGTGAAAGTTCTTTTTAGACAATTTTTGTTTTGAAATATCGAAATAAATCATATTAAAAAATTTAGAAAGTAGAATTGGGAGGGCTTAGAAGAAAGATATTTGTAAATTGAAAGATCATTTAATAATTGAGTTGTACTTTAATTACAGATCGGCAAAAGTACGTGATCAGCAAGTAGTGTCAAACGAGATTTACACCAGTCCAACCAGTGTAGTAACCAACAACAACCCTACACCGAATTCCAATACTCCCAGTGTAGTTCAGCACTCCCAACAACATGTGGTCAGCACACCAACAACATCATCGTCCAACAGTCGCAAAAAGAACGCTGCTGCAGCAGCAGCCGCAGCTGCGGCCAATCAACAGAACGCCCAATTGCAAATACCAAAACGCTATGCATGCACCCACTGTCCGTACTCCACCGATCGCCGAGACCTCTACACTCGCCACGAGAATATCCATAAGGATGAGAAGCCATTCCAGTGTTACGCTTGTCTGAAGCAATTTAATCGAGCCGATCATGTTAAGAAGCACTTCTTGCGTATGCATCGTGAGATGGTCTATGACATCAATAAGACACGTCGCAATGTTCCCAGTACAGTATCGACACAACAACAGCAACAACAACAAACCCACCAGATCGATCAAAAACCAAATATATTTTTGCAGCAACAAGTCGGCGGTCCCAGTGGCGTGGTGCATGCAGAGAATTTCATGACAGGACAACGGCAGGAGACATCATCCAGCCTTAGTATAGCCCAGACAATTGAATCTGTTGCCACTGCAACACACACCGACACCATACCAATTATGAAACAAGAAAAGAACACTGGCGATGATATATCCGGCACTGGGGGAGTTAAAGTGAAGCGGGAAAAACGTTTCACTTGCTGCTATTGCCCATGGTCGGGAGCTGATAAATGGGGATTGAAGCGCCATCTGAATACACACACAAAACCGTTTGTTTGCATGTTATGCGATTATAAAGCAGCTCGATCTGAGCGTTTGGCTACACATGTGTTGAAGGTACACAATAAGAAAGCTTGCAACAAGTGTTCGTTCCTAGCTGATAACCAGGACGAATATCAGGCGCATATGAATGATGTGCAGTAAGTACTATTTATTATTTATTTATTTTTTTGTTTTTGTTCTTTTTCTATACATATCTATGCTTTAAACTAACATTTTAATGTGATCGAATGGTTTTTTTGGTGTCTGTTTTGGATATAATATAATATGAATTATGTGCTAACTTTATCAGCATGAATTATAAGGGTTTAGTTTTTTTTAATTGAGCGGCAAAGAAATCTTAAAATATAAATAAAGTGACAATAAGTGGACTCTCCTGAACCAATATTGAAATGGATGAATAAGTAGCCTCAGAATATTCTTTATATTTTGTATTACTTCTGGCGATCGATTCCCAGCATCTGCCACCTAAAAAAAAGAATATTTTTTCAGGGGTGTGACCTCTGGTGAGGGAGTGAAAATTTGACAAATAATTCAAAAGAATCTCTTGTCATGAATATTTGCTTCTCATCTTTGCCGTTCGGATTTGGCAAAAAATATAGGTTATAAACAACTAGGTTGAGAGTTATAAACAACTAGGCTCTGGTTTTCCAATATCTGTCTCTCCACCATTTCGAGATATTTTCCATTTTCTTAAAATGTTTGCCCTATTGACATAATTGGTGAAGAATTTAACCCCGTATTCTTAATACTTCTACTCAAAGTCTTATTAAAACAGCTTGAAAAACACAACGCAGCCAAAGAAACTCCATCGTCCGGGGTGTTCCAAATGCTGGTTCAAACGTAAACCCTATTTACCAAAGGCAAACGCCGACTTTCTTATTACTCTGCGAATATGGCAATATTCCAATATTTGTAACATATCGAAGAAGAAAGAATTTTTATTTCGATAAACATATTTAAGATTCTCTGTGCTAAGCTAAACCCTTAAACAAAAAAGTATGAAGTAGCAAAACTTTAAAACAAAATATTTTAATGTCTTTTAAGCAATACAAATTATTTCCTCTCTCTTTTTCGCATGCAGCCCACACGATAATAGGCCAGCAAGAAATAATAATAATAATAGTACTAATATAAATAATAATACAAATAATAATAATAATTTAAATGTGCTTAGAACAATTGGCAATACTTTAGTATCAAATAATCAATTAAATAACTTCCAGAATCCTAGCACTTCTTTTGGGTAAATATTATTTATTAAACAAAAACAAAAATAATTTATTAAATTTTCTCTAAAACAAAAATTTAATTTAAATCAAAAGTTTAATAAGTTTTGTTTTTATGTATAAATATGCGGCGGGTCAACAGAGTTGCCATATTGCATGTTATTTAATACAAAATTATTCATTTGATTTTTGAAAAAAAAAAAAAAGAAAATCAACTTTTGAAATTATGTATTGGTTAAAAAAAATAGTTATTAAATAATTAAGGTGCATTCTGGCGCAAATGTGGTTTGATATACAATTTTCAAAAGGAAACAAAAAACGCACTAATTTGCTAATATTAAAACATCAATCATGGCTTCCGTTAATCCTCCTATTAACATTTAGAAGAATTAAAAAAAAATAAAAGTAATTTTTAATTAGTTTTAAATTTAACTTTTCATCATTTTTTGTTTCGTTCTAAATTTTGCTTTATGCTCAAATACACCCAGGCGGACATAAATATTGAAAATCTGAGAACAGCAACTATGCAGCTCAACCTACTATACTTACTCTCTCTCTCTTTCCCTACAAAGAAAAAAAAAAACAAAAACAATTAATTTTACTTTTAATAAAAAATGGCACGCACATCATCCACAAAAAGCCCAGAATTCACCTTTATCCCCTTCAAGAGTCAGTCATTATTATAAGAATATAGAAATGCAGAAAAAATAAAATACGCGATTAAAGAGAGAGTTAACATGTGTGTTTGAAAAGACAGAAAAATATTCAATAATTCTAAATTTATATAAAAAAATCCTATTTCTGTTCTCATTTAACATCTCAAATCAAACCAAATAATTCACACCACTGACAACTTCAATCTTTTCCCGTAAATTAACAAAACAAAAATATCCTTCACATCTACCATTCCTATCCTTAACTCAATCATAGTGCCCAATCGACAGCAAATAGCAGCAACAATAACGGAGCTAACTCATATACAACTACTGATTTGAATGGCTCAAATAACGCCATGAACAACGGCAACGCTGGGCCCCTACAAGAGATCATGGTTAATCCAACTTCTATGGTCGGTTGGCGTTTGAGCGCAAACGGTTCACTTATTCCACCACATGATCTTTTAACTGGTGGATTGGCGGTGAATGCAAATCAAAAACGTGGCGCCGAAAGACTCTTTCAGTATCTCGAGGCGGATGGAAGTGATCCTGAAGACTATGCGCGGTATAAAGAAAATTAAATTGTTTTAAATTTTCTGTTTTACCCGTGTTTTTTCCCTTATTTTTGTTTACAAGATTTTGTTCTTTATTATTTGTTGCTTGCTTTTTTGCTCTTAACAATTTTTGTCACACATTTATATTTTTGGTTTTATGAAATCCTTTTTCGTTAAAGAAGATTATGTTTAAATGAAAATAAATGCTTTACCATGTACGGACTTCCATTTAATGGCATTGTGAATTCACAACATGGAAGCAATTTTGGGTGTTTTAGGATTGCGCAATGGAAATTGTGAATTGAAACTCCGAAAATGAAAATCTGGTCCCAGATCACGTAACACAATTCGATTGAACGATCGTCGTTTCGACTATTTATCTCTCTATATTTTCCTGTAGATGTGAATAGAGACGGAAACAATCAAAACGATTATCGTTCAATCGAACCGTGTTACGTGATCTGGGCCCTGTATTCTGCATTTCGATATATGTAGGTTTTTCTTTTTTGTTAGTTTTAAATCTAATTTTTTCGTAAATTTATGAAGTTGGTTGTTTTTTTGTTTTTGCACAAACTTTAGCAAAATGCTTTGTTTTTATTGTTCTTATTTTTCAGTATTTAAGAACTTTTGATTAAAATCGGTTAAATAAGGCAGTTTTGGAAAGTAAAAGGTTCGTTGAAATTTTCAACGGACTTCTAACCTGTCGTTAGTCGCACGGTCCGATGTACAACAAGGACATTCACGGTAGAACCTGTCGTATACGACTGAAATTTGTCGGACAGTCCTTGCGACAGTTTTAACGTGAATGGCCAGCTTTACTCACACTATTTGGGACCACTGGATTTTCAAATCATTGATCAGAGTTCTACTTACTTATTTTCTTTATAATCTCCAATATTAATGCGGCCTTAATTATCGAAGTGAAGAACATGAAGTTTCATTTCGAAAGAAATTGAACACCGATTTCAATTTGATTTCGATTAAAATGCAGGAGATGGTCAGTAGTTCTAAGCTGCTATTCAATTTTATTATCAATTCAACTTTCTAGCTTGGTAAAGTTCCGTAGTCCTCTGTCATTCAATATGTAAGGCAATTTTTGTGATCCAACACCTCCTTTTCGTATCAATTTTATCTTTAACACTTTTTTGATTTAACATAACTACTAATATTGATGAACACTTTCGGAATATTCTTGTTGCGATAGCCTTATAGGCATGCATTGGATCTGAAGAACAAGGGTATAGATTTTTGTACAATAATTTCATATAGCGAGGGTTCTTCAGTAAACGAATAAACATCGCCAATTTCTAAATATACCTCGGAAGTATTTAACAATTTTTTTGTAATGTTAATATCTACAATCTATTCTGTGTTTCAACATTTTCTTATTGACTAACTTTTCTTTCTTTGCTTTATTTGTTTGTTTTTATATACATATTAGTAATATCTCAATATCCCGTACTATTTGGTTTTTTTAACAATTTACCAAAAATTCAACATTTTTCTTTTTTCTTTGTCTTCTTATAGTTTACTTAAAATGGACGCAATGAGTCGCAATACAGCATCAGTGGCTCAGGATTTTCATAAGGCGGGAGGCGTTGACTTGAAAAATAAACATCAATTTTTCAACAACACCATAACCTCAAAACATGCTGCTGCAAGTTTGCTTCATAATAATAAAACAACAAATCAACAACAACAAACACAAAAACAACAACGCAAAAAGCAAACAAACCACAATCTTCGTCAAAAAGGTTTCTCCAGTTGTGGTAGCACATCTGATGAAACCGAAGAAGATTACGAAAATATGGAAAATATTGAGAATTTCAACTCATCAAGCGATCAGAGAAAGGCGATGTCCGCATTCTTGAGTCGAAATTTTGGTTTACAGGAAAAAATTCATCCAATTCCATTGATAAAAAGTGATAACATCAAAATAGAGAAAGCAGATATTAAAATCAAAGAAGAATATACGAATCAATCATCACCACCAAGAGAACAACATAATTTAGATTCTATTAAGCAGCAGCCAATGAAATCGCCTCCCGCGCAACCAATTAATTTAACAAATAATACAAAGAAGAACAACAACAATAATAATAATACCAATACCAATATCAATCAATTGAAAGCAAATGTGAAACAAAACAATAATGTAAACGGTCGTAAATCATCAACAACTAAAACACCTGTGATTAATAATAATAATAATAACATAAATTCGACCTTGAAAGGACATCGCCTTGATCTGATACGCGACAAAGAAAATTCAAATTCGATTTTCTCAACAATGGAATATCAAAATCTCTCCAAATTCGGTACACAGTTCCAGAATTACGTCAAAGATATAATTAATAAGTACTATGCCGAAACGCCATTACTCTTTCCAATAGTACCACATCAGCAACACTTGCATCATAATGTGCAGCAACAACAACAACCACAATCAGTGTCACCACCGCCAGCAAAACGTCAAAAGTTGAGTGAGACGGAAGAGTACATTGAGTATTTAAAGAACAAAGAAGACATCACACTCACAATAACACCAAAGATCAACCATAACAACAACAATAGTACCAAAACAGCAAACATAAACAATAGTACGAAACCCCATTTCAACAACAACACCCATAAGAATAACAACCAAACACGCCCAGCTGTTATTGTTAAACAATCACGAACTCCACCCAGAATAATAGAAGAGGAACCAAAAGTTCAAGTCATACCGGTCATCAATTATGCCCATGGTAACCTACAATCGCTAGTCAATGGCAACACTTTCTATCCCTTGCCATCGTTAAAGTCATCGAATGTTGTTCACCAATTCTCAGATGATGACAATTCTGCTCCTATCGACATGTCCTCAAATTCAGCCATCTACGATTCAAGGCGCAGCAATCGCAAGCAGGCCCAACCAAAGAAAATCAAGACCTCACCGGAAGTTGTGATGGCTCAGTTGCGTGATAAGTATCTCAAAAAAATGGTAGACCGAAAGAAGAGCTGCGTCATTTGCACGAACAACAACCGGAAATCAATGCTTGTATTCCCTTATCACACACCCGCTTCGCTTCGCCTGCACCGCATGTGGAAGCACTCTGAACGATCACAAAAGTGTTGCCACTGCAATGCACGGTTCAGCAAAATGTACAGTTTAAAAGTTCACTGTCGACTTGTGCACCGCAAATAATGATCTCTCTTCCTCCATTTCATGACAGTTGGCACTCGTGTCGAAATAGTTCAATGAAATATCACGATAAAGCTATAGGCAGTGTTATATTTTGTTAAAAATATAGAAAAAAAACTTGCGGGTTTCAGAAGAACCTAGCTGAATGCTGTTTATCATTTTTTCAATCTAGTTCTTTTCTTTGTATTTATTTAAGTTTTCTATTTTAGTTATGGAGTACCTGAAATATGATTTAAAATTTATTTGTTTTTGTAGAAGGAAAATGCATTTATTGCCATTGAGAAAAACAAAAATAAGCTTTATTTGTAATTGGCTTTAAATTTGATATGAAAAGAGCTTATGTCAATGAGCTTTTTCGAATATTTCACAAATTTTCCGAGGCATTTTCCATCTGGTAGAAATTTGTTGAGTGAATGATTTATAACTGAAAAGTTTGTATCATAAAAGCTTGCTTTTGATGTTTGTTAGAATCTTAGATGCTAACTGAGCTTTTTAGCAAAGCTTAAACATTATTTGTTACAAGCTCAGATGAGAATCACAAAAATTACCCCACGGGAAGTGATATTTTCAAGTGGCTTTTGAACTGTTCAATGAGCTTTTGCTCATATTTTTATCAGAAAAGCAGCTTTTGAATTTTCAAAATTTCAATCAAGTTGAAGAGATATAAATATTTGAAGAAAGTCAAAATACAATGCCATTTTTGTTCATACCATTTATAAGAAATATAATCTTTTTTTTATCATCATTATTATAATTATTATTATTATTGTATTTAAGTATTAAACTTTAAATTTTGAAAACAAAACAAGAGTTATATAAATTTGCCATTAATTGCTTTAAGTACTTTTATAGTTTGTAGTATATAAGTTATGAAGTTTTCATTATATGAATATATTATTAATATTATTATTCTGTTTTATTATATTTCTTATTATTATTATAAACCGCTATTTCAAAGAATTAAACAAAAAATAAAAGTATAGTAAACTAATTTTTAAATATACTCGAATATAAAAAAAAAAAACAGATGAAAAAAGGATATAGTAATCGACTGAAACATTATTATAAACACTATACATTAAAATTTAGCGTAATGTAATGGAAAGCATATGAAAACAAAGAAGAATAAAAAAACAAGTAAAGAACAGAAAGAATGTCTTTCTTAATGTTTAATTTAAATTTCCAAATAAAATTTAAAAAATTGGTTTACAAAAACTCCACAAATAGTTTTCTTTAAAAATACATAGCTAAAGAAAGTGGTTGTCCAGAAGTAATGCAATCAGAAATGCTCAGTGGGAGCATTTGCAGATGAGGTAATATGCTGTAAAAAGATGGTACATGGTGCTAACAGAGTGTACACGGGTTGGGGTCTAAGTCCCGCAAGTCGAAAATCCGCGTTTCAAAATCCCGCTTGTCGATTTCTCGGAAATCTTAATCTCACCGTTTCTACTACAATTTGACAGTGCATTATTAATTCTCATTCTACTTTGAATTCCATGTGGTTAGCATAGAGTACCTATATTACCGGTGTCATTCCATTGAAACGCTTGAACGAAATAAAAAAGTATTTATTATTTTAGTGCCCTATTACCTTTTGCGAAGCGAACCAAGAAGCTGGGGAATGAATCAATTTGCCTTGGTATTACAATAAGCGAACATTGGCCAGATGACTCGCCCGAAACTTTAAAATTAAACGAATGCAAATTGTTAGTGACTTCTTCAAAACTTCGTTTGCAATTGACCCTTCACTTAAACAAAATTTTCTTTGAGATTCTCAAAATTGAAAATACTTGCCTAGTGTTCCTTGCTCCAGAGAATTTTTGATTTTGTTTGTATGTCATTGACACCTCTGACCTACGTCAACCTGGAATTTGGCAGACCTAAGAATTTCTGCCCAAGGAAATTTCTTGGAAAGAATATGTCAGGATAGGGAAATATTTTATTTTCTGGTGAATAAAATTGGCCGTTTTTGTTAATCTCTGGAACAAAGACAAATTTAATAAAAAATAAAGTACATACATACATACATAGGTACAAAGATACTTAAAACTACTTTTTTTTATCAAAGCAATGAGCTACAAAAATGAAAATAAATAAATTGGATGGCGCAACAGCTGGTGGAGAACCAGGGCCTAGTGACTTACAACTCTCAACGATCCCTGTGTGGGTGTTGTTGCAGGAATGGAGGGGACCTACAGTAGTTTTTTGCTGAGTCCGAACGTCTAGATGAGAAGCACTTATTCATGACAAGTTTACTCTTGAGGATTTGGCAGTACCTCGGATAAAACATTACTGTTTTTAGGTGGCACGGCGGGGAATCGAACATTCGAACCCACACCTTCGGCAGTCCAACGCACTAACCATTCTGCCACGAGGTTCTGCCAAAGCAATGAACTTTAAAGAAAAAAAAAGGCTAAATAAGAAAGAAAGGAAAAAAGGCATTAACGGTAAAAACAAAATAAAATATACAGGGTGTCCCGGACCTGAGTGAAAGTATTTCAGGGGGTGGTTCTTTGGGTTATTCTAAGAAAAAAATTGTATGGGGGGAAAGTTGTATCTCCCCTCCCTGAGGCAGGGAGGGGCAGTTTCTGAAACATTGACTTCAAATGCAAAAAAAAAACATTAAAAATCAACGGAAACACATTAAATAATGTGTTATAATTTTTTTGAAAGCTTATACTCCACTCTTGTATTTGGTTTTAAGATCAAGTTGTTTAAGTGAATAGTTTTTGAGAAATTAAATTTCAAAGTCAAAATTTAAAAAAAATATTGTGATTTTTTTTTCTTAAGTCGATATTTTTCAAAATTTTACGTAATTAAGGGCATTTTTTGTGTTTAATATTCAATGCCTTCATTATTTTTCAGTCCATTACCGAAAACCAAACGTAAAAATCTCTCTTAGTTTTTGAGAATTAAGAAAAAACAAATGGTACTTTTACCAAAAAAGCCAAAAAAAGGGTTAAATTATGGATTATTCATGAATAAATTAATTTTTTCGGGCTTATTCGGGAAAAGTACCTTTTGTTTTTTCTTAATTTCTCAAAAACTAAGAAAGATTTTTACATTTGGTTTTCGGTACTGGACTAAAAAATAATGAGGGCATTGAATATTGAACACAAAAAAAGCCCTTAATTACGTACAATTTTGAAAAATATCGACTTAAGAAAAAAAATCACAAATTTTTTTTTTAATTTGACCTTGAAATTTAATTTCTCAAAAACTATTCACTTAAACAATTTGATTTTAAAACCAAATACAAGAGTGAAGTATTAGCTTTCAAAAAAATTACACCACATTATTAAATGTGTATTCGTTGATTTTTAATGTTTATTTTTGCTCCCTGCCTCAGGGAGGGGAGATACAACTTTCCCCCCATACAATTTTTTTCTTAGAATAACCCAAAGAACCACCCCCTGAAATACTTCCACTCAGGTCCGGGACACCCTGTATATTTTCGGAATCAGAAGGACGTGAAACATTTTTGTATAAAGTCGATACTTTTTTATGATAACGCACAAAAAAAGGCAAAGTTAGCATAATCCTATTAGACAGAGAGCCCAAAGCGGATTTAGGGTGTGAGTGATACAAAAAAAAGAAGTATAGGCGTCGTAAGCTTCATTTAAGGCTATTCAAAAAATTAAGGTCTTGCAGTCCACAACTGGGGCCTTTGCATCAAAAAAAAAATATGAATGCAGTCGAAGATAATCGTTTTAGCCGAAATTGATTTTCACCCCTCCCTAGATAAGGTCCTCGGATCACATATCACGGAATCTGAGACCATTTTTGTTTGCTATCAATCACACCCAAAATCTGCTGTGGGCTCTTAGTCTATATCCCTTCTAATCAATTTTATAATAATTGAGTTTCAAGTGAACAACATTCCAACCGGAAAATTTGATATTTCACTTTTCGCCTATAATGAGTTACACCCAAAAAACGAAAATTTCCCTTTTTTTCGAGAAGGTATACAAAATTAAGGAAAGTAATTCTAAGAAAAAACTGCAGACCAGGCAATTTCTTTAGTTTTTCTTAAAAATAATGAAATACATCATGCCTACGGGCCCAAAGAAACAGAACCAACAAAATTAAACTGAGATAAACAACTTAATCTATATTTCGGGGGCGACTTTCCTTTACGACATCCCGATTTCGGAGTTGATTTTTTTTTTTAGGGGTAGGTAGGTATCTCAATAGAAAATGTTTCAAATCTTAAGGTGAGGAAACCCCCCTAAATGCAATTAAAAAATGTTTGAAATTTTGAAAATTCGGTATTTTTTTTTTACCGAATTGCACTTTTTACACCCGGAATTCGGTAACGCGGATACTCTCAATTGATAGATTATCACTATAAAACACTAAATATCTCAATTTTAAGGCAAGAAAACATTTGTAAGTATTTTTAATTAATTTTAGAACTTTTTGTTTTGCAAAAAAAATGGATTTGAAAATAATACTCCATTTCAATTACAAATCAAAGAAATGTCATATGGTCTGTTTAGTACTGCCAGACACGTACTTTTTTTCCCTTGTGTTTTATTTTGGGAAATTTTGCGGGAAATTTAAAACTTGCTTGTATAAATACAATGTTAGCACCCAGCATTACTACGCATAAACAGTGAGGAATGTATGCAACCCCCCTGCTTGGGCTCAATATAGGATTTGGGGTGGGGCAAAGTTTGGTGTATGCAAAGCTTCTTTTGCATTTAAAGAACATGGATTAATAGAAAATATCGCGGGAAATTTTAAGCTATTTATTTAACCTCATTTTGAAATACATTTTAATGAAGTAAAATAATTGTTTAAAATTTCGCTAATGAAAATACAGTACTAACGCCCAGTATTCTGCGTATAAACAGTGAGGTATGTATGGGGGGGCATGCTGCCCCCCTGCAACCCCCCTGCTTGGGCTCATTATAGGATTTGGGGTGGGGCAAGGTTTGGTGTATGCAAAGTTCCTTTTGCATTAAAGAACATGGATTAAAATTTTGGGCGTGAAATCCCAGAAATCGGAAAAAATATCCCAAGACCAAAGTGTACATCTGGCAACACATAGCATGCCATCTTGGTCTTCTTTATTTATTTTCCATGCATTTTGTATGGAAAAGGTTGAACTTCAAAAATTAATTAAAAATACTTATAAATGTTTCCTCACCCTAAAATTGTGATATTTGGTGTTTTTTAGTGAATATCTATCGAATGAGACTATCCGCGTGTCAAAATTCGGGATGTCGTAAAGGAAAGTTGAGCCATATTTCGATCCAAACTATTGAAATATAAACTTTATTTTACATTTTTGTATTACAAATTAAAAACTACATCAACTTGCTCGTCCAGCTTTTGATAAATCGCAAATCCTTTTTAGCGAGCATCGAAGACGACCACTGCAAAATAACATTTGCAATTTGAGAAACTTGTAATAAAATCAAGTAAAAAATATAATAAATATTATTCCACTAACATCGCTTTGTACGTTTCTTGTACATGATTCTGTAACCACATTCACGGCATCGAATGGGATCTCTTGGACGCATTTCGTTCTCATGATGGCATTCTAGAAAAGTTCGAAAACAAAAATGTTTAAACAAGCATGCCCCACTATCCCAAATTGAAAGTCACTTACCACCGCAAATATATGTCATTGCTGTTTTCAAAACAGTGTCCTTTGAGGTTGTTTCAGACATTTTGATTATTTAATTATTCTTTTATAAATAAATTCTCTAATATTTCAACAACTAACGAATTTATTAAAAAATGCGCACTCAAAAACACACTTCTCAATTTTGACAGCAAAAGCAGAAGAATGAAGCGAAAAGAGAGAACGATGACATACGGTTTGACATCTGCTGAAAGTTTGTTCGATTTCAAAATTTAATTATTTTATTAAGGTTAAAACATATTGGGACATATCATAGTCCCCTTCCACACATAGAAACAAGTTGCTGGAAATTTTTTTTTACGTCTTCTTTTAATTTCCTTAACCCTGAGGCCACACGAGCCAGTACTGTAGGGTTGCTTAAACATCGATAGTCTATCGATAGTATCGATAGTAAAAAACCATCGCCTACATCGAGAGTTTTAAAAAACTATCGATAGTTTTTCATTTCACAAGTTTGTGCCCTTTCACACGAGGAAACTGAGTTGCCAGCAACTTTTAGTTCGTGGGTTAGAAGAGCAGGAGGAAAGAGGGGCGATCAGAATCTCCCCGGTCGAGAATTTGAAGAGATTTTTTGACATTTCCTTTCACATCTAGGTTTAGGTGTGTTCAACCAATAGACTTTCAAAGGAAATTTCAAAAATTGCCTGGAGATTTGTTTCCTCGTGTGAAAGGTAGGGTAGAGCGGGGCTAGTTGGACCACTTTTTACTTGAAGTCTCATAACTTTTTACCTATTCCTTACATAACAATGAAAATGGAATTAATGGAAAGAATGAGCTTCTTAATTAGATTTGTTAAGATTTAAAATATTTTATAGCAGAAGAATAAGATTACTTTAAGTGCACAAAGTCCAAGTGGTCCAACTTGCCCCACTAGCGGTGCCAGTTGGACCAGTTGGTGGGGCAAGTTGGACCAAAGCCTAAAAAGTGGAAAAGAGAGCTTTATTAAGGACAAAAGCACTGTTAGTTTGAACTTAATTTTATCCCAAACTATAACTTAATTCAAAGCACAACATAAGATAACGTAAATGACCCCATGGCACCATGAACAGTAATAGAGAATCTTGTATGGGCCTGATTTCAGCAAGAATGGCATTGCACCCACTCCTCGTCGGACTAAGTCTCAGAATATGCTTGCATACACATCGATAATAACATACAGCCATAACATTCTTCTTCCTCTTTGGAACTTTATCTGTTCAAAAATTTTCATACTATTTTCCAATTTATTTTTAATTCAGCGGGCAAGTTGGTCCACCTGGTCCAACTTACCCCACACCTAGCTTGATGAACATAATCCCTCACTTTGCAAACAACACTTAGAATTCTTCAATTTCAAAAATGGAACGCAAATATTCAATAACAGAACTCGCAAAATTAGTATACTTTGTTAAAAAAATCCCATGTTTTCATTACGATAACACAAAAAGAAATAAATTCGTTTTTTTTACTTTTGTACCCAAAAAACACATATTAGCGTGTGGTTCTCCTTTGGAAGAAGAAATCCACCTTAAACCAGTTTAGCACGTATGATTTAGTAACAATGCTTCATTCGTGTATGATCGTCTTCATTTAGCTCTTGTGGTTTCTGAGTTATTCGCGTGGTCCAACTTGCCCCGTGGTCCAACTAGCCCCGCTCTACCCTACAAGAGATTTTTAAGGAGATTAAAAGAAAACGTCAAAAAAATCTCCAGCAACTTGCTTCTTCGTGTGAAAGGGGACTTTATTAGCTATAAATGTCATTCACATTCTTCTGTTTTTATAAAACTCACTACCAGAAATTCATCAAAATGAACTAGTATGCGTGGCGTGTATTATTGTTGTGCGACCGTGGCGTCCATAGATTCTTTGCGGATTATCTCGTTGTCGTAAATCTCAATCTCTGTCTCTCTGATGTCTGATCTAAAGTCAAATTATGTTGTATCTTTGGTTTGATTTTGTTGATGGTCAATAAAATGCACTAGTATGCGTGTATTCTCGTTGGTGTAACGTCCATAGATTCCTTCCATTCAAGCAAACGAGTCCGTTTTGAACCGCTAACTTAAGGTAGAATGTAGAACTAGAATAGTCGGAAGCCAACTTAAGTGGTCGTACAAAACCGAGCGAAAATAAGAAATTCATATGACGCGCACATAATTGCCGTCAGACGTAAGAGTCGTAAGAGTGCTCACCTCACCGAATGCTCTTTCGTAAGTGGGCGAATGCAAAATCAAAATGGTGGAGGCAAACTGAAAAGAATTTAGCGCTTGGTGCATAGTTTTTCAACTCCTTTTTTTCTGTTTTAGGTATGAGTGAAGTAAAATCTTAAATTTTCTTTCAATAAATATATATCATATCGAATTTTAGTGGTTTCACAAAAGTAAATAATTAAAAGTCTGTCGTTCTGTGATGTGAATAAGTTTGGGAATTAACATTAAACAAAAAATTATTATTAAAAAAAAAGACTCCGAAAACATTACTCGGAACATCCAATCGAAGGCTTTTGGAGTAGTAGGAATTAAAATGGAGTCGAAAAGGATTACTCCGAACGTCCAATCGAAAACGACATAGATTGTTTTTATTACACTACTATTTTTTAGTTATTTTACTAGACTGATTAAATGAATTTTGGCACTCATTTTGATAATCAAGATAAGCCTTGTAGGAACTTTCGTCAATGTATTTGAAATTTATATATGTAATAATGATTTTAGTGGTTCTGGTGAGGTCAGGTTTATATTGAAAAAAAACTATCGATACTATCGATAGTATCGATATTTTTTTTGGAAACTATCGATACTATCGAAACAGCCGACTATCGATGTTTAAGCCACCCTACAGTACTGGCTTGCCAGTCGCAATACACTCATATTTTTTTTACTAACACATACAAACCTGATCAACTGGCTCGTCAACTGGCTTGCCTTTTTCGTAGCCAGTTGGGAAGCCAGTAGAGCAGCCAGTAACAGGGTTCGGCAGTACTATTTCGTAGCATGTTTGGAAAAAAAGGACTAAAACTTAAGTTTACTCACATTTTCTTTCACAAAATATTAATAAAATAAAAATTGGGAGTCCACGCCCATTCCCTAAGAACTCAAAGTTTTATAAATATGATAAGCGATCTAAAAATATTTGAAGATGAATAAAGCCGGAACCACACTTGTCTCGTCTGGTGTTTTGGATTTCCGTTCGACAAGAAAGCCAAAAAAAATAGCGAATGAATTGATAGGGAATTTTACGAATCTGTCAATTTAAAGAGTGACAGCTTCAATTGAGACGGAAGTGTCAAATTCCAAAGTGCCAAGCAAAAAAAAAATCCATTGCTAATTTCAATATGATAAATTCGCCATAGTGCTGATTTTGACGTTTGTAAATGAACGAGAGAGTGATATATTGCTACTTGTTAAAAAGCTCTATTAAATGCTTTCCCAAACCGACGCGAAACGTTCGCCGACGACAGTTTTTTGTTGTTGTTTACCATTGTGTATCTGTCGTATTTCGTTCCGCTGCACACGAAAAATAAAACAAGAGTTTTTACGATAAATATTATTTTGTGATAAAAATAAGGTAAGAGGCTCTCCAAAATCAAGGCGAAACATTAGTAATGCCAACGAAACTTTGGCTTTTGTTATTTTATGCTAGTGACATTGCATGTCACGCTGTGGCTCCATTGGCAATTTTTGAAGCAATTGCAATTGGAATAGGAATGGCAATTTATTGCTTGGGTGGGCATTTTCATTGCCAGGCAATTTCAATTATAAAATGTGTGTATAGAAATATTTGACTGCAAATGCTGTTCAAATCCCCTGTTTTTAATAAAATTCAATTTTAATTCACTATATTTTGTCATGTGCGTTCTCATTTTCTACGATTTAATTGAAAAAATCAATAAAGAAGCCATTCACAAATACGGGGAATCCCATTTTTCCTCAATTTATTGCCTTGAAGATGGAAATCAATAATTGCCTTTCATCTTCTAGGCAATATTGCCATTGCCATTGACAAAGCGTCTCCATTTGCATTATTTAAGGCAATAGCAATGAGTGAGGCAATTTATTGCCTCAAATATTGCTAATGGAGCCGCTGGGTCAGTGCGTGTATTTTAAGTGCATTTCTATCTCCACATAAAAAGAAGTAGCATGTTAAATACAACAACAATCCGGTATAGTTCCGTATTGCGCTTGCTTTAAATATGCTACTTTTTTAAGCGAATATAAAAATGCACTTAGTACTACGTCTAATGACAGTTTGCAACATGTCAGGCTTGTTAAGTGAGCACAGAGTATTCAAAATGTCACTTCACATTACACAGAAGATAGAATGAAGTGGTAACATCTTCATTCTTGAAAAAGGTGGTAAATCATAGTAGCTAAATTTCTTTCCTTAAAATCGGAGTAGATGTACTCCATTTGGAGTAAAATCCGAACGCTGGCCAGTAGAGAAGCCAGTTTGATATGCCACCTACGTCACAGCATATACACGAATAGGAATTTGACAGGTAGTCTGTGTAGCCAACTGGCTAGCCAGTACTGGCTCGTGTGGCCTCGGGTTAACATGCTGGCTCCACCTGCCATGAACAATGCCAAGACTATGAACATGTCTAATTAAAATACAATGGAGCCAGAAAAATCCATGTCTTGTCGACGACATGTCGAAGAAACCCAACTTTTGAACACGACATGTATGCTGTTTAAAGTGCCTCTACACTATCCCACAAAGTGTTAACACATGTCAGAATAAAGTGGGAAAGAATTTCATACGACTGCCAAATTTGTGTGATGACAATGATTTTCATATTTTGCTTCCACACTTGCATCAAAACAAATCAGTTTCACCATAACCTCAAACGCCCAAGTGGGATAGAATGTGTGATGGTTTAGAACCAATCCTAAATATTTTCAGGTATAAACACATGTCAAATCGTATCGGATGCGCTGTCAATTTGTGTGTGATGAAATTTCATATTTTGTTTCTACACTATTATACTATGTTCCCACCAAAACGAAATCTGAGATTTCAGCTGAAAAATTTGGAGTTCTCGACTTGGTGGAGCGGGATTTCATTAAGATTTCGTTGAAACCTAGAGTTTTCATTGAGATTTCGTTGAAATTTCCATGAAATCTTGTTCCATCAACTTGAAATATCAAAAGTTTTCAACCGAAATCTCGGATTTCATTTTGGTGGGAACATAGCATTATACATGATTTCTTCCCACTTTTTTGACAAATGTTAATAATCAGTGGGATAGTGTGGAATGGCTATTAGAGCTTGGCCATGAGATTTGACGTTTCACGTGCGTGTGAGCTTTTTCTGGTTTTCGTTGTATCTCGAGGTAGCTGGATATTAAAAAAGTCTCTTTACTGTTATCTGGTGTCTAAAGGGCGTGTATTATTGCAAAAGATAGAAGTAGTGGTGAGAGAGAAGTGAAACGACATGACAGGATTTGCCCAGCGAGTAAAAACCTGCTGATTGTTGATTGGATTGTGGTTGTGATGTTGGATAAAAGTTTGACCGTTGCCAATGACACAAAGAAATCATAAACTAAAAATTTAGTTCTACTTTTCGTAATACAGTACGCTGTTCAAAGGGTGAAATTGATTAGTAACTTCAGCAAGGTATTTGGAGAAGTCTACACTCTATTTTTACCCCAATTAATTACCGAGACCACTTATTTTTGGCGAACAAGTGACATTTCCTTTTTTGTAATTATTTTTGTTGATTCTTTCATCACAGCATGGTGGCGGGTATTTTATTTGGGCTTGTATTTGTTTTAATTTTGAAAATTGTGCAACTGTCAATGAATATTTACTTTTCTGCTTCGTTTTCGTAAACAATTCGTTTTCTTGATGGATAGCCGAATAGTATCACCAGTGGAGAAAGTGATTTCTTATTGATGACTTTGCCTAATACATAACGCTGTGGCTCCATTGGCAATTTTTGAGGCAATTGCAATTGGAATAGGAATGGCAATTAATTGCTTGGGTGGGCATTTTTATTGCATTTCAATTATAAAATGTGTGTACAGAAATATTTGACTGCAAATGCAGTTCAAATTCCCTGTTTTTAGTAAAATTTAATTTTAATTCAATAGGGGTATTCACGATTTGATGTAACTGGTCTTGTATCATTGCAAAAGTGTGAAAGTGTAACATTTTCTTGCACTACAAAAACAAAATATACTGATTGCAATTTTACAATATTTTGCACTTTAGCTATACCCGAACCCTATTGTAACAGAAAAATACATCGGTGTAAAATTTGTAATTGCGTTTTTGACAGCTCACCAAATGTCCCTCTTGATCTTTTTTGGTTCAGAGATTATATAATTGCCATTTTTATTGCGATAATCTCTGGTAAAAGTCTTAGCAAGCAAAACAAAATAAAAATTCGTGTTCTTTTTTTCGCAAAATGGAATTTTCGGAAAAAAATAAGAAGCGCCGCCGGAGGGAAAACCCAGTCAAAAAGTGGACTGAAAGAGAAATTGGAATGATTCTCGATTTCATCCATGAAACAGGAAACTTTGAAGTACGAGATTTGTTTCATATTTATAGTTATTTAGTAACACAAATTATTAATATTTCAGAAGCCTACAGCTCAGATATATTATAGGAAATGTCTTGAGCTGAAGCCGTTAGATGCCACCTGGGACCTTATAAGGTGGAAAGTGAGAAGCCTGAAAACATCATTTTCCAAAGCAAATGAGTGGAAAAAATCAACTGGAGCTGGTCTGCTGGAAACTGAAGAGGGAGTTTCTAGTGTGAAAGGTAAAGTATAAAAATATACAGATCAGAAATTATGTACATAGCTATATACCTACACATTTTATTTTTTTATAGCTAAAATTCAGAAAATCTGTCCATACTACGACAAATTAATAGAAATTTTTGGGGACAAAAGCGAAGGAGGAAGCTCTTTCGCTTCTTTCGAAGTTTCAGACTTTCTGAAATTCTCTGAAGACGAACAGATGGACGACCTACTTATTGGCTGTGAAGAAATATTCCCAACAAAAGAAATGACGGAATTTTTAAGTGATAGCCAACTGGAACCACCTTCGAATGAAGCAAATGAGCTTCCACCCACGCCAGTAATAACACAAACACAAACAACATCAACTTTCGCAGATAAGAGCTTCAGTGAGTCTGTGAAATGTGCAGAAAAATTGCGCAAGTTTGCACCAAAAACAGCAATTGGCCAACTTACGCAGCTACAGTCTGAAAGGCAAGCTTTCCAAGAGAAAAAATTAAAATTAGAAAACGAAAAGCTGCTTCAGGTAGCTGATATTGAGGAAAAAAAACTAAATTTGGAAAAAGAAAAAATGTGGAAGTAACACGAAATAGATGAGAGAAGACTTAAGCTGGATGAAGATAAAATGAAAAACGATTTTGAACTAAGAAAGCTTGAAATACAAAAAGAAGAAAGAATTGCCTTAATGGAAATTGAAATGAAATATAAAAACAAGTAATTCTTAGAGAAGGAAACACTCATCAAAACGAATACAGAGTACAAATCAAAATTTAAAAAAAGTACAAATAAACAAATGTGCAACTTGTGATCTCAATATATATATAAATAACATGTATTTATTAGACTGATTCAAAAAAATGAAAATGTCTTCGATTTTCGATGCCACTAGCTTTTTAGTTAAAGTTTAATGAAATACTAATCCTGGCAAAATTTCAGCCCTTTAGGTCAATATTTAGAGGTCGCTCATCGATACTTTCTGTTTTCCATACAAATTGTATGGGAACTTTTTTTTGATTCCTTCTTTATTTTATAACTTTAGAAACGGTTATCATACAGAAATGATCAAGGTAGAATCTGAAAGAAGATTTGATGTTCTTTAAAAAAGGTCTTAACTTCTTATCTAATTAATGTACTCCTTCCAAAGTTATTCAAGGTCAGAGTGGTATTCGTGGTAAATTAAAAAGTTTTTTGGATTCCGTGTTGAAAAAATCTGCTATAATACAAGATGTTTTGCAAAAAATGTAACAAAAGGCAAGTGCGTGTAAGTTGCACTCAGACAAGAAAAAAATCGGTTTAGAGTGGGGGTCTTTTTCCCCCCATTTAGGCGGGAGGGGCAATTTCCTAAAAAAATTGGTTTAAAAAAGAAAAAATTATTAAAAATCAACGGCAATACTTATGGTGTCATGCTATTACCTTTTTAAAGAAAACAATCCATTATTTAATTAACTTTTTAAAAAAAGTTGTTTTTGTAAATATTTTTTGAAAAAATTAATTTCAAACTTAGATTTAAAAAATAAAAAAGTGATTTTAGTTTTTAAATATCTTTTTGAAAAATTTTTCGTTATCAAGTACAATTTTTGTTTATGAATTTCAATACCTTCCTTAATTTTTAATCAGATGCTGAAAACCGCAGGCTAAAATGATTTGTAGTTTCTGAGAAAATTGAAAATAACAAAAACCAAGTTTCTTGTTATTTGACGCCTTGGAATTTAAATTGTTCCTTGCTACATACACCCAATTTCCAGTAGTAGTAGTAGGTATTTTAATTTTCAATTTTCTCAGAAACTACAAACTATTTTAGCCTGCAGTTTTCAGCATCTGATTAAAAATTAACTAAGGTATTGAAATCCATAAACAAAAATTGTACTTGATAACGAAAAATTTTTCAAAAAGATATTTAAAAACTAAAATCACTTTTTCATTTTTTAAATCTAAGTTTGAAATTAATTTTTTCAAAAAATATTTACAAAAACAACTTTTTTTAAAAAGTTAATTAAATAATGGATTGTTGTCTTTAAAAAGGTAATAGCATGACACCATAAGTATTGCCGTTGATTTTTAATAATTTTTTCTTTTTTAAACCAATTTTTTTAGGAAATTGCCCCTCCCGCCTAAATGGGGGGAAAAAGACCCCCACTCTAAACCGATTTTTTTCTTGTCTGAGTGCAACTTACACGCACTTGCCTTTTGTTACATTTTTTGCAAAACATCTTGTATTATAGCAGATTTTTTCAACACGGAATCCAAAAAACTTTTTAATTTACCACGAATACCACTCTGACCTTGAATAACTTTGGAAGGAGTACATTAATTAGATAAGAAGTAAGGACCTTTTTTAAAGAACATCAAATCTTCTTTCAGATTCTACCTTGATCATTTCTGTATGATAACCGTTTCTAAAGTTATAAAATAAAGAAGGAATCAAAAAAAAGTTCCCATACAATTTGTATGGAAAACAGAAAGTATCGATGAGCGACCTCTAAATATTGACCTAAAGGGCTGAAATTTTGCCAGGATTAGTATTTCATTAAATTTTAACTAAAAAGCTAGTGGCATCGAAAATCGAAGACATTTTCATTTTTTTGAATCAGTCTAGTATATATATTTATTTTTATAGCAGTTAAGTTTTTTTTTCGCATTCTATCATTATTTTTCTTTTATTTAATTGAATTTATTGTTATTTTTCTTTTAAACTATTCATATATTATATACATATGTATGTATCTAATTCATAAATATTTTCTCTTGTGCTTGTGTTTATATTTGAATTTTATTGTTACTTTTCTTTCATTTGAATGAATTTTTTGTTTTTTTCTATTAATCAAATACTATTTATTTCAATTCCCTTGTATGTATCTTAACCCTACTCATAAAATGTGATTAAAGAAAATGAAACTTAAATGAATTTGAATTATCATTTTATTCCTTTCGCTAGAGTAATGATGAAATCATTTCCTTTCAACTCACTGTAAGAGGTTTGGACTTTGAAGTGTAAAGGCTCTCCCAAACCAACGCGAAATCATAGCGAATCATTCGCAAAGGCGATTTTTTGTTGTTGTGTAGCATTGTGTATCTTTCATATTTTGTATTATTGTGAATGATTTCGCGTCGTCGGCGAATGTTTCGCGTTGGTTTGGGGGAGCCTTAATAGTAAAATATTTAATCATGGCCAACAAAACTATCTGATATCTTTTTACGAAAGAATTTTTGATCAGGTTTAGTTCAAGTATTTGTGATTCTGATATACACATAATAATCAAAAAAAAAAAAATAAGGGAACTATATTTTCAACTTCTTTTTAATGTTTTTTGAAGAGCTGTATCTTTGTGAAAAAGTATCGTATTGGTATGAAACAAAAATTAATCTAAAGATTCGTATTTCTAGTTTTCATTTATTTTTTAAGATAGCTACTACATCACAATCACAAAAAAAGCACAAGCACAATTTTGTAAGTTGATAAAATGTATTCGTCAGATGATAGACCGAGAGCTAACGACATAAAAAGTCAAGTCATTTGGGTAGGATTGTAAGTTATATCAGTAATAACCTTTGAGGAGTTGAACCAATAACCGTTTGTCTGCCTACTGCCTCCCTTAACACCGTGTCAAACAGGTACAAAATTTGAAGTACATTTTTTGCATCGAATTATTTCAATACCTATTGGTCCAAGGGAAAAAGTGTGCATACCACAAATATTTAGCTTGCAATTCTTGATAATTGTTGTCATAGGTCAAACTATCTATAGTAAGTCCCTAAGAAGATAGAGAGCAATGAAGTTCTCAAAAATCACTCAGGTAAACACATAATAAGCCCAAGTGGTTTTTGGAAACTCAATTGCACTCTATCTCCTTAAAACTTACTATAGAGAGTTTGACCTATTACAACAATTGTTAAAAATTGCAACTTTTTATGTCGTTGGCTCTCGGTCTATTATTTGACGAATACATTTTATAAACTTACAAAATTGTGCTTGTGCTTGTGCTTTTTTTGTGATTGTGATGTAGTAGCTATCTTAATAAAATAAATGAAAACTAGAAATACGAATCTTTAGATTGATTTTTGTTTCATATAAATACGATACTTTTTCACAAAGATACTTAGAGATAGAAGAAGACACTCTTCAAAAAACATTAAAAAGAAGTTGAAAATATAGTTCCCTTATTTTTTTATTATTATTAAGGGTATTCATACAACATCGTAAAGTCGTCGTAATCGTTGTAAACGTTTAAACTTCGTAATTCTGTCACAATTTGTATGGAAAATTTGACAGATTTACGAAGTTTACAACTTTACGATGTTTACGACGAGTTTACGCTGTTGCATGAATACCCTTATTATATTGTGTATATCAGAATCACAAATACTTGAACTAAACCTGATCAAAAATTCTTTCGTAATAAGATATCAGATAGTTTTGTTGGCCATGATTAAATGTCTTACTACTGAACTTCAAAGTCCAAACCTCTTACAGTGAGTAAAAAGCAAATGCTTTCATAATAACTGCGAAAGGAAAAAAATAAAATGACAATACAACTTCATTTATGTTTAAAATTTTTTTTAATCACATCTTAAGAGTAAAGTTAAGATCCAAGGAATTTAAAAAAATTGTCTTTCATTAATCGAAAATGAAAATAAAGAAAAATTTGATTCAAATGAAATACAAATAACATAAAATAACAATAGCTTGGTCTGCTATTACACGACGACTTTAGAGTCATGACTCTTTTCGAACATAATGAGTGCGACAGAGAAGAAAAATTAAATGGAAGACCAATTGCCCTGTGAGTCGTGGGCCAAGTTTCGGCGACTCATTTTTGATGTTTCTCTTTTCCCTCGTTCGTAGTTTTGAAGTTTCTTTGACAAATTAATTAATTTGACAAATTAGAAATTGTATTTTTGTCTGTTATTATTCATTTTAACTAGAATAATTTAATAAGGGTATTCATACAACAGCGTAAAGTCATCGTAAACGTTGTAAACTTTTAAACTTCGTAATTCTGTCACAATTTGTATGGAAAATTTGACAGATTTACGAAGTTTAAAACTTTACGATGTTTACGACGAGTTTACGCTGTTGAATGAATACCCTTAATATAAAACTCTTCAATCATTTTTTAAGAAGTCCAGCCATAAAAAAATAGTTCTTATTTGATGTATTTTCCATCATTAATTCAAAATTAAAGATATTTGTTTTTTTTTTTATTTCTGTTGTGACTGAACTGCCTTCAACAACAATACACGCTTCCTATCCATCGCATCACCATCAGCATTCAGCAACAGCAGCAACAAGTGCCGGTTTAGCAGACTCACCACGATGGTGATGGGGTGCCACAAGCCGCTATTATCACCACTCGCAATCGTAGCCACAGAAAACTATGACGCCTACAGCTGCAGCAGCAATTGTTGGCGCTACAACAAATAATCATCCTCCCACTGTGATAAAGTATCGCAACATATTCTAATCCCATAACGACGGCCATGGCCAACACTACCACTCACATAACCAGCATCAATAGCAGCAGTAACATCACCAACATCAGTAGCAAAATCCATAATATTAATTCTAGTACAGCTGATAAAGCAACAAAGTGTAATGAGTTGCTTTTAAGCCACTGTTTGGAATAGTAGCAGCAGCAGCAGGCTGGTGAACCAGGTGGTATTCAAAATGATGTTGCTGGAACCATCAATAATGCTCATGCAACACCTGTTGTGAATACATGTGCAACGTTGCCACAATAACCTCGTCCTACGATGGTTGCAAGTCCAAAAATAAGTTCGTTAGTGGAGGAGCTTTTGCCTCTATCGCCAGTGAAAAGAGAGGCTCGCCTAAGAAGGCAGAACTTCCGCCGCTAATAATATTCCCGCAAACATTGGGAATCGTCATCGACATCGTCAACTGTGATCGAAACTTTTCTGGTGACGGTAGCCCCAATGACATCGTCAACGATTCCATCTCCTGTTACTGCGCCCCTGGTGCTGCAAAACTACCACCACCACTGTTGTCGTCCTCTGCACTAAAGTATTAGCTGCGGCAGCAAAAGTATTTGGAGCGACCAGGATTAGTTGCAGCTGACATTGGCGGAAAATCTGATCCATTTTGTGTGTTAGAATTGCGAAAATGCAATGGTTACAAACACAAACTGAATATAAGACACTAACGCCGAATTGGAATACAATTTTCACTTTGTAAGTATATTGATCACACTTAAGAACCGAATCAGTTATTCACACTTATTTTTTTTTAAATATGGTCTTGTTGTGTTACAGATATAATAAATGTGCTAGAACTGACTGTATTTTGATGAAGATCGTGATCATAAAGTGGAATTCTTATAGGGAAGTTTGCAATCCCACTATGCGTGTTAAGAGTGGCGTAAAACCATGGTAGACACTAAAGAGCAAAAACCTATTGCTCTAGGGCAAAAGGCATATCACCTCAGGTAAACAAAAATAATGTTTTTATATTCTTGTTTTGCATTGAAACTCTACACATTTATGACAACATTCAAAATTCTGATTCTATCTCGATGTGGTTAATTTTATTTGCATGTTCTTAGAGTATCAATTGTGGGATTAAAATTTTGTTTTATATGTTTTTAGAAATATTTTCATTTGTTTTTTTTTTTTTTAATTTTACCTTTGGATTTTTGGATGAAAACTACCCAGTTGACGAAAATACTAACAGCTATGGTGCTACGGCCTAGTTTCCTTCCAATTTAATAAAAAAAAAAAAATACCTATTAAAAAACTGCAATTATTTTAGATTCTTCTTGAAATGACAGTTGTTTGGAATACTGAATTACCGGGTGTTGGAAATAGTTTTGTGCTTCTTTGTTAGATATTTTATTATCTCTTTAAAACTATCATAACATCTTAACTATTAAAATAAGAACAAGATATATTTTAAAGTATTTAACAGCTCTTTCAACCCATTAAGATCTTCTAGTTAGGTACTCAGTGATCTTGATCATCTTTGCATTTCCAAGCAGCCTTACGACTAGCCTAAACAAGATCCTCTGTTTTGCTCCTTTAACCTTTGGCTTCCTGCTTCACCTACACAACAACAAGATATATTTTAAAGTATTTAACAGCTCTTTCAACCCATTAAGATCTTCTAGTTAGGTACTCAGTGATCTTGATCATCTTTGCATTTCCAAGCAGCCTTACGACTAGCCTAAACAAGATCCTCTGTTTTGCTCCTTTAACCTTTGGCTTCCTGCTTCACCTACACAAAATAAATAGTGTACTGAAAAGTAACTACGGACTTCTACACAAAATTTTAAGATTAACTCAACTAGCTAGCCATTACTGGCTCGTGTGGCCTCAGGTAAATGATGAAATGAAACAAAAAGCTGAATAACTCCGTTCCATGTTCGATATGGTCAAATGGATGAGCCAAATCACTGAATAACGTGATGAAGTCCTTCCCAAACAACGTAAGGTCAACGAAATTTATCCTTGCTGATCAACAGATGAATTATGAAAAACATATAATAAGCAAGAAGCTGAAAATATTCTTCACAAACGACCGCCATGAAAATATATTTGAAATGTAGCACGAACTATACCCTTGGATTGAATAGTTTTCCAATTAAATTTACTGATTTGCAAATTTTAGATTAAGAACCAAAAATAAAAAACAACCATGCCGTATTTGCGTATCATAACAATCAGCTGTCAATACTACACCGAAAATCAATGTAAAAGTAAACTGTCAAATTTGAGTCAGGACTCAAAAGTCATGGTGTAATAGCACGTGCCTCACGGGATGAATTTTCAAAGAAGAATTCGAAGAAGAGTCATGACTCTAGAGTCGTCGTGTAATAGCAGACTTGATAATGTGAAAATGAAAAGTCCCGAAAACATCGCATTCAAGTAAGTAATTTTTGATTGGGCAAACTATTGTCATCTATACTTTGGCTTTATCTGGTGAAAACACTGCAGACAAAATTCAACGTTTTCAGGTGTTGGAGATGGAGGATAAAGTTTACTGAAAGAAAAATAAAAAAAAGATAAGAATATACATACATATATTTTGATTAAATTTTCTTACAATAATTAGGTTTTCCGAGTACATTTATTCGAACATCAAGTAATACAGTCCTTGTCTTTTGATTTCAAACTGCTTTCTATTTGCATTATTGTTATAGGGACCGTCCTCAACCTCTTCAATTTCATCATTTTCAGAAAAGCTACTCAAATCTAAATCAGAGTCAGTTAACAAGATGTTTGTGTAGAGTGCAACAGACCATTATCCATTTGCAACAAAACTTGTGGCTCTTTTTATCATGAATTCGCATCCTTAGTTCTTTTAGGCTACCAAATTTTTCTTTAAGAAGACCGAAACAATGTTCCACTCTTACCCGATACTTGCTATGACGTAAATTAAATTTTTTCCGTTTTGTGCTGTCCAGTTGTTCCGAGTTGCTTCTGAATGGTGTTATGAGAAAGTCACTAAGAGGGTAGGCAGAGTCTCCAGCTAGCCATTCTTGAGCAGATACATAGTTCTCTTTGTCTTTGAAAATTGAACAGTTTCTAAAGATTTTAGCATCATGGCTGCTTCCAGGGCTTCCTACTACCACGTCTCGAATTCTCAGCTTGTAGTCACACACTACTTGAGCTTTAATAGAGTAGACGTGATTCCTTGAGAAATATGATTCATGGTCTACAACTGGTGCCTCTGCAAGCTTAATCTCTGTACCGTCAATGTAACCAATGCACAATGGTAGCTCATGATACGTTTCTGCTACAATATTTTTTCTTTCTTCAGTGTTTGGCCAAAAGATATACTTCGGTAACAGTTTCAAAATAACTCGAAAAATCCTATTTGTTATTTTACTCAATGTTCCTCCATCTCCAACACCAAAAGTTGTTGCAATTTTTCGCACAGCAGCGTTTTCACCGGATGAACCCAAACGGTAGAGGACAATAGCTAGTTGGAGCTCAATCGAAAACTGCTTACATGAATGAGATTTTTGGAACTCTTCATCTTCACATATCAAGGAAAGCAAATTTGAAAATTGACTTCTTTCCATCCTGAGCATTTGACGGAAGCGATCGTTGTCTAACGAAGCTAAGATATTTTGACGCCAAGCAATGGATTTAGGTACTTTGCTCATCCAACCATGACGAGATGCCAGGACGAAAAGAAGTTCCTCGTTCAACTCGTTAAGGATTTCATCCACAGCATTTTCTTCTTCACTTTCCCCGTTTTCTGAAAATAAAATATGAATGTAGCTTGTTTATAATTTTCGTCATAAATGTTTTTTGATACCTTCGATCCACATAATTTTATCTGCTGCAACTTCTATTAAAAACTCTGTTATTTTTTCTTTTTCCAATTTTTTTGGCATCTTTTTATGAAATTGAAATTTTCCAAACAAAAAAATGTCAAACTCATTTTGACATTTGCTTCGGTGTTGCAAACAGATTAGAAAAAGGTGCGTTCATGATCTATCCAAAAAAAATAAAATTTCGCAATTTTACTAGGCTCGTTGCACCAGATCGGGAATACCCCTAATATATTTTGTCATGTGCGTTCTCATATTCTACAATTTAATTGAATAAATGAATAACCCTGAGGCCACACGAGCAAGTACTTGCAAGCAAGTTGGCTACATACACTGCCTGTCAAATTCGTAATTTGCATTCCACTTGCCTCCCACTTGCCTCCCACTTGCTTTCCACTTGCTTGTCTCCCAACTTGCTTCTCAACTTGCTTTACTACTGGCTTCAAAACTTGCATGCCAGTTGATAAGCAAGTTGCTTGGGTTTGTTTGTGTTAGTAAACAAATGTGTATGTATTGCAACTTGCTTGCAAGTACTTGCTCGTGTGGCCTCGGGGTAAAGAAGCCATTTAGCCTAGTACGCAGATCGAGCTAAAATTTCGCTCCCATACAAAATTCTCTCCAAAATTTAGCCAAGCATTTTAGCCGAGAGGTACGCAGCTCCAGCTAAAAATCAAATTTTTGTTTCTTACTGTACAACTCTTATCTGTCAAAATTTAGCGCGTGAAATAATTGTTCGGCACATTTATTCTCGAGCTAAATTGTGACAGGTTCTTTTATTTGTTAGATTTGTGTGAATTTTACTTTGTGGAAATCAAAATTGAGAACGAGAAATATTTAAGGACACACGATTTATCAATGCCAAAGGGAAAAATGTATTATATTTGGTTAGATTCACTTAAAATATTGAAATAAAATTCTATAAAATTGTTGGATAAAATTTCTTTTCAGAGAACAGCTGTTTTCTGTGATGTAATCCACAAAAATTTTATGTCAAAATTTAGCTTGGAAATTAGCTGGTGTTTGGAGCGAAATTTTAGCTCGATATACGTACTAGGCTTTATGGTGAAACTGATTTTTGATGCAAGTGTGGAAGGAAAATATGAAAGTCAGTTACATCACACAAATTTGGCAGTCGTATGAAATCTTGGTAATATAACGATGATAGATAGATTGCAAAAATTACAAAATAAAGCAATGAGAATAATTTTTAAAGGTCATTGGTTAACACCAATTGCAACTATGTTAAGAATGTTAAAATGGCTTAGTATAAATCAGAGAACCATTATGAATGTGTTAGTTTATGTTTTTAAAATGAAAAATGGAATGCTTCCCAGTTACTTGTGTGATAAGATTAATTATGTTAGTAATGTACACAGTCATAACGTAAGAAATGGGTCAGATTTTCGTCTCCCACATTTAAGAACTCGATCAGCACAAAATATGCTTACACATAATGGCCTTAAATTGTTTAACGAGCTTCCAAATGATTTGAAATCAGAAACAAATTTGAAAATATTTAAAAAAAAAGTTGTATTTTTTGTAAGAAATAGATATGCTTATGTATAAGTTTAATTTTATTATTTATTATTAATAGTAAGTTGTATTTAGCTAAGATATTGCTAAATAAATAAAATGAAATGAATTTCTTCCCACTTTATTCTGACATGTGTTAATACTTTGTGGGATAGTGTAGAGGCACTTTAAATCGTTCGTCCTTGAATAGTCCAGTTTTACACAGCGCATGTTTGCCTTGCATGCTTGAAGTGCGAAAGAGAAAGATAATGAAATAGAAATAGAAGAAACTAAACATGCACGGGTAGGACTGTCCCTCCAACATTTGACGTTTCTCTTTGTCTGTATTCTTTTTGTTCTTATTTTGCTACATTTTTGTTCTGGATGTAGCTCAAACCTGCAGATAGCTGTCAAAATGATTCGCAATTGAAAAAACAATGCGCAGCTCGAACATGCTTCGTGTAACAATGCGTGCATTGCCGAATGCAAGTTCAAAAGGAAATAAGCAAGAGTTGCGCATTAATTTCATGCGCTGTGTGAAACTGGACATATTTTGGGTGAAAGAGGTCCATTCAATCACGAGTGTCAACTACGCTTAAAGCGTGGTACACATTATCAAACCTGAGTGTCAGCCATGTTGGATATCAAACCTAACTGACAGTGTGTACACGCTGAATGATGGTTTAACACTCAGAACTGCCTGCTCACAAAATTTTTTGATACTGCGTGACAACCCTCGGTTTGTTGGGTGGTTGCCTGATGATGTGTACATAATTTCATTCATGATCCGTCATTCACGGAACAAAACAAGAATTTTTATAGCGAATCAGTGGAAAAAGTGCAAACAAAATAAGAAAAAGCTCGTGTGTGTCATGTAAAAAAGGAATCAACACAATTCGTGGCGGAAATAGCCTCAAAATAAAAAGAAACAATTTTCTGAGAGTAGTGGAATTTCTTTGCCTGACGTCAAACATAACTGATAATTGTGTACGCGAAACTTTTCACGCAGGTTTGATATCCAACACGCGTGACACTCAGGTTTGATAATGTGTACCACGCTTAAAGCGTGGTACACATTATCAAACCTGAGTGTCAGCCATGTTGGATATCAAACCGAACTGACAATGTGTACACGCTGACTGATGGTTTGACACTCAGAACTGCCTGCTCACAAATTTTTTTGATACTGCGTGACAACCCTCGGTTTGTTGGGTGGTTGCTCGATGATGTGTACACAATTTCATTCATGAGCCGTCATTCACGGAACAAAACACGAATTTTTATAGTGAATTAGCGGAAAAAGTGCAAACAAAATAGGAAAAAGCTCGTGGGTGTCATGTAAAAAAAAGAATTAACACGATTCGTGGCGGAAATAGCCTCAAAATAAAAAGAAACAATTTTCACGCTTAAAGCGTGGTACACATTATCAAACCTGAGTGTCAGCCATGTTGGATATCAAACCGAACTGACAATGTGTACACGCTGAATGATGGTTTGACACTCAGAACTGCCTGCTCACAAAAGCTTTTGATACTGCGTGACAACCCTCGGTTTGTTGGGTGGTTGCTCGATGATGTGCACACAATTTCATTCATGAGCCGTCATTCACGGAACAAAACAAGAATTTTTATAGCGAATCAGTGGAAAAAGTGCAAACAAAATAAGAAAAAGCTCGTGTGTGTCATGTAAGAAAGGAATCAACACGATTCGTGGTAGAAATAGCCTCAAAATAAAAAGAAACAATTTTCTGAGACTAGTGGAATTTCTTTGCCTGACGCCCAACATAACTGATAAGTGTGTACGCGAAACTTTTCACGCAGGTTTGATATCCAACACGCGTGACACTCAGGTTTGATAATAGGTCTGTTTCTTTACTCGCCCGTGGGATCCCAAAGTATCCCAAATCTACCCAAAACGTGTTTCTTTACTATTTTCTGGCACGGAAATGCCAGAGCTTTTGACTTTTTTCATTTCCCCTCCAGCAAGAATCTACCCGAACATTTTAGTTGCTGCACTTTCTTGCTTGTCAAACAATAAATCAGCTGATCGAAAAATTTGAAATAAAATTGTTTAAGTAGCGTTCATAAAATGGTTTAATTTAATTTAATTAAATGAAAACGATACAATGGAGACAAATATAAAGTTAAATGTTTCTCCTTGTTCTTTTAATAGAGCCCAAAATGATAAGTGCATATAAAAAGAATTGAAATTGCATAATTTTGTATGCGGGAAGCCTACAAGCAATGAAGTTAAATAGGTAATTTTAACCGCAACAAACCAGAAACATCCCAAATGCGTTTCTGTACTTTTCATTTCTGGTTAAACATTACAACAACAACATCAAAAAGCTCAGTCCCAAACTTTTTCCCGAACTTTTTCCCAAACTTTATCCCAAAAGTAAAGAAACAGACCTAATGTGTACCACGCTTAAGAAAAAACTGTTCTTACTGTACCCAAAATGAAGTTTTGATTTGACATTTCTTTTGTTGACCTATTTTAACAAAATCAAAACAAATCCCTCAGAACGTTTTGTTTTGTTAAAAATAAAATAAATTTTCAAATTTATTACACAAAATTTATTTCAACACAATGTCACGTAATAATCGCATGCATCCAAGGAACGTGTTCATCACTGCACCCGATTATACCGATTTGGCTATAAAATATTCCAATTTTCGTCGAGTTTGTGAGCTGGTAAGTAGGAATAATAAGCCGGCAACTCATTTCATGTTTTGAAAGTTCCTTCTCTTCTAGGCTCTCAATGGTAAAGTTATCATCGATCTCAAAAGTGAAAAGACTCTCCGCGCCTTAACAGCTACCTTGCTTCAACATTATTTTGATCTTAAAGTAGAATTCGCTCCAAATAGCTTGATTCCCACTTTGCCTCTGCGCTTGAACTATATTCTTTGGATTGAAGATATTCTT
Source organism: Dasysyrphus tricinctus (assembly GCA_963921185.1). Classification (NCBI taxonomy): domain Eukaryota; kingdom Metazoa; phylum Arthropoda; class Insecta; order Diptera; family Syrphidae; genus Dasysyrphus; species Dasysyrphus tricinctus. The sequence goes on from OY992533.1 coordinate 76,790,566, forward strand.
GAAGCTTTGAAGCTAACCCACATCCATGGAATCGACATTGGTAAGTTCTATGAAAATCATAATCATGAGTTGAAAATACCTTATATATATTACATTATCCTTTTAGGTTGTGGTTCATCATGCATTTACGCCCTCCTCGCAGCAAAGAAAAATAATTGGAAAATGAGTGCCCTTGAATCAAATTCAACAAACATACAATTTGCACATGATAATGTTAAAAACAATAATTTAGAACAATTGATACAAATTTATCCTCAAGTCGATAAGAAGGTGATTTTAAGTGCTTTTCTCGAAGCAAACCCAGATGATGTATTCGACTTTTGCTTGTGCAATCCTCCGTTCTTTGATAGCAACGATAAAAATTCAAAACCAGATCGAAATCCAGACAAACGCAAAGAACCGAAAAACTGCCAAACTGGAAATGCTGACGAACTTTATTGCGAAGGAGGTGAAGTCGCATTTGTTGAAGGAATCATCCAAGAAAGTCTGAATTTTGCTAATCGAGTGAGAGTATTTAGCACAATGTTGGGTCATAAGAGTAGTGTTGCAACAGTTTCTGATTTCTTGAGAAGTAAAGACATTTCAAATTTTATTTCAACGGAATTTTGTCAAGGTAACACCACCAGATGGGGTATAGCGTGGTCTCTGAGCGCAGATATTGATCTTTCTACAGTAAAAAAAGAGTAATTAACGAATAATAGTGTTTTATAATTATGACGAACTTTGTATCTAAAGTTACTTTTGTTTTAAAAATAACAAACAACGGTTTAATTTTTACCATAGATTTTGTTCATATTTGTTTTGTCTCACCTTAAAATAGTCCATTTTGTTTATTTAACGGTGCGATATGGTTGGTAACATGTTGTAGAAGTGGCAACTTCAGAAATGTAAAGGATTTCATCAAAGCAAACATTTTACCATTTTTTCTTATAAGAATAATTTTAACTTTTTCTTCGGCTTAGAGTGTAAATCTCCATACTGTTTTGATAATTAGAGAACACTTCAAAAATTGCTAAAAAATACAAAAATCTATCAAATCTTTTCATTTCAAAAATGCAAAATAGGAGTAAGCTGTCTTTCACTCTAAGTCGACAATTTGTCCCTGTAAGGCCTTAGGTCTCTTAAATGTACAACCACAAATCAGAATTGTACCAGATTGTTGTTGTATTTAAGGGGAGATAAAAATGCACTTAAAAGCACTGTTATTATTTCATTAAATCCCATGGTTGGTGCCAATTAAAGCTGTGGGAGTTTAGAAAATAATAATGGACGGGGCTCGAACGCACACCTCTAAATTAGCAGTCAGGGACTTCATGCACTACACCATTGCCTGTTTCAGAGACAAACAATAGCATTGAGTTCTTGAAGCATTCAATTCTACACGGTTTTTAATTCCCCACTGGAAAATGCTGTCAAGACCAGAATTAAATGACCTTATCATACGCTGCCGCTCAAGTTCTACATCCGAAAGACAGGGATATGAATCAAGAAACGAATATGAAAAGCTGAGGGTGCTGTCATCAGCAAAATAATTTAATGGATTAGAAGTTTCTGACAAAAGATCATTAATGAAAATGCGAACAAGGGTCGGAGACAAAACGGAGCCTTGGGGTACATCATATTTTATGAGTATCAGACTTGAAACCATCCAATAAAACTTGTATTGAACGGTCCGAAAGGTAATTTCTAATTCAACGAAGAAGAGATTCAGCTTCGCTTTAGCTTCGAAACCAATTAATCTCACTGTTAATCAGTCCACCTTGAAGACCTATGAGTCTACTACCCTAAGGTACATCAAAATGTGTTGGAAGAATTAAAACTAAACATTTTTGGGATAACTTAAAATTTAACAGCGTTTTGTTTGCATACTAAAATGACGAAAAAAGTCAGTCAAGTCATATAGACTAGGGCTAGTCATTCAGACCCTGAGTGCAAAAAATAGCGTTGCTTACGCTCTTCGTCCTTCTCATTATTATTATGCTAGGTACCATGATTTGCTATACAATCCCACCAACACAGGGCTTTTTCATATTTATTATGAAAAAAAAGAAAACAAAATTGGTAAGTTTTTTTATTTGTTTTTATTTCTTACTATCTTTAACATAAGTACCATTTCCGACATAAAATTTGCCATTTACATAACAAAATCGTCTAAGGTTCACATTGCTACTATTTTTGTTTGTTTAATTTTTATTTTCTGTGATCTTTGTGTTTAACTTTGTTTTATTTTGAATTTTTCTGCTGGCATGATTTTTTTGTTGTCTCTCAGTTTATTTTTAACATCTTTTCCTTCATATTTTAAATTAATTTTTGTTTTAAATAAAATAATTTAACAATCTTTACGTAGGTATATCTCTGTCTGTTTTCAATTAATTAGTGTTTGTGTTTTTTTTTATTTTTTCCTGTATGTGTTTTTTTAGTGTAAGTGTAGATTACAATAAATTATTTGTTTTTTCTCTTGTTTTATTTTTAAAAAGCTTTTCATTTTACTTAATGCATGAGTGTTTAGTTTTATATATATATTTTTTTATTTGCGTTCTTTAATCGGTGATTGATACTTACTAACCAGTTAAAATAGATAATATAGATTTTTTGTTGTTTAATCAGTAAAAATTAAAAACTAGAATGATAACAATATTATTTGGCAAAACATTTTATTTTATTTTTGGTATAATTAATAACTCTTTGTCATGATTTTTTTTCTTTTTAAAATCTTATTTAGGTAATTGTTATACGATTTGTATATTTTTTGATGTTTTAATTCAATTTTTGTTTTCATCTAGCGCAAGTGCAAAACTGTAAATTTTCATAATACATATTTTGTTTGAACGTCATTTGGTTCTCTAATATTTTTGAATTAATTTTATAAAAGGCGTGTGATTTTTTGACAGGTGTTAAAAACAGGTAAAAATGTTTCATAAGTTATTTATGACAATGACAATTTTCAAGTTGTTGTGGGAAAGGTTTTGTTTTTTTGCTTTTTAAATATTGACAATTGACATGAAATGGCATTTCAAGGGAATAAAATTGGTGTTTTATTATTGTTAGTTGCCTTTTTTAAGCTTAAATCTTTACGCTTCACACACACAACGATGTATTTATTTATTTTATTTTTTTTAAATAGGAGAAGGTTTTGTTTGTTTTTTTTTTTGAAGCAGCAATTAAAGTGCTCGCATTTCAAATGTCGAAAATTCCCTATATTTTCTGAGGAGAAAAAACTCGTACATGTTTCTTTGTGCATTTTTGATTGTTGTAATATAAATGTATTTTAAGTAAGAAACAAGTAAGAAGAACAGAAAACAAAAATGAAGGGTTAAAATACGTTTTATAAAATATTTTGTAATTTTTTAAGCTCAATTACTGGTTGGTATAGATCATGGTTTGTAGTTTTAATTTATAGGATTATTCTTTTTTGTTCATTTTATACTAAATATTTGTTGTTTTTTTACTTTTTTTTGCAAAATATTTGCTTTGCTCTTGCTACAAAAGCCAAAAATGTGATTTTCTTACAATTTATATATGTTTTTTCATAATGTATAATGGTTTTACATTTTTTTGTTAGGATTTTTCTTTATTTATAAATTATGATACACATAGTTTTAATTATGTGTTTGTTTTGTTTTAATTTTAGATTTTTATAATTAAGAATTTTTAGGCAGAGAATGGACTTGTCTTTAATAATTTTGTTTGTTTTGTTTTTAATTTTCAATAAAATAGTTTCTTATTTTATATTTCTAATTTTTATTTTGTTTTAATGAATTTGAATTTTATTTATTTTGTATTTAATTATTTTTTTTCTTTCTTTTAAATTCTGATTTGTTTGACAAAGTTTGTTGACAAAAGTGTATGTTTAAATATTTTGCTTTTTTAAATCAAGCTAAATTAAGCTGGTATGTCTTTACGACTTTTGTGGCCTCGGAATGAAGCTTGAATTTTTGTTGCTGCTTTGTTAAGCTCTGGATCAGATAAATCAATATCCAATTCTTCAGCGACTTTTTTAGTTATCTCTTGAATGTCAATATCTTCGGGCTCCTTGGTGCCAACTAATTTGCGTGATAAATGACCACGGAATGTTGCTTGAATTTTCAAAGCTGCATTGCAAAGGTCTGAAATTAGAAAAATAGAGTTTATTAATATGAAGATTCATACAAAGGTATGTACCTATATGAGTTCCTAAATACATATTAACTATTATTAACAGTCCTCTTTACTTTTCACATTCCTTTCAAGATTCAAATGTCCTTTTTTTCTGTGAATCTGATAAAGTCCTGGATATTGGGGAATACAAACCGTGTGGAATTGAATACTTAAACTGATTCAATATCTAAGCGCTATAATTAAAGCATAATTTACCACCAATGGAACTAGAAAGTATGTATACAATTTATTTCATTTAAACGTTCTGTCACTCACTTTAGAAAAACTCCTTATAGGTACGTACCAATAAATAAAATTTGTCAACTTTAAAAACAACTTTTATAACCTTGTTGAACTTTCCAATTAGGTTCTCTGGTTGGATTTACCCCTACAGCCATCCTATCACATATGTGTATACATGCATAGATAGTAAGACCCCAAATCTATATGTTATTTCATTGTTGAGATACTGCCAATGATAGAATTCAGAAAATTTGAAATTCAATAACAAAAGTTTATAAACGAAGTTTTCATCCATAACTATTTCTATTTATTATTCTGAGTGAACAAAAGACATTGTCTGAGCAAAGCTAAACAATACCGAAAAAGAAAACTTTTTCAAACATTTAAATTTATTCTCAAGTAGTTATAGAAGCATTGAAATACTTCTATATTATACCTACCCACGAACCACCACACGACCCTTCGTGTATTTATTTAAATTTTCAACTTTTCCATAATGATTTTCTTTAAGGATGCGAATTTTATCTGCATATTTTATTGAAATCTATGAGCAAAAAAAAAATATATATTCGAAACGGATGCCTAATTATAGCCAATATAGTTTTCAAAGTCATTTTCGTCACGCTGCTAGCCGAATACGAAAGAGTTCATTAAAACAGAAAAACTTTTAGGAAAAAAAAAATAGTATAAAAATACTCGTAAAATCTCATAGAAGACACTTTATGAATTTGCTCAGACTCTAAGTCCAACTTTTTGCCTACATTTATGTTGGAAAGGTTTTCCTCTTGTGGGTGTGTGCTGCCGGTAGAAGTTGCTAAGTTTATTTTTCCTTGTTCCTACAAATGTTATCTTGTTGTGGTAGAATGAATGGAAAAAGTTTTTTCTTACAAAATGTAGACTATCGGTAAAGAAAGCGATGCATTTATCGATTTACAATCGGAAACTAGAGAGAGGTTAAAAAGTTTAGCGAACTATGTATTTAAACTTTTCTGTGTAATAATCTTAACTTCATGTTATGCAGCTGTAAACACAACAATTTTGAAAACCTACAGATTTAGGTTTTTTTTTATTATTTGTTTATTTTACAATTTAGTGTACAATATTTTAGTTCGTTACCGGTCTCAACGCACAGTATACCTATTTAAGGTAATATCATTAGAGTTTTGACTTTTGTTCATCCAATATTTGTTGTTGTGTTTACGTGTATTAACGTCCTCACGTTCACATTTTTCGAAAAAAATATTTCACCATTTAAGCTAAGTATTCAGTTCTTTTTAGTAAAACAAAAGCTTTGCGGTGACAAAAAATTGTAAACGTTTTTTTTTATATTAAAGCAATATACAAATTCCAAACTTTTTTTTTTTTACAAAAAAAAAGTCAGTGAAATTTTTTGCGCGAAAATAAATTCGTCGTTATAAGTATACACTTCTAGTGCGAAAATCTATGCAAATATTTTCGCATGTCAATAACTATTGAGGTGAAAACAAAAAAAATACTTTTTTGCATGATTGCTTTACAGTTTCATGCAAAAAGGAACCATTGCTGTCATAGAAGCAAAGTTCACAGTTCTCATGCGACAAAAAAAATCAAAATTTTCAAAACGATTTTTCACCTATTCTGTGCATCAAATTGGATAATATTCAACGCGAAAAACGTTTGCTTGACCTAAGCCACCCATTGAGTCATTAATTTACTATTAATTATCAACTATTGGCCTAAAAATAGAAAATAGTTGAAGGGTCTAGAGGAAAAACGGCTAAAGTTCACTTGAATTGATTCCGAGAAAAATGAAGTTGTAAATGCATTCCTAAAATAATAGCTAATTCAAAGAAAAATAATACTAACAATTTTTTTTTTAATTCAAGAAATATTCAAGAAATATTTAATTTCGTTTATTCATCAAGCAGATTGATATAATATTATTAACAAATAAAATATAATCTTACAGACTACAGAACAAGGTTTATAAATATAAAATAAAGAATTAAAAACATAAATAAATGCATTTAACTAATGCTATAACCTAAATCACCAGTGTAGAAGTTAAGTAATAAATATAATAAATATTTTTTAAAAGATTCTCGACTTTGGTAGGAAAAGAATAAAGAAGTCAACATGATTACAAATGATATTTGTTTCTCTAATGCATCGAGTTAGAGGCTCATTAAAACCATAGTTTACCCGATGATAAGATTCATGAAATAGAATACAGGATCGCGTATGCCTAAACGGAGCATATAGATCAACTAAGGACAATAGTAATGGGCAATTTTTATGAGAAGTAATAATATCACGTATAAATACAATAGAAAAATACCGACGGCGAATATCAAGCGGCTGAAGTCCAAGCAGTTTACATCTGGTTTCATAAGAAGGGGTTTCAATATTCCAGCTTAGACGATGAAATACAATTCGCGAAAATTGTCTCTGAATCTTTTCAATCCTTAAACTGTGAGTTTTATAAAATGGATTCCAAATAATTGAGCAGTATTCAAGAGAAGACCTTACATAAGCATAGAACAGTGACCGAAGGCTAAATGGATCTTTAAACTCTTTTGAGTTTCGAACCACAAATCCAAGCATACTATTTGCTTTGGCAACCACAAAATCAATGTGGGAGGTGAAACCTAGTTTGGAATCGAATATTACACCAAGGTCTTTTTTTTCTCTAAGCTTAGTAAGTTTTGTTTTATCGATTTCATATTCAAAATCAATTGGTCTAAGACAGCGAGAGAAAGATAAAGATTGGCATTTGGAGACATTCAAAAAGAGCTGGTTAGCAATGCACCATTCAGATAAGCACTCAAGGTCACTTTGAAGTAACAGGCAATCATCCAACGATTTGATACAACGATAAATTTCGATATCATCCGCAAACATTAGGCAGAGAGAATTTTTGATAAAATTTGGTATGTCATTGATCAACAACAGGAACAGAAGGGGTCCCAAGTGACTACCTTGAGGGACGCCAGAGGTTACCTGAATTACTTCAGAAAATAAGTCATCAATGCGGACAAGCTGTGTTCTTCGGTTGAGATATGATTCAAACCATTTTAGAATACTTGAATGGAAGCCGATGGATTCCATCTTTTTTATTAATATAAAATGGTTGACCCTATCGAAGGCCTTCGAAAAGTCCGTAAATATACCATCCGTTTGAAAACCATTTTCGAGATTTCTAGTAATTTGGTTACAAAAAATTGCAAGGTTTGTCGTAGTGGATCTACCAGATACAAATCCATGTTGAGATGGTGAAATCATTTCTTTAAGAATAAAGGTAAGTTTTTCATAAACTATTTTCTCAAAAATCTTGGGAATTGTAGACAATTTACTAATAGGACGATAATTAGAAACATCTTGTTTCTTGTACTTAAGTAAGCAAACATAATATTGATTTTAACATCTTGAATTTTTTTGCATGACACGCTGACATGAATCAAAAGGACCTTCGACGTTTTAACCAAAATTTTTTCTTTTGAAAGAACCGGACATGATAATTGGAAATGGTTTTTTATTCAGATTTAGATTTTCAAAATAGAGTTTGAAAATAAAATAATTTTCACAAGCCAAGCGTGACATTAGATCGTTCCTGCAATTCAATTTGTTAGACGGGATGTAGTTAGAATCTATTTTTTTTTGTTTTAATTATTTACCTGACATGTCGCTAGGGGTATTCATAAGATTTTTTTTTTTTTAATATCGTTTTGTTTAATTTTTGGAGCAAAAAAAATACTTTTGGAAAAAAGTTTTTTTTTAAAAAGTGTACTATTTTGCGAGTTTTCAAAATCCTATGTTAAGAGAGCTATACACTACATCAGATAGTACTCATACAAATCTATAAGATGTAAACATTAGCTTAATTTTTTCAAAAAGTGGACTTGATCCATTTTTCCCCTGGACCCTTCAGTTATTTTTGGATGCAAAAACTATTTGCATGCAAATAATACCTTGAGGTGAATTGGAAGTGTAAACCGACCATCAAATAAAAAATATTTTTTCACCACACTTTTTTTCGCATGCAAAACAATTGCCGGTCCATTGGTAGCGACGAAGGGTTGAAAATAGCGGTTTTAAGACTATTGTGTGAGGGGCACATGCAATTCAATTCATTCAATAAAAATGAGAAATGATGCTCTTGTTTTTAAATCCACAGACTTTAATTTTAATGATCCGAAATATAAACTCGCAAGATAACCCTAGCGAGTCCAATCGGCTTTATTTTGGAGACTTTTTTTGTTGATTTTGATTTTTTAAATTCTCCAAACTTGTCTCGATATGATGCACCTGAAAGGCTTATATCTTGAGTTCTATTAATCGTTCGTCGTTAAAAGCCATAAGTTCAAAATAAAGCTCATTGAATGAAAAGTTTCACCTGAAACGGTGCTCAAACTTAAACGTTTTGAAGGAAAAAAAATTATAAAAGTTGGTTTTTACCAAATTTTCTGTTGTTAAGGCTTTGGCTTTAAGTTTTTAATGCTTTTAATGTTTTTTCTTTAAATACAAAAAACTATACAATCTTATGTCTTCTAGCTTTTGAGAAAATGAAAAAATAACATAGAAACGTAAGGTGATAGCCCCACATCCAGACGTTTTTTTTTCTTGTCGAAATCTAATCTATACAATCTCGATTTTGTTCGCGTGTTATAAGTATCACTCTATATACCCATAATTAGTAACTTATTGTGAAAATCTGGAAAAATTAAGAACATTTTGTTTTTCTATTTAAAATAAAAAAAAACAGTAATTAGAAAAGCATGAGATTTTCTATCACACATGTGCAATTTATAAATAAACTTAAACGCCATCATTAAATGAGAAGCTTTGAAAATTTCTAAAATTAACTTCAACTGAAGTTGAAAAAAAAACTCGCAATTAACCTACTATAGCAAACACCACAACCACATACATACTTATACATACGTGTATGTGACTTGATTAGACAACTTTTACTTGTGTATACGTACCTACTATATGAATTATGAAACATTTATTCGCTCTACGTGCATGTACATATCTACTTTATTTCCATTCACTAATTAATCGATTTTTTTTCTAAATGAAGTATTCTTTCTGTAATATCTTACCATAATTTGATTAAACATAACAATCCACTACTTCATGACTTCGAAATTAAGTCACGAAGAATTCTAGGAAAAATAAATAAATAAGAAATTCAAGGACCTTAACCTAAACCCACCATACCCACCCTAAAACAAAACCGATAAAATACTTTCCTCGAATAGCAAATAATATAAAATTTTTCCGGAAGAGAATCGTGATGATGGTGAAGTGTATCAAGGAAACGATACCAGAAAAAAATAACTAAATTAACCGGCAATTTAATAAGATTTCAAGCGGGAATTTAAAACGGAAGTAATTTTTGTAAGGATTCAATTTAAAAATCAGGTACACCAAAGCCTTATAAAAGAATTTGTGATAAAAAAAAAAAACGAATTATACCTATTTAGTGTTGAAATTTGCACACACGCATAATTTGGTTTGAAGGCTCTGAGAAAAAAATATTAAATTAAATTAAATCCAATGTTTGGGGCTTTCTGTAATAGGCATATTGACAGTAGAAAAATATAGGGAGAAATGTTTGTTATGTACGAAAAAAAAAAAAACGATATAAAATTTGATTATTTTTCGTGCCCAATGGATACAGATTTTAGATTAATTGTGTTTAACTGACGCAGCTGTTTTTCAAATTTTACAAAAACGTCTTTTGAAAACATCAACTCTTGTTGAAACTTAACTTACAGTTAACAGTATTTATTATTGTTCTGTAAGCAATAGTCGAAAGAAATGGAAAAGCTTCGCGATCGAAACTGGTTGCTGGTTTTAGGACCTGAACGGAGGCTCTTCGAAACGCAAATGCAATCTAGTTACTGCCGGAGCACAGGAAATAAAATATGTATTCAAGCTGTATCTCTAACACCTGCTAAGTGAGACTTGTGTGAAATAAAGATGAAAACTATTAATTTTTAGTATCATATCGTCTCTTTCATATAGCAGAAGCATACATACAAATTAAATAAAATCATTTTTGAATGTTTTGCTAGATAGTAATGATAATGACCTCTATACATTCACAGAAATTCAGAAAAATTTATATAACAAACCGGAAATACGCACGTGTCTATGATATGTTTATTAATTTTTGAGTGCGAACTTTGGTTTAATTCACAAATTGACTAAATACATATACAGAGTACATGTACATATGTATGTATGTCATAAATATTTTGGATTCAAAGCTGAACATTTTTTTTTATCATTTTTAACTGAAAATGTTCTTTTTTAATTAAATTCAACTTTCTTTTCTCATGTAATCTTTTTTTTCCCTGATGGAATGAATAATGCGGTTTGATTTGGGTTGGGATGAGATGGATGGGATGTGCTGCCAAAGTGCCAACCCATATCATATGTGCTTGTACGTGCTATATAGTAGCCTTACAAACTTTATTTATTTATAAATCATTTAAAATTGTCTGCTTATGCTTAGTCATTTGCCAACCTACCGCTCCAGTTAGAATGGAAGAAACTTAGAAGATAATTATTAAAACCGCAGAAAAATAAAAAGGTAGATCCATTTTGATGTTAAAGTTATTACCAATGTTGATAGTTATGGTTGCAAGAGGGGAAATGACAAAATACATTTTATTTGTATTCTAAAATCGTAATTTGATAAAAAATCTCAAAATTTTGAAAAACAATGAACCTACAAACTACAACACAGCTGTTGCCTACCTTCTTCTACACAAATGTCGGCGGTTTTATTGCGATAAATGCATCAACAAAGAAGTGGTAGGTGATCTTTTATGGAATTTTCAGAAAAGCAAAGTTTCAAAATTTTTCAGGAGAGCATCTTAGCATTCGGTATGAGGAAAATTGAAAGTCCTATTGGGCGGATATAATCTTACAAGTTCCTTCCGAACCATTTTGTTTTTTATTTTATTTTAGGTAAGGTAGAACTGTAGAACTCTGTAAACTCGAAAAGATAAGAAAGTTTGCTTATATTTTTATTATTATTGATTCTGTACCTTGGCTCTAAAAGGGCCAATGTCCAATTTTATAATTTTTGAGAAATCGAAAGTTTAGCTTTTTAATTACTTAAAATCGTTATTACTTTTGAAAATAAAACTTTCAATAACCATCAAAATCTTGTTAAGAAACAATTTAACCACATTAGCCCTTTTTACATTCGTAAAACATCTTCTGCTGAGTCAAATAGTTTACTTTAGTTAATATTGTAAAAAATGGACATTGGCCCTTTTAGAACCAAGGTACAGAATTAATTAATATTAATAATATTTATTTATTAGTATTAATTTTTGTAACGATTTTTCAAAGAAGATATTGTTTAACAATAATTATAAAAAAAAATAAAAAAGTTGCTGCTTTTAATGAACAAAGAAATAAAAACGAAAAAAGGTAAACGAAACAAAACATTTAGTTAACGTTAAAAATTGAAATAAATTTTTGTTTTTTTTTCTATTAATTTTTGAATGTGCTTCTTTAAGCTAAGTATACAGTTCTGTTGAGTACAAAATTTTTCAAGCTGAAAAAAAATATTTTCGGCAAAAAAAATGTCCTTGGTGTAAAATTTTTTTTTTCGTCGTCAGTTTACAGTTCCCAAAAAAAATCTCAAGTAACTGTTCTATGAAAAAGCAAACACAAATACCAAACGCAATCTTTTTCGGCAGAAGAATGTCAGTGACATTGTTTTGTACGAAAAAAAAAATTCGTGGTGAATATAAAATTTGTTTTCACTGGGTAGTTCAGAGTTCGATAGAAAAATTTTAACGTCAAAACATTTTTTTTTCGCAAAAATCGTTCCCATAAGAAATATATGTAGTTTTTTTCCTCACGGAACTGTATACTTAGCTTTAAAGAAAATATATCACTTATATTTTGAAAAATCGAAATAAGTTATTTATAATTTGATTTCATAAATTTTGTTGATGTAGTTTTGTTAAAAATATTATAACTTAATATTAACCAATAAAAAACAACAAAAACTGCTTGATATCGAAAAGAAAAAAAAGGGTAAAATATTAAATGATTTTAAAAATCGAAAAAAATTATAATTTATGTTTTTAGATAAATTGTAAAATAGATTTTTTATAAAGAAAAAGTAAATAAATGAAAATCATCAAACAAATTGAGAATAACTGAAATTGTTCGAGAGACAAATAAAATCAAATGTGAAAAGTGTGAAATTCTCATAGGTATAAATTTGTGTGGGAAAAGTATAACCTTAGAGGCACAGCTTAATGACCTCGGAACTCAGAATTTTTTCTAACGACATAAACTTTCCCTTAATCGAAAGTTTATGTCGTTAGAAAAAGGGTGTGCTTTCCAAAAAAATTTGTTTGGGAAATAACAGTCCCCAAATATATATATTTTTTAAAAGCACTGAATTCTTTCTTTAAATTTCTAAAGCTTACAGTTCCCATGCGAAAAAAAAATCAACATTTTCAAAACAATTCTCCTTCTATTCTTCATTAATTTACCCTTAATTAATAAACTAAGCCTTAAAATGAAAACAATTCTTTTTGGTTGCAAGAATTTGCCTGCAACATACTCTTTTATTTATAAGTGTAACATACAAACTAAATTTTGTATTCACCACACTATTTTATAGCACGCAAAACAATTACCAGTTAATTGTTTTGCATGACATCCATGGCAGCATTGGGATTTTTTTTGCATGAAACTGTAGTTTTGTATTTCACCTCAATAATTTTTAATAATTTTTGACATGTGAAAATATTTGCATAGATATTTTTTTTATCGGACGGGATTTGTAAACTTGGCTTAAGACAACGATAATTTTTATAAGTGAAAAAAAAAATATTGTCATATAAATTCTTTATCTGACGCAAAAATGTCGACGGATACTGTCCCTTATGTTTATTTTGTAAGACTTTCATCATTTGGTGTGAAAAAAAACAGGAATATTCAGAGTAGGTACCTACCTAGATTAATCTGCAAATTTGTATACCAAAATTTTAGTTGCATGCAATCAATATTTGCAGAGCAGAACAGATGTCTTTTTTTGAGTACTTTTATTAAACTAACGGTGAATGTTAAAATAATTTCCACAAAGTTTTATAGAGATCGTATTGACAACTTTATTTATGTTTTAAAAATAATCTTTGAATTTTGTATCGTCAGTATTTATTGAGATATTGGTGACCAAAGACAAAAGTACTTTTTACTTGTGATAAACATTATGTAGGTACATACTATAGGGCAACCTTAACGAGGGGAAAATTAGCTTTAAAGTTTTTCGACCTAAAATGACCTCAGGACTTAACAGTTTTCTTCTACAGCGGTGATTGTGGGACACCCTTTATATATCGCAAGTAAAAAACGGTTCCTTAAAACAGGTATTAGTTTCATTTAAAAAGATTATGGCCAACTGCAGAAAATTATTTTGTTTGTTTAGGATGAAAATTTTTTTAATATTAAATTAACATCAAGAATACTATACAAATGGGAATTGGGTGAATTTTTATTAGACCCGCTACATGGGAAAATTGCGTGGAAAAGCTTACATTTACACATAAAAGGTTGGGAAACAAAAGTTGTTCCGAATCGGTCTCCAACTGAGAACTACATTGATTCGTTCTAGAATTTAAATAAAAATTTCTCTTCGTCCATACTGTGTAGTTGTAGGTAAGGTTTCATACATTTAACTTAACTTTTCTAAAAGTTTTTGTTTACACTATTCCCGACTCTTACTAATAGTGTATGTATGGTAAGGTACATTTATGTATATACCTTTACAAATAAACCTCATAGTTTATTTTTGTTTACAAAAATAAACAATTCAATGAAACTTTTTGCTGAATCAAAAACAAAAAATCAACAAAACAAAAATTAGTTTACACTGTAGGTACCCAAGTTTTTCTTTTTTTTAACTCAAAATTATTGTTTGTATATTTTCCGCTACGATTCGTTGAAAAAAAAAAAATTTATAAAAAGTTCAAAAGCCACAACATTCCAAATAATGTGAATTTACATATATCCCTTGTCATCGTTTAGTTTTCTAGGATAATAGCGTTTTTTACTTGCTGTATGAATAGGGCAAGCATATTGGTTTCGTGGAAAAAATTATGTTTTTATCAAATCTAACATTATCATAATGGCGATGCCAAAAAAGCAGTTTACTTAACACTTCACACACGATCTGTCTTAAGCGTCTGTGTTGTTATATATATGTACTTCAAGGTTGAGCCTAAAAGGATGGGCGGATACCCTTCAAATTTGATACCGATAATTAGAATTTATATATACGTTCAGGCCTTGGCAAAAATGCAAATAATGGCAATTTCTTTACGTTTTTTGAAAATTTTACCTTGTTCTTGAGTTTTTCTTTTGACAGATCTAAAGGCTGTATTACACTACCAAATATATATATGGCAAACTTGCCATATAAATACGGTCCACAAGCAACATATAACCATGGTTTATATGAAAGAATATGTGCATATGATACCATAGAGGTACTATATACATATTCATCCAAAAAAATAGATCTATCACACTGATATGTCACTTGTGGACCGTATTTATATGGTACATAAGTTTGCTATATTTATATGATAATGTAATATCGCCTTAACATTTATATTAGATTCCAAAATTGTACAGTTTCTGATGATTCATTAAAATTTTGCAAACAAGTTTCTTGATACATTGGTTTCTTGGTATCAGTTCAAGACTGTATACCTAATATTGCACACCGACAAAAAATATTTTTTCCTTAAGCATAGTTTACAGTTCCGATGCGAAAAAAAAATCAAAATTTTCAAAACGATTTTCCACCTATTCTGCGCACCAAGTTGAATAATATTCAAATTCAAGGCGAAAAACGTTTGCTTTGGCCTAAACCACCCATTGAGTCATTAATTTACCCTTAATTGACAAGCTATAGGCCTAAAAATGGAAAATAGTTATTTTTGGATGCGAAAACCATTTGCATGCAAATAATGCCTTGAGGTGAATATATTTTTTTTTTCGGAAGTATAAACCGACCATCAAAAAAAATATTTTATTCACCACACTTTTTTTCGCATGCAAATCAATTGCCGGTCCATTGTTTTGCGTGAAACTGTAAACCAATCATGCAAACAATTAATTTTACATTTCACCTCAATTATTTTTGACATGCGAGAATATTTGCATAGATTTTTTTTTGCGCACGGGAACTGTAAACTAGGCTTTAAGCAGTTCCCATGCGATAAAAATCAATCAAATTTTTCAAAACAATTTTCCATCTATTTTGTGCACCATATCGTATAATATTCAAGGCGAAAAATGTTTGCCTTGGCCTAAGCCACCCATTGAGTCATTAATTTACTCTTTACTTATAAATTATAGACCTAAAAATGTAAAATTATAATTTTTGGATGCAAAAACCATTTGCATGCAAATAATGCCTTGAGGTGAACATATTTTTCTTTTGGCGGCGAAAACCGACCATTCCAAAAAAATATATTTTACTCACCACACTTTTTTCGCATGCAAGAAATTGCCGGTCCATTGTTTTTCAAGACATTCCATGACCGCAATTGTTTTTTGTTTGCATGAAACTGTAAACCAATCATGCAAACAAAATAATTTTGTTTTTGACCTCAATAATCTGTGAAATGCGAAAATATTTGCATATATATTTTTTTGCACGGGAACTTAATTAGGCTTTAAGACCAAAATAAAAAAGAACCAATTTTCTTTTTTTGAGAATTTTTGACTTTGTTCAAAATTTCTTCTTAACTACGTCATTCCATTACCATCATCTTAATGCTGTAATATTTAACCTAACTTCAAATAACCTTAAATTTCAAGAGCAACTCCCTGTGATCCAGATGAGCTTTTTATACTATTCATGTTTTACTCAAATGTCAATCGCCTTGTCATTCAATCAATTTAGTTTTTGTGCCTATTTTTGTATACATAAGGCATTAGAGTAAGAGTTCAAATTGCCAGCTATTTAAGCTTGTTGAAGGAATAAATTGATGAAAAGTTGATGTTGTGCTTTATTCTATTTTTTTATTGCTTAATGTTTTATGTGAAAATAAATAAGAACATTCAAACAACATAAAACCCGCAACCAACAAGAGCATGGCCACAATTTCTATAGAATATGTTGTGATCTCGAAAATGTTAAATTGATTGTTGGGTTCACATATTTTGTCAAATGTGGTATTATTTCTTGACTGAGAAACTTCATTTCGAATGTGGTTTGTGAAATTCAACATTGCTTGAAACTGAAAGGAGAGATTTAATAGATGCAATCAGAGTAAATCAGTATGTGTGTTTATTTGGATGCATTTGGGATTTATTTATCTAAGAAAAAGGGTTGAGGACAAATGTATATTTGATGGGAGTATGTATATTTATTCCTGTGTGAAGAGATATAACAATAATTGATTTCTTGAGGAAGGATTAGCTTGCATTTTCACTCTGTTAGAACATATACAGACAGCTATAGATAGAAAACTTTTATTTGAAGCAAGAGATTATGTATTTGGTACTATTTTTCAGCAATATAAATAAGTCCAGCTTAAAGTGTCATCGTTCAGAAGTCACTATACGAAATGGTTTCCTTATGCCAAAAAAAGCGTTATTTATTATCTTACAGCTTAAATCATTCAAATTTTTATTCAAAATTATGGCAATAATTTTAGTCTAAGAGCCGACAGCAAATTTTGGGAGTGGAGGTATAACCAAAATCGGAGTATGAGGGATTATAGGTACATGTATCGTGATATCAAATACCAAAGTCTGGCAGGTTTTGTTTTCAGCCTTTGGGAGGGGTGGGGGGTTATAAAGTGCTAGATCCCCTGATTTATTTTCAGGGATATAACCTCTTTAATTTATTTTTAAGAAATTGGGTATGATTCCCTGTCATTTTTCCTAAGCATAAACACCACAATCTTGACGGTCCGATTAATAGAAGTCAAGATATAACCATTTTACGTGAACCTTATCATCCCTTTTTTGGAGATTTTCAACAAAACAAAAAATCAACAAATAAAGTCTCCACAAAAACGCCAATAAGATTTGCTTAAAAAGGTAAAATAATGGGTCCTATTTATCGGATTACCAAGATAAACGTCTTGAAACTTAGGGAAAATGACAGAGCATCATATCCAATTTTTTAAAAGTGAATTGAAGTTTTAATGACCCTACCATATATATAAGAAACTACGCGGCTTTTAAACCCCCACCCCCACCAAAGGCTGAAAACCAAACCTGCCAGACTTTCATATTCCAAATCACGATACATGTACCTATAATCCTTCATACTCCGATTTTGGTTATGCCTCCACTCCCAAAATTTGCTGCCGGCTCTTGGTCTATTTGTTTTAAGTTATCAATGAATAGCACTGAAGAAGCGACTTTGATAAAAGTTATGACGTTTTTCGATGAAACTAATCAGAGTAACTTTATTTTGGTTGACGATATAAGAGTTAAAATAGAATTAAATCTTTTGTGAATGCAATCATTTATAATTACATATTGAATTCAATCAAAAGATTGCATTCATTGACTTCACTTTGAGAAGAATAAATATTGGATTTAATTTAAAAAATAAAAATAAAAATTCAAAAATCAAATTAATGCACGAAACGTACAATTAATTTTCCGATAATTTTTTGAATTTCTTGTGACTTTTTTAACTTTTCTATCCAAATATTTGGATACTACTATTTTTTTTTGAACAGCTGGGGCCCTACCATGTAACTTTATTCGTAGCAATAAAAAAATAACTTACTTTTTATCATACAATCAATAATTTAGAGAAAAACCAACAAGAACTTCATGACCAGTGTAGTCCAAAAAATTTATCAAAATTTCGTTAGAGTAACAGATTTTGAGACAAACGTCGTGTCACACTACGACTGTGGCACACTAGGGTAAACCTAAATACTGAGCGTCTTACTGTGTTTTTCTCAAAATTGCTCTGCCGAAAAAAGCATTATAGTCCTTTTTGTAGCATCCATCGAAGGATGGCTACGATGTCGATGGATTAAAATCCCGGAAAAAAGTGATTTTAGGGAAATTTCGTGACATTTGGTTCGAAATACACTTTTAATGTCAAAATAAAGTTCGTTCCCCATATTTCAAGCTATTTTAACTGTATATGTATTAAAAATCTTCAAAAAAAAAAATGCAAAATTTTCTAGATTGATATTAAGGTCAACGCAAGCTACGTTGACATGGCGGAAACTTCTGCTGTGTCAACGTAAGAATACAGTCAACGCGTTGGTGAACATGTCCTAACTTCGTTAACAGAGTAATTATACTGCCACTAAAAATTTGTTGATACGGGGCCTCTGAAATGCTCGCTATTACACTGTATACCCCTTATTATTAACAATGGCATTTCACCGTTGCATGGGATCTAACAACCACGCTCGGTTCATATTTTTGCCTAGACCTTCACCACTTTTCAAGCCTCAATGGTTTAATCTTGGTCATATCTCTATATATCACCCTACAGATTTTAAGTGAGATTGAACTCGGGTGATTTAGCATACCAAGCTTTTGGCTTCAATATCAATATCAATATAAAGGGTGTCCGGTAAACAATGGATAATCCTGAAACGGCGTATAGTGGGCTCAAAAGCAAATCTAGCAAATCTAGCGGGTCAAAAATCCAAATCTTTGTAAGCGAGTGGTGTGTGTGTCCTTATCTTATTTAAACACCTAAATAGCCTAGCAAGTGCCAAATAAAGAGAATAGTCATTTCATGGTTATGTGGTAGAAGTGGCTGTCAGTGATCAATACTGACATACTTGATCACTGACAGCCACTTCTACCACATAACCATGAAATAACTATTCTCTTTATTTGGCACTTGCTAGGCTATTTAGATGCTTAAATAAGATTATGGTTATGTGGACAATTAATTATTTTTCAAAGACAACAAAGACACAGAAATAATGATGAAATTATGTCTCAATGGCAGTTTTTGGACTAAATTATGGTCTGAACATAAAACTTTAATAGCTAATATTATGTTGTCCCCGAGATATTTGCCACTGATAATTTTTCACTTTTAAGCTGAACAATTTGGACCACTGTCGTCAAATAACCTGTAAGATGTTATTTTTCCAAACTGGTAAAAACGGGCAGATGAAATATAAAAATATGTTATCTATATAAATTCTGGAACTCAATGTTAGTTCCATCTTTTTGTATAGATTTGTACAGAAAAAGTTGCAGCCTACAGAATAATCAATCAATTTTTTCTTAGCTTAAAAAAGAAAATGCCACGGTTCGTTTAGCTTAAACACCGTAAATCATAAATAAATAAAATTACTTACCTTCTTAAATATAGTTAATAATTAGGAGGTGCAGATTGTGCATAGGAGTGGATGGAAAGCAATTTGAACATTTGCTTTGAAAATTGAAATAAATAAAAAATTTAACAATTGTTGTTTTTGTTTTAAATTAAGTAAATTATTTTATTAAATTCGCTCTTTTTGCATATTACCACTAATAATAACCCATTTCCTCTAAATACTGTAAACAATTGTACCATTTTGAAATCTACATTTGTTGGGCCAATTTTTTAAAAAGTTTGCCACATAGTTTCCATACGAATTTTTTATACTAGAGATGTTTAAACTTTTTCATTTTTTTTTTTTCAATTTTTGGAATTCAAATCAAATTAAATTGTTTTTTTTTTTTTTATAAAATAAGTCCAAGAGCTATTCAAATTTTTTGCCAATTATGTTTTGGCACCAATAGTGTAGAAAATTTCTGCAAGAGAAAATCGATGGAATTCATCCATTTGTAGTCGTGGTAGACAAAAAAGTAAAGTGAATAAAAAAAAAGTACACTCAACGAAAAAATGCACATATTTCAAGTACCCTTTGAGATAGCCCATTTTCATTTCCTGTTTCAGGCCAGTCATAAAGTGGGCTATACGCCGTTTCAGGATTATCTATTGTTTACCGGACACCCTGTATACTTACAGATGGCAAGTTATGCATTCGTAAAAAACTGAACTCGAGATTTAAATCAGATCAGACTTGTCATTACAACTATAGGGAACACGAAAAAAGAGAGTCTCACGATTCTGTCTGTCTATCTGCATGCCTAAACAGATCAATTTTCTTTAAACTTGATACATACCATCTTTTGGTCATTCAATTAAAAAACCGTTAAGGAAAATATTTTTTAACTCAAAAACGGTTCCGTATGCTTAAAATAGTACGATCTACTACCAAAAATTAAAAAAATTACATTAGCAACTATTAATAATACGTACCTCTCATAGAATGTTTTTTTTTAATATTCTAATAATAATCGGCTGAACGGACTTAAATAATTTTTTTATTTACAAATTTCAAAGAAATTCAAATAATATTAAAATTAAATTTAAAGAAAATGGTCAAATTGTTTCAAATTTTCACCACGAACTAGACCTATGCAGTTTGAATATCCCGATTAATATAGAGTAATTTTTACTATGGTTCAAAGAAAAAAAAAACAGTGGCAGTCAAAAGTTACAGTCAAAAAATAAAAAAAAAGAGAGTGCACTTGTGTACGCGCTTGGAAGTTATACTTCTCCATCTCAATGCATCTACATATCTCCCCACATGTCTATATAACGTCTGTTACTCATATGATTGTGAGCCAATACATCTTCGCTTCTTTTTACCTTCGAATTCACGCGTTTTTGTATCAATCGAATATGAAAATAAGTAATTACTGTGATATTTAAATACCTATATCAATTAAAATTAGTTCTAATACGATTTTTTCGCTCAGTACTGTTTACGTAATTCTCTTTTTTTGGCCGTAACTTTTAGTTTTCATTGTTGTTTTTTTTTTTTGGAGCCTAGTAAAAATTACTCGACATGAATCGGAGTATTCAACTGTGCAGAGGTCTCTTTCATGGTAAAAATTTGGACCAGTCCAGTGGTGGCGCATAAGCTCGTGGAAAAGCAGGGCCTAGTGACTTACAACTATCAACCATTCCTGTGTGCTTGTTGTTGGCAGGAATGGAAGGGACCTATAATTTTATGCTGAGTCCGAACGGCTAGATGAGAAACACTTATTCATTGTAGATAGAACCCAAAAAACATCAGTGAATGGAATAATGAAAACCTCAAACTATCAAAGGAGTTGTTTTCGCAAATTTAAATATCGTATTTCATGTTTTTAAACATTTTTCTCTCAAAATGTCCCGTCTTTTTATAAAATTTTCTTTAAATCTCGGCCTCTTGAACATAAGAGCAAGAACAAGCAACCCAGTCGTGCATGCTATTTTTAGAACCCAAAACGACGGTACCTGCTATAAGAGCTTTTTATTTTTCTCAAAAACGGTTACACAACTTTTCTAAAAAAAGTCAATAAACTACTTTTGGGTTGGAAAACTTCAAAAAAAAGGTTATAAATGGAACCTTCCAAATAACCATTTTTTTTTATTTTCAATTTTCTTTAAAACAGTGGGACTGATTTTAATCATATTTTTTATGCAAAAGCTCCCAAAAAGTATTGTGTATCGAAATTTTCAAAAAAATATTCTTGGATTTAAAAAAAACTTTAACGGGTTTTCAATATTTTTCAGAATATTAAAAAAAAACATTTAACTTTTATGAAAAAATAACGGTACCTTCCATACAATTGTTTAAAAACTAGAACTAAATTTTATTTTTTCTCAAAAGCAACAAAGCTACGATTTTGTTAAGAAATGTTGAGCTAAAATTAAAACGATCTACTATAAAATGAAAAAAAAAATACATTCAGCCGCTATTAACAGAACCTCCCTTAGAATACTATTTTTAATTAAATATTTCATTATCAGCTATTCGGATTTAAAATATATTAACTATGAATAATATTGTGTAATAAAATTTTCAAAAAAATATTTGGTGAATTTTTAAAAAGAGTTTCAAAATATTTTTTTTTTTTAATTTGATGTTTCATACCAAAATTGTTTACATAAAAATGTTTTGAAAGTTTTATATACAAAAATCAATTTTTAAAAACCCCCTTCAATGATTTTCAAAATTTGTTCACATACATTTTTATTTATTTAAGAATTTAGATGGCATACCTACCATTTTTCAGTTTAAACGAATTCCATGTTTTTAATCATTTTCTCTTTGTTTTTGTATAGAATATTTAAAAAATCTAAGATACTTGAGCACAAAAGCAAGGACGTACATCGTACAATCCAATTGTGCATGCTTTTTTGTTTTTATTTTTAGTTTGAAAAATTTTGTTTCACTTATATCACTTTCTAAATTATCCTACATGAATTATAGCCCAGGAAAATTAGACTTTCACTTCGAAAAAATTCCGACAGAGCTGAATTTTGGTGGAGAGCGTTGTTTTGATGTCTTAAGCATTTCCTAAAAAGTTCCGTAAATTTGAGCTGGGGCTAAATTTTTTAGGGGGGTAAAAGGTAAAAGGGGGTAAAATTCATTTTTTTTTCTCGAAAACTATCAGTTTTTTGGAAAAAGGTAAAGGTACAAATTGAAGCTTTGAAGCTTATGTAATTCTACACAAAAGAGATAACTGATTGCACGATTTTCTCTGAATCTATTGATTGTATGAAAAAAGTATATTAATCTCTTCTGTGTAGAATTACATAAGCTTTAATTTGTACATTCACCTTTTTCAAAAAAAAAAAACTGATAGTTTTCGAGAAATGAAGAAAAATCTGAAGTTTACCCCTTTTTACCCCCCTACAAAATTTAGCCCCGGTTCAAATTTACGGAACTGTTTAGGAAATTCTTAAGACGTCAAAAAAAAGCTCTCCGCCAAAATTCAGCTTTGTCGGAATTTTTTCGAAAGTTTGCCTTTTTGTTGTCTAATTTTCCTAGGCTATTATAGGGGATACCCATATAAAAAAAATTATCGGCTTTCTGCTTTCTATAACTTGCTTTTAGAAGGCTCCTGAAATGAAGTTTGAAAGAGATAAATAAATAGTGGATGTCAAAATAAATTATCGGGTTTGGCAAGATCCTTGTGTGCCTGGACAATAGTACGCTTAAAAGCGCCATTACCGAATACATTTCATACTTTCAAATATAAAATACAATGCTTTTTAGGCAATTGAAAAAATATAAAATTTTTTTGGAGCTAAATAACTTTTTAGCTATAAGAGATATGAAAAATGTTGCTCAAAATCATTACTGTAGATAATTTTATAAGCTTGTTTTTTGTTTGAGATAATTTTTTGATAAGACAAAGCACGAAAAACTAAAAAATAAAAATGTTTCACATTCCTTCCGCTAGAGCTGTGCTAAGTTTCAAAACTGTTGAATTTTTTTCGAGACGAAAAAGTTTACTGACTAGACTAATGGTTTGAAGTGAAGAGCGGGCGTTTTAAAAAAGCCAAATCATTTTCTGAACCCTAAGTAATCATTTGTTTTCTAAAACCGTCTCGTCCCAATTATTGTCAATAATTTAGAACTTGAAATCATTTCGTTATTCAAACATCGCAGAAAACTTAAATCGATTCTTCAATTATTAAATAATAACTGGATTGTGCCATTGTCTTTCATCCAACGGAATGCATTCATAATGCCATTGTCATTATCTATAGTTTGGATCGATATTAGTGCCGCCGCCATGCCACCGATATCTCCGCTTCCATTTCAGCTTTTTCCTATGTAATAATAAGCAAACAGGAAATACCATATCATCGTTATGTAGTCTTCTATTTTTTACAATCAAAATCATCGTCCTTGCTCGAATGACAGTCGTGAATCCTCGTTATAATATTTAACAGACAGCAAAATTGATATTTGGATACTACACAACAAAAGAACTCGAAAAGTCGAAGACTTTTGTGTGCAATGTGCCACAGTAGTTAGTAGGTACATTATTCAACCACAAAGTCACAGGAAATTGATTTAAATACAACACCAACAGCACCAGCTGCTGCTGTCTGTTTTGTCCTTATCTCTGGCGTCAGCCATTTGACTTCCGTTTTGTATGAATAGTATCAAAACAAACCATTCTAAATAAAAGAGAACAAAAATAAAGGAATGAGTAAGTATATACCGCCTAGAACCAGAACCGTTTCCAAGTCAGTTGGTGTCTTGTGTTGCTTGTTATTTTTCTTATATTCGAATAAAAAGCGACACAATGCTTTATGGTGTTTTCTTTCAATTTTATTTATTTATTCATGCAACAATTAAAAGAAAATATTAAAAAGAGAAACTAATTCTTCTTTAGTAAAATGAAACTACAAAAAATTTTACGAACTGTAAGAAAGAATAAATACCTACACACCAACCAAGGAATATAACCGACTTAAAATAAAGCCCATGAAGCATTGCAAGAAACACAATCAACTTTTTGTTTTGAAATCCTTGCGTTTTTTTTTCCTTTTTGCAAAACCATCCTTTTATTTTTTCGTTAAATGAAAAAGGAAAAAAAAAATAAACATTCCCTTCCGGCGAGGGTGGAACGAACAAGAAAGACATCGACTAAACCAAGTTATAGGGGGGTGATTGGTATGGATAGCAATAAGAACCAGCGGATTTACATTGGCAGCTATCTAGGGCGGCTTAGGGAGACACAATTGCCACCCCACGGCACTATGGTAGGTACATTTTACAATGTAAAGGAAGACAAGGACACCACTGGACTGTTGCCATGAAAAACAATTTCTAATTTTCTTACCAAAGTGTGGTAACTCTTTGTTCTATACGAGTAAATCGTGATTAGAAGTATAGTTGTACTGTACATGTATGGGATATGGCAAGGCCTTTTGATTACTGCAATTTACTTGTCGTTAAAAGTTGGATAATGTGAGTTTCACTGATGAATTTTAATGAAAACTATAAGTAGCCACAAGAGATATAGGAAGTTAAACATCCCCCATAATATTTTAAAAGAAACATAAAAGGTTCATCGAATCCACCCCTGAAAATATGGAAAGAGAAAAAGAAAAAAAAAACTTTTAACAATAGTTTTTATTTTCCATACCCAAGAAGAAGACGATGACGACGACGACAACGAAAGCGACATTTGGTTTAGTTTTTCTTTAGAAAATCATTTCAAACTTGTCACGTACACGATAAAAAAATGGGTCAAGAACAAGACTCAACCTCACGATTATGCGAATGTGCACTCTCCAATCTTTCTCTAGCTGTCACCACTCCTGGCCAACGTCGACGTAGTTGTCGTCATCATCATCATCATCATCATCATCATTTGAGCGAGAGGTGATGGTGTAGTCGTTTCTTTACCATTTCCCATGGCTCATGGCCATCAACAGCGTCAAACGGCTACATGCAACTTGAGGCGCTTTTGATGATGCACAAAGGAGATGATAAAAAGAATATACCTTTACCTACCTATATTCATAGATCTATATAGAGAAGTACTTTCATAGGAAACAAGGGAGGGATAACTTAAAGTTAAAACAAATGTTTAAAAGAGGTTAACATATAATATTTATGTGAAGGAATAGGTAGATATATATTTTGATAGCTTTTGGATTGAAGTAAAATCAGAAACAGATTCCGTTTTCAATTTTCTTTTACATAGGTTTAATTATAGGGGGCGCTTTTTAGGAGTGCCAGAATTTAAGAAATTCTGAAAAATGTAAAATGGTGAAATATGAATGTACACTAGTCAGCAATATTAAAGGAACAAATTTTTTTCAATTTTGTTTAGCGTTTTTTGAAGAGCTGTATCTTTGTGACGAGTGGTTGTATTGAGTTGAAATAAAAAGCATTTTACAGCTTTATGTTTTTTGTTTCGAGATTTGTCTGCAAACAAATTTTTTTGAAGTACCGTTATTGCGTTATTGCAAAAAATGAGACGAGACAACAAAATTATTTTGTTTTTATTTTTTTGAAGGTCCTCATTTCTATGGATAAATTTTTTTGAGTCAATTAAATGTCATGATCAGATACCTTGTTTATTCAGCTTCAATTCAGTTTTTTTGTTGTTTTCGTACGATTTTTTTTGACATGGTTTATCTGACTTTGAATGAAAAAAGATACTTTTAGCCTTGATTACCAATATCTCAGCAAATAATGACGTTATAAAAAATGCAAAGACAGTTTTGGAAATTTGAAAAAGCGTTTTACAAGATTTTTTTATGATTTTGTAGAAATTATTTTTTTTTTACCGTTCACCGTTAGTTTAAAAAAAGTACTAAAAGCCGACGTTTTGTGGTCTTTTCGTAAATCTTTTTTTTTTCGTTGCAAATATTGATTGCATGGCTTGCGTTTGTATGCAAATTTATAGACTTTTAAATCATCAATATTCTTGTAAATTTTCAAATTGATTCATCGAACCGTTTTACCTCACCAAAACTTCAAAGTCTTACAAACCAGGTAAAGGAACAAATTGTGGTGTTCCTAAACAATGCGAAGTTGTCATCAAAATGACAAGAAAACCGCAATTCCAGTGGATTTTTTTCACAGTTTTGCATTAGTTAGATACTTTTTTGAATGGAAATGAAAAAAAATTACATTTTTCAAAAAAAAAAAAAATTAAAAAAATGAAGTTTTTTTGTTTGAAAATTTTTTTAATTAATTTTTTTTATTTTTTTGTTTAATGTACTTTTTATTTAATTTCAATTCAAAAAAGTATCTAACTAATGCAAAACTGTGAAAAAAAACCACTGTTTAGGAACACCACAATTTGTTCCTTTACCTGGTTTGTAAGACTTTGAAGTTTTGGTGAGGAAAAACGGTTCGATGAATCAATTTGAAAATTTACAAGAATATTGAGGATTTAAAAGTCTATAAATTTGCATACAAACGCAAGCCATGCAATCAATATTTGCAACGAAAAAAAAAGATTTACGAAAAGACCACAAAACGTCGGTTTTTAGTACTTTTTTTAAACTAACGGTGAACGGTAAAAAAAAATAATTTCTACAAAATCATAAAAAAATCTTGTAAAACGCTTTTTCAAATTTCCAAAACTGTCTTTGAATTTTTTATAACGTCATTATTTGCTGAGATATTGGTAATCAAGGCTAAAAGTATCTTTTTTCATTCAAAGTCAGATAAACCATGTCAAAAAAAATCGTACGAAAACAACAAAAAAACTGAATTGAAGCTGAATAAACAAGGTATCTGATCATGACATTTAATTGACTCAAAAAAATTTATCCATAGAAATGAGGACCTTCAAAAAAAATAAAAACAAAATAATTTTGTTGTCTCGTCTCATTTTTTGCAATAACGCAATAACGGTACTTCAAAAAAATTTGTTTGCAAACAAATTTCGAAACAAAAAACATAAAGCTGTAAAATGCTTTTTATTTCAACTCAATACGACCACTCGTCAGAAAGATACAGCTCTCCAAAAAACGCTAACAAAAATTGAAAAAAAATTTGTTCCTTTAATATTGTTGACTAGTGTATTTTATTTTATTATTTTTTTTTTAATTTTAAAGTGTTTCGCGCAAAAATTTAAACTATTTAGTACGGTGCTAAAGCAATTTTAATATGATACTAAGTTAAAAAGAGCATTTTGCTAATTTAAAACGATTTTAGCATCGTACTATCACTTAACAATTGTCTAAAGTTAAAATCACCAAATGGTCATTTAAATTTGTTAGTAACGTGGCTTAATACATGACATCCGTCAATTTCCTAAAAAAATTCATGGCAATCGTATAAAGAGTTGATGAATACAGTTGGATGCACAAAGATAACAAAATAATTCATCCTTACGAACCCCCGAAAATTTTTCCAATTCCTTAAGCTGGTGCGTTGTTAGTTTTTGCCCGTATGTGGAACAACGAGGGTTTAAAAGATAGCACCGAATACGAACAACGAAGAGAACTCAAAGCCGTTTTGAATTTTGGATGAACTTTACTCGTTGTTCGTTGTTTGTGGAACAACGTTCACCGAATGAAGAACGAAGGTGTAAATCCAGCTTTACGGTTGGCTTCCTCTTGATATTTGTTTCAAGCACCTACCACCTACAACAATTTCCACAAAAGCTCTTCACAAACAACAAAACAAACAAGTGAACACTGATTTGGAAATTTAAAAAAATGTTTAGGCTGTCACTTTGACATTTGTAATATTATTAAAAAAGGTTTGTTTGGTTTTTTTTTATACGAACTATCACTGCTTGGACGTGTCCAAATGAACTATTTTTAATTAACAAATTTGGGAGAGCTATGATAAATTACTAACAGCCGTATTTATTAAGAAAACTTAAAGGCATCGTAACTTTAAGATGTCTTTAAATTGCTCTTAAGTGTGAAATTGGTATATCTACATAAAATCAATTTTCACATTTAAGCAACGTTACTTAAATGCATCTCAACTTAAACGCCATCCACCGCCTTTTAAGGCTACTCAAAAACATCTTAAACATATTTTGACATTCGAGAAGAATTATTTTTATTACAAAAATATAGGTACAATGTCTATGTATGTATGTATGTAGCAGGTAGAGTTTTCATATTCAATGTTGTAGGTACCTACCTAATTGAAGTTTTAAGATTTGTGATTTCCTTTAGTAAATTAAGTTGAAAATAAATTATTTCATTGATTTATCACCATATTTTTCCATCAAAAGACAAAAGTGTGAATTAATAAATTAAATAAAAGAATTTCTGGACACAAAAATAAAAGTATCACAAACCAAAATGGAGTCATGTTTCATTTCTTTTGCATTGGACTATGCCAAGATACTACATCAGTTGCTTTCTCTTTCTGTCTTATAAGTATGCGCTCGTTTTTGTTTGCAAACTGTCAAAAAACAGCTGAAATGTACATGTATTTGTGAGTTTTCTCACGTTACGTTACATTTCAATAGTTTAGTTAATTAGCAATAGAAAATTGATTATAGATGAGAATTTAAGTAACGTAATTTAAAGGCAACTTAAATATTTAAGCAAACTTAACTAAATGACCTCTAAGAGGCATCTTAAGAAAATCTAATACATTCGGCTGTAAGTATTTAGAACAGCCATACTCAACCTTTTTTTCATAAGGGCCTCAAAGATGTTTTAGCTCTTTTGCCTCGGGCCGCAACATAAATTATTTTTTGCACTTAGGTCTTCAGTAATGTATATTGAATGGTTAATTCATTTTAATATAAAAATTAATTGGATGTCTGAAATTTAGAACACGTTTTCAAGATCTGGATTGCTCCTGCATGCTAAACTAATTCGTTTATTTCATTTTTCGTAGGATTGAAAACACTGATTCCCAAACGTTTGAAGATCCAAGATGTTAATTTTTCAATCCAGCGTCGACTTTCTGATTTTTTTTTTCTGTCCGGAACATTATCTATTACCTGATGTAGAACGAGGAAAATGTATGTTGTGGTCTCTCATTTCCCAGTCTTATTGTTTTTTTTTTAGTTTGTGTCTCTCTCAAAATTACTTTGGATTTGAGTTTAATCAGCTACAAAATCCGTTTCTTTCACACGTTGGCAAAATGTTTGCTTTGTCATATCGTTTTCGTTTGGTAATCCGGAAGAACCCTCCGGAGCTCATAGACCCAGATTCCAGAATACCAAACGAACAAGTTGCAACCCTTTTCTTGATCCTGAAGTTTGGGTTTGGTTGTATTTGTGCACTAGGTTGTTGCATTTGGGTGATCGGTGATCAAACGTTCACACAGCTGTTCTCTGAATATTGATATTCCTCAATAACAGCAACGAATGTCTCCACTTTGGGTTTTTATTTTGAGTAAACTCCTTACCTAAGCAAAAAATCTACAGCAAGGTATGAAGATGACGATGATAGAGAATTGGAGAGGATGAAATGTTTGGCCTATCCATTTTTTTCATAATTGTTTCCTTTTAACTTCAAATCTTAGTACAATGAAAATGCACAATGGTCATTCCAAAATTAATGGCCTTTTCGATTGGTAATTTGAACAGCGATTCGATTCGTGTGAACGCTTCTCATTCCGATTCTGAAATCAAATTCAGAACAATTTTCTGTTCTTTTCAGAAGAAGAACTGTCATCTCGTGCCAAATGAACTTTTTCAGAAGCATTTGAAAGGCTACCGGAGGCTACGGGAGGATCAAGCGAAAACGCTTTCAGTCATTCGTGAAAACGAAAAGACAAAGTGACATTAGATGTCGATGGAGCTTTTTCCACTTGTTTTTCAAATTTGATGTTTTTCACTGACAAAACTCTTTGTTTCGAAATGTTTCCTTTTTTGGGCTTTATTTCCCATTTGATTTATTATTTCGGGCATTGTTTCATTTTTTAAAAGAAAGTGACGAAATCAGGAAGTATTATCCAAAATATTCAGTCTGTTTTTGGGTGTTGATTCCAAATTGATTTAGGCGCTTTTTCCAAACGGTTGTAAATTTTGATTTATGATATTCATTTTTTTATGAAATCGCATAATTATGTAAGTACATATGCCAGGTGGGCCACTTAAAAAGCTCGAAGGGCCACATGCGGCCCGCGGGCCGCAGGTTGAGTATAGCTGATTTAGAAGATTGTTAACTAGTATCATGCTAAGCCATTAATCAAAGGCTATTTAAAATTTTGCACCTACGAGCCCAAACGCAAAGTAGTTGGACTGTCTATGATTAAAAACAAACATATGCTGATTCCTAATTTCCATCGGAAAAAACTCAATATTTTTCTTAATAGAGTAAGATCCCAGGGCCGCCAGACGTACGTCATTTTATCATAGCTGAATTTTTTTCTGTGAATGAACCCTATTGTAGGTATTAACGAATGGATATTACGAACCTTGAACCCGGGTGCGTTTCGGAGGTATTGAGTGCTAAAAGTGCATAAAATGATGCAAAATTACGTTATTTTATCAGAGCTGATTTTTGTATATGTTTCAAAGAAAGTTATGATAAGCTTATTTTGTCACTTGCCAGACACCTGCGTGGGGACCCAATGCCAGCCAGACACGTTTAAAGGTGTCAAAAAAGTCGTCAAATTTACGTTATAGTATCAGAGCTGAATTTGATATATGTTCTTTGGGCAACTGTTTCAAGATATTTCCCAAGCTGCCAGACACCTACATGGGGACCCAATGCCTGCCAGACACCTTTTAAGGTATCAACAAATCATTAAATCGCGTTATAGTATCAAAGCTTATTTTTATATTTTTTTCTTTAGACAACTGTTTTAAAATATTTCCCTGCCAAACACCCACAACAGTGGCACCTAATATCAGCCAGACATATACACATTTAAAAGTATCCAAGATATTCCCCAAGCTATCAGACACCCACACCTAAACGTTTTCAAAATAATCGTGTTTCATACGGTTCAATATCAAAGTTATTTTGATCTAGCAAGCAAAAATATGATCCTTGGATAACATTATTTAACAATATTTTTAGCCAAGAGTGCGAATGATATCCTTATCTAGGTTCCAAAGCTTCACTGGTGCTCAAATATATAAACTAAGAGCCCACAGCTGATTTTGGGTGTGAGTGATAGCTAAAAAAACGTATAGGCGTTGAAAGCTTCATTAAAAGCTATTCAAAAAATCAAAGTTTTGCAGTCCAAATTTGTATAACTGTCGGGCCTCAATCTTCCTATGACTAAAATTTTAGCCTTGCTAAAATGAGGTGAGTAAATAGGTCGCTAGCTCTCCATCTAGTACTATGACTTTGGATAAGGAATGCCCATTCCATGCTCAGGGGGTCTAGTACTATGGCTCCAATTAATATGAATCGTACTGAAATACCATAAGTCTGCCCACCACTGGCTCTTAGACTAATATTATTTATTGATGCACTGCTTAATCGCAAAGGCCCCAGTTGTGGACTGCAAGACTTTGATTTTTTGAATAGCTTTTAATGAAGCTTTCAACGCCTATACTTTTTTTAGCTATCACTCACACCCAAAATCTGCTGTGGGCTCTTAGTCTATATATTTGAGCACCAGTGAAGCTTTGGAACCTAGATAAGGATATCATTCGCACTCTTGGCTAAAAATATTGTTAAATAATGTTATCCAAGGAACATATTTTTGCTTGCTAGTTCAAAATAATTTTGATATTGAACCGTATGAAACACGATTATTTTGAAAACGTTAAGGTGTAGGTGTCTGATAGCTTGGGGAATATCTTGGATACTTTTAAATGTGTATATGTCTGGCTGATATTAGGTGCCACTGTTGTGGGTGTTTGGCAGGGAAATATTTTAAAACAGTTGTCTATAGAAAAAAATATAAAAATTAGCTTTGATACTATAACGCGATTTAATGATTTGTTGATACCTTAAAAGGTGTCTGGCAGGCATTGGGTCCCCATGTAGGTGTCTGGCAGCTTGGGAAATATCTTGAAACAGTTGCCCAAAGAACATATATCAAATTCAGCTCTGATACTATAACGTAAATTTGACGACTTTTTTGACACCTTTAAACGTGTCTGGCTGGCATTGGGTCCCCACGCAGGTGTCTGGCAAGTGTCAAAATAAGCTTATCATAACTTTCTTTGAAACAAATAAAAAAATCAGCTCTGATAAAATAACGTAATTTTGCATCATTTTATGCACTTTTAGCACTCAATTCCTCCAAAACGCACCCGGGTTCAAGGTTCGTAGTATCCATTCGTTAATACCTACCATAGGGTTCATTCACAGAAAAAAATTCAGCTATGATAAAATGACGTACATATGTCTGGCGGCCCTGGGATCTTGGTCTATAAGACTTATTTATTTTGAATAGGAAAAGGTAACAGAAACAAAACGACTTCAATTAAATAATGATATAGAGCAGTCTTATAAAACAAAATTACGGTTGACACATTTTTTGAAATGCAGAATAGTTGACCTACTCGGGTCTTAATTTTTATTTTACCATGGTGATAACTCAACTTTGTACTTTTTACTTTTATGCGCCTTTGGCATTGTGTCAACTACAGCAAAAGATTGCCAAATATTTGAGATTTTATCTTTTAGGTCTTCAAGAGTCCGATATGGCTCTTTTCGTAGGTTGTGCTTCATTTTATGCCAAATAGTTTCAATTGGTGAAAGATCAAGGCTGCTGGAAGGCCATTTCAGTAAACGAACTGTGCTTCCAGACATGCTTCCCCATATCATTAGATATGCTGGAAACTTGACTGCTTTTTAAGGAAATCCTTGTGAAAAGCCTCTTTTGAATTTCTAATTACACGTTCTTGTTCGTCGCGTACTTAAACTTCAAACCTGGACTCATCACTCCTGAAAACGGACCGCCATTGATTTAGAGTCCAGTTTTTGCGTAGTTTGGCCCACTTAAGTCGCCATTTCTACTTTTAAGGTGTTAAAAATGTTTTTTTTGGCTCATGTTTTTATCGAATTAAATGGCTCTAATTGTATTATAAAACGGCAAACACGAATCTTGTGGTACAATTTACGCGGTATACAAAAGCCGAAGGCATATAAATTATATATCGTTGAAAAGGTTTTTTTCGCACAAAGCAGAAAGCAAACATTTATTAATTAATTGCACCACAGTAACTAATAAACAATGAAAGAAAATTGGACAGTAAGTGCGAGCGAGAGCCAGAGCGAGACCGACTACCTACGACACTTAATTTTACATTTTCACTTTAAAATTCACGACACTTAATAAGATTCGTGTTTGCCCTTTTATTATATGATATTATATGATGACACACTTTACACTTACACTTTTGTTTTGTTTTATTCCTTGGTTTAATTTGTTTTGCTTTGTTATTATTAATATCGTTTATTTGTTTGTTTTTATTTGGACAAAATCAAATAGGAATGACGTTTTGATTTTATCCACCCACCAACCAACCAATTTTCCAGTGGACTGGAAAGATTATTCGAATGTCCGATGGCAGCGTTCAGTGCTGCAGAAAAGTACCTCAGTTCCTCTCGACTCTCAAGGCTGCTTTTAAGCGATGCAATTATTCTTGCGATTTTTACTTAATGTTGGAGTACATCCAAAAATCGTATGCAAATACCCTGGCTAAATTTGTTATCGAACAATTTAATGCAAACGTCAATGTTTGCTATAAATTGTCACACTTTTTTATCAGGCTGACTTGTAGTCAGCTGACTCTCATACGTCATCGATAATAGCTCTGTGTTTTTGCAAGCCCGAATGGAATTGGACCAAAGAAACGATGTCGGTGCTTATCAATCCACGGAGAATTTTCGGTGCTAAACTTAAACACAGAGAAAAACTGTCTTACCGGAATGAATTACATACATGTTATCGATTGTTTGAATGGAAACTCGGTGTTTTCTCTGTGATGGCGTCGGTAATCCACGGTGTGGTTTATTATTCGACCGATTTCATCCATGCTTGCAAAAAATCTATAAGTTTTCGATGCGCTTATAACTAAAACGTTTGTTGTGTTATTCACATCGGTAACACAGTTTTTCTCCGCATTTAAGTTAAGCACTGATAATTCTCTTCATTTAAATTAGCCCGAAGAGGTTGTCCTCTACCTGCGTGAATGACTTTGTAATCGGTTCAGCTTAGCCCCAATTTTATGCAAACGTTACTTTTGCTACGAGCTGTCAACGCGTTGACAAGTAAAATTTTAGTGTCTACTACCCGCCGCCGGTTACACAGTTCTTATCCGCTTTTAAGTTTATTGCCGATAAGTTCAGTAAAAATTCATTAAGAATTTCAGATTTCTTTAATGGAATTTGTCAGTTGATGGCTTGAAATATAGGGGACAAGGTATATTTTGACAAAAAAAAGTATATTTTCACACAAAAAGTGTATTATGATCCAAATGTCAACCAATTGACATTAAATCACCTTTTTCAAGAGCGGTAAAAACTGAAAATTTCATGGTTTTTTTGCTTTTTTAATCAATCCAAATTTTATTGTTTTTTAATTTGGATCAAATTGGATTGATTTATTGAAATAATCGAGTCATTTTGGTGATCGATTCTCTAACGATTTTCTAGAATTTTGCCAACTAGACGATAGTGTTATTAGCACTCGAGTTTGGAGGGCTGGATGTACTAGTTTCAATAAAACTAAAACATACCTTTTAAAATTTATATTAATTTTTTTTCATTTCCTGCTTACAAGTGTCGACTTCAATATATTTTTGTAGTCTTATTCAGTGGAAGTTTCGCGTCGTTTTATTTTTATTATTTTCTTTGAAAATCTAGAGATCTCGCATTGGTGAAAATCCTGTTTTTTTTGCAATCTACACATTTCCACTATTTTTGAATTTTGATGTAATGTTTCAAATTGATGAACGCGGTAAATATATCTCATTGGCGATTTTATAGCTTAATAATCCCGTTTCGAAGGCTTTAATTATTGATTTCCGCATAGAAGTTATAATAATGCAACTCCACGCACCATGGTTGATGCTAAACTGTTGTTGGCTTGCATAAAATAAGAGATCAATAAACAACAAAACAAACATGTCAATTTCTTAATAACGGTTCAGTGAAACTCTATTTAAATCGGCATAGGCCAACTTATTTACATCGCAAAGAGACTGGTCCAACTATGATGCTATCATCTTTTTTTAAGAGAAAGGCAAACTAGAGCCATTTGCTTTCTCAAATCTAGTTCTGTTTGGTCTAATTTACTTATTAAATGTACTTTATTACATTTACAAACAAAATTAAGACAACAGCTGCTTGGGACGAAACAATTTAGGTACATGCAAAAGAGTAAGGCCTGGTTCACACGAGATTGTACTGCACGATTTTTTGCAGTATAAATCCGTGCGAATGAGCAGTGGCGTATATATTTTGCATAGAGCCTTTCACACGACGTTTGTACGGCAAGAAAACGTACTCAGCTAAGTACGTTTATCGAATACTCAACGGACTTATCAAAAAAAACGAATGAATTGTGACGTATCGTCTTCCAGTGGCGTATAGTTTTATATAGTCTTGTTCACACGGTTAAAATCCACGTTGGGTATTTGTTCGTTGGCATCGAATGAGCTTCAGTGGAGAGAAAAGCCGATGTACACAAAAAAAATTTATCGACCGATATGGTTGATTTAAAAAAAATTATAACTCCGGTGATACTCATTGGATCTTGTAGGTTAATGTCTTAAAATAAAGAAGAGAAATGAGGCAATAAATATGCGTTTTTAGTTTTTCAAAATTATAAAAATTTTCATCGACATTTGAATTTAGAATAAAATAAATGGAATTGAATTGGGCTTTATTCACCCCTTTAGTATGAAAATGTTTGCCCCTCCTCAATGATTTTCTTACAAAATATAGCCCGTTATATCAGCTTTCTTTAAAGACCTTAACCTTGAAGATCCAATCAATAAAACGGGAGCTATAATTTTTTAAAGCCATCCATATCAAATTTAAAAAAAAAAAAAATTCATGTAGATAACGGGATCTTCTCGCTGGTGGATGGTCGTGGACAATGGTCCAAGCAGGTTATTTCAATGCAATTTTTTTGATTTTTCGATCAATTTAAAATCAAGATTGTTTCGCTTATATACCACGTAGGATAATGAATGAGGTATCAAAATAACCGTAATTTTATTTATATGTTATATTTAAAACAACAAGAAAATTCATCAATGCACTAAACAGATATGAGTTCATATGTGAAAGCGCTCAAATAATGCCGTTATCTCAGTCCAACGGTATTCTAGGACTCTTATTTTTTTAATTTATATTTAAATCAATATTTTCTATCATCCGTCCAAATTTCAGCTTTCTAGCCTTTTCCCTTAAAAAAGATAAAAATAAAATACTTCACAAATTCAAACTTTTCCATTCATTTTCATTATACTGCAGCTATTCGAGTTTTAAACGAATAAATATAAATATCGTGTGAACACCCGATTTTTGTTCGGTAAAAACCGAATGCGATAAAAAACGTGCTGTACAATCTCGTGTGAACCAGGCCTAATTTGTTAATTGATGAGTAGGCCAACTATTTTGCGTTTGGGTCGTATATCTCTAAATATGCTATTTTGCGTTCATGAATACTTGTGCGACCG
Organism: Dasysyrphus tricinctus; assembly: GCA_963921185.1. Lineage (NCBI taxonomy): Eukaryota > Metazoa > Arthropoda > Insecta > Diptera > Syrphidae > Dasysyrphus > Dasysyrphus tricinctus. Next base: position 76,827,823 of record OY992533.1, read on the forward strand.
AGAAATTGCTCAGTTTTCACAGAGATAATTTCTTCCTTCTTAAACTTCGAAAGATAAAAATTTTAACTCAAGTATAAAAATCTATCCAAAGCCTTATGCTACATTTCCACCTAACGCTAATCTGAGATTAAATAAGATTTACCTCAAATCTTCTTTAAATCTTGAAGATTTACCATACAAATATATTTCGTAAGTCTTGGAGATTAGAAATTATTCTTGTTAAATCTTCCTAGGACAAATAGTGTTACAAATCGAACTAACCTATTTTTACATGGTGCTGAACGATTCATTCGAGACTCGATTCCGCTCTTCATTGTTTGACGCGTATCAAACATTCTGTCTCCTTCGCACTTCATAAGAAAAATTCAAACGCCCTTTGCATTTTTGAAGGTGCTGTCAGATTTAATCTTTTTTAAATCTTTTTGTGCGGTGGAAACACCAAAAAGTTTTATTTAATCTAAACTGAGTTAAACCTTTGCTGGAAACATAGCATTTGATTCGTTGTCGAGAAACCAAATTCCATGCATACATAATGTACAAGAACTACTCGTTTCTGTATAACCAAGTGCATCCTAAGACACAAATGCATTTAGTACAATGTTGATGTTTTAAATTTTATGTCGTACAATTTTCAAATATACCTGATCAAAATAATTCATTATAAATTTATCAATAAGTGGAATTTGTGAAATCCGTAGAACACCATGGCGTATACGTACTTTTTTATTTTTTTAAATTTTTATTTAGTTAATTTATTTATTATACCTTTAACATAGCCTTTTGCAACTTTGTTATTGTCAATTGTAATTTTATTATAGGCAAATATCACAAAAATATCAAATGGTTTACCAACTGTTTATTAATATTTATAGTCCAATCAATGATGACCGCAATAAATTGAATCTAGTTTTTTCCACACAACCAAAAGGTAAGATATCAGGCGTGTTTTTTTTTAAGGACATTCCCAGTAGGCCCTCTTCGTTTAAAGGTAACTTTACTCCTACCACATTTTTTCAGTAAGGTATGTATGCAACCCTCCTTATCGGGTACACTATTGGATTTGGGGTGGGTGCAAGGTTGGGTGTATGCAAAGTTTCTTTTGCACTTTAAGAATCTAGATTTAAAGAAACTTTGAATTTATCCTATATACTGAGTGATTCTTATTTAGTGGGACATTACCCCCAACATTTTTACTTTGGGCTTGAGTCTGACTTTGGTGGGACTTAAGCCCCAAATTTAATTTCGGATTTATGACCCACTCAAGTGGGACATAAGCCCTAAAATAAAAAATTGGGCGTTATGTCCCTGGGCGCTGTCTGTCTTGTGCTGCCCCGGCCTTTCACGCAACCAAAAATATACCTAGACAAATAACTTTCCGCAAAAATCGAAAACTTTTTTTCAGTCAAGTGTTTATAATTTTTATTCCTAATGATAAAAACGAACATTTTAACCAAAAAAGAACAAATTTCATAATTAAAATTTTTTTTTTAGAATTAACAAAGGTATTCTTGTTTGAGATTCAATTCTTGTTGTTAAAAATCGATCACGGCTCATTGGACTTCAAACAGAGGCCCCAACTTCAGAAAGAAACTTCGTGGTAAGAGTAACCAATCAGTTCAGGATCCTTAATAAAATCACTAATGACTGCAAGACTAATGTTTCTGAATATTATTGGATCACATCAAGGGCGTACACGCAGGATTTCAATCAGTTGAAATTCCAGCAATAGCAAATTCTCGAATGAAGTAAAGTTTCTAAAGATATTACTTTAAAATTCGATTACCAGTTGACACGTTGTAAGCCACCTTGAGCCAGGATCTTTTTTTTAAATCACATCATAGTGATGTGATGATAAGTACATGTCAAAAATTTATAGCAAACAAAAAACATAGATATATGTTGGTAATGTGGTATTTTCTAGAGCCAGAAAAGCGTTCTTGACCCATTCTGTGCCTATTGCCAAGTAATTTGAATATTCTGGAAATCTCTTGCAACTCTGGGGCAGTATTTAAAATCGGAATTTCTGAAAAATATTTTGGATTAAAATCACTTACAATGCAATAAATTACAGAAATGTGCTATTTCCAAATTTTAATTACAAAATATTAGCAAATTGTAAATTTTTATATTTTTAAGACCCATTTGTTGATACGAAACTAAAGCATTTATGTTCTACTTAAAAGCTTATGTTCTACTTTTTCCTCAGCATAAACCGTCACATAAGCGCTTATGTTCTACTTAAATTTTAATTTAATTTAATTTAATTTAATTTAATTTAATTTAATTTAATTTAATTTAATTTAATTTAATTTAATTTAATTTAATTTAATTTAATTTAATTTAATTTAATTTAATTTAATTTAATTTAATTTAATTTAATTTAATTTAATTTAATTTAATTTAATTTAATTTAATTTAATTTAATTTAATTTAATTTAATTTAATTTAATTTAATTTAATTTAATTTAATTTAATTTAATTTAATTTAATTTAATTTAATTTAATTTAATTTAATTTAATTTAATTTAATTTAATTTAATTTAATTTAATTTAATTTAATTTAATTTAATTTAATTTAATTTAATTTAATTTAATTTAATTTAATTTAATTTAATTTAATTTAATTTAATTTAATTTAATTTAATTTAATTTAATTTAATTCAATTTAATTTAATTTAATTTAATCTAAATATTAAAGTTTCGTATCAGCAAATGGACATAAGTGTTTCAAAGGTTAAGTAGTTTTAAGGATACGAAAAAACAAATATCTACACAAAAATTCAGCTTTGTTGGAATTTTTAGAAGTTGATTGAATGCTAGGGGAAAAATATTTCATGTATTAAACAAAGGTTAGAAAGCTACATATGTGGTGGGCCAGTCATAAAATAAAAAAACTTTTTTTGGGACCACCCTAATGTGATATATAAAACCGACTACAGTGATGCAATGTGACATCACCATAGTTAAACCCAACAACCGACAAGACAACAATGTTATCAACACAAAAAGTTTCGGTGTGTCCCGTCCCGAACTTTCTTTACTTTAATTCCAGAAACATTAACTAACATCCATTAAAGAGATTAAAAATATTTCTTTAATCTTTGAGCTGCTAAGCGAAATGAATTATATTCATTCTCATTAATTCCGTAAATTTGTATGCTCTAGTTGTCACAAAAAGTTTTATTAGAATTATTCTCATTTACTTAATTTTTTTTTCTTTTGTTAATTTTCTTATGAGAGCAAAAAAATAACACTACCAACTCTGGATTTTACTTCAAGGAAAAAAAATACAAAACCATTTTGTCTTTCTCCAGTTAGAAAACATACGCCTCTATGCACAAAATTGCAAACGGCAAACGAAAAAGTCCCAACTATGGGCTCTTCCATTATCGAATGCAATTTTCTACTTCAACCCACAAAGGGACCTTGGAAGTATCTAATCCGATTATACTAGATAGCGTGTGTACTTCAACAAAACTTGATTTATTTTTTATTTTAGTAAATTTTCTGCTTTGTTTTTTTTTATTATTCTATTTTCGTCGAAAAATAGACTTTATCGATAAACTTAACTACATATACCCTTTAGCAAGTTTGCTTTGCTTTGAAGTTCCATAGTTAAGTTTAATCGATAAAGTTTTACAATTTAATTTGAAAATCACCATTTAATCTATAGTTAATTGAGGGATGGTTTTCACCCTTGTCTGTTAAGTGCTACATATACAAAGATACCTATCGCATAAATATGCATACAACAGGGAAATTTCCAATTTGGTAAATATGTCGCTTGGGAGCTGTGGTTTGGGGAATACAATTTATATTGAGATACCAATGTTTTTTTGAATTGGAAAAATTTTATTGAAAAAAAAAATATTGTACGCACCGTTAATTTATAAATTGTCAGCATGATGGATGTCTACAAAAGTAAACCGAAAAGGGCAATGAATACGAAATATAGATACACTCAGAATCACTTGATTGAATTTATATATTTTTTTAGTTTTTTTCTTTAAAAACATAAATTATTATTTTTGAAAATGTGGTAATAAGGGAAAATCCGGTTTATCAATATTTTTTACACAATCGTTCGGGAAACGAACGGATCCATAATCCGCCATTTTTCTCAGTGTTAATTTGGTTTGCTGAAAATTGATTTTTTCTCATTCTAAAGAAAAATCTGGGACTGGGAAGGGAAAGTCGGTTTTTACATATCGGATGGTATCTTTATACCACCAATATACAAGATATATGCTATAGCTTCCGTAAAACAGTTAATACTTTACTATCGCAAGCACCACGCCGCAGTTGCGAACCCTAAGTGTTGATGTTTCATTCAAACCATTCATTTATTAATTTAGTTCTATATTATTTATTTACGTACAACTTTAAGCTTCTGTTATAATATTAAGTCCAAGATTTCTGATTCAGAGTGTAGGAATTTTCTGAGTTAATCGAATTTTATGAGTACATTGTGGCAATGAAAGAAATGAAAATAATTAATTTCATTTAATGAAAAAAGTTATACTTCAATTTAAATTTGCAATCGAGGTTTCATTGTATGTTCGTTTATTCAGTGTGACAGGTGTGGCTATCCTACAATACGATTGACTGGCTGTAAATTATCGAAGAAGATAACTTCGACATCAATTCGAATAATGTACAGAAAAAATTAAATTGAAAATTAAATAATATTTATTTGAGGGTGTCAAAAGGTACAAATAAAGTATGTGATTGCAATTACATGAGACTAATGTTCTTTTCGTTCTTGCCGGATACATTTTTTGAACGCTAGTGAGGGTTAAATAAAAAGGTAGGTACTATAGTTCCAGTTTTGGGTTAGTTAGAATATCGAACTCGAAATTTTGATTAAACTTGACATTACGGTGCCGCTGGTGTTAGAAAAAATGAGAAAAATGGGTCACATTAAATATCGGTCTGAACTTTTATTAGCACCCTTAACGGCTGAAGAGATTTTAATCAAACTTAGGATTTAAGGTTTTAGGTGATTCTCTAGAAGGAAATTGACATTTTTGTTAAACAACATATCGGAACCTTCTCTTATAATTTTGATAAACTAAATTTTGTGAATTGTTTTAGGTGTGGTCTTCATTTTGGTAAAACCTTTGATTATTGAGAAGGTTCAAAAAAAAAAAAATCGGCCTCTTCTTATTGTGCAGGACTAATAAGGGATTTTCAAAAAAAAAAAACATAATATGTAATTGTGAAATAATTGCGTATAAATAAAGGACAGCAAATAATTGAGTTATTGGGCTACTCAAGATGTAGTACACATGTTAATTTAAAGTATGGAACCCAACTTCCATCATATGACCACCACGAGCACGATTACAGCGATAGATTCCTTCGAGTCAATTTTACACAACTCTTCCACCCGTCGGAAGATTCGTTTTCGATAGTATTCCAGAGTTCATATAAAGTTGTTAGCCCGTCACAAAGGAAATTCAAAAATCATATTATGCAGGGGCTTGGTGCTACTATAAAGCTGGAATCCTAAAGAAGGGTCCACACTATGCCGATCAACATTGTTGGTTAACATTGTCGATCAACATGCTAGTGTGTAGGTCGCAGCAACAATTTGTGTGAATCGGAATTTGCTGATCTATGTGTCAGGGTCCAATTGAAGGGTTCAGAGTTCGAATCCTGGGGGTACCCTACTTTTTTTTTTTGTGAACATTAAAGTTAAAACGATATTATTAACATTAAATACTTCTTCACAACAAATATTGCATTTTTCATCTAAGAAAAATTGATCAATAACGCACAAAACCAATTAATTAGCTATGTTCATAAAACTAAAACCCTACAAATGTTTTAGTAAAATGGAATTTATTGAACAACTTTGTCGATTGCTATCCATTTGAATTGGGTTCAACAAATGTTGATTGGAACTGTCGATCAACACGCCTACACTTACTCAACACTGTTGATCAACGATGTTGATCTACATAATTCAAATTCAACATAATGTGGACGCGGCTTAGCATAGCACTTAATTCCCTCTCCGTCAGAGTTGTACCATTGCTGATCTGACCTCAAGATAACGCGGCTACAGTAGTACCTCGTGGCATAATGGTTAGTGCATTGGACTACCATGCCGAAGGTTTGGGTTCGATTTCCCGAGGAATTGACACATCCTCCAAGGGTATACTTGGGCTTCTCATCTAGCCGTTCGGATTGCACAAAAAACTGTATTTCCCCTCCATTCCTGCCAACAACACGCACTCAGGAATGATGGATAGTTGTAAGTCACTTGTCGCTGATGGTTCTTCACAAGCTGTTGCGCCACCAAATATATTTATTTATAACACCACCACAAACAAAAATCAAAATTCTTAAGATGTTGGAACTACGGCCTAGTAAGTAAGGTTCTAATTAAGTGCTGCAATATTGACCTGGAAATGCACCTCAACACTGTATCCAAAATCTAAATCACCTAGAAATTATTACACAGTGAAAAGAATTATATCAAATAAATAGACTACCCCCTCTATAAGTCGCTGTGACAGAAAATCACAAGTGCATTGCTAGCCTTACACAATTAGGCTAGGAACACATTTGGGATTGTCAGTCGGTGCGATTAAAAAATTGGTATTGCAAGAAATTATTGCTATGCACTCACTTGCGATTAGCTGTCGCGTGATTCTTTGATCGCAAAAAAAAAAATATGCAGCTTTCAATGTGAATGCACGCACATGTGTCAAGGCAATCACAACGATTTATAATACATATCATGTTGACGATTAGACAAGGGAAGACCGTCTGACTTTCTGTCGCTGCGATTAAAAGCTTACTATTTCGACAACGTGTCACAAGTGCGTGCAGATTCACTTCCTCTCATTTGATCTATTTAATTTTGCGACTGAAAAACACTCAACAAATTGAACTGGTTTCATTTTTATAATCACTGCGATTTTAAAGTCGCATATGTGCGCATTCACATTAGAAACCGTGTGTCTCTTTCTTTGTAACTAAATAATCGTACAATTGAAAATCACATGTGGGTGCATGACTTTTTTTTAGTTGCGACTACGAGTTTATAGTCGCACTATTTTAAATCGCAAGTGTGAGCACAAGCAATTTTTTGTCGCCGTGAATACAAAAATGGTCGCAACTAAAAACAATTTCTTGGTCGCATGTGCGTTCATTCACTTTGTGGCTAGTTTGTTCTATTTCTTGCGACTAAATAATCCTGCGATTTAAATCGCAAGTGCGTTCCTAGCCCAACTTTCGACAGTCCCATCATCAAAATTATATGTTCCATCTCTTGCAGCTAAATAAACACGCGATCAAAATCCAAGCCATTGTTCTATCGTGAACTTTACCATCATAAAAATGTAATCCTTGCCCTTGAATGTTTAATGATGTAGCAATGAAAACATGTTAAACTGATGGATGTCAATTGTTTTGGTGTATTAAGGCTCTCCCAAACCAAGGTGAAATATTCGGAACGACAAAGAAACTTTTAAATTACATTGGAATAAATGAGAGCAACCACACTGACGCTATGCGACGTTTGCTAGCAAAATAATCACAAACGTAAAAGTTTAGTTGTTGCTACGAATATTTTGCGTTTGGGTGAGACTTAATCAACCCTATCGGGAAAAAAATTTCCCAGAGTTTTTTCCCATTTTGTGAAAGTTACTATCGTGAATGATCTTCGAAAGGAGGGAAAAATATTTCTTTTGGCAAACAGCTATCGTGAATAATTTGTTCCTGGGAACTTTTCTCTCATTTAAGTGCGAAGTTTGTTTTCGGGGAACTTTTTTCCCGGGTGATATTTTATTTCCGGGGAAAAAAAATTACATGACATAGGGCTGAACGCAGTTAGTAAAAAGAGGTGTAAATCTGTCAAAAAATCTAGATCTTCGAAATTTATTAATGATCTTTTTCATCAATAATTTTTGTTGCCCATTAGAAGGCCTTATATGTCAAAATCTGTGTTTTGACATATATGATTGAGGGAAGAAATCAATTTTTGTAACCCCATTATGTATTAAAACACGAAGATGTTATGTCCCCATTTAAGAGCTAGAAGATGTACTGAACGCTACAGGGTGGACTTTAAGTTTTAGAAAATTCTTAGACTCCTTTTTCCAAAATTGTATGTCAATTTCATAATCTTCTTTAAATACTAGTTTTAAAAGTAAGTGGAGTTAATACCCAATATGTATTTGGAAGTACAAAGGTAGAACGAAATTTATGTGGTCCTATGATGTAATCGAAATTTGCGAATTGCAGCGTTTTTGAAGTACAAAGGTAGAACGAAATTTATGTGGTCCTATGATGTGTTCGAAATTTGCGAATTGCAGCTTTTTCGATAGGATTTGTTGACTTTCTACTCCATTTTAATTCCAATTGAATATAAAAACATCGTGTTGTCAAATATACACACACACACTACTCAATGACGCCATTTAACAAAATGGCTTCTTCAAGCATTTATCACTTTTGACAAGTTATCCGACAAAAAATTGTCTCTGTGCGGGTGTTCCAAATCTACCCCTTCTTGAAATCGGGAAAAGAAAAATAATCAAAAAAAAAATTACTCGGAGCAGCCAGTCGAAGGCCTTGGGGGTAGTAGGAGTGAAAATGGAGTACAAAAGTTGTACTCTGAACGTCCAATCGAGAACGACATAGATTGTTCATATTATAGGTGTTTTTCTTTTTAAGCTCTTAGGAGAGCATGGAGTAGGGCTCGAGCTCTCGGAGTTAACTCCAAGCAGGGTATGATCAGAGCTCTTCGATATAATTTTGAAACTCACCTGAGCACTGAACTGAGATATGATATGAAGATGCGTTCAACTCACCAAAATTAAGTAATAGCACAGATACTATAGTTAGATAGATATCCCACGCAGAGCAAATAAAAATTACAACTTCTTTTTTATCGTGGGACGTAGAGCTACGTCCCAGTTTTATCAATATTGTGTGAGTTATATACTATTTTCGATGGTAAAAAAGATAGATTCACACACATAGACATAAATACAAAACGTCAACTTCAAGTCACCAGTAGTTCTATCAATCGACTCGATTATTGAGAAAGAAGAAAAAGAGCTTCCAAACAAAAATGATTGAAAAATGGTAATTTTTATTTGTACAGAATGCGATAAGTAACTCTATTATCCGTGATATTACCTTTTAATTTTCATCTGACAGCTGGCCAACCAAAAACTGGAAAAATTCAAAATTGTGAGCTTAAATTAATGTGTTGAACGCGCCCATTTCCAAGGAGTGAAAAAAAGAGTGAAGTTGGCTGCACTCAGCTATTTACTTCATTCGCTCTGTTTTTTTATTCTGATCTTATGGAGCGTACTCCAAGCTAGCTCTGCTTTAAAAAAGAAACACAAGTTGGGCGCTCTAAGTGCTCTGAGCTAAAAGAAACACATATCTTTTTTTGACAGCTCAGTGCTATTGTTGGAGCTAAAACACACCCCTTATGTAGGTACTTTTTATTTAATTTCGTTAAGTTTCGTTCACTTTGCTTTAAGCACACTTGAAACTGACATTTGGTGAAACAGGAGTACAACAAAGAAGGAACACAAAATAAGATCAAGCTGATTACTTTTAATTAAGCTATTATGACCGACTTCTCCTTTTGATGATTCAGCACTTTTCTTAGAATGTTAGTTTTAGATAGCTAGTGACTAACCTATGTACTGAACATATTTCAGTTTAAAATTATTGATTTTTTCTTCAAGTTTACTATATTCAAAATATATTGGCTTAAAAAGTTCTAATTGGAGCTCAGTTGAAAATTATTAAACAGCACGCTAGCATTTAAAATTTTAACTGGTTACAAAATAAAGTCTGTGTATTTTGTAATCCGCTCCTTACATCAAGTTACTACTACCTTACGATATCTCTTTATGCTATTTTTTCAATTGCTTTCAAAAATTACTTCAAAACACAAGCCCCACGTTGGGCGCCATTGTTACGAGTCTAGGGTACCCGGAGGCCTTACTTTGGTGTTGGGAAAGGGGCTGTGGCATGCTTGCTCTCAGCTCGGCTTAACTCGAAGGATGGGGGCGGTTCTTGCCCCTTCCCATACACCTCCCACTCGTTTAACAAAATTAACATGCCTTGTTATAGGGATAGGTTAGGAAAGGAAGGTTATCTAGAGTAGGAATGCAACGAAAAAGGAAAAGGATAGTAAAAAGGGGAATAAAAAAAATAAGGAAGTGCACAAATTTAGTGACCTGTGCCACTGTCTGAGAGAAAGGATAGGGTTGGAAACACCGTTCTGGTTGAAAGTGAGAAAATTTGATACTTTACAGTACACTTTTATCAAGTACCAAGTATGTAAAACATATTATCTTAAGGCTCATACCCTATGTTTTGTCATTACCTTTTCTAAAATATGTATTTTTTTTTTTCAAAATGACTGCTAAGCTTTAAATACCTTTGTGTATATCCCAGATCCCAGCTAAATTTAAGCCCTTAGTCACGTTCTAGCAAAGACAAGCATCCCGCGTTTTTGTATTTTCTAGTGCTTAATATACTAACACTTTATTCGCAACGCCGGCGTTCCACACTATACCCGAAGCAATTTAATTTATTCTGCTGTTCTAACACTTTAAATCATATCTCGACAAAAGAAGCTCCCCTAATTACATAATGCTATATTTATAACACCTTTAATGGCCCTTCTAAAAAAACCCATTGTTTCACACTACTTTTCACCTTAAAGAACCTTGTTTAAATACCATTGTTAAACACTTTCCCTCTCATCAAATTGACATGCGAATCCCTGGCATGGAATACGAGAATACAAATGAAACTTAAAAAAAAGAAATATAGTAAAACAAAAGAAAATATTTATTTTTCTATACACAAGCCTGTTCAACCTTTTTATGTTAGTGTTGTTGTTGTTATTGTATAACAAACGTCAACATAGTGTATTCTTTGCATTTGTTGCGTTAGGTTAGACGGACGACGACACGGCATAACCGTCTCTTTTATTTCACAGGAACAAAAAAATTAAATTAAATATTTACTCAGTTATTCTCTTTCTAACAACGAATTCCATTTCACGTGCGTTAGGATATATCTATAGTGGAGCACTTGAGATGGCAATCTTCCTCACCTTTGCATGTCACGCTGTCGACATTGTGTCACGAGTCAAAAAAGAAAATTTTTAAATGAGTTTTATGACTGAAGAGCAAATATGAATAAGAATGTTGAACTCTTCAATATTTTATAATATAAATGTGAAGGTATTTTAGACATCAGTTTTGGCATTTTCACTTTGATGTTAGATTTGTATAGCAATGTCAATTTGTTTATGATATATGACACTTTAATGAGCTTTTCTTGGTTTGCTTTTGGGTTTTTGTATTAGTTTGGTTACTATTTGACATTTATAAGATTCAAATATATCCAATTAGAGATAATTTAATGACATTTAGCTAATATACTATATTTAATTAGGGTAAATGAGGTCACTACGTTTGAAAATTTAAAATTTAATTCCAAAATTATCTCATTTCCCATCTCATTTCACTTAACCAAATGAGTTCAATCAAATTGGAACGAAATGTTGTTTTTGACAAAGTTTTACAAGTTTTCCGATAAAGTAAACAAACAGAACATTTTTACCAAGTTTCCCAAACTTGGGTTTTTTCTTCTACGGTTTCTGACAGTTTGGCAAGGTAAAATTTTCACCAAGCTTCCTAAACTGGGATTTGTTCTATTATGGTTTCTTACAGCAAATTGTGAAAATTAGTGAAAATTTGCAAGTAATTTCACGTTAACAAACACACCTCACATATCTGCCTGTATGGCAGCTGTCGAACGATACTGTCTCATTTCCAGTTTGGGCACTTAACGCAGTTTTGAAATTGAATTTTTAGATAGGACAGTTTTATGCTAAGTGAAGTGGGAACATACTAGCTGCGTTTTTTTCTATTTCCAAATGGAGTTTTACGAAAAAAACGACATCGGCACATTTTAACATTTGTTTATCATTTGCATTGGTCTGCCATTTTGTTTTGAATTATCTTACCCACAAAAATGTTTGACATTTCTATATAAATTATCGATAACACAACGACAATCGCAGTTTGGCATTACCGTTTTTATCGGGACAAAAGTTAACTCCAGTTAATTATCTGGACCTAGCTTATGCTATGTTCCCACCAAATGTGTATCTCAGTTCTCATTTCAGTTTCTAAATCTAAATCTATTTAGTGTTTCAAAAAGATTTAAAAAAGATTTACTTTGACAGCACCTTAAAAATGCTAATAGTTTAATTTTTTCTCATGAAGAGGAAGTGAAATAGAATGTTTCATTTATGAAGAACTGAATTCAGCCATGAATGAATCCTTCAGCGCCATACAGGAATAGTTTAGTTCGATTTGTAAAAGTATTAGTTATTATATGGGAAGATTTAACAAGATTAATTTCTAATCTTCAAGATTTACGAAATATATTTGTATGGTAAATCTTCGAGATTTAAAGGAGATTTCGGGTAAATCTTATTAAATCTCAGATTAGCGTAATGCTATGTTTCCACCTAAGGTTTATCTCAGTTAAGATTAAATAAATCTTTTTGGTGTTTCCACCGCACAAAAAGACAAAACTTTCAAAAATGCAAATGGTGCTTCAATTTTTGTATGAAGTGCGAAAAAGACAGAATGTTTTATTCGTGTCAAACAGTGAAGAACTGAATCGAGTCTCGAATGAATCGTTCAGCACCAGGTTAAAATAGGTTAGTTCGATTTGTAAAACTATTTGTCCTAGGAAGATTTAATAAGATTAATTTCTAATCTCCAAGATTAACGAAATATATTTGTATGGTAAATCTTCAAGATTTAAAGAAGATTTGAGGTAAATCTTATTAAATCTCAGATTAGCGTTAGGTGGAAATGTAGCATTAGGGGCAAATGTGGCATAATCTTATTAAATCTCAGATTAGCGTTAGTGCCTTGTGAATAGTGGACTGTGAATTGCGAATGGTTGTGAATTTTGAAGTTTATTTCACATGATTTTTCACCGAAAAATACGAATTTTCATAAGAAAATAAAAAAAAAACCAGTAAAATGGGTCCTAAAATAAATTTAAAGCTAAACTCAATAGAATTTTTCATTCGAAAATTAGTGGAATGCATCCTGATGATGTGGATTGCGAATAAGTGTTTGATACTTCGCAGAAAATATCTTGTTGATGGCGTAGAAAATATAAAAATTCTTAGTTTAACAATTTAAACTAATTTTGGGCCGTGTATTCTATTTAAAATATTGTAGATAGAATCGTTTATTCACTGAATCGAAAAGTTAAATTAAGAATTTGTAGATATTTGCGCTTGGAAAACAAATATGTTTGCATTCTCAGTTCGGAGCTCTTGTAAAAGGCACTTAAATATGAATGAATATCATTGCCCACGTTTGGGTTTGAGTGGCTATCGGATTAGCTATCTGGCTATTACAAAATTTTTTAAATATGTACCTTCATTGCCTGAACACAATAGACATTTTTCTTTTTAAGAAAGTGAGCAGACAGCAGAGCATGGAGTAGAGCTCGAGCTATCGGAGTTAGCTGTGAGCAGAGTATGATCAGATCTCTCCTATATATTTTTTTAACACTTCTTAGCACTGAACTGTCCTACGATTGCGATGCGTACAACGCACCAAAATTAACTACTGACTTTTAATTTTCATCTGACTGCTGGCCAATTAAAAACTCGAAAAATTCAAAAATGTGAACTGAAATTGATGTGTTGAACGAACCCATTTAAAATTGGTTAGGAAAAAAAAAGTGGAGTTGGCTGTGCTCAGCTATAGGTTTGTTTGATATCTTTTTTCAAAAAAATGTGTAAAACCTGTAAAATTTTGGAAAGAGGGGACAATTTTATCAGAGTTGGGGAAATTTGAAAAAAAGTTAACAAACGCATTGAACCATGAACCATATGTATAAATGGCTTTGCTATAATTTCAATAGATCTTATGCACTTTTTTTGTAAAACAAAACTACTGCTTTTAAATTGAGTCTACTGCGCTTTTATTTTTCGGAAAAGTAAATTATCATTCATCAAAATTCAGTCCCCAAATTTGTCAATTCTATTCTTACAGCTTCCGGCTATTGCCTCGCTTTGATAACAATCGTGACAGCATTATTAATGACATTGTGCTATTATTAATTTCACGAATTCGTGACAATTTGTGAAAATTTGTGAACATTTGCAAGAAATTTCAAGAACCAAACAGACCTTATTTGCTCCATTCGCTAGGTCTTTTTATACCGGGCTCATGGAGCATACTCCGAGGTCCGAGCTAGCTCTGATTTAAAAAAGACATAAGAGTTGAGCGCCCTGAGTGCTTTGAACTAAAACACAAACATCGATCTGTTTTTGACGGCTTAGTGCTAATAGAGTGCTGCAACAGGAACTAGAGCAAAACTCGAAAAACTGTCAAAAAGTGTCATAGACGCTAATTTGGACTGCAGCTGCGTTGAGTTGTGTTCGTATCATTGAATATGCTTGTATTCTATATTTTGACTCACAACCTGAATACAATGGAGGCAAAGCTGCAACTAGAACTGGAGTAGCTGCATTGGGTGTAAATTGGGTGGCGCAACAGCTCATGGAGAACCAGGGCCTAGTGACTTACAACTCACAACCATTCCTGTGTGCGTGTTTGTTGGCAGGAATGGAGGGGACCTACAGTTTTTTGCCGAGTCCGAACGGCTAAATGAGAAGCACTTTTTCATGACAAGTATACTCTTGGAGGATTTGTCAGTTCCTCGCAAGAGGCAGTACCTCGAATAAAACATTTCTGTTTTTAGGTGGCACGGCTGGGAATCGAACCCACACCTTCGGCATGACAGTCCTACGCACTAACCATCAAGCCACGAGGTACTACATTGCTGCATTGGGTGTATTCGCAACTAAAAATAAAGGAATAACAGAATTTTGTAGTAAAGAAGTTGTTGTTACATAAATACAAAATTCATTTTGATATTCGAGAGAATTAAGCTGGAAATCAACTTTTTCTTTTTCTAATTTTCTAAATTCAAACGTCAAAATAACAAAAAGATTAAAACTTTTACAGTTAAGCCTAGTACATACTTCCTCGTGAAGTTAACAATCACCAGTGGAGAAAGTGATTTTTTGACATTGCTCACTGGTACAAACTTGCGAATGTGTTGTGAACGTTTGAAGTTTAAAACCAGAATGCCTCCTGAACTGTTAAATGTTCACCAAGAGTTCCCGTACATTTTGCATGGGGATTGCACGTGAACGAAAACTCTCCACACAGCTTCACGGGCACGTTCACGGGTGAAGAAAAATGCAAATCCTGTGGATTCACGACATGATTCACAAGTATGTAATAGGCTTAAATTGAAGAGCATTAAATAGATTTTGGTTCTCATCAATATCGTCAATATTCATTGACAATGACATTGAAGAGCATAGGAACGATCAATACACAGCGAAAAATTACTTTTTCACTAAATATTGACAGTAAAAATTAATGTATGTAGCATTGAATAACTACAAATAGAAGGGACACCGGGCAAAACGTCCACTAGGTGGCCTGGTTTGGCAGTCTGTCGCTGCAATCGCTCTATCAAATACAACACCCCTTTAATAAATTTGTTCCTTAAAAGTTTGTTCCTTTTGGGAAATTTCCCTAATTGCCGAAGAAGAAAGGGAAGAAATGTTTTTTTCACAGAGCATGAAAATGAGCAACAACAACGAATTGAACAGCCGTTTTAGTTTTGCTTTGGAGGTATTTTTTTCAATGCCATTCGAGGACTCAAGGTTAATGAAAATATGGGGTAGAGATAAAAATTATATTTTCTTTTCTGGGTTGTGTGTTGTCCAGTAAATAAAATTTGTTGTTAGTGTTTTCTTGCAATTTGGGATGTTAACGATGATGGCTTTGTTGTGTTTTTTATATCTTGAGATCCATAGGCAAGGAATAATAATTTTTTTTTTAAATTTGAAAACATAAGTCTCAAGTGGTACATACACACAACACAAGTGTGCACTCTTTGATTTTTGGTGTGGTGGGTCGATCGGTGGTATATGTGTGGCGGAGTATGTGCACACTTATGTGCTGTGAATCCTCACGTTCCAATGTTTATTCGCTATGCTATCTAGCTATCCCAAAAATTTTGAGATAACTTGAGTTGTTGTTGCGTCAGCTGTTATCAGCTGTTTTTTAACAAGGGATTACAACAACACAAAGCTATCCGGATAACTGAGAATAACCAGCGGAACGTGCCCAATGGGTCGTTTTATAGGTATATGCAGGAAGGTACCTGTTCCATCTTCTTTTAAATTTTTCGTTGATTTTCACGGATCCTTATCAATTAGTATAGGTTATAAAGTAGGTACTCAATTTTCAATTGATTTTGTGAAAATCAAAAGTTAAAATTAACTTCAGCAAAAAAAACTAACTAAAACTAATAAAATGGACAATTTTCAAGAAGATATGGTAAGAAAACATCTGAAAATCTGGCGGTCGATTTCAAAGTTTTAACCAAACAATTTGACATAAAATAAAAACTTCAAGAAGGGGGTTTGTTCGTAGACTACTACATTAACATGTGGTGTTGAAGCGAGCTTGAAGCTCGCCTCAATTCTTTGTATACCTGAATCGAGTTGAAATGAGCTTGATTCGACTCGATTCCGGTCGGGGATCGGAGTCGAGTCAAAATTTGTGAAGAAAAACCTGTGTGGAGGAGTTGGTTTTACAGATAATGCATTATGGTCTGTTTATTTGTATGTTTGTGTACAAAAAATATAGTTTTGTTGTAATCAAATTAAAAAAAAAAATTGCTCATGGAGTAGGTAGCATATTCTTATATGGTGCTGAACTATTCAGTTCTTTATTGTTTAACACGAATCAAACTATCTCACTTGCACTTCATAAGAAACATAGAAACACCATTTGCATTTTAGAAAGTGCTGTCAAACTCAATCATTTTTAAATCTTCTTGTGCGGTGGAAACACCAAAAAGATTTATTTAATCTAAACTGAGATAAACCTTTGGTGGACACATAGCAAAACTTAATTATCTTTTCTATTGTTTTCTCTTGCAAAATAAGCCCAGTTAGTCCATTTTCATTAACAAAACTAAATAATATCAACAGTAACAGATTGATTTTTTTCCCCAATGGAAAACACATGATTCCAAATGCACAACTACTCAACGAACACAGCCATCGAGATACAAATGCAATATCAATCGTACCAACATTTGAGAACGAAATCACATAAGATCCATTCGAGACTCGTATAAATGTCAAAAACCCATCCGTAGTAATATTCTACTTTAACTTTTATCGGTAGTATTCATACTGCGGATATTGTTTTTGTTATTTGTGTAAAATCCTACTATACTATTGATAGATTTTCCAACAAAACACGGTTAATTTGTTCTCATTTATTGTTTTTTTCAACGATTTTGGTATAAATATAGGTACAGTTGCGGTCAAAATAATAGTAGTACAAGTAAAAGAATTGCGTAACTTAAGTTTTGTAAATTTTATATTGCGTTGATAGTAACAAACTGTTGCATTTTGACTTAATAACATTTTCTTAATGAGCGGGTACACATACATTTTTATTTGCAACGGTAATATGACAAATAAGCAACCGTTATTAATCAAAGCTACGAATTCTGTCGGTCAAAATAATAGTAGTGCAACAGTTTATGTGAAGAAATATTATTTGTCTCCCTTATTTCTTAAATTAAACATTTTAAAAAACGTCGGTTTTTGTTTATCCATAACATCTTCATAGTTTTTATTGAAAAATTGGTCATATTTTTGCAGCAATGGGCAGAGGCAAACACCGAACACCGGAATAGCGTGTCTTAGTTAGAAGATTGATATCGAAAGGCAAAACTTATGCGCTGGCTGGTTCAATGCCAAGTTGAATGCTCACCAACAATGGTAAGGAAAGTCATTATTTAACTGCCAAAGTCAGAAAATGGCGGTCGGAAGCCACTTTTGCCACCAAAGTTTATGACACGAGTCGTCAGGCATTTAAAAATCACTCCCGTTACGCCAGTTTCTGAAATTAAAGGCATATTTTATATTATTGCCATCAATAAAACGGTTCGTAGAAAGTCACGAGAACATGTTCAAGCCGCCCACAGCCTGGAGGGGTACCATTGTTGACAAAAAACAATGTAACAAAGAGATTGAAACTTGCAAAGGAACCACTTTGACTGGCCTGCATAATAATATTCTGTGGTCAGACGAGTTCAAGATTGTTTTATATGCTGGAAATTGACCTCATCAATATGTAAGAAGGCCAACAAACAGAATATAATCCACGTTTCAAAGCAAAAACACTTAAACACGGAGGACTCAGCATAATGGTTCGGGCATGTTTTTCCTTCTATGGTGTTTTTCCAATACACCAAATTGAAGGTATCATGGATTTGGAAATCTGTATTAAGATCATGCAGGAATTAATGCTACTCCATGCTGAAGATGAAAAACCCACTGAAACGTGTCTTTCAGTGAGACAATGACCCAAAGCCTACTAGTAAAATTGCGAAGCAATGATTCCAGGCAAATAGAGTTGATGTGATGGACTGGCCGCACAGTCTCCGGACTTAAATCCCATTGAGAACTTTTTGTGCGATGCAAATAAATATGTTGCTAGTTGCCATCCAACTAACAATAAAGCCCTTTGGGAAGCTATACAGCACCCATGGAGCTCGATAAGCGTAGAAAGGTGTAAAAACCTGATAAACTCGATGCAACGCGGTTGTGCTGCTATTTTTTTTTCAACAAGGGACTTGCGACTAACTGTGAGTTTAAGGTTCAAACCCTCAACTAAATCTTATGATACAAATTTTGCCCTAAATTTGATTTTTTGTGATATTTAAAGGTGTATTATCTGCGCACTACTATTTTTTTGACCGCTGTTTTTCAAAAGTTCTTCAATAAATTTGCAAATATCTTATAAAATATTATATTTGGAATTTTTTCTTTTTTCGAAAATAAAAGCTTAAAAACACCAATTTGAAAATAACATAGGCATTAATTTGTTAAAAATTAAGGGATTAACTTTTTTTCAAGTTTGATTTTTTATTAAGGAGTACTACTATTATTTTGACCGCAGCTGTACATACATAGGTACATTGTTATTTTTAAGATAAGAAAAATAAAAATTATAAGTAGGTATTATTATGTAAATCAAAAAAGAAACTAAAGCAACCAGTGATAGTAAAGATGTAGTTTTTTTTTTAATTAAAGTTTTGTTTTTACTGTACCCAATTGAAAAATGTTTGAAATTTAAAACTAAAACCGTGAAACAGGGTGTAGAACACATTTGAAGGTATGTAGGTATGTAACTCCCTTTTTTTAAGTAACTAAGCGATAAAAATGGATCTATCTTATGTTTTTCTTTTAAATAGAAGGATACACTTTAAGTGGACTTTTGAGAGGTAGATATTCTGATTTGAATTTGGCCATAATTTAATTTAAATTAAAAAATCGCATGTATGTATACTAGTTAAGAAAAATTCTAGGAACAAGATTTTGTATTTTTTTGTCAGTGGTTTTTGTTGTATGTGTGAGATGAGACAGAAAGCTTTTTTTTTTTTCATTTTTAAAGTTTGTAATTTTCTTTTTTGAGTTAATCAAATCTATCGGTTATGACTTTATTCAACTATAAGTTACTAACCTTTTTGTTGTTGCTGTTGTTGTAAAATTTTGTTCTGTCTGCGATATCTGACTTTTAATCAAAAAACTTTGTTTTGATCACCAAAAACACACCTAATAATAAAAAAAAAACGACTTTGTGATCCCTTCGTAGGTACATATGTATATGTACATATATTAGACTGATTCAATAAAATGAAAATGTCTTCGATTTTCAATGCCACTAGCTTTTTAGTTAGAGTTTAGTGAAATAATAATCCTGGCAAAATTTCAGCCCTTTAGGTCAATATTTAGAGGTCGCTCATCGCTACTTTCTATTTTTCATACAAATCGTATGGGAACTTTTTTTTGATTCCTTGTTTATTTTATAACTTTAGAAACGGCTATCATACAGAAATGATCAAGATAGAATCTGAAAGAAGATTTGATGTTCTTTAAAAAAGTTCCGGACGTCTTATCTAATTAATGTACTCCTTCCAAAGTTATTCAAGGTCAGAATGGTATTCGTGGTGTATTTAAAAGTTTTTTGGATTCCGTGTTGAAAAAATCTGCTATAATTACGGTGACCATCCGTTCATTATAATAATGAACTGTTCTGTATTTGAAGATGTTGTTCATTATTAATTATTTTGGGAACGTAAAAATTTAATGAAAGAAACTGATGATACTAACGTGCCCTTAGTTAGTGAACGAAGAAATGACAAAACATTTTGGCCTGCGGTTTTCAGCATCTGATTAAAAATTAAGGAAGGTATTGAAATCCATAAACAAAAATTGTACTTGATAACGGAAAATTTTTCAAAAAGATTTAAAAAATAAAATCACTTTTTAATTTTTTAAATCAAAGTTTGAAATTAATTTTTTCAAAATATATCCACAAAAACAACTTTTTTTAAAAAGTTAATTAAATAATGGATTGTTGGCTTCAAAAAAGTAATAGCATGACACTGTAAGTATTGCCGTTGATTTTTAATATTTTTTGCTTTTTTAAACCAATTTTTTAGGAAATTGCCCCTCCCGCCTAAATGGGGGGAAATAGACCCCCACTCTAAGACGATTTTTTTCTTGTCTGAGTTCAACTTACACGCACTTGGCTTTTGTTACAACTTTTGCAAAACACCTTGTATTATAGCAGATTTTTTCAACACGGAATGCAAAAAACTTTTAAATTCACCACGAATACCATTCTGACCTTGAATAACTTTGGAAGGAGTACAATAATTAGATAAGACGTCTGGAACTTTTTTAAAGAACATCAAATCTTCTTTCAGATTCTATCTTGATCATTTCTGTATGATAACCGTTTCTAAAGTTATAAAATAAAGAAGGAATAAAAAAAAAGTTCCCATACGATTTGTATGGAAAATAGAAAGTAGCGATGAGCGACCTCTAAATATTGACCTAAAGGGCTGAAATTTTGCCAGGATTATTATTTCATTAAACTCTAACTAAAAAGCTAGTGGCATTGAAAATCGAAGACATTTTCATTTTTTTGAATCAGTCTAATGTATATCTGTTGCTTCTTTGCAAATATTTATTGCATGGTAAATATTAGTATGCAAATTTGTAGATTAACATATTCTTAACATTGCTGAACATTTTTATATTGAAAAAAAGTAAAAAAAAAAACTTTAAATCTTTTTTCTTGTCCAAGTAGTGCATGACCAATACAAAATTGTAAATATGTAGTTGAAAAGAATTCGTTATTTTTGTTTTCATTTCGATGGTGATTACACAAATGTTTAGTAAAAACACAATTTGTTATTTTTTTCAATTGGAAAATTTTCAAAAATGTTAAGAATATGTTAGTCTTCAAATCTGCATACTTATATTAACCATGCAATAAATATTTGGAAGGAAGCAAAAGATATACCTACATACCTACGAAGAGATCACAAAAAGTCGTTTGAACTTTTTTCTAAAATAACGGTGAAAAGCCACAAAAACAAATAGTCTCAACAAAGTCTAAAATTATCATTATAAGTTGGGATATTGGTGATAAAAAAACATTATTCATTGCAGCTTGAAGATCACATATCTCAGGTAAAACTAAATATTACAACAAAACAAGGTGACTTAAAGCTGAATACACAAGTCACCTAACTAAAGTTCCGAACAAAAAGTTCGGAGATTTTCTCACTTTGACATCCTTCAAAAATAAAAAAAATGCTTCGTGTTTCATCTTATACCACAACTTAGTACCATGAATACAAAATTAAAAACAAACATTTTGTTTTCCTTAAATTTGTTTGAATGGTTGAAGTTTGACGTCTGAGCCCGAACATTAAAATTGTATTTATTTAATTAATTAAAAACAAAAAGTAGTTTTTAAATTATTTAATAGATTTTAAAGTTTAGTCTACACATATGTAATAAAAAAATAAAGAATACTTTTTGAAAGTGAGCGGCAGTTTGTTGTTAAGCTTAATTCAAACAACAAATACAAGAAATTATTCAAATCTTAGTATAGATAATATACAAGGTGTCCCGGACCTGAGTGGAAGTATTTTTGGATGTGGTTCTTGGGGTTATTCTAAGAAAAAAATGTTTGGGGGGAAAGTTGTATCTCCCCTCCCTGAGGCAGCCAAAAAAAAAACACTAAAAGTCAACGAAAACACATCTTATAATGTGCTATAGTTTTTTTTGAAAGATAATACTCCATTCTTGCATTTGGATTTCAAATCAAGTTGTTTAAGCGAATAGGTTTCGAAAAATTTAATTTCAATGTCAAAATCAAAAAAAAAAAAATGTGATTTTTTTTCTTAAGTCGATATTTTTCAAAATTTTACGTAATAAAGTGCTTTTTTGTGTTCAATATTCAATGCCCTCATCATTTATTTAGTCCATTACCGAAAACCAAATGCAAAAATCTTTCTTAGTTTTTGAGAAATTAAGAAAAAACAAAAGGTACTTTTACCAAAAAAACCCGAAAAAATGAATTCATTCATGAATTGTCCATATTTTAACCCTTTTTCGGCCTTTTTTGGTAGTTCTCCTCCGCATAGTAATCGGACTTCAAACGCACAATAACACAAATAAAAGTGAAACCGTTTTGTATCTTTTTATTGCTGTATGGCGATGAGACGGACACCAAACACCAATATATTCAAAATGCACCTATGTATACCTACATGTGCGTTCATTCACAAAAGAAAATCAAAGCACAAATTGAAGAAAAAAAATATGTATCCTTTCTTCGCTCTATCTACATATCTACTCGTATGTATCTATATCTACAAAAGGATTTATTTGAGACTCACTTAGCCGAGAAGAAAACCAATAATTGTGTGAAAAGGAAATTATAGCTTCATGAGCGGCCACTGGATTTGGTTGGTGCGACTGTCGTTTGAGTAATGTTCGGTGTCCCCTTCTATTTGTAATTATTCAATGGTATGTAGGGCTCTATAAATTCAATGAAACGCCCAATATGGAGCTGCTTTTAGACATTCGTTTTATATTCTTAATTGGAGAAACGTTGTTCCACAAAGAACGAACGAACTAAATCCAAAATTCAAAAGCGCTTTGAATTTCTTCGTTGTTCCACTTCCGTTGTTTTGGATTCGGGCAACAACGAATACTAGGCGTGTTTTGTTGACCTCCTTAATGTGAACATTAAGATACGTTCCACATTCAGCCATAGAGTTACTGGAGTTCAAATGTGAAGTTAACTTGTTGTTGTTGGAATTAACATTTGAAAATTTGCCTTAATGTGAAATATTTCTTAACGTTCACATTAAAAAGGTAAAAAAAAACTCACCTGACGATAAAGTCTAAATACAGCTAAAAACAACTTTTGTGTGCAGCTATTTTGACGTTTTAAAATCGCGAGTATACCTAATCGAGTCGAACCAAGCTCTTAAAGGCTTATCATAGATATTGAAACCATCTTTTTCATTTAATATGACTACTTGTTATATAAGTTCGGTAAAGTTTTAAAGCTGACGTAACAAAAAATAGAAAGCTGAACAGCAAATAGCATGTATGACATTTTTGGACAGGTATTTAAGCTGGAGCTCCAGTTCTATTTGCAGCACTCTATTATGCTATGTTTCCACCAAAGGTTTAACCCAGTTCAGATTTAAAAAATCTATTTGGTGTTTCCACCGCACAAAAAGATTTAAAAAAGATTTACTTTGACAGCGCCTTTAAAAATGCAAATGGTGTTTCATTTTTTCTTATGCTATGTTTCCACCTAAGGGTAATCTCAGTTTAGATTAAATAAATCTTTTTGGTGTTTCCACCGCACAAAAAGATTTAAAAAAGATTAAATCTGACAACACTTTCAAAAATGCAAATGGCGCTTCAATTTTCCTTATGAAGTGCGAAAGAGACAGAATGTTTTATTCGTATCAAACAATGAAGAATTGAATCGAGTTTTGAATGAATCGTTCAGCACCATGTTAAAATAGGTTAGTTCGATTTGTAAGACTATTTGTCCTAGGAAGATTTAATAAGATTAATTTCTAATCTCCAAGATTGACGAAATATATTTGTATGGTAAATCTTCAAGATTTAAAGAAGATTTGAGGTAAATCTTATTAAATCTCAGATTAGCGTTAGGTGGAAATGTAGCATTATGTAGAGAAAGTGAGATAGAATGTTTCATTTGTGAAGAACTGAATTCAGCCATGAATGAATCCTTCAGTGCCATATAAGAATAGGTTAGTTCGATTTGTAAAAGTATTTAACAAGATTCATTTCTAATTTTCAAGATTTACGAAATAAATTTGTATGGTAAATCTTCGAGATTTAATGGAGATTTGAGGTAAATTTCAGATTAGCGTTAGGTGGAAATGTAGCATTGTAGTCACGCAGTCAGTCCTCGCGTTCCAATGTTTATTCGCTATGCTATCTAGCTATCCCAAAAATTTTGAGATAACTTGAGTTGTTGTTGCGTAAGATGTTATCAGCTGTTTTTTAACAAGGGATTACAACAACACAAAGCTATCCGGATAACTGAGAATAGCCAGCGGAACGTGCCCAGTTTCAGCTTCGTCTTCTCTTCACTGTGTTCAGCTGTGTTTTCACATGAGATTTCAACACAATTACATAAACCTTTTCGCATAGCTTTGACAAGGCAAAAGGCAACTAAACGAGCCCATTTGTGACATTTGTTATGTCATTGGGATCATTGAACACAGCATTAACCACTAATAGAACACAATAGCTTTTTCGATCAGCAATCCAAAAGAACTCTTTGACAAAGTGTTCATTCTTTTAACTCCGATTCTAAAATCAAATGTAGAAACATTTTTTTTTAATAAGAAAAAATGTCATGTGTGATGACCAATCAAAAACGCCATATAAGATTGATGACAACTCCTACGTACATATGCTTTGATGTGAATAAAATTTGTTTTTGATAAAAAAAAACATATTTGCTTTTATAATAATCTAAGAATAAACATAATCTACCCAACTTCCGTTACACATGTCAATGGGTCTCTTGACAGTTCAAAAGAGCCATTCTGAGGACTGTTTGTTTAATGTTTATTTATTTTTTTATGTCAAAAGCTTTTTCGTACCTTTGTCGTTGGGATCGAATTCTGCCTCCAGCTCCTCTTTGGTTGGATCAGCTTCAACCGCCGCCGCTGTGGCTGCTGACTTTGAATTAGCTTCAGTATCAGCTGGTGTATTCTTATTGGTTGAGGCCGCAGCTGCTGCTGATGTGTCGTCGGATTTCTTCATGGTTGCTCGTACTTTATGACCTCGGAATGCGGCTTGGATTTTTGTTGCGGCTTTTTCTATAAAAAAAGGAACAAAAATAAGCAAAATATTTTTTATACGGTTAGATAATGGCATTTATACGGGTTGGGTTGAGTAGGAGTGGATAATAGATGAACACACATAGAACCAGAGAACACATACAATACACAAAAGAAAAATGCTTTTGCATCAGATATTTAATGATGGTGGTTTTGCAAACCATATCGATCCGCAGAAAGGCTGAACAAGTGAACACTGACCCCATTAGTATAGTTTTTGGTATAAGAACTCCGTCGCCGTCACCGCCACCGCAGCAGGGAGGACGAACGAAATATTCTTCGGAAAGTGACTTAACTGAAGTAGTTCATTAATTTAGAGAAGTTTAAAGTTTATAGGTTTCTCATCGTTCAAAGATGGCGGGTGCATAATTTAAAACTTAACGGGTGGTAGACTTGTGGTAAGGTAGTGCGGTTTTTTGTTTCCTCTTAATGGGAGGCTATTTGAAAATGCCATGAATAAGTTGGGTGTAATCCTAAATTTTAATCAGAAGGAACACTTGAGTTTAAAGTTTTCTTTTTAT
The DNA here is from genome assembly GCA_963921185.1 of Dasysyrphus tricinctus. Taxonomy (NCBI): domain Eukaryota; kingdom Metazoa; phylum Arthropoda; class Insecta; order Diptera; family Syrphidae; genus Dasysyrphus; species Dasysyrphus tricinctus. The sequence continues at coordinate 76,853,754 of OY992533.1, forward strand.
TTTTGTTTTGCAAAGGTTCTTTCCCAAGAGGATTCTGAGTAAATATGTACACAATTATAGTGATTCGTATATTTATACTTATAAAGAAGCCAATGGAAGAAATGGAGATCAAATTTTAATTTAAACCTAAACTGAAACAGCATTTTTGTCCTTCTCATAAATATACAGTTTTTCGTGTTTTTTCTTTCCTTATTTTCCTCAAATAAAGAAAAGAATTTCCACAGCAAAAAAAAAAAGAAAATTATATGTATCAAATGTCCTTATAGTCTTAAATGCGGGTTTGCTTCGGAATTAATTTGTTTTCTTTTGCCAGCTTAATTTTAAGGGACGAAAATAAAATAAGAATGATGGTAATGATGACAGCTTTAGTAGGTTGAATTATAAGAGAGCAAAAAAAACATCAACGTTTAACGTTTAGATTGGAGTAATTTGCATTACTTAAAGAAGATTTGCTCTTGAGTTTTTGTATAAATGCGTTGTCTTCTGCTATTACACAGAAGAAATATTTGTATTTTTTTGAAAAAATTAAGATAAAGTTCTTGTTTTTATTTCGACATTAACAACCTATAAAGATATAATATATTTTATTTTCTGCTATATGCGCGAATTAATTACACGCTAAATTCATTAAGATCTGTTTAAATTAAGAACAAAGGAAGTTAGTTAATCTTCTTTTTTATCTTCCTGGAATCTGTTGACGGGTGACAAAAGATTTAGCACCTTTAGGTGTGAGTTTATTTAAAGATTCACATTATTTTATAAAGATATGACCTGAAAAGATAAGACTAAAATCAATGATAATGTTTAAAATTTATATTTCTACATCAACATGTTAGTTTAATCCTTTAATACTCAATTCTGTAACTGCCGATTTTTGTTGGAAAATTCATTTGGTTCTACGTATAAAGCAATCAAGTTATATTATATGTATGACTATTGTACATAAAACTATACAATAATCATCTCCTTATTATCCTTTTCAAAGAGAGTACTCATAAAAAGGAAAGCTTTGACCCTTCTAGCTCCTCTTTAATCTATAGGTACACGATACACTTCGTGGTCACCCAAGGTTTTTTTTTTAATTATACATACATACTTGTTTTTGTTTGTTGGCTTTCTACTAAAAGTAAAATTAGCTACTAGGTCGGTTAGGGAAATCGTAATTGTTTACCAACCGGACTAACAACTGAGAAGTTAAATATAAAGCTTTAAGTTTAAATCAAATATGACACATAGATATAACTAAAGCCATCTTCATGGAAAGAGAGTTCGGTTTCCAGCCAAATGTTATTTGTCTATTAGTTTTTCTATAGCTAGGATAATTTTCTGTAAGAATAAATTGGTTTCTAGGAAAATTGGCAACAACTGCAAAATAATAACAAGAATATGCTGTCTCTGATCGAGATTATTTTTTAACCTCCAAGTACATGTACGATGTAATGCTACGAGGAGAATAAGGGATATACATAATTATTCTTTGTGAGCACTCTGAGAGTGAGAAATTGATTAGCCTTTAGAATTTAGATATAAATAAAATAATTCCTTGGGACCGATAAAAAATGAAAAAGAACCGCGATAAATAAAAGAATATGAAAAACCTTGGGCCTTGGGGAGGCTAACATCCAAACGTTATTAACTTTCTTATTTTCTTTTGTACAAAAAATAATAAGATTAATTAGATTAAAATATTAACTTAATATAATAATGAATAATAATAGAGCTTATTATTACATCGCAAAATGACTTCAGTGCAGAGATCAAACGAAGAATTACTCTTGCCCAGAGTTGGGTAGTAATTATTACATTTTGTAATTGATTACAGGGTTAATTACAATTACATGTGATCAGTAATTGAGTTTTTGCAATTACAATTACATGTGTAACTGTGTACTTGTAATTTGTAATGGAAAATTTTCAATTAATACTTACATGTAATTGGGAAAAAGTAATTGAAGACAGAAAAGTAATTGAAAAAACGTGTAATGATTACTTTTTCTGTAATCATTACACACAAATGTAATTGATTACACAAAATATCAATTACATTTAACACAATGTGAAGGAAAAATCTTTGCGTACCTACCATTTATTAAGTTCATATAAGTGAATAGGCATAAATTAAAGATCGTAAGAATGGTTTTTCCCCCAGATGTGAACAAACTACAAATCGTGCTTGTATTATAGACGTTGAGCGTTGAGGTAAGATTTTCTTCACATATGTATATTTAAATGTAATTGATATTTTTTGTAATCAATTACAATTGTGTGTAATGATTACAAAAAAAGTAATCATTACAGGTTTTTTCAATTTCTTTTTCTTGTTCAATTACTTTTTTTCAATTACATGTAATTAAATCAAGCAATTGCTTTTTTTTCAATTACATGTAATTTGTAATTGAAATTTTCAATTACAATTATGTGTAATCAGTAATTGAACTTTTTCAATTACAAATTACATGTAATCGTAATTGATTTCTTTTGTAATGATTACTACCCAACTCTGCTCTTGCCAAACGCTGTTTCTTCGGGCTAAGAAGGCATTTGAGTAGTAAAGCCCTCTCTCAAAGAACCAAGGAGACCATATACAGGGTGTCCCGGACCTGAGTGGAAGTATTTAAAGGGGTGGTTCTTGGGGTTATTCTAAGAAAAAATTGTATGGGGGAAAGTTGTATCTCCCCTCCCTGAAGCCGGGGGGGCAGTTTCTGAATCATTGACTTCAAATGAAAAAAAAACATTAAAAATCAACGAAGACACATTTTGTAATGTGCTATAGTTTTTTGAAAGCTAATACTCCTATCCATTATTGCATTTGGTCTTTAAATCAAGTTATTTTAGCGAATAGTTTTCGAGAAATTAAGTTTCAAAGTCAAAATTGAAACAAAAATTGTGATTTTTTTTTCTTAAGTCGATATTTTTCAAAATTTTACGTAATTAAGGGCTTTTTTTGTGTTCAATATTCAATGCCCCTTATTTTTTAGTCCATTACCGAAAGCCAAATGTAAAAATCTTTCTTAGTTTTTGATAAATTAAGAAAAAACAAAAGGTAGGGGAAGGGTGTGAACAGTGAGACAGTGCAAACAGTGAGACAATGCATATTGTTTTTCCCCGAAAGCTTACACAGACATGCCAACGATATAAATAGTATTTTTTTTTCTATGGTGCATTCTTTTTTTCTATCGCACACTTATTCCAGCTGAGCATATGCTTTTGGTGAGCGGTTATACGAAAAAAGTGACAAAAGTGCTTTTTTTTTCCCCCCGTTCAAAGAGGAAGGGCGATTTACTGAAAAAAAGATACTCGAAATGAAAAAATTGTAAAAAAAAACGGCAGCACTTTTAACTATGCAGGTACTATATCGTTTTTGAACGATAGAAATCTGTTCTGTTTATGTTTTTTAAAAGTTTACTGTATTAGTAAGTATTTGGTAAATTTACCTTTTTTTGTATGCTAAAAGTATCGTAATTCCAATTTTGTGTTTTTTTTATTTAATTTTATTTTTATTTTACCTTTTTTTTGTTACTTGTATTTTTTCGTGTTTTTTGTTCAAAGTTTACTGTTTTTAAAGATCAAAAACACCATAAAATAAAAAAGATAGTTTTGAGTGTCTGTGTACGTACTTTTTGTTTTAACTAACATTTACTTTGTTCAAAACATTGACAAAAACGGCCAAGTAATTATTCTTTCGCAGAATTTTTGATGGCCGACAGCGATTTTTTCTTAGGGAAGGATATCCCGATAGGTATCAATAATATTGAAAAATGTTGAGCACCAAAATGTTTAAAGCAAATTTTTCTAATGACGATGTCCGTTACTTTTTTAAATTGTTATATTTTTTTTTGTAATGAGTTTTTAAACTTTTAAAATACATATTTTCTTAGGAGAGGTTATAGATTATGTTAAGAAATTTGTTTTTATCAAAATCATAGGAGTCGTTTTTGAGAAAAATTAGATCTTTTTTCTACGGTTTCTTAACATTTTTATGGAAGGTACCTAGAGTTATTTTTCCATAAAAGTAATTTTTTTTTTTAGATATTCTGAGAAGATTTAAAGCCAAGTTAAAAAAAATTGACTAATGGCCGATTTCAAGTAAGGCTTTTAATTATTTTAAAAAGCCTTTTAGTCTTTAAATTATGTTTTTTGGTTTCACCAAATGCTTTTATATTTAAGAAGATTTTAAAAGCCTTTGTAAACTAAAAGCTCGTTTTTGTCTCATTAAATTTTAAAAGTCTTTTTTGTTAAGTTATTCCAGCCAACAACAGCTGATATTTTGCTGTCAGAATAATTTTCTCTCATCCATAATGCTTTTTCACTTTTTCTCATAGACATCGCATGTGCGAGGGAAACAACCTTTTTTTTAATTCAGGGATGTGAGCAAACGCAGTCAAATTAAAATATCCCTAAAATATCCCTTTTCTACATTGGTGAAACTGAAAAATTTTAATGTCTGATAAAATTTGGAAGGAGCTTAGATAAAAGTAATTTTAGTGTTTGTTTATGAAATTGGTCATAAGTCGTTTTCGAAATATTAAGTTAAGAAATACTGTTTGCAAAATTTTGGTTAACAATATTTCTATCTTAACATTGTGGGAGCTTCTACATAAAAAAATATATACAAAATATCAGGCTGAAAGTTTTCATCGAAAATTATCGTTATGACAAGTCTGCTCAAAATCTCGAGTTAACTTTTTTTACAAGTGCATAAAATGATATATAGTACCTATAACCAAGTATCTAATATTGGGTGATATACATAAAACGGAAGTACTAACTAGAAGTAAAAGCTCAAAGTAAATATTATAATTTCTGGTAGAAGGTAAAATTTATAGTAATGGTACTTTCTGCATTTCGTATGCCTTAAATTAAGCTTATACTTGCTGGCAAATACTTTCAGTCGATGCTAGATTCATCCAAGGAGCACTGCTGAGCTTAACTTACGCTCGAAGAATTGTAATAACACATACAAAAATAAAAGATTTTATTTGTTTCACAACAGTATAGTATGGCCTATATGGGTGTCTCCTTTCCTCATTTTCATTGGTTTATAAAATAAGCCTAAGTGAGCTTCTGAATATTAGTTGTACCTTAAGCTAGAAGCTTTGAGACGATTTATGAGTTAAAACAAATTTAAAACCGTAATTAAACTAAACGTAGATCAAGATAGGAAGAGGCAAAAAAGAAGACAGAGGTAAATAAAATCAGAGAGGTCAATTAGCCAATCTGCGTTTTCCAGCTTAAGTCGTGTGTTAAATTCGTTTTAATTTGATCTCTAGACTTAATCGTAATACATATTTCAAACTAAACTTGCTGTGATCAAATTTAACACGATTTTGATCAAATAGATCTAATTGTTTAAAATTAGACTCTGAACACGATCTACCTTAATAGACTCTTTAAGAATTTTATACGCACAAATTCCACCGTTTCAGTAAGTCTTAACAATAACCCAATTTTTAGTAAGTATAGAGCCCTGATTGCTGTAAAATTAGAATCAAAGCTGTTAATTTTTGGTTTTACGATACTTAATTGACGCCCTATGCCGCAGCCGGGGTTACAGGACACGATGATGATGATGACGATACTTAATTAAGGGTTAAAAGTGAAAAAAGTATTTACTATGAAATATTCAATTTGCTATTTTATTTTTTCCTAGAGAAAAAAGTTCCTACTAGTTATGTGAATGTGGAATAAAGTATTTACTAACAAAATAATAAATTCCTATGTGAGCTGGAGGTCAGTTTTTGTTTTTATTTTTATAAAATTGTGACGTTTCGGGCGTGGTTACACCCTTCTTCAGACCTATATATTCAAAAAAAATTTATTAAAAATCTAGCCTATTGGATATCTTAACATAAAATTGAAGATACTTACAATTTTAATAGAGTAATATCCACAAATAACTGTTATATTTGTTTTGCTTTGCTATTTTATAATTTTTTGAAAATCTTTAAAAAGACAATTCAAAAAACGATCAATCAATTCGAATATTTAATTTCAAATGTATTTGTTTGAAAGCTTTATCAAAATATCTACATACATATGTATTGGAGTTTAAAACTTCAGTATAATCTATATAACAGATATGTATCTACTAAAAAGGTCACGAATAAAGATATAATTTACTAATAAAGTTCACCCAAAAATAGTAAATAAATACTTAAATTTCGGCATTAACTGACTTTTTATACATACCAAAAAAAGTTAATTCTTAGAAACTCTCTAGTAAAAGCAATTACTAAGTTTTATGCTTACCACCCATTTTGTGTTCTATTATGAGTAACTACTTTTAGTAAGAAATAAATTTGGTTGCGCGATAGCTTGTGGAGAACCAGAACTTAGTGACGTACACATCTAAACCATTCTTGAGGAGTGCGTGTTGTAAGCAAGTATGGATGCGATTTACAATTTTCTGCCGAGTCTGAACGGCTATCAGAAGATACTCTTCGAGGATTTTTCACTTCCTCACAGCAGGTATTACTAATAAATAAATGTACATTTCGGAAGCCATGCTTCCATTGTCAGTAAGCTAGAAATGCACATTTAAGCAAATAAATATATAAACAATTTGTGTTTTGAGTTACTTAAAATAAAATCTTTAATTAATTAAAATACGTAATACGTAATATCATAACATTTTAGAAAAAAAATTGTTTGGAAGCATCTTATATTTTTACTTTTTAGGGTTAGTTTTGAATTCATGCAAACAAAAATTTTGAAGTAACAATCAAACATGACATTACGATGATTGAGAACACAAAAAAAGTGGGTGGCACAATTCTGTCTGTCTGTCTATTTGTTTGTATCTGAGTCTACGGCCTAAGCCAATGATGCGATTTTCTTCAAATTTTGAACTCAAGGTTTTTTTTAACTCTCCAGAGGGGAAACTGAATTTTTTTGTAGGCTCAAAAAATAACAGTGCTTGCCATACAACCATTAAGGAAAAGCTTATTTATCTCAAAAACGGCATGGTACATATTTTTGTCAAAAAATTACCAAGAACTGTTATTAACGGTACCTGCCATATAATTGTTTTTTTTTTATAATTATTATTTTCGATTTTCTCATTAACGGCTTAACGGATTTCAACCAAAATTTTTATGAAAAAGCTTCTTCAAAATGTTGAAAATATTGCATATCAACATTTTGAAAAAAATAAGTTTTGTATTAAAAAAAATATAAATTTTTTTTTTTTGGAAATTCAATACAGTAGAAGCTCGATTTAGTGAATCTCAAAATAGCGAACTATCCATAATAGTGAACACACAACATTTTATATAAAAATGTATTTTGTATACAAATGTCTCGCACGCATTTAAGATTGCTTGCGAATGCTGAGGAATAGTCTCTGTTTTTTTTATTAAAAGAAAACTTAGTTTAACACTAAAATAAATGTAAAAAGATTCACTTAGAACAAAATGTGCATTTTGGATCAAATTCACCATCAAAAAGCCTTTAAAAACTCCCGCTCGAAAAAGTGAACAATCTCAAAAGAATGAACAGGCTTGGTTTTTATGACATCACTATATCAAGCGTCTACTGTATTTCTAAAACGGGTCGATGATTTTTTTTTGAAACTAGGTTTTAAAATATATTTTAATATTTTCTAAAAATGTTCATCTCAAAATTGTTTTTAAAAAATGTTACTAAAATTTTATATATAAAAAAATAGTTTTTAAGAAAAGCGTTTCAACGATTTAAAATTTTTGTTTGTATATATTCCTATTTTTTTCAAGTGGCATACCTAAGTTTGAGCGCTAAGCTATTTAACTATTAGTTTTTACAATATAAAGAACGATTTAAATGCTTTTTTTTATACTCGTTTATATTTTTTATATATTTTTTCTGTAATTACTTGCATGTTTCAAAAGTTCTTAAGTTCCAAGGAATGTGATGTGTCTATCAATTGAAGCAAAATTGCATTTTTGGTTTTACAAAAAATGCACATAAGAAAAATAGAATTTTAAAGTTTTTTTTGGAAAATTCTCTTATTTTTGGGTTATTTCCTAATATTCGTTAATTGGTCGAAAGCTATGAAAAAAAAATTTCTAGAAAAAAAAACGTTTCCTACCATACAAGATACAATCGTTTAGAAATCTCATTAATTCTCGAAAATAGCTGTTAAAATTATGAACAATTTTTGGGAGCTTTAATTAAATTTACGTAGGAAACAATTTAACCAAAAGTTTCTATTAACAAAACTACCATTTGCATGGATTTATAATTGTACAAGAAATCAGATGGCATTCTTTTTGTAGTTCAAACTATTTTTTGTAGTTGTTTTAGAAATCTGAAAGAACGAGTTTCATGATTTTTGTTTTTTTTTTTTTCTAAAAACATCAATTTTCTTACATTATACAATTTTTAAAATTCTAGATGACTTGGACACATCAGCAAATATAAGCGACCCAGTATTGAATTTTATTTTGTATGCTTCAAATTTTTAGGAACAATAAAAAAGTACAGCCAACACTTAATACCTACTTTTCACCATGGATGTACCTAGGATGAGCAATAAGTGCCAACCTAGAATTTTTCTGCAATTTCAAAAGAAATGTCTTCACAGGAGTTCTAAAAAAACCATTCCAATCAGTTTTCTTTTCCGGTAGAAAAAACCCGTAAAAATTAATTAAATTCAACCACCTCAATACACTTAACTCATAAATATATTAAACTGAAACTTCCTTTTTTACCTTTTCTTTTTTTATGAGTAAACTTTTTATTTGGGGAGGAAAATAAGTAATAAAGTGTGTTTACTTAAACAATGAAACCTACCCTTCGAATAATATTTTGAAAAGGTTTTTTTCATAATTTACTAAATTTCGAAATGTACAAATGTGTGTATGAAAAATCTCGATATGATTTGAGGGGATTTAAGACTTTTTGATGATGAGAAGAAATCCATTTATGAACATCATAAACGTTCGAATAATAAAAAAAATGTTTACAAATCAAATTTACTCAAGCTATTTTTTTATAATTCTTATTCATACAAACATATTAAGGTGATTAATAAACAATTCCTTCCGAACAAAATCAAATCGTCACAAGAGAAATGCCAATTCATAACATTTATACCAGTTTTTCGGTCATAAAGGTAAATATTCAAAGTATTTCACCCGACTTAAAACAAAAATTGGTGCTTAAAGTATGTCTGCCAACAAATCTCGGCTCGGCTCTTTGGGGCTGCATAAACAGTACCTGCATAACCGGAACAAGTGTAAATTGGCAAGTCCTTAGACATCTCCCAAAATTTGAGATTTGAGATTCTTAAATATATATATATATATCTCATCGCAAGTAGTTTCATACAACTTGCACTCGAATAAACGTGACTTATATTTAAAATTTTATAAACAATAATAAGTTCTTAAATATAAATATAAATAAAATAAATAAGTATGAAATTTAACGCTTTTAATAGAAAGTATTTAACCGTAAGCTCAATCGTTTGTAAGTTAAACTAGGTCAAAGTTCAATTAACAGAAAAGCAATATATTTTTGTTTGTTTTGGGGAACACCCTAATACCTACATAATTTAGTCCCACACTTCGCACTATAAAGTTCTAAATTTCTTACCCTGGTTTTTCATTAGTGTTTGAAAAGTGTAGAAAGATTATTTTTTGAAATGTCATCCTCACCGTCACCGAATACAAAGGTGAAATATTCGCTTCATTTATTTTACAGGCTTAGCTATACATATATTTCATTTCGTGTGTAGGGTTCAAGGGAAATGTGAATTGCAAATCTCGCACACTTGGGGGACATGGGTAGCAAAACAAAAATATACGATTTGTAATACATTTTGACACATGGGAGTTAAGTAATATTCTAATGTGCATGGTAGCACATTGAGGGTGTGGTTTTTTGCTCTTGCCTTGTAATTATGTTAAGACAATAAACCCTGAGGTTTACGGAATGACATTGACATTTTGCAGGTCGGAAATGGTGTGTTTTTCATTCTATACTATACGCAGTTGACATACAAAAAAAAAAAAAAATTATATTTTGTGGTCGTGAAGTTTATCATTTTGGGCAGTTTGTATTTATACATATTTTAAGGAATTTTCTGCAAGGCAATTATTATTACAATACTCATAAATCTAACAAATAAACGAAAAAATACACAAAAGTTTCACGAGGTTTCCTCAATAAATGAAAGCTTCGTTTTTTTATGAAGGTCATTATTATTTTTTTTTGAGAGGTTAATCCGTTTTAGTTTAGAAGTATACGAAACTTTTGGACGTTTCTTCGAAGAGTATTCTGCAAAGCACGTAGGAAGGAGGCACTTCTTGTTTCAAATGTTTCTCAGCAGTTTTATTTTATTGAAAAAAATGGGAGGACTTGTCAGAAGCAGGCTTAGCTTATCCAATCAATATTCAATACCAGAAAGATATCTGGCGTTCTGTCTTATACTGATTTCAGTATAAATTTACAGTGACAGCGTATTAAGTAATCCCCAATAATAACAAGTAACATTTTGATTTATACCTTGAATGATTTATTAATGGTATTATACGATGTTTGTATGTAGTACTTAATTTATCAAAAACTTTTGTCATTTCTTTTCTGGTGCTTTAGAACTGGATCTCAACGAAAATTATTATTATTTCAATTTCAATTTATTATTAATTTAATGTCAATCACAATATACTCGCGCTTTTTCTTGATCTAACAAAACAACAAAATTGCAACTTTTAAATAAAACCAAATCACAAATGTATCCTTTCTATTCGATATTGTAACTAGATATTTTGTTTGATATATTTTTAAAGGACTTTCGAGTCACTATTTTTTGGTACAGTTGAACCAATTGGGTGAAATAAAAACTTGAGTTTATGGTGACTGGACCAACGCTTTTACATAGTATTGTTTCTTGTTCAACTCAAAAAGTTTGTGGAATTCCCATATGTTTTAAAATATACATAATAATGTTCGTTGTAGGAATGCGTTCACATCAATTTTGTATAAAACAAACATAAATGAAGATTTCACGAACTTCTCTAGTTACCTTTGTACGAATCCTTTTTTTCTTTTTTTTTTATTAACAAACCCTTTTTATGTTTCTTGCTTTAAACACTCAGAAATAAAAATTAATTGTGTTGATTGATGAATTTTTAATGTACCATGTATTTCCTGTGGGGTACACCTACCTCAGTATTTATTTATTACAAGAGTTAATAGTTAAAATTGTTTGTACAAGAATATAATTTTGTATTAAAAAGGTACACATACATACATTTATGTTACGTTACGGGTAAAAAGTTAAAACATGAAACATTTTTCAATGAGATAAATTTAGAATAAGCCTGTGGACGCGCTAATACTATTTTATTACAAGTTATCTTATTAGCTTGCTTTGTTTGTTTGTTGGTTTGTTTGTTTGCTTGTTTGTACGTTTGTACTCGCATGTATTGGAACTGCATTGTAAAGCAGTTATCCTCAACCGACTGAGATGAACATTTTGGATACACGTTAAGTTTCGATGACAATGCATGGTTAGCTAAGTAACGTCATTCTAAATCCTATATGGTGGACGGCCCAAGATGGCGGACTAGTTATTTGTTGTGCACTCCCATGATATGGGTACCACATATGTATGCATTCGTCGGTTCGTCCGTTTATCCGTTAGTCCATTCGTCCGTTTGTCCGTTTGACCGTTCGTCCGTGCGTACGTGCCTTCACCTTTCTCAAGAACGAAACAAAATATCGACTTCTGAAGAAATGTATTTTATAGATAATTATGTCGTTGTGTGCAGAAAGGGGCTCTGGACCTTTGGCACCTCATATGAGGGAAATTTGATAAAAAAGATGCCATCTATTTGGTCAGTAATTGGTCAGAAAAGATCAAGTGGTCCCAGAAATTGGTCAGCCCTAGATAATTTTTAATCAAGGCTTAAACTTTCTCAAGGTCGCTCAAGGTCACGCGCGATTTTTGGCACTTCATTTAAGAGAAATTTGACAAAAATGTATACCATCCGAAAGATTTCACGATCGTGATAAAAGGTCAACTATTTTCTGTAATTAATCAGCCATAGATTTTTTTTCTATGAATTTTTGAAGTTCGTTTCAAGGTCACAAAAAAAACTTTTGTTACCTCATTTGGGTCATCTTTTTTTAAAAAGTATGCAAATTGAAAGGCCTCTTTATGGTTGGAAAAGGTCAGCTATTTTCAGTAATTGGTCAGCCATAGATTTTTTTTTATAGATATTTAATGAATTTTTAAAAAAATTTCAAGGTCAAAACGATTTTCGGCACCTCATTTTAGGAAAATTTGCAAAAAATGTGTACCATCTGAAAGATCTCTTGATCAATATAAAAGGTCAGTTAGTTTTAGTTATTGGTCAGCCATAGTTTTTTTTTATGAATTTTTAAATTATTGTTCAAGGTCACGCACGATTTTTGGCACCTCATTAATGGGAAATTTACAAAAATTCAATACCACCTGAAAGGCCCTTAGATCCTTATAAAAGGTCAGCTAGTTTCAGTGATTGGTCAGATATAGATTCTTTTATTCGATTTTTGTTTATTTTTTTTTTTGTCAAGGTCATGAACGATTCGTGACCTAGAAAAAAATGCTTTAAAAAATCGTAAGAGATCTAAGGGCCTTTCAGGTGGTATTAAATTTTTGTAAATTTCCCATAAATGAGGTGCCAAAAATCGAGCGTGTCCAAAATTAGCAACAGTCCACCACTAGGTATGTGCAAGGTGTTTTGCATACGATACAATTAATAATAAGAGGATTTAGGTTGAATGGAAAAAATAAAAAAATCATTCCAAAGTGGGGTCTTACTGCCCCCCCTTTGAGCGGAAGGGGCAATTTAAAAAAAATCACTTAAATAAAAAAAAAACATATTAATAAACAATGGCTGCATATACAATATCATGCTATAATTAATTGTAAAGCCAGAAGTGCATTCTTTAATTCTTTTTAAATTAAGTTGTTTAAGAGAATAGTTTTTGAAAAATTAACCTTCAAACTAAAAATTTTGAAAACATAGTTGAAAATAAGTTGTTCAAACTGATTTTTTTTTTGAAAATTGTATGTTATTAAGTACTATTTTTGTCTTTAAAACCAAATGGTTCTAGGACTTTTATTTTTCAAGACATAAACAAAGACCTACACCAACTTAATGATAAAAAAATGTACTTAAATCTTAAAAAAACATATTAAAGCCCAATGGCATTACGTACAATATTATGCTTTAAGTTTTTGTAAAGCCAGAAATCCATTCTTTAATGCTTTTCTAAATAAAGTTTTTTAAGTGAATAGTTTTTGGAAAATTAACCTTCAAACTCAAAATTTTGAAAACATAATAAAAAATAAATAATTCAAACTGATTTTTCTTCTTAATTTCATGTTATGAAGTACTATTTTTGACTTATAATGCCTTTGTTAAATTTTAGTCAAACACAAAAAACCAAATGGCCCTAGGACTTTTATTTTTCAAGATATAAACAAATGACTAAACCAACCTAGTACCTACTCATAAAAACAAGGAAAAACTCAGTTGATGAAATGACAAAAAAAACTCTATTTAGACATCCTACTTATAAGTAAAGATCTGAGAGAAATAATTTCTGATTCTTTTCCTTATTTATTTGAAGATTAATTTTGGTAAAAACTGATATCAAATTCGAATCAGCGTGAAAAATCATTATAAATAGATGTATCACAAGTCTGCTTTATAACTGAATACATTTTTTCATATGCGATATTGGAAACGACTAAATACCAATGTTCCCATGGGCTGATTTTGGCTAATTTTGGATATGTCTTAAGTACGAGTGGTTTGAGTCTATTCGCACAAAATTTTCTTTTGTTACAATTTGTCTTCGGTCAAACCATAGATTTACTTGACTATATCGACTTTGGCTTTATTTTATTCTTCGCATACGTAGTGGAAACATCAAATCAGATCTAACTCCACATTTTTTTTTATCAAAATCCTTAAAGATTCCTTTAGAATACAAATTCCAGTTATTAGAACCGCCCTTCAATTTTGTATTTTGTCACTATTTGGTTAAATATTAGTGACCAAAGACTAAGGAATCTCCTTCAGTTAAAGGCAGATATCTCAGGCAAAATAAAATTGTACACCAACACAAAATAAAGTTCAATAGACTCAAGAATTTAAATTCAAAAGAAATTCACACCTTTAAGAAAATAGAAAATAGAAAATATTTTTGTCTTGCGCAAAAAATTATTTGCAAACAAAACTAAAAACTAGAAAAATTAAGCAGTAGTATGTTTTTGTTTCATCTCTAAAAACACTTAAAAATTTGTATTTAAATCACTTTTTCAATTATTTTTTTTTACGTTTGTGTATACCTACACCAAATCGGTTTTTATAAACATATGTAGCATCTCATTTCATTGCTTTAAACCTTAGTACTGGCAAAAATTTACGAACATAATCCGACTGAATTTTTAACACCAATTTTTCGTTTCCGCGTTCAGATAAATTTATGTTTTTTCGTCTTCTACGCACCGCACAGAAATAACAGTCACATCTATTTACGACGAAGAGCTTTGAGATCGATCTCATATTCATCGAGTCAAAGCTGTTCAGAGCGAACTCATTTTTTTGCATATAAAATCGGGTCCGAGTTCGGCTCTGCTCGATCGATCTCACATGTGAGTTCAAGCTCGTTAACTCGGACTCAGAGATCTTGCTCATCTTTTAACATACGACTTATTATGTCATAATTGATAGGATTAAAAAAAAAAAATCCGATCAAAAGCCAAAAAATAGCGACAAACTAGCCCAAAAAAGCCTATGAGCATCAAATTTTTAAAAAACCTCGGTTATAAATCTAACATTCAACTTGGTCAAAAATTTCATATCAATATACCATAAATAGTTACAGCAGTATTAATAAAAACCTGCTATCCGCCACCTAACACACGTGTTAACTGGCACACGGATAGACAACTTGTCCGTTTGATAACTTTTCTTATTAAAAAAGATATGATATCTTTGCAGTATTTATCACTTCACCAAATTCACCACTTCGTCAAATTATGGTGATTTTCTAATATATGTGTCACATGCATGTACTGCCTTACGAAGTGTATACCGGTAGTAGTAAACGGTGTTATCACACGTGTGCGTGTTTATGTAAAGAAGTTATCCGTTCACTATACGCGGAATTTGGCGAGTTAAAGTTATCCGTACGTAAACACACGTCACAGACTATTACACATTTGTTAATAAGAATTACAAGTTAACAGATGTATAAATGCTAGCACGTTGTTATCTTCCGTTTATTAATATGGGGGTTAAAGTTTTTTGTTTACCTTGAATATCAGAAAATCATCGGATACCAATGGGAAGTTACCAGTGTGGGTCGCACGCAACCTCTTTTTGTGTTGGAAAATTATACGAGGACTTAGAAGACAGCCTTAGGACTCAATACTTTTAAAAATTTAGATATGTAGGTATCTATGAATGAAGTGAAATATGGAATACAAAATATGGAATCCGGTTTTAAAAGTGCTTTTTGCATTTGAAAGGTTTTATTTAGGAAATGAACTGCGAGAACCATCGGTTGGATATTTTCAAAATTTTGCTATTCAAAGGGTGAAATGGAGTATAAAAATAATAAAAATAAAAACGAACGATTGAATCCAATTTTAAAATGATGAACGGATGAATGGATGAAAACATTGAGTTATAAAAAATACCATACCTTGGTTGCGTGAAGCGAGTGTTAAGAAAAATTAAAATTAAAATAAAGGGAATTGCTCATTTTTGTATGGGGCTCCGGCCAAGAGTGAACACTAATGAATTTGGTATCATATGAAAGCTTATGTTGATCTTGTTATATGAGTGAAATATTTTCAAAATCTGTAATGGGAGATCGGAGATATTTGAGCTTGAAGTTGGCAACTGCAAATAGAGATTTTTTAGCTTTTTGTCGATATCTTCCGATCTAGGATATGTAAGAAAATGATATTGGTGTCAAATGAAAGCTACATTTCTAGGCTTTTCAATATACCTAAAATTATTTTGCTACTTTAAACACATTTTGAGATATTTTTAAAAAACTACATTTTTTGCACTGCCTTTTGCGCAACGATATCTCTAAAAATTCAGTGATGACATACACTTTTTTTGGCACCATTGAAAAGCTTAATTTCAAACCTTTAATTTAATATATAATTTAGTGGCCTTGCTCAAATAAATACTTACATAAAAACAAAACTTAATTTATAAGGCACTTAACAAAGCAAAGTGCTTAAAATGTGTGAAAATAAACAGATTTCTAGGTAAAGCACTATCTAGCACTATAGGAAGGCACTATCTTCAACAGGTCTTCTCAACTGCTTGGCTATGCGGACGACATCGACATCATCGGCCGCTCCAAGAGAGCTGTATCAGGCATGATAAGTGACGTTTCTTTATGATAAATGTTATTTTTCTTTGGTTTTTCTATTTTGTACTTGCATTTCTTCTTTTATCTACAGTGTCTCATAAAACTTATTTATTTCTTATAGATTTTTTTATTATTTTGTTATTCAATTTTCTTTATCCATAATGCTGTCTGATTTACTTGCAAGAAAATAAAATGAAAACTAATCCAGATCATAGACAATTAAAATAATATCTTAAAACTAGACAGGGGACGTTACATTATTTTTGTGCCCTACTTAGCTTAGATACCAAATTATTATGGTGCAAAACTTTTCCTTAATATTAGGAATGGCTTCCCTATATGTAGGTTCGTTTGTATACTTGTGCAAGTATTTAGTATGTAAGTAGTAATTGGTAACGATAGTTTTGAACACTGTTAAGTTAAAAATGGTGGTGAATATTTGTACATATTTACCATCAACAGAGCGATAAGCCATTAATGAGCCCATAAAGAGACCCACAGAATTTTTTTCAAAATTAAAAATATGTTGGTAGCGTGTATTTTCCAGCAGGATGGAAAATGCCCCTTCTTGGCCCTCCCTACCCACCTACTGATACCTACAGTTAAGTACCTAGTTTTGCGATTGCCTTGTAGGTCGAAGAACAGTGATTTTCTTTGCTCAAATCGCTCCCATTAAGACCATAATTTGGTATCTAAGCTGGGTTGGACACGAAAACAATGTAATGTAATGACAGCATTATGAATTAAGAAAATGGATTTACAAAATAATTAAAAAGAAGTTTTATAAGAAATAAATAAGTTTTATGTAACACTGTAAGTAAAAGAAGAAATGCAAATACAAAATAGAAAAACCAAAGAAAAATAACATTTATCATAAAGAAACGTCACTTATCATGCCTGATTAAAAAAAAAATTACCTCGAAATCTGTTATTATTTTGTTTAGTGCCTTTTAAATTAAGTCTTATTTGTATGAAAGTATATATTTGAGCAAGGCCACTAAATTATATATTAAATTAAAGGTTTGAAATTAAGCTTTTCAATGGTGCCAAAAAAAGTGTATGTCATCACTGAATTTTTAGAGATATCGTTGCGCAAAAGGCAGTGCAAAAAATGTAGTTTTTTAAAAATATCACAAAATGTGTTTAAGGTAGCAAAATAATTTTAGGTATATTGAAAAGCCTAGAAATGTAGCTTTCATTTGACACCAATATCATTTTCTTACATATCCTAGATCGGAAGATATCGAAAAAAAGCTGAAAAAGCTCTATTTGCAGTTGCCAACTTCAAGCTCAAATATCTCAGATCTCCCATGACAGATTTTGAAAATATTTCACTCATATAACAAGCTCAACATAAGCTTTCATATGATACCAAATTCATTAGTGTTCACTCTTGGCCGAAAATGAGCAATACCCTTTGCTGGCGCAACCAGGGCCTAGTTTCTTACAACTCTAAACCATTCCTGTGTGCGTATTGCTGGCAGAAATGTAGGGGACCCTACAATTTTTTGCCGAGTCTGAACGGTAAGAGGCGAAGAACTAATTCATGATAAGTATGCTCTAAGAGGATTTATCAGTTCCTCGCAAGAGGCAGTACCTCGGAAAATCATTTCTGTTTTTTTTTTAAGGTGGCAGCGGCTGGTAAATTAAACCCAGGCCTCCGGCATGAAAGTCCTACTTACTAACCACTATGCCACGAGTGAGTGACAAAATTGAATCAAATCATGTGAAGAGGGGAAGGTGGATGTTTATCAATATGTTCCTACCTTAGCTATTTATATTTATAGAGAAAACAAAATAGAAAAGCATGAAATCTATAAAAAGTTCATATAAAATATAACAAAACAAAATAAACTATCTCATGGTGTATGGATTTTATTCTGAATACTCCCACAAGTGAATTAATCCATTTCAATTCAATAAAATAAAAAAAAAAGAGAGATTTGAAAATATTTAGTATGTCATCCAAAATAAATACAAGCGTCGTTTTTGCATTCAATAAAGCTGTTTGAACTTTTGACATTATTTCACATATGCATTTTTAATGTTTTAAAACAAGGTATATGCAGCCATCATGAATACACACACCGTGCTTTCTGCACATTTTTAAAAGCGATACAAATTTTTTTTCACATATTCATTCATTTTTAATTATATTTTTTTTTTTTTCAATTTTTATGAACTATAGTTGAAAAGAATGTGCATCAATTTTCTAGCAAATATAGTGAGCGATTTGAATCAGGTATTTTAACTCAAATAAATAATACATTAATATGAGTATTTTTTAATATTTTTAACTAGACTTAAACCAGCTTATACAAATGAAATGAAACTCATCTAAAATTACTGAACTGAATAAATTATGTATGTTTTTTTTAACAATAGGTATTCAACAAATTTTCTCTCTTATAATCCCAAATGTCATACATTAAGCAAAGTGATTTAAGCAACACCTGGGTTTTTTCAGAATCTACACCTAAAAATTTGGTAGGTATTATTAAAGCTTAACAGTAATTTTTATAGATATTCCCGGAAGTGATGTGAATTTCAAATAAGGGACACGAAATGATGTTTCTTTATAACAAACTTTTTTGTCAGTCGTTTAATTTAAGCAACAAAAACAAAGAAAAAGGTTTTACCCTTTTATATATTACCAAAGAGCATACATTTTGAGTTAAGCATTAAATCATTGGAATGATGGAGTAGGTAACGACCTTTTTTTTAACAATATTCTATGTCTGTACATACCAAGTTACAACCTTCCTCTTCTAAACGTTTTATTTTAAAATTCTCTGATGTATTTGGTTCACCCGTTTTTGCAATTTATTTCATTAAACGTCAAGGTTTGGATCTCGCATATTAAGCACTTTGACGTCTCAAAGAAAGTCTAACCATAAGGAACGTTTTTTTTTTTGTCATGAAATCTTGGTGTATCCAATTTCATGGTATTATTATTTTTACTCAAAAAATTCTATATTATGCTGTTTTTTTCCTTGATTATTAACGTATCAAGACTTTTATTAAATTCACAAATAAATTAATTTAAAAATTCAATAAAAACATGATGGAGGTGACCCTCCATTCCTATACCGACTGCATGTAGTAATGGAATGGTTGACAGTTGTTGTAAGGCACCTAATTCTGGTTCTCAACAAGCTCGCCACCAAATGTTTTTATTTAATTAATTAAAGTCAACCAATAAAAGCTGTCATTTAAGATTTCGCGCCATTTTCGAACTGTCAAAATTCAATTGTCATTCAGATGATTTATGATAAGTTAAAACTAGCTGATTTATTAGTTATTTCTTTTGGGTTGGGAACGTTAACAAACAAAATTATCACATCCGCGGTTCCGAAAACCCAAGAGCAATATAGTGGAACAACCTCACCTTCTTCATCTACAACGAGTGTCAGTTTGATGCGGTTTTTGGGGCTGTTGGTGTCAATTAGGCTATTATTTTTTGAATGGGTTTCGTTGAATGGGTTGCGTTACCAAACGATTTTTACTGACTTTTTTTTAATGCTTGAAATTGATGTTATGGACGTGGACGATTTTTATTTTCAGCATTTTCAGCAGGAAGACACAACATGCCACACAGCTCGTGAAACAGCAGCTCTATTATATGACAAATGTCCTGGACGTGTTTTTTTCTCGAAATGGATACTTTCATTACCCGCCGAGCCCATGCGATTTAACAACTTTAGATTTTTTTCTTTGGAGTTTAAGTTAAAAATAAAGTTTACGCCAATGACGAAAAGAAAATTTCAAAAGCTTTTATTCGGGAAATACAGCCGCAATTATGCGAAAACGTGATGAAAAATTTAATCTAGGGAATGACTATTTTTTGTAGGCAACACATTTCGCAAAAATATAAAATTCCATTATTATAACTTTAGAGTTTGTACTTAAGGAGATTTTAATAAAAACATTCAACAAATTATAAGAACTCATTTGAATTCAACTTATAGTTTTATTTGAACCCTGATGGTAATGGGAGAGAGGGGGCTTTCAACTCGATGGATAAATGAGGTAAGGAGGAAATAATGGCTCTGAACTGCCTGGCTCATAATGACCCAAAAAGTGCCTAAAAGAATACTTCGGAACAATTTTGATGACATTACTCGCTTGTCATGTGGGTGATACACAGGGGGTTGATGTCAGTCTCAACGATGACGATGCGTGGTGGTTGTTTGTCAATGATTCAACACAGTGACCATATAGACAGCTTATAATTAATAGGCTATGTATATGATTTCCAGGGGGATCCCATCCAACTTGAACCATCGCCCGCCACCGTTGAACCTAATTTAACCCGTCAAAATCGGTGAGTTTAAATTGCTGAGCCACGTATACTGTGTATATTGTGGTAACACGCATCTGTCATAAAAATCTGTTCGGTTTATCCCCTGAATTAACTCACCAAATAAGGTGAGTTAAATAAGGATTTCAACTGACTTAAAAATATGTTTCAGGAGTTAACTCAGGTTTTACCTCAAAATAGGATAATTGCACTGAAAATTCGGCCCTTAATTCGGAGAATTAACTGAAGGAGTAAGCGTGGTTAAAAATGAGTTCACTTTTAAAATCAAAATAGTGGCAAGTGGTAGTCTCTGGTCGAAAATATAAGGATTTTAGCTCCTTATATGTGGTATCCTAATATATTTATGTTTAAGGAGCTTAAATCTTAATCCTAAAACCACATCAAGCAAACTATTTTACCCAATGAAAAACATTTGTACAACAAAAATTAATATGCTGAATTAAATTATGATATTTTGGTTGATAAAAAGTTAAAGTTGCCTCTTATCAGCTTCAGGTAATTTTTTAATTCAAAAATATGGAAGTCAAAACTTTGATGCCAACGATTGTGCAAAAAGCTAAAACTAAAACAACTTCTTGTGTTTAGGAAGTGTGTACCTAAAAAAGATAAGTCCAGCATGAAATAAGAGAAAATGAAAGAATTTATTCAGTGTATTAAGCTATTTGAATTTCATTCCATTTGGTTTACATTTAAAAAGGAAAAAGAATAGAAGGAGGACATTTTGTTATGAGCGTGTAGTTGGCACAGTCATTTTTGTTGAAAAAAGGCTGTGCTGTGTTCAAAATCGTACAAAGAATATGGTTTTTATTTTTAGAGGATAACTTTTTTAACGTGGGACACCAGCATTCTTGATAAAAAAAAATTGTAGCAGTAAGCAGTTTGGTAATGTGCTCAACTTGTGATACCATCTGCCATTAATATGTTCATAAAGTAAACAGGACACTTTTGAGAATTCAGATTAAAAAATATAACATCATAAGTTACGCAATCAAAAATTAATTACTTTTTTGGTTTGCGAAAAAATGGGTTTCATTAAACCTTACTGCTTCATGTCAATGTCACTCATTTTGTAGAAGACCGGCATAACTCAAATTTTGTTGTTTCAAGAAAAACACCAGTGAAGATATATCGTTTTCATGAAAAATCTATGAAAAACAAATGTAGTGCAAGAAATAATGCGTTTTTATTTGAAATTGAGTAGAGATATTGATGTATGAGTCATTAACAAAAAAAAAAAGAAAAACATCTTAATCACAATGGCATACTTGCTTCAAATCGTCTTACATATTGAGCTATGTAGCCCGGTGGCCGATTTTGTAACAAATTAACGATGTACAAAAATGTAGATAAACAATCCGTGAAAATTTGGTTAGAAATAATTATTTGCTGATTAGTTACTCAAAAAAATAGTTTTTTCTTCGTTTCCAAAAAAGGGTGTTCTGGTAACGTAACTCGAACTAAGCACGACAACTTTCTCAAAAGTATGGGTAAACGATCCGTTAAAGATTGGTTGTTGAGATCTAAATAATTGCTAATTGCTCATGGCAGCACAATTTATACAAAATGGATGCCATATAGAAATCATTTCCTTTGTTTGATTTTTTTTAAACAGAGCACATTTCAATACAAGTCAAGCACTTGATACATAGGGTTTTTTGGTCATTCCCTCACACTTTTTTCAATTTTTAGAACCGAAAACTAAATTTAAAATTTTAACATAATCATAATCTATTTTTTCTCAAAAACGTCTCCACAACCTTTCTCAAAAAAAAATTCAATAAATTACTTTGATTTTGTTCAAAACGGTATGACGCATACAGTACATTTTTATACAGAAGCTTCTAAAAAATTTAAAGAGTATTGTGTACGAAAATTAAAAAAAAAATTATTTTTTGGATTTTTAAAAATATGTGTTTCAATTTTTTTTCGAAAATCTAATAGTAATGTATTTCGAAAACGACATGATCGATTTTTTTGGAAACTCGATACTTAAAGGTATTTTGTAGTACCTCGTGGCATAATGGTTAGTGCGTTGGACTGTCATGCCGGAGGTGTGGGTGTCGATTTCCCGCCGGCCGTGCCACCTAAAAACAGAAATGTTTTATCCGAGGTACTGCCTCTTGCGAGGAGGACAAATCCTCCAAGAGTATACTTGTCATGAATAAGTGCTTCTCATCTAGCCGTTCAAACTCAGCAAAAAACTGTAGGTCCCCACCATTCCTTCCAACAACACACACAGGAATGAATTAGAGTTTATAGTCACTAGGTCTTGTTTCTCCACGAGCTGTTGCGCCACCCAATTTTTTTTTTTACTAAACAGTATTTTAACCCTCTTTAAAATACTTCATCAAAAAATTATACTTTTATGAAAAAATAGCGGTTACGATTACCGGAAAATATTTTTTTTTCTCAAAAACAGCTCCTACGATTTTGATACAAATTTTGTCCGTATGGTAAAATTTATGCGAATAATATGTACTACAAAAAACTCTAAGAATTAACACTCAGCAACTATTAATAATATCTACCTCTCATAAAATAGTTAATTTAAATCTTGCAGTTTCTCATTATTGACTAAACGGATGTAGATAAATGAAGGGTCCAGGGAAAAACGGCTTAAGTCCACTTTAATTGATTCCGAGAAAAACGTAGTTGTAAATATATTACTAAAACAATGGATAATTTAAAGAAAAATAAATAAATATAACAATTTTTTTTGTTGATCACGAAGTACTCAAGTAAGCAAACATATATTGATTTTAACATCTTGAATTTTTTGCATGATAAGCTGACATGAGTCAAAAGGACCTTCGATGTTTTAACCAAATTTTTGAATTTTTTGATTTGAAATTTTCTTCTGAAAGAACCAGACATGATAATTGGAAACGGTTTTTTGCTTTTTATTCAGACACCTCTAGATTTTCAAAATAGAGTTTAAAAATAAAATAATTTTCACAAGCGTGACATTGGACCGTTTTTGCAATTCAATTTGTTAGACAGGACCTCGACCGGATGTAGTAAGGATATCTAATTTGTTTTTGTTTTAATTATTTACCTGACGTGTCGCTAGGTCTATTCACAAGTTTTTCTTTTTTTAATATCGCTTTGTTTAATTTTTGGAGCAAAAAAAATACTTTTGGAAAAAAGTTTTTTTAAAAAGTGTACTATTTTGCGAGTTTTCAAAATCCTATGTGAAGAGAGCTATACTACATCAGATAGTACCCATACAAATCTATAAGATGTCATCATTAGTTTAATTTATTCAAAAAGTGGACTTGAGCCGTTTTCCCCTGGACCCTTCAAATATTTCTATACACAAATTTCAAGTAAGTTAAGAAACAATTGCACATCAACATCTTTGAATTTTTGAATTAATAAAAAAAGTTTCAAATTATTTGTTTGAAAATTCGATATCTCAAAAAACGAGTTCAAAATTTTCGTTTTAATTTTATTTTTATATGCACATAAATAAATGCTTAAGATTTTCATACCAAAATTTGTCCTTAAAAATGTTTTAAGAACTTGATATATAAAAATTTATGTTTTTAAAAATTCGCTCCAACGATTCAAACATTTTTTTTCCATACAATCATATTGAATTAAGATGGTGCTTTTAAGAATGTTTCTCTCATAATTTCCATGTTTTATATATAATTTTCTTAAAACCTTAGCCACTAGAACATAAGAGCAAGAACGTGAGACCCAGTCGTGCATTTTATTTTCAAGAAAACTGGTAATGACTGCGCTTACTATTTACAACAAGCGCACACATTTATATGATAAATAAATTGTGGAGATTTTAAACTTTTTACATTGGATTTTGTTTATCAAACAAAATCTAGTTAACGACGTGTGAACGATTTAACAATATTTTGTAATCTTGTTAGTGAGATCCCAAATTTCAAGTTGGGGTGAAAACCGAATTTTAGAGTAAACCTCTTTTTTATAAACTAGGTTTCTGAGATGGGAGGGGTTAGGGAAAAACCACCATGTTGAACAAGGTTTAATTTTAATAGCTTATCAATAACAAATAATATAACAAAAGATATTTAAATACATATAAATACTTAAACACTTACAGGAGATTTTGAAAAATATCATTTTTACATTTAATCAGGGTTAAAATTAAGTAAGTTAATCAAGCACTGAAGGTGAAAGGAGGGTCGAGTGGTAAAAATAAAGCACACAGACCGCTTCACACATCAGCGTATTTTTATACAGGAGACGCCAGTTGAAAAGGTTTAACAATTTAAATACTTTGGAAGTATTGTTTCAGCAAATGGCGGTACTGATCTGGACTTTCAAAGTAGAATAAACAAAAAACTCCCGCAGCCTTCGGTTCTCTGCCCCCAATTTGGAAATCCAGTCAAATCTCCTTGCGCACTAAGTTGAGATTTTTCGAATTCAATATCAAATCCGTGCTGTTATATGCTTGCGAAACCTGGAAAGTTACGACTACCATCTCGATGAAATGGCAGGCTTGTGTCAATCGCTACCTTCGCCATATTCTTAAAATTCGCTGGCCACAAATTATATCAAGCAAGGAATTGTGGCGCAGGACAAGTCAAGAGCGGCTGGCCGTTGACTTAAGAAAGAGTTAATGGCAATGGATTGGTCACACACTGAGGAAACCAAACGATGAAATTGCAAAACAGTCTTTTGAATGAAATCCTCAAGGATCACGGAAGGACCAAGAACAACATGGAAAACAAAAGTTCTCGCAGAAGCAGACTCCCAGAGAAATATGTGGCCACAGTTAAAATATCTAGCTGCAGACCGTGAAGGATGGAAACGATTTGTTGGCACCCTATTTCCCAATCGGAGTAACAGGACTTGATGATGATGATGATGATGATGATGAAAATTAAATAAAGATTGCAAATCTTTTTCTTAAATACGAGTAGGTACAGTAAAAGATGTAGATTGTTTGTTTTTGTATTTCATAGAATTTTGAATTTTAAGAAGGTCATGAGTGCCTATTTTGGAAAATTTTAAATAAAAACCTTTTCAAGAATGGAAGTGCGAAATTTTATAGTTTGCAACTTATTAGCATTTCAACCAAAGGTGAATTTTAATTTTACGAACAAGAAATAAAAAAAGAAAGCCCTTATGTGATGAATTGTCAAAAAGTTTAGTTTTGAAAACGTGGGGAATTTTTGAATACTTAATCGTATATCGTTAAGGTCAGTTTTCAGATTTTTTATTTTAATCTTTTAAGTAGTTATATGGAAAATTTAAACTGTTAAGAGACGAAGGAGGTGATTCCAATATGTATTCAAAAATACACATTGAAATAAAATTAATATCTCCACAGCAAATAAAATTTGAACCGTCAACGTTGTTATTTTCACCATCAGTGTGTCTTCAGAGCTTGAAATTGCATTCGCCAATTCAGCTTTTTCGTCATCTTCGACGGGCTCTTCAAAGAATTTCTTGACATTACTATCTGAAAAAAGTACTGAACCAGTTATGAGGAACTAACAATACAAAAAAAAACTAAAAAAAACTGCCTGAATCTGCCTCAAGACTAGTTAGAAGCGGACATTTTTGTCCACTTTCAAATTTTAATCAGTAATCATTAAATACCAAATTTCTGTCATGATTTGAATTGTTTCGACTTTACTCTACACTTAAGATATTTGATATTAAACTTCATGAACTTAAAACTTGGCATATATTTTTGATCTCATTACTTTTTTTGGCAGACTTTTTACGCACAAGTTCTTGTACATATAAGAACTTGGCTCTTTTTTTAACATAATGTTTTTGTTGTGATTTCACTTCTTTTTGCAAAGATTTATTTTGCCAGGTGAAAATCAAGCCCTACCGCTCCCACAAAGTTTCATAATTCTACGACAACCGAAAGTGCTCCATATAAATAATAGCAATTCTGATAAAGTGGGTGTATGGAACGCCCCCTGATTGGAAAATTCCAAATTTTCGATTTTTTCTTTCAAGTACTTCAAGTCTTACCGAGCTATCAATTTTCATCGTTCTACAACAATCGGAAGATGCCACGCTCTCTGAATGGAAAATTCCAATTTTTCAATTTTTTTCTTTCCAAGTGTTTCAAGCCTTACCGACCTACCAATTTTAATCGTTCTACAGCAACCGGAAGCTCCATATAATTTATAAGAATTTTTAAGAAAGTGGGTGGATGCCACGCCCCTTGAATAGAAAATTGCAGATTTTCGATTTTTTTCTTTGTATGCACCACAAGGCCTACCGTTGTGAGAAATTTCAAGTTTCTACGATGTCGGGAAGTGCTCCATAATTTTGATGATCTGTCAGTGAGTCAGTGAGTGAGTCAGTCAGTTACGGTTTTTGCGATTTTTGAAGTCCTATATCTCGGGAATTACTAATGTTAAGGAGTTGAAATTTGGTGAGCCAACTGTGTTTGACCAGCTCAGCAAATACTGCGAATTTGAAGCTTCTGAATTAATTGGTACTGAAGTTAGAGGGGGGTTGAAAATCGCCTGAGTTTGTTCCTGTAAAAAGGGTGTATAGTGCCGCGAACTTGGTTGGGCACTACCGTGCCCTTTGATTTATTACTATTATGCAAGACTGTGCTTGCGAGGGTATTTTTCGCTTTGAACAAACTAAGCTTGTAAATGAAACGCATTACAGCTACGCAATAAATAGCAATACATAGCACGATATTTTTGAGCTATATGTTAAGCATATCAGATTGGACAAAATATCATCCATTTGCCTATAAATACTTTTGAGCTTTATCCCGCCTTGAGGCAGTTGGAGGCATTAGAGGGCTTTAACTTAAATTTAACATATCATTCAGTTTTTTAAACGAAATATTGTAAAGCAAAAAGGACCACAACTAATATAAATGGCGAAAACATGTCAATATTTTGTGACATTCCCACAATCAATTAAATAGTAAAAGCTATTTCAATAATAATAACAGAGGCGTTTATTTGATTGAACGATGCAGTAAAATAAGTCCCCAGGAACTGGGTCCTCTATTGGGGAAAAAATACCTTTATTGATAAGACAAAGCATTCAAGAAAGTTTTTGTTTGTCGAATGGTCTTAGCTCTCAACAGTTGGCAGCAGAATGAGTAAATAGCTAATAAAATCTTATTCGTTTTGATGGTAAATGGTTTGGCTTGAAATATAATCGAAAGGGACAAAAACGAGGTTTCACAGCACAGCAAATAATTTAAAAAATCTGTGCAGCTCATGGTGGTCAAATTGTTTTATGTGTTGTTGATTTTATTTTGAAATATATTTTTGCATGTTTTATATATGCAACATGCATTTAAATAAATTATATCCATCGCGTTTAGCAATTTAGCCTGGATGTAGGTCTACCAACATTTACCCATCAATCAATTTAAAAACCCACATAAATAGTCAAAAAATACTTACTGAACTCAGTTTATAAATAATTTGTGGGGAAATGAAAGACTCCTAAATCATAAAATGACCTTCCATATTTCTACACGAAATAAAAAATGAGACCATATAACATCATCATGCATTCTGAATTCATAGCTTCAACAATTCCAACAAAACTTTAAACTGAAATATCTGTAATAAAATTTTCAAAACATTGTTTGCTTCCATTTTTTTTCTACTTTTGCAATTTAAAAATGGGACTTCGAATGAAGGTAGTATGCAAGAAAAAAAAATCCCTAGAGTTTAGTTGGTAGGTACGAATAATATTCATCATTTCTGTCTAGGAAACACCCAATAATATCATCAGCCATATTCATTTATGTATGTATATGTATGTATGAATGTAGCTGTAGCAGAGGACGACCTGGTGTTGCTGATGGTTGCATATGATCCTTCTCCACAGGATATCTATTTTCAAGTTCTACTTTTTCTTCTTCTATTTCTTTTCCATTTATTTTTCTTCCAATTTTCAAAATAGATTAACCTTTTACGGGTGAGAACCATCTCATAGATAGATAAACCATCATGTTATATTTTGTGTGCACAACATAAAGCATATGCTGCATGCATATATGCATACGTATAAATGTTTTCACATATATATAGGACTGGCACTTTGGTATGGTGCTACAAAGCACATAAGAGGATATTCAGGATAAAAGCATGATATAAAAATTTCCACTTTATCGATTTCTCTTTATAATACCATATTCATTCATCTCCTCTCCTCTCAACCCCCCCCCCCCCCCCCAATTCACCACTCTTAGCTCAGGTTATACTCGCGTCGTCCTGTCAACATCCTAATTCATTCGAGCATATTAATGCATGTGTGAGGGTCATTTTTTATAATAATAATTTCGGTTGGAAAATGATATTTTTAAAGTCACGGTGAAAAGTTTTGAGGGGGTATTTTAGGTATGAAGACATTAAGCCCACTCCAAAATGTGGGCCATTTTATTTTGCAAAATTGAATATTGCCAGATTTTGGTGTTTAAAATAGCATATCACTTAAGGGAACACGATTAAAATAGTTTGTAAACTCTTAAGTTACTGGAAAGTCGACACAACGGGTGGTGGTGTAAAAAAAACATAATACGTGATGCTCTTATAGCAGGTACTCTACATAAAAAGTTCGGCAGTAGTTGCTTATGCAAATTCAGGTGTTCAAGAATTTTATTCATACCAAATGGAGCACCTACTCCAAAAAGTAGAGTATTAAGAGTAGGTGGTCTGTTTTATTCATATCTCCCAAAGCGAGTTGTTGGATAGCTCAAGAAGCCGAATGTGTGTTACAAAATAAAATAAATTGCACGACTGGGTTTCACGTAATCACTCTTAAAGCTCCCTTGGCTAAAATTATTTTATTTAAATATTTATGAAAATAAAAAAAGATTTAAACAAAAACTCATCAAGAAAACAGAGAATGTAATTAGGGATTGCTTTAACAAGCCATTTTTTACCTTACACTTTTCAAATAACTTTATTTTAATAAAAGATCAAGCGTAAAGTATTTCTTTAAAAATAAAACGCAAACTTGTCCAGCAGCATAGTTGTGAGAGAATGCAATATTTTGTTAATGCAATATTTAATGACTTGAATTAGAATTCTGCAATCACCAATCACCATTCATTTGACATTCAAATGATTGCAATCATTTTTTCTGAGCATTCAGAGCTAAAAATATGTGTTTCTTTTTTCGTTCTGAGCGCGCTCTATGAGCTCAGAATAAAATAACTGCGAGACAGAGTTAAATGGTGAACACAATCATTTGACAGCTTGTGTTCAGGTTTCAAAATTAATTCAAAGCGCTCAGAACACGCTTGGCTTAGATGATGTTTAGTGTTCAGAGCATGTCGACTCTGTTCAAAGCTATTTTCTAAAAGAATAACGCACATTGCATATGCAGATGACCTAGCATTACGACTGACAGGTACATTTCTTTCCACAATTACTCTCACCTCGCCGTGGTGAAAATCGGTACCTGGTACCTCAATCGAAGATGGAGTTTCGATCCCTGTGGACAGTTGTAGGGGGCAGCAAATGAAAGAGGAGGGCAGGAGTGTTCTCATTTAGGCCTTCTTCTTTTATCAAGGAGGCAGCGGAAGAATTCCCCAGATGAAATCAATGGTGGCGTCTACGGTTCCAGTTAGGTTGAACTAATTAGTGCGGGCCACTACGACATATTGGGAGCTCAGGCCTAACAGGAGCGGCTAATCTGGTTCCCCGCCCTTAGAGTCATAGGGTCTGGTCTACCGGGTTGGGGGTCGTTCGGCATGACTTCCCGGCAACAGCCACAAGGCCATCAGCTGGGGCTGACTGCAGAGGCATCAGTCTCCTTAACATCGCATACAAGATCTTTTCTGCCGTACTTTGCGAACATTTGAAGCCATTCGTCAACAACCTGATCGGGTCCAAATCAGTGTGGCTCTAGGCCAGGAAAGTCCACCATTGACTGCGCTACGGCAGATCTTGGAAAAACCCTAGGAGTTTCAAACTGATACCCAACACCTTTTGGCCACGTATATGTCAGCATCTATAGAGGAGCTATATAGAGCAATGTCAAGTTTTGTCATCCCTCCCAAGCTCGTCGCTATGTGAAGGATGACGATGGAGAACGCACGCTGCTCCATCAACTTTGGTAAATACCTCACCAATACCTTTGAAGGCAAAAATAGTTTTAAACAAGGCAACGCGCTGTCATACGACTTTATCACCATCGTTCTTGAAAGAATTGTGTAAAACTCTCACGTGAACCCTAGAGGCACAATCTTTAAAAAGTCCATCCAATTACCCGCTTACTCCAAAGAAATTGACATAATCGGATGAAAGAAGCGTGATATCAGTGATATATTTTCGAGAGTATAGGGAAGGAAGCCAAGAAGATGGGTTTTAACGGTGAATGAAGGAAAGACCAAATATATGCAGTCAACGAGAGAGGACACCCAACACCGATGTCTCGGACAGAACGTCACAATATATAGACAACTATAATTCTTAGGTGGTCACTGACTTTGTCTGCTTAGGCTCCGCTATTATTTCAGTGAATAATACCAGCAACGCTGAGATCAAATGAAGAATAATTGCTCTTGCCAATCGCTACTTTTTTTGAGCTAAGAAGACAGTTGAGAAGCAAAGCCTTCTCTCGAGCAACTAATGTGTCCCTGTATATCATGCCGATCCTGATGTATGGTGCAGAGCCATGGACACTATTAACGGTGGATGAGAACGCTTTAGTTAGGCTGTTTTGAGATAATTTTGCTCCCGTCTGCATTGCAAATAGAGAAGAAGATACAACAACGACCTCTACGGGCTGCGTACAGCGACACCGACCAAGCCACAAATATGAAAAGCCAACGACTGAGATAGCTGGGTCACCTAGAATCAATGCTCCGGCCTGAAAAATCTTTCAATCCAATTCCGTGGGACGGTACACTAGAGGACGACAGGGTAACAGGTGAAGCATGCAAGCGGAAGAGGATCTCAACCAACTTGGTATTTGAAATTGGAGACAGCTAGCTAGAAACCGAGCCGGCTGGAAGAAGCTTGTTGGTTAAGGACCTGGTCCATTCCGGACTGTAGGGCCACCTTTAGAATGTAAGTAAGATAATGCCTCCCCAATAGTGAATACATGGACTAAGAACTGCGGTCTAGCGGTTAACCCACAAAATCCGCAGTGCTCCTTTTTACGAACAAAAGGAAATTACCGACTTTGGAAATTCCCTGAAGGGACTCAACTCAAAATCTCCTACATATGGTCACGAAATCTGGGTGGAGTGCATTAGACAAAGTTACCAATCTTAAAATTATACCCAAGGCAAAAAGAGTGGCATGCGTTGGAATCACTAGAGCAATGAGGTTTACCTTCATATTGGGTTGGGAAGCTTTACTCAACTTAAAACCATGTGCATGAAGTTAGCACTGCCCTTTTGGATTTTCAAAAAAAAAGTTTTGCTGTAATGTGCCGTAAATATTTTTGAAAAATTCACATATTTGCAAATTTTACGAATGAAATTTTTGCGAAATTTCAGAATTTTTTAAATAAAAAAGCTACTGCTCAACTTGTGCTGCCTTTTGCCGTTAGTATTTTTAAGAAATTTGCAAATTTTACGGATGAAAATTTTTCAAATTTTGCAATTTTGTAAAAAATTAAAAAAGTGCTGTTTTATACGCTATTTTTACAGTCATATTCCGAAGAGAAAACAAAAAAATTCGCATATTTGTAACTTTTACGGTCAAAAAACCAGTTTTGCGAAGCGTGGAGTTAGCACCGCCATTTGCGATAATCAAGAAAAAAGTTTAGCTGTATTGTGCTCAACTTGTGCTGGCTTGTGCCGTAAATATTTTTAAAAAATTCGCAAATTTGCAAATTTTACGAATTAATTTTTTGCGTAGTTTGAAAACTTCTTAAAAAAAAGTTGTTCAAAAAATGCTACTAAGAACCGAAAGAAAAAAAAAATTCGCCTGATTGCATTTATTATGGCCAAATCTAAACTTTGCTTTGCGAATTTAAAAATAAAATAAAAAAGTAAAATTTGCAAATTTGTAAATTTTTTAAAAATATTTACGGCACAAGGCAGCACAGGTTGAGCACAATACAGCACAACTTTTATTTTTTTGAAAATCGGAAATGGCGGTGCTAACTTCACGCTACAGCCCTTCGCAAAGTTTAGTTTTGGCCATAATAGATGCAATTATGCGAATTTTCGTTTTTTTCTTTTTGGTTCTTAGTATAATTTTTTGAGCACAATGCAGCACAACTTTTTTATTGAAGAAATTCTGAAATTTCGCAAAAAATTCATTCGTAAAATTTGCAAATTTGCGAATTTTTCAAAAATATTTACGGCACATGGCAGCACAAGTTGAGCACAGTACAGCACAACTTTTCTTTTTTCGAAAATCAAAAATGGCGGTGCTAACTTCAGGCTTAAAAAATGGGTACCTACCCTTTAAAAACCAAACCCTAAGTACGATTTTTAAAAAAAAATACGGCACATAGCAGCACAAGTTGGGCACATTACAGCACAACTTTATTTTTTTTGAAAATCCAAAATGGCGGTGCTTACTTCACGCACATCTTAAAACCCCTAGAATTGGCAGCCAAGAGAGCACTCTGGCTTTGTCAAACTGTTAGCTTGAGACACAGTGCCATAGGTCATGCGCGGATTCTACAAGACTACAGGAGACATAGGGTATGCACTGGCTTCGAAACACCCAAGCGTTGAAAGAAATTAGAAACCCTTGGACTAGCCAGTGTCTTCGAAGCTGATTGACGAAAGCTGCTAGACAAGTCTCAATGATGGCAATACCACAACCTGATATACCCTTTTTCATCTATCATTGAAATAAAATCGAAAATTGTAACTTGCTGTCGCGAAGAGCTAAGCAACACAACATAAGGCCTTGTTGGGTTCCAGGTCACATTAGTGTCCCAGGTAATGAAAGTGCTGACGAGCTGGCAAGAATAGGATCAACACTTGATCTTAATCAGGTAGAAACAACAGTTCAGGTCCCAGCTTGTAATCTTAAATAGAGATAATTGTGAGCAAAAATAAA
Organism: Dasysyrphus tricinctus; assembly: GCA_963921185.1. Lineage (NCBI taxonomy): Eukaryota > Metazoa > Arthropoda > Insecta > Diptera > Syrphidae > Dasysyrphus > Dasysyrphus tricinctus. The sequence continues at coordinate 76,887,417 of OY992533.1, forward strand.
GAGAGATTTAACTCGCTCGATACTTTAGTTATAACAAGATTAGAAAACTATATGTCCAAGCTTCAACAAACAAAAGGCCGAAAACATCATCCAACTGAGTAAAAAGCCTCTATCTCTTCTCGCCTAATCACAACCAACTGGGTTACCACAAGAAAAAGATAAAACTCAGTATGGACGACTAATGCAGGGGATTTAGTGACGTGTAGATACATGAGGATGCTCTTCAGAACCTGTGTCACTGCCCTGTCTTATATCATCTGAGAAACAGACTACTAGGGAGACACTTCTTCAACGACTTGGACCAAAGACCGTAGACCGGCTGAAATTTTATTTGTATTAACGCTACTAAATGACTTGGAAGTTCCTAAGCTCAATGACCACCCGAGCATGAGTTTGAAAAACACCTCTCCAACCACAATCAAAAGACATAAAAAGGATCCAGGATGACAATGACAGAACGAACGAAAACGCCTGCGCGACAGACTTGTTTCCTTAGGAGCATCAACAACGGAGCCCTGCCCATACACCATTAATTGCCGCTCCTTCGGTGAACACATGCGTCAGTGAGTTGATGGAGCCACCTCTCCCAAGATTGGTAAATCTTCTTGAGGAAAGAGACAGCCTCTTCGACCTATTCAGCAATCCTGACCAAACAAACGGACACATACACCAACCGCTGACCTATCAAACTCATCTGTCAGAAGTTGCAAGGAGCCACATGCTCCTACAGGCCCGGTGATGATTTCTCGAGTGTGATAAAGGAAAAGATCACACCCTTAAAAGGCGTCTAGCTCTCCTCAACCAGGTGATTATGTGACGACAGACATTTTCTTCAATGACTTAAAAGTACACCTTGACGTTTGCGGATATGAATGCAAAGAAGAAGAAGAAGGCAAAAAGAATGCATGAATTCCCTAAAGATTGCATTCAATTGATTGCTATTAAATTAATGGCGGGAAAAGTGATTGCAATCATTCCAATTTCAAGTGAATGGTGATTGCAGAATATGAAGTAGCAGTCTCGAAGTAAGGTCAATGAATGCAATCTTTTGATTGAATTCATTAGATGATCTTTAATGATTGCATTCTCAAATGATGCTCTGAAAAAAACCCACTTTGTTAGACTTCTTCTTAAACCTCAAACAGTTTCTTACACGAAACCAAGACTTGACCTATAAAAAGCAATTAAGAATGATTTTTTAAATATTATGGCAATTTGATAAAACACAAATTATTAACACCAATTTTATCTTTGACATTAGAAATGATTGCCAAATTATATTTACATTTTCTATCTCTGTACTATCTCTCAGCCACAGTAAATAATTCTGCTAATGAATGCCTCACAGGAGGGCAAATAACATCATCAAATTTTGCAGTAGTAAAAAGAAAGCAATAAAAGTTTTAAGGGTTCAGGAAAAAAAAAAGCACCCGGGAAATGAACTCTCCTCGAATAAGTTTCATGGTCAAATATATATTAAGGTTCTTTAAGCGTTATCTACAGCATCATTAAGCAGTTCTTCAACCGAAGGTCATAAAATATAAAAACACAGGACAAATTGTTTTCTCTTTTGTTTTCTGTCGGGTCGAAGACTTTCCACATTAAAGTTACACCGTTAAATTTTTTTTTTTTTTTTGACAAAATTAATTCCCTCGTTGTTTACTTTAAGTAATAAAAATGTGTTAAATTACAAGGTTCATGTATAGCTACTAATCAAAATGTTTTTTTAAGAACTTTTTTTTGATAAAAGATGTGTTTTATATGCTAATAAACAAAATAAAAACATTTTTAGAATTACCTAGGGCTTTTGTTTTAATTTAAAGAAAATAATATTTAAACTTTTAAATAATATGGACTTTTATTGGAATATGGAAAATTGTTGTAAAAATAATTATATGCATAGGAGTTTGAGTATTAAAGTTAAAATAACTTTAATCATTTCAGTAAATTTTGTTAGTTTTTTGTATGTGTATAGGCTTATTTTTTAAAAGACTTTGTGAGCTTCCATTCAATGAAATATAAAAAATGCAAAATAACATACAAGTATGAATGTAACGGGTGATTTTTTAAGAGGTTTAGAACTTTTAAAAAAAAAAAAACACAAAAAATTCGAAAAAATGAATGAAATATTTATTTGAATCGATAGTTTGAACCTTGCAATTTAATGTTTAAAGATAATTTCATGCAAATGTTGACCGCGGCTGCGTCTCAGGTAGCCCATCCGCTGAGTCCAATTTTGGCATACTCTTTCACACATATCGGCCGGTATCTCACGAATGAATGCATGGATGTTGGCTTCCAGTGCGTCAATCGAAGCGGGCTTGTCCCTATAGACATTAGCCTTGACATACCCCCACAAAAAATAATCTAATAGTGTCAAATCGCACGATCTAGGCGGCCAATTGACCGGCCCGAAACGTGAAATTAACTGTTCACCAAACTCGCCTCGCAATTGCGCCATTGTTTCGCGTGCTGTGTGGCATGTGGCACCGTCTTGTTGAAACCACATATCATGCAAGTCAAGAACTTCCATTTCGGGCAAAAAAAAGTTTGTTATCATCGCTCGGTAGCGTTCACCATTGACAGTAACGCTGCGATTCGCATCATCTTTGAAGAAATATGGCCCAATAATGCCGCCGGCCCATAAACCGCACCAAACAGTGGCTTTTTCGGGATGCATTGGTAGCTGTTGCAATGCTTCTGGCTGATCTTCACTCCAAATGCGGCAATTATGCTTATTTACGTACCCATTCAACCAAAAATGAGCCTCGAGAATGCCGACCATAAAATGGAAGCAACGCGCGATGAACATTTCGAACCGAGCACGAATTTTGATAGTAAAATTCAATAATTTGCAAGCGTTGTTCATTTGTAAGACGATCCATGGTTAAATTGCAAATCAAACTGAAGCTGTTTGACAGTGACACAAGGTACTAAACACACGTCAGCTGTCAAAACCAGTGTTGCCAAAACCAAACCAGCTAAAAAATCACCCGTTATAAGTGCTAATAAGATTTTCACGATTATGTTTGGCATATACACAATGCATAATTTAATATGTAATTTTATGTCTCAAAATCACCTTCTGAATTATGCATTGATGTTAAAAGAAGTAGGTACATAATTCGATATAAAAAATGTAACGAGTACTAAAGCGCAAAAAAAATATAATATTTTAATACCCAAAGCTGACCTTAGATATAAAAAGAGAAACACAACACTCTTGTGGCCTATAGCTGAAATATATAAACGGAGGAGGATTACAAATTTTTGCCACAGATTTTATTTTTTTTGTTTAAATATTCTTATGAAATTTTTAAAGCCAGAACTTGGTGGAATAATTTGATTGACGTCAACGTCAATTTAATTTAACAAACTTAGGCCTTATTAATAACCAAACACTAATGTTAACTATAGAATAAGTGTAAGGTAAACAAAAAGTATGGAGCTCAAACAGAACTCGAGTTGCACAGGAACCAAGCGTACTAGTCCAGTCATATTGTATTTTTACCATGCAAATTGTGGGGTAGTTTTGATTTGTTCGAATCTGAATAATCTGATGTTTGTCAACAAAATTTCGTGATGCAACATGGAAAAAAACGCAAAAATTATGCAAAAATGATTTTTTTTGGAGTTTTTCACTAATGGCTCGAAAACTACCAACTATTCGAAAATTACATTAAGTATACACAATTTCCAATAAATCTCTATTCAAGGTTTTTTACTGCGACAACCCATTTGGACTCAAGTGCTATAGTCGAAAATTGACGTATTTTTACTGTTTTCGAAAATCCACTCGAAAGTGCTAAGAAATAATTACTTTCTGTGACAAAATTTGAACTTTTGTCTGTAACATGAACCAAGATATACTTTTCTGATGGTCTTTGATGCGCTGATTTCTAATCTGGCATTGGAATTGCATTAGCGCGTTACATTTTCGAGATATTCGAATCTAAAGATTTAAGAAAATCATTTTTTATGCAAATTTGAAGTTATATTTTCTTCTCGAGGTAATTTTTTTTCGAAAAAATGCTTATGATCATTCTGAAGTATGAACATTTTACTTCAAAATTATTTTTGAATCTTGCAAATACCTCCATTCGTCTACGAGAAATCGTTGGTTTTCGTCTTACAACCTAATTCGAAAAATCCAGTACTCAATAGTAGGCCAGGAAAAATAGGTTCAAAGGTTGAAAAAATTAATTCATGAAATATTAAAATTGGAATCGACGCAGAATTGCAACCTCTATAACATATCCAAAGTCCCCCAAAATCCCCGCATTGGCTTTTTGTTTAGATGCATTTGAAGAGGTGCAGACGGGGAGAACTTGAAGGTCTATCAAACTTAAATATTTGTTTTGGTATAACCTAACTATATGATACATGATTTATGGGTAGTTTTTAATGCTGAATCTAACGAAATCAAATTCAAAACCATACGACCCCCTAAAAAAAAGTTATAGACCTTTTTATGTAATGATGACATTTTTTTCAGGAACAACAGGTAAACTATTACCGAAAACCCTTTGAAAATAAAGGTATGTTAATGAAACTTGGAGTGAGTGTTCCATTTGTCATACGAACCAAGAATCAAGGAAGTCCCCAAAAAAATCCATGGTGAAAGGGTGTTTTTTTTAAGGGGGATGGGCAAGTGTAGAATGTTTACCATAACCCCCACGAAAAATCTCAGCGTTAAAAATTACCCTTAAATCATATACCACACTTTGTGTATACAGTCAATTCCGCTTAACTGCACTCCGTTTAACTGAAAACCTCGCTTATCTGAAACAAGAAATTTATAACGGAGCCTTTTTGAGCATTTTTCACACAAACTACTCCGCATAACTGAACTCCGGTTATATATGAAAACTTCGCATAATTGAAACAAATATTTTCGTCTCAAATGCTAATTTTGCACTTATTCAACTTCGCATAAGTGAAACTACCATTGAACGCTGCCACTAAATCTTGAATCGAGCACACCCCTCGGATTTTGGAATGTCAAAAACTCATTTCTTGTCAATTCGTCCCTGGAGGATACGTAACCTTAAAAAATATTGACCAATGCTGTGGAAAATAACCCAAAATAAATGTAATATATTTTTTGTACGATGACATTTATTATATTTTGACGGAATTCCGCTTATTTGAAACAAATTTCAGTTATGCGAAGTTCGGTTAATTGAAAACTCCGCTTAACTGATACAAATATTCTGCAACTATCGTGTTTCAGTTTAGCGGAGTCGACTGTATACCTCAATTACACCAAATCGGAATTTTGGCTCAAATCTTCCAAATTCTTCCCAGATTTTCCCTGTTGCGTCACGAAATTTTGTTGGCAAACCTCAGATTCGGACTCAGCACCCCTGAAAACGTAAATGAGCGAACAAATCAAAACAACCCCACAATTTTTATGGTAAAATACAATATGACTGGACTAATTGTGTTAGAATATTTGTATCGTATCGAGACTTATCGATTTCAGAACTATAATGTGAATCTGGCTTTAACTTATTCGAAGTACTCTCGAAAATGCATCTTCTATTGGGAACCCAATTGAAGGAACATTTTTAGACAACATTGAAAAACTACCAAAAAATTCACAAAATATTAACAGCCTTTTCTAACCCATTGGATGGCATTATTTTTTGCCAAATTTCCCAAATTTGAGGTGCCAAAGGTCTAGAATCCCATTTGCTTAAGCAAAATTTGCCCTGCTATTTTCACAGACGTCAATTTCACCCGTTTGCTATTAAAATCCCCAGAATTTCCGTGAATCTACTGCAGTTTCGATCAAATTCCTTCAAGCATTTCCTAAAAAAATATACACTGTGGAGATATTGCTGTATTCTTTCTTAACATTGACTTTCAGTATTATATCAAATAAATCAGTTGTTTAAAAGGTTAAGAGGATTTTAAATTTATTTTATATACATACAGTATTCTCCGCTTAATTACAGCGGCTGTTTTGTCAGATTCTTCGATCAATTAACCGGGGAGTTCAATCAACTGAAACATTTGCATGTTTCAGTTTTCAAAAAAAAAAATGTCAACAAATTGCAAACAAACAAATTTCATCTAATGAAACAGCTTTCGTTATTGTTGCTCAGACTTAATGCATTATTTACGCCTTTCATTGTAGAAAAGCCTTCGGTTTTTTTCAAAAACAGTCCTATTTTTCTTTATAACTGCACAAATAGAGTTCAGTTAGAGTAGAGCCGGGGCATATAATGCACTATCTCTAAAACCAACTAATCGATCTAGGATTTTAATCTCAAATTTCGATTCGACAGTTTTTTGAAAAATATGAAAATATTCCCTTAAAATTTGCATTAGGTAATTATGAAAATATGCATTTATTTTGAGAATATGCATTTTGCATAAGACATGCAAAATATGCATTAACGATTGAATGCCATTTTTAAGGAAATTTTATGAATCGTAAGGATAATTTGGTCTAAGGCTTCTAAATTTTGTGAGAAAAAACATAAACATGCCCCAAAGTGCCTCTTGCGCTACTCAATAAGGTCTATTTAATTTATTCACAAGCTTCTTAATAATTTGTTCAATAAAGTCAGAAACTTCAAATTCGCAGTATTTGCTGAGCTAATCAAACGCAGGTGGCTCACCGAATTTCAACTCCTTAGCATTAGCATTTCCCGAGATATAGAACTTCAGAAATAGCAGAAACCGTAACTGACTGACTGACTAACTCACTCACTCACTGACATACTGATACACTAACACACTAACTCACTGATTCACTGACTCACTGACATATCATTAAAATTATGGAGCACTTCCCGACACCGTTGTCGTAGAATTATGAAACTTTGTAGAGCGGTAGGGCTTTATTTTCACATGGCAAAATAAAATCTTTGCAAAAAGGATATAAATTACAATAAAAACATACCTGAGTGTGAGTTAGTTAAAAAACTTAAAACACACTTTTAGAGTCAATCAAACTAACGACGAAAAAAATTATGTCACTGTCCTCACTGTTCTAAAGGAGTGTGGCTTGCCTTGTATGACAATTTTTTTAAAACTAACTCTGCATTTCGGAATGAAACAAGTGAACAATTATAACGATTGATACCGAGCTCTAAATTTCGATACGCCATTTTGAGCTTGGGGAAAGAAAAAAGTTTGACGTCTGTCACTTTGACAGCTGTCAAACTGACAAAATTGCAATCAGTAATCATTAAATACCAAATTTTTGCGAATTTCATGAAAACTATCAATTTTGTTTTTGAAGGTTAAAAATTGAAGCCCAGTTTATAGAACTAAATTCTAATGAAAAAGTTAAAGTGAGTTTAGTAAAAAAAAAATTGCTAAATTGCATCAATTGATGGACAATATTTTTTGTATTATTTGTGTTTGGTTGGGTACATCTCCTCATTATAAATCTTTATTTATAGTTTTTAAAAAAGAAATAGTAGCTTCCTTCTTCCAGAACGAAATTAATAATTCAAGTCTAGTTTACAGGTCCTGTGGGCAAACAAAAATCTCTGCAAATATTCTCGCATGTCAAAAGTAATTGAGGTGAAATGCAAAATTACTTGTTTGCATGATTGGTTTACAGTTTCATGCAAAAAAAAACCATTGATGTCATGGAATGTCATGCAAAACAATGGACCGGCAATTGTTTTGCATGCGAAAAAAAGTGTGGTGAATAATATTTTTTTTTTTTGATGGTTGGTTTATACTTCAAAAAAAAAAAAATATATTCAAGGCATTATTTGCATGCAAATAGTTTTTGCATCCAAAAATAATTATTTTCCATTTATAGGCCTATAGTTTATTAATTATGGTTAAATCAATGACTCAATGGGTGGCTTAGGCCAAGGAAAACGTTTTTTGCCGAATATTATTCAATTTGGTGCACAGAATAGGTGACAAATAGTTTTGAAAGTTTTGATTTTTTTTTCGCATGACAACTGTAAACTATGCTTTAATGAAAACATACATTTGGAAAAAAAAACTTAACTAATATCGGAGCTGAAATTTAAAAGTTTGAAGTTTTATAATTTTTTCGGGTTTATTGACATCGACAAAAAATCAAAATCTAGTTTTTCGAAAAATTAAACAATTTTGTTTTTTGAAAATTATAAATACAAGGCAATAAATAAATAAAATTAATATACTGCACTGTTTTATGGTACCGATGCCGTACGGGTTCCGCTGTTGGATCGAGACGACCGGGCCGGTAGCTCAGTAAGCTCTTGGACGCTTGAAAATTTGCTTTTATTTTACGTAAGCTCTAAATGATTTTTTTCTTTTCAGCCATGGGATTTAAGGACATTTATATTACAAAAACTTCATGTTTTTATTTTCCCCAAAACTAAATTGTCAAACGATTTCATTTGCGTGCATTACCCTTAAGAAGTGAATTTTCCAAGAAAAAAAAAAACACACGAGTAATAAATACTTTGTAAGTTAGAAATGAAGTTTATTTTGCATGAGCGACAACAACCATTATGGAAATAATTTAAATTACAAAATTGTGCCACATAGTATACCTCCTTAAAATAAAAAAAAAAACGTCTCCAAAAGTTTGTTTCGCAAAGTTCTTAAAAGAATTAATTGCTTCGCAAATAATCCTCATAAGAACTTATTTGCATTTAAATGATAGTCAAACTTTTCTTAAATTCTTAAGAAATTTTTCGAATTAATGTCTGTTTAATGTGATTTAATAACCCTAGTAAGTAGGCAAAATGACTCAATTATTTTCTGCGCCTCCTTCACTGTGATTCTTGTAATTAAATGTATAGTTAAAGAACCCATAAAAACACTTGAGAACATTTTATTCTCTTTGGAGTTTATAAAGCCGCACGAGACTTGAAAAGACCATTATCAAAAAGAAGCAGCCGAAAGGGTGGGATATTGGTGACTTTTCTTCATATATGACATGGAGAACAGTTTAATATTCAAGTACACATACCTACTATAACAAGTTCATTGAGCACACTTGTTCAGGGATGCCACTGGAAAGTCTTCTCAAAAGGTTTGATCCTTACTGTGATATACTTCGTATAATCATGATGACTGCTGATATGCACAGTTTTCTGACTCTCCAGCCTCTAGTTTTCACTTTTATCTTGATGAAGGATGTGGAAAATCTCGAATATTTTTCGCTGAGCTGTGTTGTTTTTGATGTTCTTCTTGAGATTTGCAAGTCATAAAACCAGGACTGGGAAGGATATAACAAAACCTTTTCGATTCAAGGTCGTTTTAATAACATCAGACAAAAAACAAGAATATTAATCTGTATTTTTATTTTTGAAACAGTTGGTGTGACTTTCAAAGCGGAAGATGGAATTTTCAAATATACTAAATGCCCTCCTAAACTTTTTCACACACATACACATATTACGGCATCATCGTTTTCATTCATTTGTAATTCCAAGTAATAAATTGGCAAAGCTTCATACGGAAATGCAGATTTCAGAGGTGTGCATCCGTGTTCTTTTAAAGCACTCTGATACCCCGAATCGACCCTGTGTGTGGGGTGTCATCCATGCTCTGACCTATGATGGTGACAGACATTGTATTCTGGGATTTATTTTACAACTCGAATTAATTAAGTTGCACTTGCATGTTAAAAAAAAAATAACCCTGAGGAAGGAAGCAGTGCCAACACTTTGTCAAGATTTATAATTAAATTGTATGGTTCCGTTGAATGTGAGGGAAATTTTTCAGATTTCAGTTTTCATTTTTTTTTTTTATTTTTTTTTTAGTTTGCTTTCAAATTCTTGTTTGGTAAAATAATTTCCAGCTGAAGTTGCTTAATTAACAGATTGTTGGGGTTTTATGATGGATTTTTTGTTTTAAGATTTTTTTTTTGTATAAAGATTAAAAGATTTGAGGAATTTCAATGTAAATTTTTTGATGGAAAAAAATAATTGTTGGCTTTTGAGTTTTAATTGACATGCTGAGAGCAGCAGATAAATTAATTAAAGCTTTATTTGTATCAATTTATTTTTTATCAAGCGATTTTTATCAATGGATGATTTTTAATGGTTAAATAATATTCCTCAAAAGCTATTGAAATGATATATGAGGTTCGAAAAGCTACACCACCATTCTTCTACAAATACTAAAGTAAAAAAATATCTTGTATTTAATTAAACCAAAAAAAAGAACTAAGAATACACATTTACACATTTTGTTCAGGCGCTAAGGAAAGTTGAGTATGCAGGTGTGAGGAACACATTTTACCATTATGAGTGTTCAAAAAGTCTTTTGGATGTTGTATGTAACTGGATTGGTGCATTTTTTCGTTTATTTCTCAAAATCTGTTGCACCTACGAAAAAAAGTATCACAATTTTTTTTTGTAAAATTTTATGAGCAATAATATGAATTTATTAATTTTTTGAAAAAAAAAATTATATTTGCTGAGATATTTACAAAAAACTATAATCTGTCTTCTTTACAGTACAAAACCAAAAGCGTAATCCATCGATTAATGAAATTTTAATAAATTTTTTGACAAAATTTGCTCTACTATAAAGTTCTTGCACAATTTTCTCTGAATCTACTGATTGTATGAAAAAAGTGTGTTAATCTTTTTTGTGTAAGCCGCAATTTGTACCTTCACATTTTTTTTTTCAAAAAAACTGCTAGTTTTCGAGAAATTAAGATAACACTGAATTTTACTCCTTTTTACCCCCCCCCTAAAAAATTTAGCCCCGGTCCAAATTTACGAAACTTTTTAGGAAAAGCTTAAGATGTCAAGTCAAAACGTCTGTGAAGTTAGCAGGCCAACTTTTACCCACGCAATTGGGTCCTTGACAGGAATTTGCAGTTTTTTTTGCATTTTTTTTTTGCATTTCTATTCCTGATTTTGCAGTTCGCCAAATAACGGTGTAATTTAGTGACCTGCTAACTTCACAGTGAAGTTAGCAGGTCACATGGCGTATCTCAGGAACCAAGCGTGCTAGGAGCTTGTAGTAAGGCTCCAAATTTGCAGTTTTTTTGCATTTCAACGATAGGCTAGGTCAGAATTTTGAAGTCCTTTTAAAAAAAAAAAATTCATAGTGACCTGCTTACTTCACAGGGAAGTACGCAGGTCACATGGTGTATCTCAGGAACCAAGCATGCTAGGAGCTTGCAATAAGGCTCCAAATTTGCAGTTTTTTTTGCATTTCAACGATAGGCTTTGTTTAAAATTTGAAGTCCTCAATTTAAAAATTTGCCAAATTTGACTTCAATATGAAGCAAGTAGGTCACATCGTGTATTTCACGAACCAAGCATGCTAGGAACTTGCAGTATGGCTCCAAATTTGCAGTTTTTTTGCATTTCAAGAATAGATAGGCTGGGTCAGAATTTTGAAGTCCTTTTTTACAAAAAATTTCATACTGACCTGCTAACTTCACAGTGAAGTAAGCAGGTCAGTATGAATTTTTTTTTTTCAAAAAAAGGACTTCAAAATTCTGACCTAGCCTATCATTGAAATGCAAAAACCTGCAAATTTGGAGCCATACTGCAAGTTCCTAGCATGCTTGGTTCGTGAGATACACGATGTGACCTACTTGCTTCATACTGAAGTCAAATTTGTGAAATTTTTAAATTGAGGACTTCAAATTTTAAACATAGCCTATCGTTGAAATGCAAAAAAACTGAAAATTTGGAGCCTTATTGCAAGTTCCTAGCATGCTTGGTTCCTGAGATACACCATGTGACCTGCTAACTTCACTGTGAAGTTAGCAGGTCAGTATGAAATTTTTTTCAAAAAAAGGACTTCAAAATTCTGACCTAGCCTAATTTTGAAGCCTTACTACAAGTTTCTAGCACGCTTGGTTCCTGAGATACACCATGTGACCTGCTAACTTCACTGTGGAGTAAGCAGGTCAGTATGAATTTTTTTTTTGTAAAAAGGACTTCAAAATTCTGACCTAGCCTATTCTTGAAATGCAAAAAAACTGCAAATTTGGAGCTGTATTTCAAGTTCCTAGCATGCTTGGTTATTGAGATACACCATGTGACCTGCTAACTTCACTGTGGAGTTAGCAGGTCAGTTTGAAATTTTTTTCAAAAAAAGGACTTCAAAATTCTGACCTAGCCTATCGTTGAAATGCAAAAAAACTGCAAATTTGGAGCCTCACTACAAGTTCCTAGCACGCTTGGTTCCTGAGATACGCCATGTGACCTGCTAACTTCACTGTGAAGTTAGCAGGTCACTAAATTACACCGTTATTTGGCGAACTGCAAAATCGGGAATAGAAATGCAAAAAAAAATGCAAAAAAACTGCAAATTCCTGTCAAGGTCCCAATTGCGTGGGTGAAAGTTGCCCTGCTAACTTCACAGACGTCAAGTCAAAGCTCTCCACCAAATTTCAGCTTTGTCGGAATTTTGTCGAAGTGAAATTCTAATTTTCCTGGGCTATTTATGTACTTTTTTGGTAAAATTAAACTGCGTGTCAATCGTTTTTTATCGATAAATACCTGTGAGAAGTATTTTTCCTGGAAATGTTTGATTCCTGGGAGTAGGTATACATATTGGCCAATAAAAAAAGGATAATGTTATACAAAATTGCGTCGCTTGATTGGAGCCATTCAAAGAATCTTTACAAAAATTAACAAAAATTCCCAAATGCTAACTTTTTTTAGTTTTCAAAAATGTATTTACTATGTTCATTGTCAATAAATTGTTTACTCTTTTTAATATTAGGGTTTTTGGTAAATTTTAAACTTTTCCTTAACGGTTTTATGAAAAAAAAAAACAATTCAATTTCCTCTGAAATACCAAAAATCCTTAAATTCAAAATAAGACGATTCAGTGAGTAATGCTACGTTTCCATTATTCCATTTGTCTTTGAATTGACACATTTTGAAAGATTACAATCACGTCTTGGAACAACAAAATTGCCATTTCATTTACACTTACGTCTTTAAATGACACATTATTGGTTTGTCTTTTTAAAGGCGGTGTAAAGACAAGCTTCATGTGGGACGACTCATTTTGATGACGTCTTTCATTTTTATCTCACTCTCATTTATTCGAAAAAAAGGAATGGCGAAGTGAGGTTTTGAATGGCTTGAAAATTCCCGCCCCACCTCACCATTTCCTTCATAGCAACTGATATGATTGGACACTAAGACTAAATGAGTCGACTTACGTAAGGCCTATCTGAGCACCATCAAAGACAAAGAAATATTGACAAACGTCTTTGTCATTTAATTGACAGCTATTTCAATTGGCATATTGCAAATTTTTCACAGCTGTCAGTGTCACTTCAATGGAATGTTAACTAAAGGTTAGGTTAGGTAGAATTGGCTGTCAGTAATTAATACTGGCACACTTAGACTAAAGTTGGTACGTTGTTATACTACATTAATCTAGAAAGCTCCTACCATACTCGTTAGACCACTTAGAGCTCCTGACGAAAAGCACGAGACTATTAATGGCTGTGTTTGTCAGATCACTACGATCGTTTATGTGTATACGAGGTCTCCTCTGTGAAGCCTACGTTTGTGGGAAAGAGCAAGTCATCTACAGAGAAGGTGTGGAATCGTTTCTTCGTCTTCTTCGTCTATAGAGCTTCTGCAAAAATCTTTTGAAAGTACGCCAAGTTGCGTTGAGTGCTTGCCTATTAAACAGTATCACACCTATAACAGAGCTTATGAGTAGTCTGCTTAGAGATATCAAACACTTGGAGCGCTTTAAATCAGTGTCTAATATACACGAAGAAAAATAGTAGTTTTTGTCTTTTTTTTATAGAATTTGTGGTTCGAATCCCAAATATAATCGAATTTCTGTTCCTTTAGTATCAGAGATTTAGTTTCAATTCAATTGTCGACTCCATCAAAGTTGACTTTCTGACTCTTCTTATTTTTTTTTGTTGTCAGGAAAATTATCATCTTCTGAAATGGATGGAGGATAGCTTAGTCACTTTTTTTCACTTTTGACAAAAAAATCTAGCAAATTTTCAAAATTACACTCAAATTGAATTTGATTAGCTGTCAAATTAGAGTCTTTCATTAGGGCGGTTCACATGGGTCAACATTGTTGACTACATTGCTTGATAAAATCGGAACAAGTTTTCAAAATATATGCTGAAAACCATACAACTCAGGTTGACAACATGTTTTTTTTTGCGTTCAAGTTATCAAACATCGGTGGCTGTCAACAATGTTTGATGAGATGTCGTTCCATGTAAACCCCCCTAATGACAAAGAATTAAAGCGTATTGCCAAAAGAAATTTCTTTTTCAGTCAAGACAAAGTGACATTTCGTTTGTCAATGACGGTGTTCACATTGGACAAAAATACTGGATTTTTGTTTACATTTCTGTATTAACATATCACATCTCGCTCCTACTTTTTCAGTGAAGTGATATGTGAATACTGAAACGTCAAACAAAAATTTAATTTTGTTATCTTATGTGAACACCTTCAATTAAATAAAAAAAATTGGATTTTTTACTTTTCTGTATTCAAATTACGCTGTCACGCCTTTATTAAAGTGAGATGTGAATACTGAAACGTCAAAAAAAAAAAAAAACAGTTTTTCAGTCCAATGTGAGCACCGTCTATTGAGCTTTTTCCACTTGTCTTTCAAATTGGTTGTATTTTAGTGACAAACAATGTTTGTCAGTTCGAAGATTTTGGAGTATTTCTACTTGTCATTTTGTAAAATTACGCAAAAAAGTGTCCTTCGTCAGTTAGTAAATGATAAAAGGAAACTAAGCATAAAAAACGTTCAACGTTCCACTACTTCTGCTACCAAAGCACCAAAAAAGGCGATTACTTTGTGTTTCTCAACGATCAGGCAAAAATGTCGAGTTTTTGCAATGTCTACTTAAGAGTCTTTTTTTTAGACGTGTGGTTCTTAAGAAGAAATAAAACGCATGTAAATTAATGTTATGGCCAAGAATTTAGCTTTAATATAAAGATAAGGGTTTGCCATTATGTTTTAAAAATTATTTGGGGCAAGTGTCGGCCACGACTGGCGCGAATAAATACCAGCCGAGAGGCCCAATTTTCGACCACTTTTTGCAACAATTGGGGCCGTTTGTCAGCAATAACGCCTTGTTGATTGTTTCGTTGGTTGTATGGTATGCAGCGCGCCGTCTTGTTGGAACCAAAGGTCACCAACATCAACATCCTCCAATACAGGCACGAAAAAGTCATTAATCATGGCTCTATGCAATTAGGGCCCATTGACTATAACATTATGGCCGGCTTCAGTTTTCATCATTTTTCATCGCAGCGCGTGAACCGAACCATTATTTTGGTAAAAAAATTTGCACGATTTGCAAACGTTGTTCTGGAGTAAGTCTATTCATTATGAAATGGCAAGCCAAACTGAGCATAAATCAAGTGACAGCTGTCAAAAAGACCAACTCCAAAAAAAGTATTGTCAAATTGAAAACTACACGTCTAAAAAAAACACCCATTATTATACATAATAAGGAAAGATTAGGGTAAATCTTTATAGGATTACCTTCTTTAAAATTTAAAAAATGGTCATCATCAAATAAAAGTTCATTAGACCTGGCGTGTGGCCATACACGTGGCCAATCACAGTACACAAATCTAAGGTATTATTCTGCGCAGGTAATAGATAATTTGATTTATTTTTTTTCAATCATATTTTGTTTACAATTTAACAATTCATAAATCATATAAATCATGACTTTAAAAGTCGTCTGCCAGAGTTTGCTCAATTTTGATACAATGAAAAAGAAAAAAAATAAAAAAAGATAATTACATATTATATAAATCAACATACTGTACATAGATTTACTTGGTAACTTTAAATTTTAGGCTTAATTGATTTTCAAAACAGCTCATTTATTATTTGAAATCTGTATCTTTCAGCTTTTGAAGTGTATCTATATAGTCTCTCCCAATCCCTTCCATTTAAGTATTCTATCATTTCAACTTCGCTCAAAACATTTTTCCCGAAATAAGCCCTTCTGATTTCCTTCAGCACCGGGCACACGCCCAAGAAGTGGAATACATCTTCTCTCGTCCTTTGGTTGCACATTGAACACTCAACTCTTAGATCTTCTCTATGCGGCTGATAGTTGAGGTTTTGGAGCTCTCCTCTCATCCTGAAAATTGAAGATATTTTTTTCACACTAAAGTTGCTCTGGAAGTAGTTCCCATCTTCGAGGATGTGCTGCAGATTTACATATATTGATCGATGCATTGACGTACTCGCTTTCCATTGACACTCCTGCATCCAATTCTCATCCAAGCACTCCACCATTTCATACAATTGTTCCTTCCATGTACCGACGTTTTCCAAGGAAAGATTCAGTTGGACTCCACATACCATCGCTAAGTTGTACCATTCTTCAAACCACAATGATTTTCGTTGTAAGGCATACAGAGCAGTTTTTTTGGGCGGTCTTTCATTTGGAAGAAGCATAACTTTTAAGACATAATCAACATGCAATTTAAACGTTTTTGTAAAGAGCTCAGGGAGTCCAGTTTCTACATGCAGCATATAGTTCGGTGATGTTGATGGTAGACCGAAGGTTCTTTTCAGAAAGAATCTTTGAATTTGTTCCACAATATCAAACTTTTCATAACCCCATACTTGCGCACCATAAAACATGATTGACTCCATAGTGGCTTGGAATATTCTATACTTTGCACTATGTGATACACTTTTATTTCCAAGACAGCTTCTCCAGGTAGCGTTCAAGGCGTTTTTAGCCGCTGCAAGTTTCTCGCTTAGATGTTTTGCCATATTCAGGTTGCTTGCTATTGTGAATCCCAGGTATTTGTAGTGTTTCACAATTTCAATATTATTTCCATTGTAGGTCCAGTGTTCCGTCCTGGAATAACGTCCTCCACCCTTTCTAAAAATCATAGCTTTAGTTTTTTCCAAATTAACCGACAATCCCCAGAGTTGACAATATGTGTGTAACCGGTTGATCATCATTTGTAGAGCTTCAGGAGAATTAGCAAAGATCACCAAATCATCCGCAAAAAACAACCCCTTTATTATGCGCAGGTTATCAAGACTTAAAGTGTCGGAAATAAAAAATGGTTGTGAACGTGATGGCTTAAATACACGTTGAAGCAACAACAATTGACATTTTACACAAATTTTGATAAATGCGCAGAACTGAACAAAAATCAAAACTCTAATGATATTACCATTAATATGTGTACTGTGATGGCAAATAACATTTTCAAAAAAGAAAAACATTTTTTTTTAGCAAAAAGTACATTTTTGGTTCAATATTGGGATAGTTTAAATGTTGAATTTTATATTTGAAAAAATAAAATTGGAAAGAAACGGTTTTATGTAAGCTTATTCATTTTGAAAAATTGACGTTTTTAACGTTTTGAAGGGCTTTATTCTAAGAAACTTAGATAGAAATTATAATTTAAGTCTAATGGTTACTTATAAAAAGATTTAAGCCATTAATCATATTTGGCAGACGAATACACGCTTAAAATTCCATTTGAAAAATCGAAATTTTGTCCGGAATATTCTTAAGATCGATGTTTGCATTTCATAAAAGTGTCACCTCTTCTTTTATATTTACCTCTTTTCAACTGGTTCAAATAATTCAAAGAAGCTGTACAATTTTTTTTCAAAATTCTGAAACTTTCTATCAATTTTTGAATTTAATATCAAGAGAAAATGTAATCGAAGAATTTAAATATAGCTTAGAGATTTTTTCTCTAAATCACAAATTTGGCTCCACTTTGCATCTCGCACAACTTGCTGTCAGAACAAATTGGAATTGTAGACAGTTTGTGAATAGTAGCAAAATGTTGCATGTTACCAAACAAACTGCACAATCGATTTCAAACAAACTTCTCGATCAGTTAGAAACTTGAAACTTCAAACGTGTTTTCATCCAATTTTGACCTTTATTAACAATTTTAAGTCTCCAGCTTGGAATTAATTAGAAATCGATTTCAAAATTTGAAGCAAAAAGCATATAGACAAGAAGTTTAGTTGACAAATCATGTTAAAATAAATTTGTTTGAAAAAACTTCAAACAACGTTCTTAAGGATTTGTATTCAAAAAGAATAACAACATTGTAAAAAAAACGTGAAATTCAAATTCATGATATTTTAAAGAAATTAATCATTTATCTCCATTTTCAAGGACGATAAAAAAATAAAAGCAAAACCAAAGGAGAATCAGTGACTTCTTGGAAAAGATTAATTGCTAATGAATATTTTCGACTTTTCCAGCTATCAGGTCACCGTCAATAAGAATCAACTTTTTTGAAAAGTATGGTGACTAGCTTTCATTTCATGACATAAAGTTTTTTTTTTAATCTAATCGAAGCCATAGACACATTTTTTTTGTCAGTTTTTGTTTTTTGTTTTTGATTTATGTATTTCTACGACAGAGGGTAAAATGTTCTTTTTATGTCCCATAACATTTTGTTGAAGGAAAAAGGTTTTCTTCATTTGATAATAAAAATAATGGTTACCACCATTAAAAGAAAGTTTTTTTCTTTAGAAATGGTAATACTTCTTTTCGCTTTTTTCCCCTGGAAGCAATTATGAACATCGAATTCATCCTTTAAAGGACATAAATAAACACAAAAACATAAATATTTCTCAATTGGATAAACATTAAAGGAAATGACTAAAGGAAATGACCACCCAAAATAGTAAATCTAGCATTTTTTTTATTGTGGTTAGCTTTTATATGTACATAATATAACAGCATAGAATACACGCCTATCATAAAAAAAGAGAGTTTTTGAGTCACGTTCCTTATACAACTGAGACACGTAATAAAGTTTATCATAAATGCTATGTAGCCATATAATGAAGATTAGATTCGCTTTCAAATATTCATTTGGGTGAATATCTTTTGTGGTTGAATCGATTGACATTATTGAATCACATTCTACAAATTAGGTTGAATCTTGAAAGAGTAACTTTGGAAAGGATTTACGAGCAAAAAGAGTGAATTTATTAATGGAAATTAAGTAGATTTACATAAATGTAAATATCGAGACATGGATACAAAATTATTTAGTAAAGAAAATTAGACGTTGGATATTTATGGTGGTCAGCCTTCCTACACTCACTGTTCAAATCATTGTCACCAAGTATTTTGTTGTGTATCGGTTGGGAAATTTTAATTCTTAGAGCTTAAACGTATTTATTATAAGGAAAAAGGAAGAGAAGCATGTTTAGTGCACATCTCATAGATTTGAGCTGGAATGAAACACCAGTTTTCTATTAAATCAATAACTTAGTTCAAAAACTATTAAAAGGAAGCATTTTTTGTATCGATTAATTGACTCCACCTGGAATGGCGCCCAACGCGAAAACCTAAAATCAAGTTCCTCGGTTCTCAAATGCTTTAAATTGATAAATTTAATATTTAAAACTAAGAAGAAACAAAAAGAAGCATTAAATAACTGCTTTGGTACAGATTCTATAGATTTCACCTGAAATGGCGCCCAACACATAAATCAAACACCAATATTGTATCTTAAATTACCTTTAAGAAACTTATTTTGTTAACAAAAAAAAAACTCAAAACAAGAAATCATTCGACTGAAATACTTGAAAATATTAAAAAGTAGGTACTTTCTAAATTTAAATGGCGCCCAACGCGGAAACCTAGAATTAATTTCCTTGCTTCTCAAATGCTTTAAATAGATAAATTAAATATTTAAAACTAAGAAGAAACAAATACAAAAATCATTGAATAACTGCTTTGTTATAGATTGTATGGATTTCATCTGAAATGGCGCCCAACACAAAAATCGTTATCGTAAATCACCTCTGAAAAACTAATTTTGTAAACAAAAGTTACTCAAAACAAGAAATCTTTCGACTGAAATACTTGAAAATATTACAGAGTTGATACTTTCTAAATTAAAATGGCGCCCAAAGCGGAAACCTAGAATCAAGTTCCTTGCTTCTCAAATGCTCTTAATAGATAAATTAAATATTTAAAACTAAGAAGAAACAAATACAAAAATAATTGGATAACTGCTTTGGTATAGATTGTATGGATTTCATCTGAAATGACGCCCAGCACAAAAATCAAACATCAATACTTTATCTCTAAAATATCATTTGATTTTCAAAAAAAATTGAAACATTTTTTAAAAATACAAAAAATATTTTTTTAATCACCTCCGAAAAGCTAATTTTGTGAAAAAAGTTACCCAAAACAAGAAATCTTTCGACTGAAAAACTTGAAAATATTACAGAGTTGATACTTTCTAAATTTAAATGGCGCCCAACGCAGAAACCTAGAATCAAGTTCCTTGCTTCTCAAATGCTCTAAATAGATAAATTAAAAATTTAAAACTAAGAAGAAACAAATACAAAAATTATTGAATGACTGCTTTGGTATAGATTGTATGGATTTCATCTGAAATGGCGCCCAA
This sequence comes from Dasysyrphus tricinctus, assembly GCA_963921185.1. NCBI lineage: Eukaryota > Metazoa > Arthropoda > Insecta > Diptera > Syrphidae > Dasysyrphus > Dasysyrphus tricinctus. The sequence goes on from OY992533.1 coordinate 76,907,765, forward strand.
CACAAAAATCGTTATCGTAAATCACCTCCGAAAAACTAATTTTTAAACAAAAGTTACTCAAAACAAGAAATTTTTTGACTGAAATACTTGAAAATATTACAGAGTTGATACTTTCTAAATTTAAATGGCGCCCAACGCGGAAACCTAGAATCAAGTTCCTTGCTTCTCAAATAGCTCTAAATAGATAAATTAAATACTTAAAACTAAGAAGAAACAAATACAAAAATCATTGAATAACTGGTTTGGTATAGATTGTATGGATTTCATCTGAAATGGCGCCCAACACAAAAATCAAACATCAATACTTTATCGTAAATCACCTCCAAAAAACTAAGTTACTCAAAACAAGAAATCTTTTGACTGAAATTCTTGAAAATATTACAGAGTAGATACTTTCTAAATTTAAATGGCGCCCAACGCGGAAACCTAGCATCAAGTTCCTCGTTTCTCAAATGCTTTTAATGAATAATTAAATATTTAAAACTAAGAAGAAACAAAAAAAGCATTGAATTGCATTGCTTTGGTACAGATTCTATTGATTTTATTGGAAATGGCGCCCAACACATAAATCAAGCATCAATACTTTATAGTAAACTACCTTAAAAACTAATTTTATCAACAAAAGTAACTTTAAACAAGAAATCTTTCCAGAAAAATACTTGAAAATATTCCAGAGTAGGTACTTTCTAAATTTAAATGGCACCCAAAGCGAAAATAAAAAATCAAGCATCTAGATCTATCAATGGTTTAAATTATTAATTTAAATATTGAAAACTAGGAAAAAACAAGACAGAAGAATTTAATAATTGGTTTGGTACATATTTCATTGTTTTCATGTAAAATGGCGCCCAATGCAAGCACCAAACCTGAATATTCCCTATCGTAATTAGATTGAATTACCTTGAAAATAATTTGTAGACAAAAACAAAACCCAAAATGCTTCAAACATCGATTATTCAATACCCGTAAGTCTTATTAGAAAAAAGCAACCTTAAGATTCAGTAATCTTTCCCTAAAGTACACATACATCTAAGATACAGCATTATGGTGTCATGTTTCTGGGAAGCTAACATAATCTTTAAATTTGCATCTCATTTTACTTACTCCTTTACTCCATGCCCATCAAGGTGGTTGAGATGTGTGAATTTTAAGTTTTCATCAGAGCTTTATATCCAAGACACATGATATTGTTTTGCAATGAAGGTAGTAAAACTTTAAACCTGAACAACAACAATAAAAAAAAATAGGATTTCTCTTAAATTATACCCAAATATAACCCAAAAACCATTTAAAATTGTGTGTTGTACTATAAACATAAATATTTGTTGGTTTATTTATTTTGCTTGGTTACATATTAACAATTTAATGGAAGAATCCCTTTAATCCTCTTCACAGGGAAATAACATGGGGGTGAGATATATCTATATTGTAGAAGCTCTGTTGCTAGCCCTTAAGCCCAGACGACAAAAAATAAAATAGAAAAAGAAATATATATTTACGTGTAGCTTTTACGCAAATACTTTATAAATAATATATGTAATATAAGCATTACTTTTTACTATCAATCCATGGACTCTGAGACTGAGTGACACTTACAGGCTTACTCAATCCGGAAATTATCTTGATTCGATTCAATTTGCATAATGTATCTACACGATAGACACAAGATGGAGGCTATGTACATTATATCCAATGATTTTCTCTTATACATCGATACACCAGTGTTGACGCCACCGATGTGTAAAACCATTTTCATTTCCGACCTGCCACCACCCCCATATAATTTATGGTGTGAACACGATAAGACCTTATTTCAGGGGCTCCACTTCACACAATCGATATAGAGTAAAAGATACACAACACCGACAGAGAAACTGTAGTAGGAATCTACTACTAGCTCAGTTTTGTAAAACGTCAAAGAGGCAGACTACCCGCACTAAGAGAATTTATCGGGCTCAGAAAATGCCATCATTAATTTTTAATTAATGGAATTCATGTAGTGAGAGTAGGGAGTAGATTGGCAATTTGTATCCTGTTACCGTACACACATTAAAGGTGTAAAAAAATCGGATATATATGTCGTGCTGCGCTGGCTAACCAAACTATAATATATAAAAGCTTCGGAGGACACGAAAAGGTGGACGTATTTATTTATATCTACGATTTATCCTCATCCAACGTGTATCTCTCTGTGGAAAAATAAACAAAATGCACGGATCGCTAGGTTGCACGTATTTGCTCCTGTATGTAATTGAAGTCACTTACTTTATTAATGATTAAAACACAAACATTAGAAATGATGACTTGATGTAAAAAAAAGTGAACCATTTGCACTTTTAAAAAATAGTAAAAAGTATACTCGAGATTTTGAACAAGTCTGAAACTACGAATGTAACGAAGGCAACAAAATAAAGTTTTTCTCGCAATTCTGTCTGCCTGCTCGGCTACAGCCTCTACGGTAGGAACGATTTTCTTTCAACTTTATACATAGCGTATTTTAGTTACCACCCCACACTTTTTTTTCATTTTTTAAGAATAAAAACAATTTTGTATCTTATAAAATCTTCCTTTTTTCAAAAAAGGCTCCACAGTTTTTATGAAACAAAATTTAAAAATTAATTTAAGGAAAGGATACTTTTGGTTGGATAACTGTGTTTCAAAAATGGTTGTTAATAGTACCTCCCAAGGAACCCCGTTTTTAATTTTCGATTTTCTTGAAAGTTTTTTGACTTATTTTGAGAACTTTTTTCAAAAATATAGGTACTTTTTAGATTTTTAAATTTTTTTTTAAAAACTCAACATTTCTGTTAAACTTTGTACCTACCTAATGGTCTTTTAGATTATTCAATTAAAAAAAAAATGTCTTGCAAAACTTACGATACCTACAATACAAAAGTTAAAAAAAACTGTTAAGGAAAATCTCATTTTTCTCGAAAACGAATTATACGCTTTTGATACAAAATTTTCAATGTGGTAACGGTCTACTACTACCAAACACAAAACTAGCAACAAAATAGCTTTGATGTACCTACCAGAAGCCTATCATCTACTATTTTCAATAATAAGAACTGTTTTTGGGACGACTTACTTTTCGAAAAGCGAAAAACTATTGAATACACCTCATATTCAATTTGTTCTGTCGTGCCATTAGCCCTCAAAGTTAGAAATTATGATTGATTGATTTCGAATTCAATATTTTCAGGCAAAGTCTTAACAAAAGCATTATTTTATTTTTACGACAAACATACAATGGGTGGAATGCGAAAAGAACTCACTCAATCTCATGAGACTGAGCTCTAGGAATAAGCTATAGATAATGAGATTGAGCATTTACAATGAAACAAATCTCAATTTTGCATGCAAGAAACGTATCACATATCATTAATATATTCAGTGGAAAAATATCTTCATCAAGTGAAAGCAGTGAAATTGATAGCTCCTCTGACAAAAACTGAGGGTCTAAATAGCTTTTTTGTAAACTTTTTAAAGAAAAAATTAGTTTTTATTTCAAAATCGGAATATAAAAAAAACTAAAGAAAGAATGATTAGTATTAAAAACAAGCTAAAATAACATGCACGGTCGCACGTAGTTGCTCTTAAGTTCAAGAAAATTGTACCTATACAAATATGTACATCGAAATTATGAGAGAAAAATGTTTAAAAGCGTAAAATACGATATTTAAATAAGCTAAAACAACCCTTTTGATAAACTTATGGCCAATTTCATGAAAGGCTTTCATTTATTTTAAAAGCCATTTAGCCTTTAAGACGATTTTAAATGCTCTTGTAAACTAAAAGCTCGTTTTTGTCTCATTAAATTTTAAAAGTCTTTTTTGTTAAACCATTTCAGTCAACAACAGCTGATATTTTGCTGTCAGAATAATATTGTCCTTCATCCATAATGCTTTTTTCACTTTTTCTCATAAACTTCGCATGTGCGAGTTATACAACCTCTTTGTTTGTATCCAGGGATGTAAGCAAACTTAGTTAAATTAAAATACATATCCCTAAAATATCTCTTTTCTACATGGATATTTTAATGGTCTGATAAAATTTATAAGGAGTTTAGATAAAAGCAATTATGGTTTTTCTTTATGAAAGCGGCCATCATTTTTAAGGAAAAATTTTGGTATGCGAATCTTAAATATTTTTTCTTGCGATATAGGTACTATAGGGCAAGTTTTGGATTCGTGCAAAAAACAAATTTCGAGATAACAATCAACTTGATATTACGATGATAGAGAACACGCAAAAAGTGGGTGGCAAAATTCTGTCTGTCTGTCTGTCTGTCCGTACCTCAATCTACAGCCTAAGCCACTGAAGCGATTTTCTTCAAATTTTGAACTCAAGGTTTTTTTGTAACTCTCCAGAGGGGAAATTGAATTTTTTTTTTTAGCTCAAAAAATAACGGTACTTGCCATACAACCGTTAAGGAAAAGCTTATTTATCTCAAAAACGGCTCCAACAATTTTGATACCAAAAAATCAGTATATCTTTGTAAATATAATGTACTTTTTAGTAAGAAAAAAAAATCATCAAAAACATTTATTAACGGTACCTGCCATATAACGGTTTTTTTGATTTTTGATTTTCTCATTAACCGCTCATCCGATTTCAATGAAATTTTTTGCACAAAAGCTTTGTTGGAATATAAATAATACTGCATACCAAAATTTTTGAAAAAAATAATTTTGGATTTTTAAAAAAAGATTCAAATTTTTTTTTTTGAAAATTCAATTCAATTGTTTTGAAATTTCAGTTTTAAATGTATATTAATATATTCTCATAGTTTTAAATTTTTTCTTGCATATTAATATTTTTTCAAGTATTTTTTCAAATGGCATACTTTTTTTTAGCTCTAAGTTATTTATCAGGCTGTTTATACAATTAAAAGATCGATTTAAATGCTTTTTATACTTTTTCTATAATTACTTGAATATTTTTTAAAGTTCTTAAGCCCCACACAACTTGAACATAAGAGCAAGTACGTGCTATCCAGTCGTGCATTTTATTTAATGTGCACATAAAACTAAAACTTCACTAAAACTAAAAAATTTCTTTTTTGAAAATATTTATATCCAAGATTATTTAAATTTATTTGAAATTTGTATACAAACAAATAATCAAAATCCGTCCGGCTGATAATGAGAAAATTAAAAATAAAAAAAATTCTATGAGAGGTGCTACTATTAGTTTTTTTTCTGTAGTAGATTGTACTGTTTTAAGACTACGAAAAAAAGTTTAGTGAAAATCGTAGCCCTTTTTGAGAAAAAAAATAGTGTCCTTAACGTTTTTTTAAGTATCGATTTTCAAAAAACGATTATGTCTTTTTCGAAACATGTATTTGATTTTCCAAAAAAAATTTGAAACATTTTTTTAAAAATTAAAAAAAAAACCTATATTTTCCAAAATTTTGGTACACAATACTACTTATATTTTTTGGAAGCTCCTGAATAAAAAAAATATTGAAATCGGGCTTACCGTTTTAAGGAAAATCGAAAATTAAAAAAATAGTTCCTTAGGAAGTACCATTTATAACCATTTATTTAAGAATGGTTTCCCACCCCAAGGATGCATTTGCTAAAAGTAATTTATTGATTTTTACTTGCGATATAGGTACTATAAGGCAAGTTTTGGATTCGTGCAAGAAAAAAATTTTGAGATAACAATCAAACATGATATTACGATGATAGAGAACACCAAAAAGTGGGTGGCACAATTCTGTCTGTCAGTCTGTCTGTTCGTCTACAGCCTAAACGGCTCAATCGATTTTGTTCAAACTTGGTACATTGTGGTTTTTGGTGATTATGCCCACATGTTTTTTTAATTTTTTTTTAAGAATCAAAAATAACGGTATCTGCCATACAATTTTGTTTAAAATTTTACATAATCGTATTTTTCTCAAAAACGGCTCGACAATTTTTCTTAAAAAAATAATCAAGACATTTAGGCTTCCTTTGGATGGAAAACACTTTTTCAAAAATGGTTATTAATGGTAGCCACCAAAGAACCTTTTTTTTTTAATTGTTGATGTTTTTCAAAACTGTATGACCGATTTCAATTGCTTTGTTTATACAGAAGCTTCCAAAAACTATAAATAGTTTTGGGTACCAACATTTTTGAAAAAAATATTTTTTGGATTTTTAAAAATGTTTCAATTTTTTTTTTGGAAAATCAAATATTTCGAATACGACATGATCGATTTTTTTGAAACTCGATATTTTAGAGTTTCTTAGTACTCTCTAAAATATTTTTGGAAAAAATTTTACAATTATGAAAAAATAACGGTACCTTCCATACAAAAGAAAAACCGCAAAGGAAAATATTTTCTTGCCAAAAACCAACTCCTACGATTTTTATTAAACTTTTTTCATATACTAAAATTTGTACGATCTACTACAAAAAATTATAATATTTTACACTTCGCAACTATTAATAGTACCTGTCATAGAACGTATTTTTATTTAGATAAATGGATTTACATATCAAAATTTCGAAAAAGAAGTTTTTGGATTTTTAAAAAAAGTTTCAATTTTTTTTTTTGAAGATTCGATATCTCAAAAACGGGTTGTCAATTTTTTTTCAAATTTTGTTTTATATGCACACAAATATATACTTAAGATTTGCATACCAAAATTTGTTCTCAAGAATGTTTTAAGAATTTTATATATACAAAATTATTTTAATTTAATTTTTTTCCCATACAATCATATTCAATCAAGAATTAAGATGACATTTTTTTTTTGCACCTAAAACTGTCAAAAGAGTTGTTTAAGCCAATTTAAATGTCGTATTTCATGCTTCTCTACATTTTGTTCTCATAATTTACACGTTTTTATATACAATTTTCTTATACCCACCGTGTCTTGAACATAAGAGCAAGTACGTGCGACCCAGTCGTGCATTTTATTTTTTAAAGAAGAGTTGTGGTGCTGTTTTTGAGGCAAAAACGATTAATGAAAAATTTTTTGGGCGGTATCACCAAAAACCACTACCACCAAGATTGAAAAAAACTCGATCGAGCCGTTTATGCTGTAGACGAACAGACATACAGAATTGTGCCATCCACTTGTTTGGATTTCTCTGTCATCGTTATGTCATGTTTGATTGTTAATTCGAATCTTTTTTTTCTGCACGAATCCAAAATTTGCCCTATAGTACCTACGCGAGTAAAAAATGAAATTGAAATACTAAAACTAGGTGTTTTGTTATATATGTATGTACATATGTACATAAGTTTTTTAATGTAATATGGTAATATTGGGACTCAGAATTTATCCCACATTGAATCGAAACTAACTACATACTATATAAACAATTAAAGTACATTCATATATAGAAGATAGAGCATCCCAACGGTATATTACTGAACGATATTGGTCGGGGAATAATTTGGTCAAACTCCTATGATTGTAAAACATTGAATTGCAATGTTATTTTTACTTGTTAGAAGTATTTGTGTGCCAAATTAAAAATCAATAAATTCGGTGGCGCGACAGCTGACCTATTATAATTTGGAGTTGTTTCAATACAACTCTACATAAGATATTTGATATTATAAGCTTCATGAACTTTAAACTTGTCATATATATTTATTTAAGATATCATTACTTTTTGTGGCTGACTTTTTACGAAGAGGTTTTTTGTTCGTATAAGAACTTGGCTCCTTTCATATATATATATATATGTTATATATATATATAACATATATATTTTTGCTGTAATTTCACTCCTTTTTGCAAAGATTGTATTTCGCCGGATGAAAATCAAGCCCTACCGCTCTAAAAAGTTTAATAATTCTACGACAACTGAAATTGCTCCATATAAATAATAGCAATTCTGAGAAAGTGGGTGGAGGCCACGCCCCTGCCCTGAATGGAAAATCTCATTTTTTTTATTTTTTTCTTTATACATATGCCCATCAAGCTCTATCGTTCTACCAATTTTCATCGCTCTACAAAAATTTGAAGTGCACTACATAGTTTATAACAATTTTAAAAAAGTGGGTGGATACCACGCCCCCTGACTTGAAAATCCCCAATCGTATCCATCTCAAGCTCTACCTCTCTACCAATTCTCACCATTCAACGACAACCGCAAGTGAACCATATAATCGATAACAATTATAGGAATTTGGGTGTATGCCACGCCCCCAGAGCGGAGAATTATTAATTTTTTACTTTTATCCTTCTATAACCTTCATACCCTACCGATCTACCAATTTTTATCGTTCTGCAGCAGTCGGAAGTGACTCATATAATTTATAAGAGTTTTTGAGAAAATGGGTGGATGCCACACCCTCTGAATGAAAAGTCTTGAATTTTCAATTTTTTTTTCTTTGCATGAACTTCAAACCCTACTGCTCTGCCAATTTTCATTGCTCTACAACATTAGGAAGTAGGTACTCCATATATTTTATATGAATTTTTGAGAAAGCAGGTTGATGCCACGCCCCCTGAATGGAAAATTTCAGATTATCGATTTTTTCCTTTGTATGCACCAGAGGGTTGGCAGGTCAAGAAGCACTTGTATAGCCCAATTTCAGAATTGGTGTAGCCCAATTTCAGAATTGTTGTAGCCCAAAATCGTTGCCCTAAATGTAGCCCAAAACTAGCCCAATTTCATTTAAAAATCTTAAATTAGTGAAATGTATGCCACGTTTTTCTTGCTTTTGGAATAATTTCTAAGGGCAAGTCCTTAAAATCTGGACGAATTCACATAGATTGTTGGACTTATGCAACGAATTTTCTTAAAAGTAATAGAAACTATATTAAATTGGGCTACTTTTTCAAATTCTTGTCGCAAATTTAGGAAAGAGATAGCCCAATTCATGATAAATAGCCCAATCTGACAACCCTGGCACCACTAGACTTACTGTTGTGTGAAACTTCAAGGTTCTACAGTGTCGAGAAGTGCTACATAATTTTAATGATTTGCCAGTGAGTGAGTCAGTCAGTGAATTAGTGAGTCAGTAACGGTTTAAGCGATTTTTTAAGTCCTATATCTCAGGAACAACTCATTCTAAAGAGGTGAAATTTATTGAGCCGACTGTATTTTACGAGTTCAGCAAATGTTGCTAATTTAAAGTTTCTGACTTTATTGGTACTGAAGTTAGAGGGGGTCGAGAATCACCTTAGTGTGTTCCTGTAAAATGGGTGAGAACTTGGCCGGGCACAACCATGCCCAAATATAACGTGAGTTGCCACCGAATTACCCATATGCGAAATTTCTAAATTTTCTCTTCGAGGATGAAGTTTTTTTGTTTAGGTTTCAAAATTTCTTAAAAAAGAAAGTTATGCTTTTTTATGCTGCCATGCGCCAAATATATAAACAAAAATCATGGCACATGGAAATTAATAAAACAATTTAACACAGCACAACACAGTACAACAGCTAACTTCACGTTAGTAAAAATGACTACACTCTACAATTTCTTCTTTTTTTTTAAATTGAAAATGACTTCAAGCACATCAAGAATAGCAACAATCTGTAGGTTCCTTCCGTTTTTTGTGTTTGATATCAATTCTGAGTTCAAATTTGTTTAAGAATCCCATAACATCGCCTTAATAGTTTTAAATATCACAAACAAAACACGAGGAAAAAACATTATCCGCTACTATGCTATATAGTCGTTCCGGAATATTTTGTATTTTCATATCTAAATGATAATAACTGTTTTACCTCTTATACGGCTCATTGTATATTCTTTTGTTTAAAGATTATCTTTTGGGGTTTTGTGTATTCGTATATAACATTTTAGTTATTAGTGGTGGGGCCTTATGGAATGGGGGTTGTATACTCATTTGTATATCTTTTTATATCATAATCTGAAATACTGTTATAAAGTCACGTATAGATAGTCGTAGGTATTTTTTTTTTGTATTTGTATTTCTCTTCCATCATTTTCATTTTATACCAAAAGAAACCTTATAATACGGAGATTGGTTGCTTCCTACGCATAATAATCCACTTGTCATATCAGATTTCCGTATAGACTGAAAATTCACATTTGAAACAGGACATTTTCGAATAAATTGTGCTCCGGCATAATTCGGAAACGAAGATCGAGATATGGTATGGTTGAGTTGGAGTAGAGGCATTTGGAAAATGGAGGTTTTATAAATTTATAAATAAACCAGAACTGTCGCACAGCATAATAGACAGATATTAAAAAAGGAGCATGATTTACAAGCAAAATATATGTATGTATGTGTGTGTTTCGTGCTTGTTTGTTCGACCGAGGTGAGACGAGGTGGAAAGAAATTGATGCCTTTATAAACAGAAAAGGAAATAGGAATTTAAAATACATATTTATGATGGCCTAGATGAAGGATGATTATTCGAAATAAAGGATTAGCATAAAGGTATTGGAAATTAATTTTCAAACGACAGGAATTCATGATGTCTGCCAAGAAACCCACAATATTTCAAAATTTGGATTAAACAGCATAACAATTGTAATACGTGATTAACATTGATTAACATAATCATTTACAGAAAAAGGATAACTCCGAAAATGTTGTAAACAAAATGTTAATTAAAATTCCAGAAACTCAAAGAAACACGAAGTGAAAACCCAAGTGGTGATGGTTCTATCTATAGAATAGAGACAAAAATCTAAAAAAAGTATTAATAATGTCTGTGTCTAACACTGAATACGATGTAGATTTGCGACACTTAAAATGTTCTTTTGATTACAGACATAAATGCGAGGGTTGGTCAAAAGAGACATAAATCATGAATTAAGTAAATGGAATAAATGGAAAATCAAAAGACTTAACATGCAATACAAGGGGAAGGAAACTGATGGCAATCGTAGTCATTCACCAAATGGGCTTTGGGCATCAAATGAAACCAGTAAAAGTGACATTTTGTCTGAAAACTTGACGCTCGTTGGTGGCCAGGATACTTCAGTGATTGATTATAGTCTATTTGGATGATAACAATCATCAACACTTACAAAAAATGTAATAGATGGTGTTCTTAATTCTGAAAGAGAAAATAAAATGCATGACTAGAGAACTTTTGGCCTATCTGCAATTTTGTTAATGGACATAATGCTATGAGGGCCTTATTTCGTTTTGAAACATTTCTGAAACTTATAGTCTTTGCACCCTACCAATAATCAAATTTAGTGAAGACTTAAATATTTAATTGAAATAGAACATAATGATATGGACTCTAAATAATAAACCGTACATGGTATGACCTTTATGTTTAATAGAGCTCTAAACAATAAACCATATGTGGTATGAAGTCCAAAAAAAAAAAATAACATACCATGTATGGTTCATTATTTGGGATCCATAACATTATGGTTCATTTCACTGAAATATTAAACTCGTTGCTAAATTTGATTATTGGTAAGGCCCTTTATTTTTTATTTTCAAATTGATTTGATGAATAATGTAGTGCAAGATCTACTCCTTATCTCAAAAAAAATATTGAAACACACTTTTTTTAAAAATTGACTTTCAAAATTCAATTTTTGAAAAAAAAAAATTGGAAAAGCACAACAAAGATATGCATGCAACTAAAATATATTTTTTAGTTCCATAAATAAATTTATAAAGACTTCATATTTCAAAAATTGAATAATTTGTGAAGCTTACTTTAAAATAAAATGTACCTATTTAATTTACCAAAAATACGAAAAAAATCTTTATTTTTTTCTAAAGACATAGTTTATATTTTGTTTTCTTTTTTTTAATAAAGAACTCAATTTTTAGTGATATTTTTGAATTGTCGAATTAAATGTTTAACAAAAGAAGTTGAAAAAAGTTTTTCGTTTTCTGGTTTTTATTTTTCAGTGCGAAACCCTGAGCGATACGTTGCTGTTAGATTGGAATTTGCGAGATTTTGGTTGAAACTTGTGAGATTTTTCGGTGCGAGATTTGAATGTTAAAAGCAAGATTTTGTTATTGCGAGATTATGAAAAACATGATCTTTAATTTGGGAGATTTCGTTATTCAAGATTTTGGTTTGCGGGGTTTTGTACCGCTCCGTTATATTTTTGCTTGGATTTTGGGATGGAAAAAGTAGGAGGAAAAAGTTGGCGTCTGAGCTAAATTACTTAAGAAGAGAGAGAGAAAGAGAGACAATATGGTATGAATTAGTTTAATACTAAGGATGGGGATATTTTAAAAAAAGATTTTTCAGTTGGCTAAGAAAGTATGGAAATGACTTTAGTTGTTTAAGGAAAATCTTTCTTTGCCAAATCTTTCCTATCCTCCTACTCTTTCTAACTAGTGCCGTGCAATTCAGATTGCATTTAAAAGACCTAAGGTCTTACAGGCATATAGTTAAAATTATTATTATTATTATTAAAGAGATTCATACTTCATAGCAACAAATTGTTTCCAGCTACCTACCTTTATTATATTTATTGAGCTTCAAGAAATGGGAAAGGAAAATACATCTGAATATTCTCCTCACAGAACTTAATTATTCATAAGCATTCTATTTCCTCCTACTTTTGCCATCCCAAATTCCAAAGGAGAATATGATTGTAACTATGTATATATTTTCTTCGAGACTTAGCCCTCTGGTACTTTGGTTTTTTGAAACCTTGTTTTTTGAAACTTTGTTTTCTGGATATTTGTCTTTTCGAAACATTGTTATTCCAAGACATTGCCTTAAGGAACTTTGTCTTTTCAAATACATATTTTTCGAAACAGTATGTTTCTAAACATTGTCTTCAGAAACTTTGTACTCAAAACCCTGGTTGATTCCCCATTTTGAGCTCTTACTTTATAGTTTTACCCGAAACCAAAAAAGTTCAAAATTTTAAGGTAAACTTTTTTTGTTTTTTGATTAATTAAAAATAACAAGTATATTTGTCACAGGTCCATGGGAAATTAAAATACACTAGTCAACAATATTAAAGGAACAATTTTTTTTTCAATTTTTGTTAGCGTTTTTTGAAGAGCTGTATCTTTGTGACAAGTGGTCGTATTGAGTTGAAATAAAAAGCATTTTACAGCTTTATGTTTTTTGTTTCGAGATTTGTTTGCAAACAAATTTTTTTGAAGTACCGTTATTGCGTTATTGCAAAAAATGAGACGAGACAACTAAATTATTTTTTTTTTATTTTTTTTGAATGTCCTCATTTCTATGGATAATTTTTTTTGAGTCAATTAAATGTCATGATCAGATACCTTGTTTATTCAGCTTCAATTCAGTTTTTTTGTTGTTGTCGTACGATTTTTTTGACATGGTTTATCTGACTTTGAATGAAAAAAGATACTTTTAGCCTTGATTACCAATATCTCAGCAAATAATGACGTTATAAAAAATTCAAAGACAGTTTTGGAAATTTGAAAAAGCGTTTTACAAGATTTTTTTTAGATTTTTTAGAAATTATTTTTTTTTACCGTTCACCGTTAGTTTAAAAAAAAGTACTAAAAACCGACGTTTTGTGGTCTTTTCGTAAATCTTTTCTTTTCTTTGCAAATATTGATTGCATGGCCTGCGTTGGTATGCAAATTTATAGACTTTTAAATCATCAATATTTTTGTTAATTTTCAAATTGATTCATCGAACCGTTTTTCCTCACCAAAAATTCAAAGTCTTACAAACCAAGTAAAGGCACAAATTGTGTTGTTCCTAAACAATGCGAAGTCGTCATCAAAACGACAAGAAAACCGTAATTCCAGTGGATTTTTTTCCACAGTTTTGCATTAGTTAGATACTTTTTTGAATTGAATTGAAATGAAATAAAAAGTACATTTTTCAAAAAAAAAAAAGTAAAAAAAACAAGTTTTTTTGTTTGAAAAATTTTTGAAATTAATTTTTTTTGTTTATTGTACTTTTTATTTCATTTCAATTCAAAAAATTATCTAACTAATAAAAAGTACATTTTTCCAAAAAAAAAAGTAAAAAAATCAAGTTTTTTTGTTTGAAAAATTTTTGAAATTAATTTTTTTGTTTGTTTAATGTACTTTTTATTTCATTTCAATTCAAAAAAGTATCTAACTAATGCAAAACTGTGAAAAAAAATCCACTGGAATTACGGTTTTCTTGTCATTTTGATGACGACTTCGCATTGTTTAGGAACACCACAATTTGTGCCTTTACTTGGTTTGTAAGACTTTGAAGTTTTGGTGAGGAAAAACGGTTCGATGAATCAATTTGAAAATTTATAAGAATATTGATGATTTAAAAGTCTATAAATTTGCATACCAATGCAAGCCATGCAATCAATATTTGCAACGAAAAAAAAAGATTTACGAATTACTTTTTTTAAACTAACGGTGAACGGTAATAAAAAAATAATTTCTACAAAATCATAAAAAAATCTTGTAAAACGCTTTTTCAAATTTCCAAAACTGTCTTTGAATTTTTTATAACGTCATTATTTGCTGAGATATTGGTAATCAAGGCTAAAAGTATCTTTTTTCATTCAAAGTCAGATAAACCATGTCAAAAAAAATCGTACGAAAACAACAAAAAAACTGAATTAAAGCTGAATAAACAATGTATCTGATCATGACATTTAATTGACTCAAAAAAATTTATCCATAGAAATGAGGACCTTAAAAAAAAATAAAAACAAAATAATTTTGTTGTCTCGTCTCATTTGTTGCAATAACGCAAACAAAAAACATAAAGCTGTAAAATGCTTTTTATTTCAACTCAATACGACCACTCGTCACAAAGATACAGCTCTTCAAAAAACGCTAGCAAAAATTGAAAAAAAATGTGTTCCTATTGTTGACTAGTGTACATATGTTGGTAAAGTATTATTTTCAGAGTTAGGGATTTGTAAATGGCCCCTCCTTGTTCCTTCTGCGGGCGCCTTTGCTTACAGGATACATAGTAAACTGAAATCATCTTATTTTTTATATTTAACTACCTTATTTTAAAGTTAAATTCATGCTTAGGCTTACCTGAAAAAAAAAAAAAAAAAAATTGTTGAAATCGATGTTTAAATATTTTTTTTAAAGCTTTAGAAAATTAATTTATTAATTACATACATAATATACAAAGATTTTGTAATAAAAAAGTATTTCTCATACAGTTTTCATTTTTCAAAAACCAAAAACACTATTTACAGGTAAGGGTTCTTGTAGTTTTTTTTGGTTTAAAAAAATTGTTAATTGAAGGTTCTTGTAGTTTTTTTATCGCTTTGAAATTTTATGAATTATGAACTATAAATTAGTGTAGAATAAAATTACCCTGAAACCAATATTGAAGTGGTCAATAAGGATAAAACAAATGTAGAGTTAGCCACTTTTTACTCTTAGCCGACGACATCATTGTTTGTTCTCAAGATATTTGAGCCAAAAAACGGTTTTCAAAAATGTTCAGCATTTTTTCTTTATTTAAAAAAACTATAGGCTGATCTTTTTTTACTTTTTCATAAATCTTTTATTATTTAAATATGCGTAGAGTAAAATTAACTCAAAGTCGATAGGAATATGTTTTCGAGATATTCGAGAGCTAAGATATTTAACGACGTTTTTTTTTTTTAATTGCTATAATAAAAAAACCGCTAATTGAATTTTTTTAAACTTCATTTCTGCAGCAACAACAGTGTCATCTATTAAATAAAATTCATCCGAAGTCGATATCTTTATTCATTCTAGAGATATGGTGAACAAAAAAACGTGAAGGCACGTACGAACGTACGTACAAACACAGACATCTCTCTAAAAATGATGAATTCCGAATCTAGGGAGCTCGAATTTATCCATGAATTTTATTCACCCTTTTAAACCTTTTTTGGCAAAAGTACTTTTTGTTTTGTCTTAATTTCTCAAAAACAAAGAAAGATTTCTACATAAAAATAACGATTTAAAGATAAAATTTACTTTGAAATTTAATTTCTCAAAAACTATTCACCTCAGGGAGGGGCGATACAACTTCCCCCCCAGACAATTTTTTTCTTATAATATACCCAGAACCACACCCTAAAATGCTTCCACTCAGGTGCGGGACACCATCACGTATGTATAGTAAGCGAATCTGTTTTAAGCTTTTAAACAAGCTATAGCACAGTAATTTATGTATTTCCGTTGCTTTTAAATTGCTATTTATCTATTTTAAGTCAATGTTTTGGGAATTTATCCTTTCCGTAAAAAAAGTAAGAGGAAATACAGGATATGTCCTAAAATTATTTCGTAAAGTATTAGTATCTGATTTAAATCAGAGTTAACCCTGAACTTAAAAACTGGCCCATAGTATTTTATACCTGGGGGTCATCCCTACCAAATAAAATAAGAACCCAGAGAGCATGATTTTTTGCACTTATGTATTTTTAATTCGTTGACTGGACTGCAAATTCATAATGATAGTGCAAAAAGGAATGAGTAAAATATTTTCAACCCTTAATAATCATATCTATAGGTAGTTAATGGCATGTGCTAAACTAATTCAAAGCACAAGTTTTTTTTACCGTTTCCCTCAAGATAATTTTTACACAAAAAATATTTCTGAAAACCGGTATTTATATTAAATTAATGGAAAATTCAAAAAATTGACGCATCATTTTAAAAATCTGTTAACAATTTATAATATTTTTGGGACTATGTATGTAACTTCATTTCAATAGAAGCCCTGAAATCGAACCAAAAATTTAAATTGTTGACCAGCCTAATAGTACGTCAAAAAACAAGTCATTTTAGTACGGCTGGCTTTTTGAAATTATGTCCTCTCTAACTCCCAAGATTTGCGTTAGGAAAATCTTGCTGATGGTATGAGGGGAAAAATCTTTTGAAAAAACACTTGAAATACAAAAAAAAAAAAAAATTAAAAAAACGGAAAACCTACACCAATGTTTAGCAGCTTATTTGAAAGAAAGTTAGCTAAAAGTGTCTTCTTTTATTAAATTTTTCAATCGATTTATAGATAGAAAGAGTTATATTTGTCAGTAGTTTTCAGAAAAAATTATTGAGAATTACAAAAACTACTTTTTAATCAAATTGAAAGTGTATTTCATTTTCAAAAACTATTGACGTATATAAATCGATTGTTACAAAAGAACAGACTTTTATCTTTTAAACGAGATTTTAATACACACATTTAAAATGTGTTGATGAATGTCCAAAGAATGCTAGATCATAAGTTTTAAGAAAAATTACCTACATTATGTACGTATTAAGGCTGCAGCCGATTTGATCAAACTGAAAGATTTTCAATGTTCACTTTTTTTTGTCTTCCCTATCATCATAATATCAAGCTTTTGGATCAAAAAGTTCAGCTCTGTTTTTTACGAGTACATAGCTTCCTATATACTATACTGTATACATATACATGTAATGTGCCTTACCTACATACAATGTCACAATATTCTAACAACATTCAACTGGGTTACGTACGAATGACCGACAAAAAAAATGTCGACTGGTTAAAATGTCGACTTTTATCGACTTTTTTGAAAGTTAAAATACCGACTTTGTTTTTACCGACTTACTAAAATGTCGACAGTTTGAAATGTCGATTTGACAAAAAGTCGACTGCCCTGATAGAAGTCGAGAAAAATATCGACTTGTCGGAATTTTTCCCATACAGAAAAGTCGACATTTTAACCAGTCGACATTTTGACTTGTCGATATTTTGCCTGTCGGTCATTTGAAAGTAACCGAAAGAACAACTCTGCCTTAAATGTTTGCACGGAATAACTACAAACTCAAGAATCATAAATTCTTGTCTGATTTTTTAACAGGACATTAACAGTTTTTTGATACTGTGGAAAATTTAAGACTATGTTCAAGACACAAACTCTTATTTGATTCTTAAAATAATTAATTTTATCTTACCTTTTGTTTAGCTTCAAGAAAGTTCAATAGAACGCATTTTTGTTGCCATTATACCTCAACTTTTAACTGCCTCATTTTCTGAATGTTTTATTATTGTATTAATACTAAAATACATTACAGACCCTGAATAATAGGCAATTAAGACGTCAAAATATATAGGCAACAAAAATTAAATTACAAAAAATGCGATTTATTCAACTAGGACAACGCGATACTAGATAATAATGATCAGATCATAGTTTAGGGAATGATGTTTACAAGCGCGCGCTTGTAAACATCATTCCCTAAACTATGATCTGATCAAAATGTCGACTTTCAAAATGTCGACTTTTAAAATGTCGACTGTTGAAATCTCGATTCATAAAATCTCGATCACTGTCGACATTTTGAGAATCGACATTTTGAAAAATCGACATTTTAAAAAGTCGGTCAAATTTGTGTCTATACTTTGATCTGTCGGTCTTTTAACCAGTCGAGATTTTTTCTGTCGAGATTTTAAAAGTCGATCTTACGAAGTCGATATTTTAAAAGTCGACATATCGTACCCAATCCCATTCAACTTTCTAAAGTAAGATACATATTACCACTTTAAATTATCCTTAGGCCATATTTAAAACCTCAAGTGATTTAATCGCACAAAGTTTCAGACTTTTTTAATTAAAAACACTCCATGTGGTGTCATACTAAACAAGGGTTCGACACTTTTGACTTAGATACATAGAAACCACATTCAATTTAGAAGTTCTTCAAATGGTATACTTAATATACATATAAAGTATGAACATGTTGATATAAGAATACAAAAATAAATTAATATGGAAAGAGTAGGTATACTTTATGCCCTGTCCATGTCCATGTCCATATTTGACCAATATACCGGAACATTATTTCCATAGAAAGCTTTTATTTCTTCCCAAAAGGTTGGTAAGGTTTTGAATTGTCCATTAATTTAGTTTTGTTTATTCGATATATTCATGGATCAGTTTATGTCGTTAAAATGTCCATTAGTGGTTTTTTTAAAGATGTAAAGAAAGATTTCAATCTAAAATAAAATTAAATCTATTTAGATACGTTTTGCCCTTAATAAAGTTTTGGGTTTCTGTATCCACTTTTGTTTTTTTAATCCGAAAAGGGTATTTTCTATTATCTTTTTTTAAAGTTCAAAAGATAAAATGTGAAAACTTTTTGATAAAGTTTAAGATAAGAATTCTTAAATTTTTAACCGCAAATTGCGTTGACTACCTAATATTAAATACAACACTTTCCCGAAGGCATAAATCATATTTGAAATGGCCAAACAACATCATCATTATTGTGCCATCAAGCCTGATGGTTTGACCTTTAACAAACAATCTAAATAGATTTGCACATCTAACCTATATAGAAGATAAGAGCTGTAATTTATTAAAGATAATAATGAATGAGGCTATAAATTTAAAGGTTTGCCTATTTTGAGTATATTATCAATTTTTTGTTCCTGTCAAATCCATGAAACTGAAGAAAATTCATCCCAGGAGAGGCCATACATCATTAACACAAGTGTTTTTGCCAGTTGTTTTGAGCCAATTCCCAGCTGGATCTTCAAGAAATATCAAGAAAAATAATATGAAAAACTTTATCACTGCGTGAGTTTGCACCAACCATGGTCGGTTGTGTCCTGTGGTGGTTTTCTCTGGCTAAAAAGAAAAATGTTTGTTGCGTTCCCTGACTTTTATGGTGTGGAATTAAAACAAAAACAAAAAAGAAATAAAACTTATTCTCCCAGCATTAAAACTAACAACATTTTTTTTTTTTTTCAAGTTGTGGGTATTTATGTATGTTGGGGCTGATTTATTGTACCATTTCTTGTATCCAAGGGAACTTTTTATGAGTAGATCTAGGATATACGTGTGAGTATATCTGTTTTTTTTTTTTTTTCTTTCCGTTTTATGCAAATTACTTAGGAAGAGTTCCGTCAAGATAACAACCAAACCATTAAAAATAAGTATTTCAATGGCACACTCGGCTTGGGTTTTGTGAGAGCGTTAAAGACGATGAAAACGACTCCAACGGCATCACGTGGAATGAAATAATCGATGTAGAAAAATGTTCTGCTATTAGAGAGCTTCTGTTGAATATAGCTACCTGCAGTTCAATAGTCACGCATGTAGAGGTAAATTACATTTGAAGATTGTGTCTTCAATTAAATTTATGACCGTGAAGGAAATGAATTGCTTTCATCCGGAGGAGGAAAAGCCAAATTAAGTCGTTGTGACGCCTATATTGATACCTAACTTTGAAATCAGTGAATTTTCTCTATTATTTTTTTTTTTTAACTGTGACAGAAATAACAGTTGAGTGATAACTAGGAGTTGTTTGCTTGGTAATGGAAAATATCCATAACAGTAAAAATAAAAAAGTACATTATTTATGCTAATTTTGTATTATTTTTTTTATTTTAGTCTTAGATTGTTGAGCAGTACCTACTGCTGTTGATCTTTATTGAAATAAATTTAGTATATATTCGACAGGTGGCTCATTCTCATTTGAAAGGGGACTTAATCGTCCGTTCACGAAACCGAATCCCGTTTCCTTTTTGGCGGAGAACTTTTTTGTATGATTGGCATTCATTCCTTAGACCCTTAGGAGAAATAAAGCTTGGGAATCACTTTTGTAATTCTGTCGCTTGGATGCCATTTTGAAAAAATGGCGCCCAATCGGAAGTCCAGTCACGAAACCGAAATGTCTGCGCTTTTAATGGGAGAGGCCTTATTTTCATATTCTTAATTTATTTTTGACATGCTGCATGCAACTAATTTTCACAAACACACGTTTGGTATCTGGAGGCGTTTTTGTATCTTTTTTCGTGTTATAAATATTAAAAATGACCAAAAAAGTGGAAATCCCGCCGTTTAACATCAAAAAAAGGATATTCCCGAAAAGTGGCAACACTTATCTTATAAGTCATCAACTGTTAATTTCCCAACACACGTATGGCTTCTACTAAATTTCCCTCCACAATTAGTGAACAAATTAAGAATGCCTTATTAGTAGTAAATACGTGGACTAAAAACTGCGGTCTAGCGGTTAACCCGCAAAAAACAGAATTAGTCCTTTTTACGAACAAAAGGAAAATACCGACTTTTCAAATTCCCTTTATTGAGGGGACCCAGCTCAAAATCTCCGATCATGCCAAATATCTGGGTGTGATCTTGGATAAGAAACTGAACTGGAGTCTCAACATTAAAGAAAGAACGAAGAAAGCCATGTTTGCTTTCTATTCCTGCAACAGGATATTTGGCAAAACGTGGGGTCCAAGCCCAAAAATTATCAAATGGATGTACACAGCCATAGTTAGACCTGTACTGACTTACGGTAACGTAGTCTGGTGGAGTTCACTGGACAAAGTTACCAACCTTAAAATCATGACAAAGATACAAAGATTGGCATGTATTGGTATCACTGGGGCAATGAGGTCCACCCCGACAGCGGGTCTGGAAGCTTTACTCAACTTAAAACCCCTAGATCTATATATACATGAATCAGCAGCCAAGAGCGCACTTCGGCTTAGCCAAACTAGCAGCTGGAAACAGAGTGCTACAGGTCACGCGCAGATTCTACAGAAATACTCGGGTAATATGGTGTGCACTGACTACATAACACCCCATTTAGACTTCAACAAGCCGTTCACGACAGCCTTTCCTAGTAGAGAGGAATGGCAAATAAACGAGCCGTCAACCGGCGATTCGATGATAGCTATATACACCGACGGTTCCAAGATGGATACAGGTGTTGGTGCAGGGTTCTACTCAGAAACCCTCGGATTATCCAGCTCATTCAGACTTCCTGATTACAGCAGTGTCTTCCAAGCTGAGGTCCTGGCAGTGACAAAAGCTGCTAGACAAGTCTCAATGATGGCAATACCACAAGCTGATATCACCTTTTTCATTGATAGCGAAGCGGCAATAAAAGCGATTTCTGCCATTGAAATCAAATCGAAGCTTGTTACTTGCTGTCGCGAAGAGCTAAGGGTTCTTGGTACACAGCACAATATAAGGCTCTGCTGGGTTCCTGGTCACAGTGGTGTCCCAGGTAACGAAAGCGCTGACGAGTTGGCAAGAATCGGATCGACTCTTGATCCTGATCAGGCAATAACTACAGTTCAGGTTCCACCCTGTAATCTTAAACAGTTAATCGAGAGTAGAACTCTAGCTGCGACAAATAGGCGTTGGAGATCGCTCGATACCTGTGTTATAACCAGAAAATTATGGCCTAGTTTCAACAAACAAAAGACCGACACCATCATCCAACTGAATAAAAAGTCTTTATCTCTTTTCGTGAGTATCATCACCGGTCACAACCACCTAGGATACCACAAGAAAAAGATGAAACTCAGTTTAGACGATTTATGCAGGGGGTGTGGTGACATAGAGATTCATGAGGATACTCCTCACTACCTGTGTCACTGCCCTGCGCTTTATCATCTCAGAAACAAACACCTAGGGAGATACTTCTTCAATGACTTGGAAGAACTCTCGGACATTCCAAGCAAAAACATATTGAAATTTATTAATGCTACCAAATGGCTTGAAAATGAAAATCCGTACGCTCTATCAACCACACGACCATGAGATTGGTAACTTATCCAACCACAGTCAATAGGCGTACAAAACATTTCTTCAACGAACGATAACGTAAACCAACCACCGACCTATCATACCCATCTATCAGACGTTGCATGGAGCCACTGCTCCTACGGGCCTGATATAGGGATGATTTCTCAAGTGGGGGCAAAAGAAGCATCACGCTTTTGAAAAGCGTTATCTTCTCAGCCAGGTGATTATATAATGACAGTTAACGAACGGATACATATACCAACCACTGACCTATCATACCTCTCTACCAGACGTTGAATGGAGCCACTGCTCCTACGGGCCTGATAGAAGGATGATTCCTCAAGTGAGGGCAAAGGAAGGATCACACCATGAAAGGGTGTTTTCTTCTCAGCCAGGTGATTATGTGACGACAGACATTTCTTCATCGAACGTTTATAAACCAACCACTGACCTATCATGCCCATCTACCAGACGTTGAATGGAGCCACTGCTCCTACGGGCCTGATAGAGGGATGAGTTCTCAAGTGGGGGCAAAAGAAGCATCACGCTTTTGAAAAGCGTTATCTTCTCAGCCAGGTGATTATATAATGACAGTTAACGAACGGATACATATACCAACCACTGACCTATCATACCTCTCTACCAGACGTTGAATGGAGCCACTGCTCCTACGGGCCTGATAGAGGGATGAGTTCTCAAGTGGGGGCAAAGGAAGGATCACGCCTTTTAAAGGCGTTTTTCTTCTAAGCCAGGTGATTATAAAACGACAGACATTTCTTCAACGAACGGATGCGTAAACCAACCACTGACCTATCATACCCATCTACCAGACGTTGCATGGAGCCACTGCTCCTACGGGCCTGATAGAGGGATGATTCCTCAAGTGGGGGCAAAGGAAGGATCACGCCTTTGAAAAGCGTTTTTCTTCTCAGCCAGGATTATATAACGACAGACATTTCTCAGCCTGGTGGTTATGTACCAACGGACACTCCTCCAACGACCAAGAAATACTCACCGACTTTTCAGGCTATAGCCTGCTGAAACTCTTCAATACCCTTAACGGGCTTGAATTAACATGGGATGTATCATAGGTTTCTTTTCATAGGGTTCACAACCCCTAGGGTACCACAATGGATCTACATTGATCTAAGTGTGACGGTAACAAAACCAACTGTCAGCCCATTTACCTAACCTAACCTATGGCTTCTGGAGGTATTTCCGCAACTTTTTTCATGTTAACAGTATTGAAAACTACAAAAAAAAAGGAAAGTCACACCTTTGACATAAAATTAGTAACATTAACATTTTAACAAAAGGTTCATCTGCTTAGCACCTATTTCTAAAATTATTAATTACTATTTCCCAATACGCGTTTGACATCTGGATACGTTTCTTCAACTCTTTTTTGTTCAAAATATTAAAAATTATCAAAAAAGTGGAGGATCTACCAGTTGATACCAAAAAAAGTATGCTTCCCAAAACTGGCAACACTGAAGTTTTAACCGAAGGTTATTCTACTCAACACCTTTTTCTTAAGACATCAATCGTTATTTTGATCATGCAAATTGTTCAAGTAATATACGAGTTTTTTATTTTTTACCATTTTCCACAGACTGGGTGCCATTTTTGAAATTGGTGTCCAAGTGTAAGGATTACAACAATTAATCACAAGCTTAATTACATCCTTAACATGTCAAAAATAAATTACGAATATAAAAATAAGGCCTCCCTCCATTAAAAGCGCAGATATTACGGTATCCTGGACTTCAGATCGGGTGCCAATTTTCAAAATGGAGTCCAAGCGATAGGATTACTACAATGACAAGCTAAATTTCATCCTTGGTGTCTTAGGAATGAATTCCAAAAATAAAAAAAAAAATCCCCGAACGGTTTTTGATTTTCCTGGCCAGAATGTAGTTCCTTTATGATTTTTAAAAAGAATATAGTATCGGAAGTTTTTAATTAAAATTTTGAAGATTATCTGTCTTCTTCAAAAAAAAAAAAAATGAACACTCACACTTTGATTCTAAAAGCGAATTAATTGTACTTTTATTTCGTTTTAAATCGAAAAATTATGTAACCAAGCAAAGCTGTGAAAAAGGACAAGTATATTGTTGTTATTATTTTGATGACGATTACGCAATGTTTTGGAACAACACAATTTGTTCCTTAATAACTGGTTTAAAAGACTTTGATTTTTTGGCAAGGACAAAATTTACAGGAGTAAAAAGTATACAAATCTGCATAATTCATGCAATACAAAATATTTACAGGGAAGCAAAAGATTTACCGAAGGAGCACAAAAAGTCGTTTTTTGCTATTTTTTTAGTCTTAAGAGAATCTCGTACAAAACTTATTCAAATTTTTAAACCTGTCATTGGATATTTTATGACGTCATCATTTGCTGAGGTATTGGTTATCAATGACAAAAGTATCTTTTTCATAAAAAAAAGAGATATCTCATGGAAAACAAAATTATACTGTAGGGTAGAACGGGGCTAGTTGAACCACTTTTTACTTGAAGTCTTTTAACTTTTTACCTATTCATAACATAACAATGAAACTGGAATCTATAGAAAGAATGTAACTTCGGCTTCTTTAATAAATTTTAAAAAGTTACAAATATGTTATAGCAAAAGAATAGGATTACTTTAAATGCACCAAGTCCAAGTGGTCCAACTTGCCCTGCTAGTGGGTAAGTTGAACAAAAGCTTAAAAAGTGGAAAAAGAAGCTCTATTAAGGACATAAACTCCGCTAGTTTGAACTAAATTTTCGAATCACAACTTAAGATAACGTAAATGATGCCATGGCCAGTAATAGGGAATTTTGCATAAAAGTAAATTTTTTATTTAAATATTTTAGAAAGTAATAAAACTCTTAAGTATATCGATCTTCAAAAAAATGTATCGTGTCGTTCTCGAAATATATTATTTTCCAAAAAAAAAAAGTTGAAACATTTTTTTAAAAATCTAAAAAATATTTTTTTGAAAATTTTGGTAACAAAAACTGTTTACATATTTTAGAAGCTTTTATATAAAAAAAATTGGAGATCGTAAGTACCTACCGATTTGGAGATAAATGAAAATAAAAAAATGGTTCTTTGGGAGGTACCATTAATAAAAATAATCATTATTTAAAAAATGGTCTTCTATCTTATCCAAAGATAGTATTTACTAAAAGAACTTTATTTGTGGACCCATTTTTGAGAAGAAAAGATTTTGTAAAATCGCTAAAAAAATTGTATGTCAGGTAACGTTATTTTTGGTTCTAAAAAAAAATAAAAATATGTGGGGAGAATTATCAAATAGCACAATGTACCTACCAAGTTTTAAGAAAATCGATAAAGCCGTTTAGGCTACAGCCGAACAGACAGACAGACAGAATTGTAAGACCAACTTTTTTTGTATTCCCTACTATCGTAATGACAAGTTTGATCAAAATATGGAGTTAATTTTTCTTAACTTGCCATATACATTGAAACCTCCTTTAACGGACAGCTCCCTTAAGCGGAAAACTCTCTTAAACGGACAAATTCTCGCGACCGTGGATCTTGGATTTAAATTCCATACATTTGATGTTCCTTTAAGCGGACACTCCCTTGTTTGGACGCGGACAAGAATATTAACCAAAATTTTATAATATGAAATTTCTAACCAACAATGGCATAACGAATTTTTTTCTGCAGCTGTGGTCTGTTATTGTATCTTCTTGTTCATTTATTTCTCGTTTGTTAATGAATTGTATGGCACTATTTTTTTAATTCTTTATCCAAATTAATATTTTGTTCAAAATTGAGTTGTTTTCTGTATTTTTTTATCAGTCATTGTTTATTCTATTAAATGTTTTAGGGACAGTTAATATAATTTAATTTTTGTTAGTTTTTGGAGCTACAAGTATTTTCTTAATACAAAAAATATTTTTTGACTCTTCTCTTGGACGGACAACTCCCTTAGACGGATAAAATTGTTGCGACCGTGCGTCACTGTCCGCCAAAGGGAGGTTTCACTGTAGTATCTTTACATGCATCGCAAGTAAAAATGATCAAAATCAGTTATACCGTTTCAAAAAAAATCGAAAACCCAAAAAATGGTTCCAGTATAGAGTGGTAGTTTGAATGTGGAAGTAATTTTGTTTTTTTTAAATAACATATTTGATAGGAGATACAAGGAGAAATGGGTCCTATATCTATGTCAAATTGCATAATTGTGTTTGTTTAAAACAGTAGGATTTTCAAATGTTGTGGTAAACGCAAATAACAATTTTAAGAATCCACATAAATCTTTTTACTTGCGATTATAGGTACTATAAGGCAAGTTTTGGATTCGTGCAAAAAAAAAATTTTGAGATAACAATCAAACATGATATTACGATGATAGAGAACACCAAAAAAGTGGGTGGCAAAATTCTGTCTGTCTGTCTGTCTGTTCGTCTACAGCCTAAACGGCTCGATCGATTTTCTTCAAACTTGGTACATAGTGGTTTTTGGTGATTCTGCCGACACGTTTTTTTCATTTTTTTTTAGCACCAAAAATAACGGTACCTGTCATACATTTTTTTTGGCAAATTTACATAATCGTATTTTTCTCAAAAACGGCTCGACAACTTTTCTTTAAAAAAATTCAATAAATTTATTTTAGTAAAGGCTTTCTTTGGGTGGAAAACCATTTTCCAAAAATGGTTATTAATGGTACCTCCCAAGGAACCACTTTTTTAATTTGTGATTTTCTTCAAAATGGTATGACCGATTTCAAATATTTTTTTTTATACAAAAGCTTCCAAGAAATGTTAATAGTTTTGTGTACCAACATTTTTGAAAAATATTTTTTGGATTTTTAAAAAATATTTCAAAATTTTTTTTGGAAAATCAAATATTTCGAAAACGGCATCATAGATTTTTTGAAACTCGATATTTAAGACTTTTTTAGTACTATCTAAAATATTTTTAGAAAAAATTTTACATTTATGAAAAAATAACGGTACCTTCCATACAAAAGTGAAAAAACCGCAAAGGAAAATATTTTTTTGCTTGAAAACGACTCCTACGATTTTGATTAAACTTTTTTCATATACTAAAATTAGTACGATATACCATCAAAAATTATATAATTTTACACATAGCAACTATTAGTAGTACCTGTCATGGAACGTATTTTTTTATTTTGAGTTTTCTCGTTATCAGCTTAACGGATTTAAATGAATTTTCTTATATACAAGTTTCAGATAAGATTAAATAATATTGCATATCAAAATTTTCAACAAAAATTTTTTTGGATTTTTAAAAAAAGTTTAAATTTTTTTTTTTTGAAAATTCGATATCTCAAAAACGGGCTGACAATTTTTTTTCAAATTTTGTTTTTATTTGCACATAAGTATATAGTTTAAATCTGCATACCAAAACTTGTTCTTAAAAATGTTTTAAGAATTTTATATATAAAAATTAATTTAAAAAAAAACCGCTCCAACGATTTTAAAATTTTTTTTCCCATACAATCATATTCCATCATGAATTAAGATGGCATACTTTTTTTTCATCTCAAACTGTCAAAAGAGTTGTTTTAGCTAATTTAAGTGTCGTATTTCATGCTTCTCTACATTTTCCTCTCATAATTTCCATGTTTGTATATACAATTTTCTTAAACTCGCAGTGTCTTGAACATAAGAGCAAGTACGTGCGACCCAGTCGTGCATTTTATTTCTGACTCCTCTGGGTACGCAGTTATGTATGTTAAAAATTAAAGTTCAGTATTGGCCTAATCGGGTTTCTTAAGTTTGGCAATAAATAATTTTATCGAATGGAACAAATTGGAATAGAACATTAGAAGAATGCGATATAAACGGTTTCTGGAATTATCGTACCCATACATTAAGTTTCTCATTTCAAATATCGAATTCACCCATATGCCATGGAGCAGTCGATAAATGGGTGATTCCGTCCCAACTGTGATTCTTTGTGTCTAGTGCTTTTTTTGTTATTAAATGTAAAATGTTCGTATATATTTTTGGTTTTAATTGTGTAAACGGCTATTTACTACAATCTACATTCGACATCATGACCAAAATTGCCACTTCTTCCACATGGCTTGGAAAAGTGTAGTTAAAATGTCAGTACCGTGGCATATCCGCTCCTTGTTTTTCCGATTAAATCTACTTTTTTCTAATGAAATACTTCATTGAATAGAAATGTTGTCCTTAGAAAAGTTTGAGTGCAATACTTGCTTGACAAAATAATGCAAAAATTAAGTCAAAATACTTATTGCTGAATAAAATAATCACGAATGAATGTTGTCCTAGGTTTTGGTTTTATTTTTGAATTCAAAAGATTTCCCGCTCAACCGCCATTTTGTTTTAGTTTTAACACGTATTTGTCGTTGTTTTCTAAAAGATATACTATGTATTTATAGTTAACAACAGTCAATTTATTTTGTGTACGTTTTTGTACTTAAAGAGTGATATGTTTTCATGCGATGAAAGTATGTCACAAATTTATTTGTCAGTACCGTGGTAGTATTTTTAAGCATGTTATGACATGTTTTTGGTTGGTTATCAGAATTTTGTACGGCAAAAGTGAAAATTGTCCTGGAAATTATTTTTCTCATAAGCTTAGAGAAGTGAGGTTACATAAACCGTCTAAATGTCAGTACCGTGGATGTCAGTACCGTGACATTTAAATACTTTTTCAACAGTATTTAAATATAATTAAATAATTCCTTGCAATAATATTTTTTTTAAACCGATTCTCTTTATAAGAACGGTAGCAATACCTCGGACGAGCCAAACAAAAATTATTCCGTGCAATAAAAACTAAGTAATAACCCAGCACAAAGAAAAGGGTAGCAATTCAGAAGAACAGACTTCAAAAACGAAAAAGAGAACATTTTTTAAAGAAAAAAGGGCAGACGAAATATCAAGAGCTCAAAACATATAAGAAAATCAAGTATCTCAACAAAAATATGGTCAAAAAGAGAGAGAACAAATTTCAACATATTTTTTGTTTTTTAAAAGTTGTAGCAAAATGCTTCTACTGATTTGATACTCTGACTAAATGAAGCAAGAAAAACAAAACAAAAATTGTTTTCTAGAAGTTTTGATTTTTTGAAAATTTTCTAAAAAAAGAATCACAGTTGGCGGAAAATCACCCAAATACTTTAATATTCAAAATTGAATGAAAACTAAAAAAGAGGTAAAGTTTTCGTTCCACTTAATATTATTGTTATTTATTTATTTTCTATTAGAGATTTTGTTTGTTTTCAAATTCTTTGGGGCCAAATAATACAAGAAAGTTCAAAATACACCCCCAATAATGTATTCATTTGTTTTTGAATTAATTTTCCTAAAAGCCTATGATATTATACAAACCTATACTGCCTAACAAAGATGAAACCTCATTGTTATTATGTTATTCGGATGAGCAATATATGTTTGTCATACCTACCTAATGTATGTATTGTATATGTAAAAAGTTGCATTAAGTTAAAAAAAAGGGAACGGTTGACTTGGGTTAACTTGACTCAATGTCTTTTTTGACATATTAGGTCAGTTCATGTTAATAGAGATTTCTGGAATTTCCTCCGTCACTTTGACATATCTAATACATACATAATGCATACTAAGAATATATGAATACGCTTATTCATCAAAATGTATAAGCTGATGAATGATTTTTTGACGAAAAAAAAAAAATAACCATTACTGAGATGGGAATTTTTACTCAGTTTTCTGACAGTTAAGTTAACTTTCTCATTTAGGTAAAAATCTCTTCGTTTCCCTGGGAGTAATTTATCTTCAAACAAAGTATAGAATATTCAGGATTTATTGGTTAAGTTCCTGTTGAGCTATTTGTCATGGAAACGTATAATGATCATCTTTAACTTTCAGGTTTGGTCCTCTCAACTCATTCCAACTTACAGACAACAATCACTCACAAATAATGATCAAAGAAGTGCAAACAATTTGTATTTTTCTCTTCAAATCTCATTCAAAACAATTTTGAAGTAAAAACTGGGCTGAGTTCTTACGCCTACAAAATTTAACCACATTCATGATAAATACCTAGAATATGTCCCACATACATGCATACATATATACACATACATAATGTATACTACAAGTATGTCTTTGACTTTTCTCATAACAAATTTTCAAAGTCCTGAGGTCCTGGGAAAACACACGTAATACCATATACTTTACACTTCTATTATTTCTTGTTTAAGTCCCCTTAGGACGTGTGCTTTAGTTTTCTCATTTCAATTTTAAGACTAAGGATTTCAGCTGTTTCATTATGAATTTTCTGTGGAAAATATAAAAGAACTTGAAAAATAAGAAAAGAAATCAAAAGTCATTAGTTAAACGTCTCGATATATTTTAGTAATGCTTAAGCAATCCCCAATAGCAATTGCCTCTCCCATGCCATAATAAGTCACGTATGAGTTTTTAGTATTTTGTTTGCCATATATCCTGAAATAAAATAATGGAAAACCGGAAAAGAAACTGCCTGAAATATTAAACAGCTCAACTTTCAACAATTTCCATAAATTTATTCTGACAAAATAGAAAAAAACTATAAAAATAACTTCTTCTAGAAACTTTTGCACAAACTAACTACGTACATTTTGTGACATCAGGTATTTAGTGTTATCCCCCCAAAGTCATGAGTCAAATAAAATGCTCCAATGAAAATCCTTATTTCTCACATGTTATATAGTAACCTATCTAGAACTAACAATATAAGGTAGAATGCAATCATGTTTGGACTTTTAATACATTCACGTTTCTCATTCTCGTATTATACGAACGTACAAAAACGAACGAAAAGAGCCTAAATAAATACATAAAATACATACACATAAAACATACATATGTGTTGTATAGGTACATTGTTCATAAAGTATTATATCAATGTCCTGACAAGCAAGTTTGTCCTCAGTTGCCATTTTCATTAATATTTAATGGATAAATTCAATTTTCTCCCAATTTTTGTGAGGCCCGTAAATATCAAAGGATCTAAAAGTGTATATACGAGTAGTATACACTCTATACATACACAGACACACAACACTGCAAATATTGTACATGCAGTATGTGATGAGGTACCTACGTGCAGTATGTGATGAGGTACTTACTCTTAGTCCTCATACCGAAAAACTAATTAGCATTGAACAGAATTTGAGTGCGCTACAAAATACTTTATGCACTGTGTCGACACCAATAAACTAAAATAAAAATCAGCAAAGTGTTAAATAAAATATAAAATAAAATTCACGTCTGAGTTTCACGTGTATATATAGGTATAGGGACTTGCTGTGTCTGTGTGGGTACTGTTTGCACTAGGACATGCATTTGACATGATGAAATAATGGAAACAGTTAACATTTGAAAACAAAACAACTCGAGATTTTGATCAAAACTGACAAAACGATGATAGAGAAGACCAAAAGAGTGGGTCTCACAATTCTGTCTATCAGTCTATCAGTCAGTATGCCAGTCAGAAAGATCCTAAATGGCTTAGTCAATTTTCTGGTACATAGCAATTTGGGATTACTTCTTGGCACGTTTTTTTTTATTTTTTAAGAATCGGAATTTTTGATCAATTCAGAATGTAAGGATGTTATAAAGCCAATCCTACTGAGGAAACCCGGATCAAGTTCAAACAAGCTAGAAAGGCAAACAATACCACAGTGTCCCAAAGGTAGCATTTGTCTAGCCTGTCCCTAAAAAAGGCGAATCTTCTTCTCCCTCTAACTATCGTCCAATTGCACTTACGTCCCTTCTTTCCAAGGTCATGGAAACGCTGATAAGCTATCAGCTTAAGAAATATCTCGAAGAATGAAAGTTTCTTAATGACCGGCAGTATGGCTCTCGTAGCAATAGGTCCACTGGTGATCTGATGGCATATCTCACTGAGCAGTGGAACAAATTTTTACATCGTTTTGGAGAAAGTAAGATTATTGCACTTGATATTTCAAAAGCTTTTGATAGAGATTGGCATCAAGCTCTTTTATCGAAAATGCATGCATTTGGTATTGATGAACCTCTTCTTCGATGGATTAGAAATAACCTTTTGGACTGTTCAATACAAGTTGTGTGGGACGGTTTCAAGTCTGATATTCATTAAATAAATACTGGTGTGCCCCAGGGCACCGTTTTGTCTTCGACTCTCTTCCTTATTTTTATAAATGATCTTCTGTCTGAAACTTCTAATCCATTAAATTGTTTCACAGACGACAGTACCCTCAGCTTTTCATATTCGTTTCAAGATTCACTTCCTTGTTCTTTGGATGTGGAACTTGAACGGCACCGTATGATAAGCTCATTAAATTCTGATCTCAATACCATTGTGCAATGGGGATTAAGAAACCACGTAGAATTCAATGCTTCAAAAACTCAATGCTGCCTTTTGTCGTTAAAACAAAATCCACCCCCACCCCCTTGCCTCGAGGAAACCAAACAGCTTTCAGTTCTGGATATGTGAATCACAAACCACCTTCTGTGGAATGATCACATATTTGACGTCGTCAAAACTGCTGCGAAAGTTTTAGGTTTTCTTCGAAGATGCAAGAAATTTTTCACTCTTTCTGATCTGGCTATAATCTATAATCAAGCCTTTATTCGTCCAAAACTTGAGTACAACTCCCACATTTGGGCAGGTGCTCCTAAAACCCATTTAAGCCCCTTGGATAGAATTCAAAATAGAGCGTTAAAAATTATAGATAGTATAACTATAACGGAAACATTTGCATCTCTCGAACACCATCGCAATGTTTTGTAGCATGCCCCTAAGCTAACAATTGATAACTTTGATAAAATATTTAAGAAAATTTCATACAGTTAAAACCAAAACTTATATTTTTAAATTAACCGAAAAGTAAAGTACAGAAAACGGATGTAGGTACACTAATGTGTTATCACTAAAGTAGAATAGCAAGCGGTTCAGTACAATTTCGAAACAAGTTCGAACATCGAAAGAGTGTCACACGTCATACACTTTTACCAAAGGCATCCACTCCCAGAAATTTGGACACCCACGAGGTTCCATAACCTTAATTTTGCTTCTCTGCAACTGTCTCAGGCTGACCACTGAAAGTCACATTCGAAACACACCTAACAAAATATATATGGAAACTTAAAAGATGAAACTTTAGTCTCATTTAGCTCCAATAATTCATAAAAAAAAGGTCACCAAATTCAAGCGCGCCATCAAAAGCTTGATCTCGCAGTTTTTTACCAGCCGGCTTCTTCAGCGAAGAAGATAATCAATTAAACAAGAAAAAAAAGGAAACTTACAACCTAGAAATTAACTTAAAAGGAATAATAACCGGAGTGTTGTCTGTAAATTAAACTTTATTAAATTAAACTATAAAAGTACTTAACTATTTAAAAAAAAAAAAAAAAACAAAAAAAAAAAAAGAAAAAAAATACATATACATGCATATGTTCACATATGTGCATATAAATATATCTATATAAAAAAAAAGTAAATTAAATCTATAATATAAGTAGCTTGAAGTGGCCTTAGAAAAGTGAAAAAAAAGAAAAATATATATATATTCTTAACATACTACAATCATACATATACCAAATCATTGAGGCCAAGGAAAGATCGAACAGCAGAATTTTGTGCACAAACTTCAGCGTCACTGGATCTCAATAATACATCTAAACCGTGAGTAATTTATATGTACATATTGGTATATCTTTTTTTTCAATATATATTTTTTCTCTTCGCTTCGGCCTTTTATTTATATAAATTAAAACTTTATACATGCATAAACATTTATACTCTATAATAAGGATTTTTTTTTACATTATACTCTATATCTAAAACAAAATTTTAAATTTATAAATATGAAATAAAAAAAATATCAAAAGATTCATGCAACACTACCGTTCACACTAAACAGCCTTAATTCCTTAATGTACATTTTTTTATCAACATTCGAATAACATACAGCAAGAAAAAAATCCAACAATATTAAAACATATGAATTATGATTTGAATGCTCATTTATTAATTATTTACTTTACTTATTTACTTAATAATAATTTGTGTAAACGTTGAATGAAATGTCAAATAAAACGATGACAAATTAAGAAAAAATACAATAATCGTTGAGATGAACTTTTAAGTTGGCTGTGTGAGAGAGAGAAAAAAAAAAACAAATCTGGGACTACCCCAATAGAAACTGAGGAAGGGGCGGTCAAGGAGCAAAGACTTGGTGTCGTTGCGAGGGGAGGGTATCCTCTTGGGGTTGATACATCTAAAACCTCAATACAAAAAGAAAAGAAAACAGGTTCATGCAATTATTTTCAATTTCATAATTTTACGAGAGTGTTAAACGCATCTCTATTTGATTTCTTGTTTTTTTTTTTCTATGCCTTTTATTCTTTTTATCTCTTTGAGATCTACCTTTGGTATGAAGGATCGCCTAATTTATACATGTTGACATTTTTTTGTTTTGGCACGAAAATTTTGATAGCGCAGGGTAATAAGCAGCAAGATCCCACCCCACGACGAGCTGACGCTGAGCACTGCAAGCGTGCCAAGTGCTGCAAATAATGATCGGGAATCCATCGACTTGATTAATTGGCTTAAGCCAAAAATCCAGATAGCCCCCCTGAATGCTACAGTTTCGTGCCTTTCGCTATTTTATAGGTGTTTTTAAAAACAGTGTTCTCATTTCGTGATGAAATTGTTCATTGTGAGACCCACAATGTTCATTTTGTCAGTTGCATTCCTCTCCTTAAGCAGTTCCACCGTAATAATCGTACTTCTAGCAATGCACATCAGTTTACTCTTGAGCCCAATTTCGGGCGTACTGTCAAGTATAGAGATTCTTTTCTTAGTCGCACTACAGGAGTGTGGAATGCTTTACCTGGCTCTATATTTCCCTCTCATTTTGATATTCAAAACTACAAAATCAATGTGCATCGGTATCAACTCTTGAATCCTTCCCCATTTTCCTAATCCTCGCACTGTGTTAAATCATTTGAAGGGTACTCAAAACCCCTTTAGTGCGCGCTTAAATTGTTGGAGCGGTTTGTAAAAAAAAAAATTTGTACAGGGCGATTCACCTAAGGTTTCACAAAAAAGAGCGTTAAGGTTAGGTCACAGAGCTGTGTAAATCGTTCATTTCAAATGATCGAATCGTTCAAGAATCGATCACCAAAATGATTCGATCATTTCAATCAATCGATCTTTCGATCATTTTCAGTTCACTGAATTTATTATCGATTTCGATGGAATTAAATCTCTCCGATTTTAACGAATTCAATTCAATACTCTTCCCATTTTGATTTTGATCGAATCCGAAACAAATACATTTTTACTGGATTAAAAATCTCAACAAAAATATGGAATTTCCACAATTTTTTACTGCTCAGGAAAAAGGTGATTTTAAGCCAATTGGCTGAAATTTGGATCGAAGTTTACATTTTATGTGAAAATATAATTCGGCCAAATGATTGAGATTGAGATCGATTGAAATGAAAATTTGTGATTTCAATCATCAATACTTCTCGATAATCGGATTAAAAAAATCGAATCGATCCTGATTGACACAGCCCTATTAGGTCAAGAAAATAATAAATCGTACTTGAGGGGGTCTATTCCCTTCGTTCAGGCAGGAGGGGACATTTTCTAAATAGTTGACTTTAAAAAGAAAAAAACTTATTTAAAAAACAAAATGGTAACACTTACAACTACATGTTTTCCTTTTTTGAAAAGCCAGAGATTTCTTCTTTTATTTTATTTCTAAATTAAATTGTTTAAGGAAACAATTTTTGTAAAAATAATTTTCAAACTTAAAATATTGAAAAAAAAAAATAAAAAAATGAAAATAAATTTTTTTAAATATTTTTTTTTTTATTATTCAAGAACCTTCCAGATTTTTGTGTTTAACTTTGAATTGATAAGAGTTTTCAGTTTTGAAAGCAAAAATAGTTTTTAGCAATGTAAAATTTTGGAAAAAATTAGTGTTTTGCTTTTTTACCTAAATTTTTCTCTCAAAAACTATTCCCTAGGACTTTATTGGAAAAGCAAATTTAAGAAGGGATTTCTGGCTCTAGAAAAAAAAGTTGATATACATAAGTGTTACCATTGTTTTTTTTTCATATTTTTTTTTCTATTTTAAGCCAATTTTTTAGAAATTATAAACACGATTTTTTTATTTTCTGGACCTAACCTGCACAATAATCACCATGTGCTTCCAAAAACAAAATTGTTAACCCATTTTTGAGATATCGGATTTTCCCCCAAAAAAAAGTTGAGTTTATTTTTAAAACTCTAAAAGCTTTTTCTTACAATATTTTTGTACGCAATAATGAGAAAATTCAAAGTAAAAATTTTATGGGAGGTACTTTTAATAGTTGCTACAAGTAAATGTTTGTAATATTTAGTAGTAGATCGTACTAATTTTAGCATACCGAAAAAATTTTATCAATCTGTTGTACATGTCAGGAAATTGAAATCCCTGCACTTTTTGTGGGGGGGTGGTGGTCTTATTTTGTATCGGTATTTTATTTTTATCATGCTAAGGATGTACTTTAGCTTGGAAGTCATTGTTGTAGTACTGTCGCTTGGACGCAAATTTCAAAAATGTCGCCATATCTGTGAAAAATGGTAAATTAAACAAAAACTCATAAATTACTTGAAAAATGTCCACGACCAAAATAACGATTTATGTCTTAAAAGAAAGGTTTTGAGTAGATGCACTTTCGACTTAAATTTCAGTGTTGCTACTTTTCGAGAACAACTTCTTTGTATGTCAATGGGTGGAACCTGCGGTGTAGCGACACATCGCCCAAAGACAGATCCCCAAATCGCAAAATGACATATCGCCCAAATACTTGGGTGTTCTTTCATAATGAGAATGACACAACGCCCAAAATAATGTGCCATAGCATCCAAATTAATGCGACATAGTGCCCAAGAGTGTGACACAAAGCCCAAATATTTTTTTTTATTTTTTTATTTGTACAAGATGACATAACACCCAAATTTAAATTTATAAATTTTATTTTGATAAATAATTACAAATATACTTGCAATATTTTGTCTACAATATGGACATTGACAATCTTCCTTACCGCCAGCTATTGCCTGGACTTGCCATTGCACTAGAAGCAAAAACACAATAGGCAAAGCCTGGCTCAGATATGCATGCTTTGTAAAATGGTCGAGGATTGTCATGTCTACTCTGGTCATAGTTATCCCAAACATCAGTTTGATTTTGGAACGCTTCTATTACTTCTAAGGGTTTCTGTGGTATGTGTATAAACATCGTAATCACACAATATTTATTAAATTGAAAAAATATAATCTTATCAAAGATTGGAGAGTGATCACGCGACAGGGTGGGGGGGGGGTTGCGCACCATGTCGCGCCGCATTGAAACTCGCGTTACGTTGCGCCGTACCGCGTTACCCCGCACCGCGTTACCGGGTTATGACACAACGCCCAAATAAAAATGACATAAAGCCCAAATTTTATGACAGATAACCCAAATTACAAATACAGTTCTACAACAACAATTTCTTCGAAGCGTTTTTGGGCGTTGTGTCATTTTGCGATTTGAGCGATCTGTCTATGGGCAGTGTGTCGCTTCGCCGAAACCTGCACGTTTTTGACCATTTTTAATATATTAAACATGAAAAAAATCATGCCTTAAAAGATAAGTGTGAAGTAGACGTAGACGCATCTGTGGACAAAATTTCAGTGTTGCCAAATTTCGGGAACATGCTTTCCTTGTGTTAAAGGTTTGGACTTCCATTTGTTTGGTAGTTTTTAATATATTGAACATGAAAAAAAGTGGTGGAAACGCCTCGAGATGCCAAACGTATATTGGGAAAATAATAGTGGACATCTTAAGACCAACTCTAACCCCACTCTAAATAAATATACTGCCACTGGACAACCGGAATTGAACAGCCCGAGGACGACAAAGTCAAGCCGACTTTTATGCTAAGTTTTTACATATAAATCTAATTTGTATTTTATATTGAATCAATGTATAGCGTTAGGCCCCTTATGTGCCAACAAAATCTTATTATTTGTTAATGTATCTTATAGTTATAAATAATCTTTTAAGCCAATTGTAAATAGAAATGTTCAATAAAACAAAAATTGAATTGAAAAATATACCTTTTAAGATATCAACCGTTATTTTTCCAACCCACGTTTGAAGTCTGTAGGTGTATGGTATTAATAATACCAAAAAAGTGGGAACTCCACCTTTTGACATCAAAAAAAGTATGTTCCCTAAAAGTGACAAAACTAAAATATTAACCGAAGGTGCTTCTACTCAACACCTATCTTTAACAATATCAACCGTACAGCATCTTGAGGCGTTTCCGCAACTTTTTCATATTTAAAATATTAAAATTGATCAAAAAAGTTCGTTGACATAAAAAAAAAGAATACTCGCGAAAAGTAGCAACACGAAATTTTAATCGAAGGTGCGTCTACTCAACACCTATTTTACAGAATATCAATTTTTATTTCCTAACACGCTTTTGGCATCTAGAGTCTATTCCAAAACTTTTTTTATGTTTATAATATTAAAACTGGTCAAAAACGTGGAGGTTCCACCCGTTGACATACAAAAAAGTATGTTCCCGAAAAATAGCAACACTGCTTTTCTTTTAAGACATAAATCAATATTTTGATCATGGAAATTTT
Source organism: Dasysyrphus tricinctus (assembly GCA_963921185.1). NCBI lineage: Eukaryota > Metazoa > Arthropoda > Insecta > Diptera > Syrphidae > Dasysyrphus > Dasysyrphus tricinctus. The sequence continues at coordinate 76,946,792 of OY992533.1, forward strand.
CCAACAAATTAACGAGTTTTCGTTTAATTTACTATTTTCCACCGATTTGGCGCCATTTCTGGAAATGGCTCCCAGGAGATAATATTAAAAAAATGACTTTCAAGCTAAATTACAGCATGTGAAAAAAATTACAAATATGTATTAAAATAAAGTCTCCCCCACAAAAAGTGGATTTCGGTTTCCTGACTTGACAATAAATTGTGTGCCATTTTTTATATATAGACGCCATTTAAAAAAATGGCGACAGGATTGCAAATCCTTATTGTGTAAGGAATCTACTGCAGTCACAAAAAAATGCCAAAAAATGCATGGGATTCGGTTTCCTGACCTACCTATTGAATACAGATATATATTCCGAAATTTAAAAAAAATACTGCATATCAAAAATTCCAGAAATGTATTTATTTGAATATAAAAGAAATCTTTTGAAAATTAGATATCTCAAAAACGGGTTAAAATTTTTTAAACTTCATTTTTATCTCAAAACTAATAAATCATTCAAAGTGACACTTCTCACTTTACGGAATTCTCCATCAATTTTCGTATATTATTGACGGTGTTCAGACAAGCTTCACACGTGAGGTGACTCATTTTGAGGTCTCTTTTTATTTAATCTTTTGGTAAGGGGAGGTCAAATGAGGCAAATATTATATACTTATTATATATACTAAGGGTATTTATCGGCTTTCTGAAATAAGGGTGTACTTGGGTGTATACGTACCTTTTTATATCCTCTTTTTGTAATTGTTATGTAAATTCTTTTTTTTTTTTCAATTAAATGATGCTTGAATGAAAATGTTATTTTCGTATATTCATTGCGTGAAATATGTTAATTCAAATAAGTTAACACTTGATATACTTTTTCTTTAATGAGTTTTCGAATCATTTGCACAGGGTCCCCCACAAGTTTTTAAATTTTTTGAAAATTCCTTCCTCATTTGCACAGGGTCCCCCACAAGTTTTTAAATTTTTTGAAAATTCCTTCCTCAACTGGCCATCTCTTTCTTACCAAAAAACTAAAGTGACATATAAAAAGAGAGATGTCAAAATGAGTCGACTTCTGTGAAGCCAGTCTGAACACTGTCATTTGTACGTAAAATGACATAACGTCGTCGTAAACGCCATTTTAAGGTTTTAGGGAAATCGTATTTAAAGGTTTGGCATCCTACTGGAATTTTTTAATTTCTGGATACGATATCTATATGGAAATTTTCTTTCCAAAAATATTTTGAGGTATTCAAAAACACGCTTAGTTTTTAAAATACTATAAATTTCTTAAAAAATGACTTCGCCATACACGCCATCAAAATCAAAATTTTGTTTTATTCATACACGTATGTACGTCAGAAAAATCGTATGCTCGTACGGCAAATAAAAAAAAAAGATTTTACTTTGCGTTAATTTTATGGAAAATTTTACGTTATTTTCAAAATACGTGAACTTGATGAATTCGATGGATATATGTCAAAAGCATTCTGTATATCTTAGCCATAGCAAAACAGATAAAAGATTATGAAAAAGCTATCCCGAAAACATTAGTTCAAAAAGTGAATTTTGGCGTTTACGGCAGTCCAATATTAGGGTGACGATAGGTCTTACTTCTTTTTTAATTGCTTTTTTCTAAAATTCGTTATATAACTTTTGAAAGGAAATAAGAGTCTAGTTTTTTGTTCTAAGACTATAAGCTCCTCACGTGAATTCAATATGAAAATTATTTTCTTAAGAAACGATAAAACATCATGTCGCATTTCTGAAAAACTGCAGATTTTGAAATATGCCACTCTGTCATTCTTTTTTTAGCTCAAACTATTTAACCTTCCTATACTGAAATAACACATATACTCGCGTACGGTCTCTGGGACCGAAAGTCTAAAAGCTCTATTTTGTTTTTCATATCGAAAATATTAATCAAAATAATGCTAATTAGTTGAATGAAATGTGTTTAAAGAAAAAAAAATCAATTTACATTGAATGTCTACTTAAATATCGAATAATGGCATTTTTACGAATCCACTGAAAAAAGCAACTTTTTTGACATGTTTTAAGAAACATGAAACAAATCGATATTGCTCTTTGAAGAGCAAAACAAAAACTCTCCAGTCTAGAAGATATTAAAATGAAGAAACAAAAAAAACAAAAAAATCATGCCTCCAGATGGCGCTCCATATAACTTTGTACCTGTCCAAAATTGTTACACGTATACTCGCGTCGGTCTGAAAGACCGATTGATGTCTAATACCAACACAAGCGCCCCTAGCACAAAGCCTTATACCCACTGATCTCTATATATATAGCGATCAGTGCTTATACCACACTAAATTGAAGATTGAAACAAATGAGGAAGCTACTATGAAGTAGATTGCAGCAGGATGAACCGTTATTTAAAAAACGCTGAAAAGTGAACTCTCGGTCTGACAGACCAATGCGCGGGTATAGGAAGGTTAAGTATTTCTTTTATGAAATAAAAAAAAATAATTTAATGCGTTTTTACATTTTTTTACAATTTTAAAAAGTCGTATCCTCTTGAACATAGTAACAAGTATTTGTATATTCGTGTCTGTTATTTTTTAACAAAACTGTTGAAGCACCAAATTTTATCGTCATGGTATTTTATCTTAATATTTAACTTATTTGTACCTAACATCCATAGAGATAATTTTCAATGAATAAAAATGTGTTCTTTTTTATCAAATAAAAATGAAAATCAAGGACAGAGAAACAAATTCGATAAGAATCTGGCATCCTTTTTTTTTGCTATTCATTCATTTTTTTCATGAATTTTTATCCAAGTTTTGAATCGGTTTGAGTTGAAAGTGTTTGTTAAAGGAACACACATTTATTGGATGAATGAGAGACAAAATGGAGCCTTTATGATGTGCAATATCTCGTGTTAGACATTTTTCCTTTGATCCTCTGATGCCATCGTTAGCAATTTCCCATAGACATATAAACACACAAACAACAAACTTATAGAAGCTGAAACACACCATCAGCTCCTATTAAGATATCAGCTTCTATTCATCTGATTTTGAAGCCACAAAGCTGCTTGTGTTTGCAAATTAAGGCATCAACATCATGTACTTACGATTCATGATGATATAATAAAGAAAAGGGGTTTAAGACGTTTAGGGTATGTGCTGTGGGTTGTGGGTAGTGCCTCTGTGTGGAAAATGTTTATAAATTAAGGGACACACGGGAGAATTTAATAAGAGAAGTTTGTTAGGTTTTTTCTATTTTTTTTCCTTATCTTTATTTTTGCTGTTTTAATCAAAATAATAAATATTTTGATGGGGGGTTCATTGTGCGTAAATAGTTTACCAAGATAAAAGAAGAAAACTGGGAAAAAACAGATGCAAAAACGATTTAGTGAGGTAAAGTTTAATATTGGCTTTTTAAATGGTGATTCGCATAAGATGTGACAAGAATAGAGTCAAGACGAAAATACTTTATTAAAGTTATGCAGTTATTTTTTGTTGATTTAAGTTCATATACGTGCCGCACAGTGGACCAAAAACCTGTAAAAATGGACATAGTCAAATAACTTTTAACTAGGATCGATTTCCATAATTTTTCAACATTTTTTTTGTTATTAAGAGTCACTGATTACTAACATTATAAAGGAATTCATAAATCAAATTGTAATACTTTAAAAACAGAGTGTGGTTCTCTTAAAAAAATAATGCCAATTTTGAGTTTTTATTAATAAACATACCTGTGGTATTTGGTAGAAACATGATAGCACCATTTTAAAATTTGCGTCTTTACGCCCAATTTAAATTGAGCTACACCCTAAATGGATGAACCGATTTTCCTCAAATTTGAAACATAGGGTCTGTTCCTTTACTTTGAATTTCTGTGATTTTCTGTGCATTTCTGCGCATTTTAGTCCAAAGCTGTGTCAAAGTTCATATAAAAAAAAATTTGACACAAGTTTGGACTAAAAATCACAGAAACCTAAAGTAAAGGATCAGACCTATAATTTTTCAAGGGCTATCGTCATAAATATTTCAAATTTGAAGAATGTCGGTAAAGTCGTTTATGCTCTAGCACGATTTAAAGTTGACGTTAAGACGCAAATTTTAAAATGGAGTTATCATGTTTCTACCAAACACCACAGATATGTATATACATTTATGTGGTGCTTGGTAGAAACATGAACTTCATAAAATATTTTGAGCCCAATTAACTTTAAGCCTAAACGAGGGAACAGTTTTTCTTCAAATTTGAAATATTTGTGAAAATATTCTTTGAAATATTTTACATATTTCAAATTTGAAGAAAATTAGTTCACCCGTTTAGGCTGTAGCTCTAGGTTAAGTAGACGTAAGGACCCAAATTATTTTATGGAGTTATTATGTTTCTTTCAAATACAACAGATTTGAAAACCTAGTTGAAAAAAATTCATCAACCCATTTTTAAAATATTGAATTTTCAATTTTTTTTTACCAAAATTCCTTTTTTTTAAAAATTTTGATATTAAAAAAGAGCTTTAGCATAAGAAATTTTATTGAAATCAGTCGAGCGATTTTCAGAAAATCGAAAATACAAAAAAAAAAAACGAATATGGCCGGTACTGTTAGTAACAGTCTTCGGGTAAAAAATATTCTGACCAAAGAGTACAATATGTCTACTAGGTAATGCACTGATTTTTCTTTATCAAAATCGTTAAACCTATTTTTGAAATAAATAAGCTTTTTCAAAACAGTTGTACGGCAAGTACCGTTATTTTTGGAGCTAACAAAAATTTCAATTGTCTCTCTTAGGAAATCGACAAAAAACCTTAGTTCTAAATTGAAGAAAACCGCTTTGGCTGTATGTCGAGGTACAGAGTCAAGCTGGTTGTAGTTAGACTTTTTATACTTGCGATATTGTTACTATAAGGCAAGTTATGAATTCTTGCGAAAAAAACAATCAAACATGATATGATAGAGAACACCAAAAAAGTGGGTGGCACAATTCTGTCTGTCTGTCTGTTCGTCTACAGCCTAAACGGCTAAATCGATTTTTTTCAAACTTGGTACATAGTGGTTTTTGGTGATTATGCCCACACGTTTTTTTCAGTTTTTTTTCTTAGAACCAAAAATAACGGTACCTGCCATCCATTTTTTTTTAGCAATTTTACATAATCGTATTTTTCTCAAAACGGCTTTTCTGAAAAAAAATTTTAATTTTATTTTAGTTGGTAAAGGCTTCTTTTGGGTGGAAAACCATTTAAAAATGGTTATTAATGGTACCTCCCAAAGAACCATTTTTTTAACTTTTGATTTGCTTCAAAGCTGTACGACCGATTTCAATTTTTTTTTTATGCAGAAGCTTCCAAAAAATATAAAAAGTTTTGTGTACCAAAATTTTTTAAAAAATTTTTTTTAGATTTTTAAAAAATGTTTCAATTTTTTTTTGGAAAATCAAATTTTCGAAAGCGACATGATCGATTTTTTTTAAACTCAATGTTTAAGAGTTTTCTAGTACTTTCTAAAATATTTTTAGAAAAAAATTTACATTAATGAAAAAATAACGGTACCTTCCATTTTTCCTTAAAAACGACTCCTACGATTTTGACTAAACTTTTTTCATATACTAAAATTAGTACGATTTACTACCAAAAATTGTAAAATTTAACACTTAGCAACTATTAATGGTAGGTACCTGTCATAGAACGTATTATTTTATTTTGAATTTTCTCGTTATCGGCTCAACGGATTTATATTATTTTTTTTTATATACAAATTTCAGTTAAGATTTAATAATATTGCATATCAAAGTTTTCAAAAAAAAAAATTTTGGATTTTTAAAAAAGTTTCATTTTTTTTTTTGAAAATTCGATATCTCAAAAACGGGTTCACAATTTTTTTTTTTCAAATTTTGTTTTTATATACACATAAATATATACTTAAGATTTGCATACCAAAATTTGTTCTTAAAAATGTTGTAAGAATTTTATATATAAAAAATTAGTTTTTTTAAAAAACCGCTCCAACGATTTTTAATTTTTTTTCCCATGCAATTATATTCAATCACGAAATAAGATTCTTTTTTCAACTCAAACTGTCAAAAGAATTGTTTTAGCCAATTTAAATGTCGTACTTCATGCTTCTGTACATTTTTCTCTCATAATTTCCATGTTTTTATATACTATTTTCTTAAGCCCGCAGTGTCTTGAACATAAGAACCAGTACGTGCGACCCAGTCGTGCATAGGTAGCGGGGTGGACCCGGTTTATTATTATTAAATATAACTCACAAAAGGAATTAAATTCCGTGAAAGTGTACTAGAAAGCAATCATATGGAAGCATTTTTTAAAGCTCATTGAAAGTTCAAAATATTAATTTGTATGTAGGTTTTTTTGTGTAAATGGAAATCCACACAAGTGCAGTTCATGCTGAAAATAATTCATCAATTTATATTGAATTATTTTGAATGAACAACAACAATTTGTGTGTGTTGCCACCAAGTATATAGGCTGGAGTTATAGCTATTTCAAAAAAAAAATAATTTCTACAAAATTTTAAAAAAATCTTGTAAAACACCTTCTCAAATTTCCAAAACTGTCTTTGAATTTTTTATAATATCATTATTTGCTGAGTTATCTTTTTTCATTCAAAGTCAGATAAACCATGCAAAAAACCATTGTGCGACAAAAAACAAACTGAATTGTAGCTGAATAAACAGTCCATTATACATTTGATTAACTCAAACAAATTATCCATAGAAATGAGGACCTTCAAAAAAAGTAAAAAATAAATATTTTTTTGTTTCGTGTCTTGTTGTTTTAGAACTTTGTAAAAAGTACCGTTAGGTATATTTTTTGTTTCTGTTTCACCATTTTTTTTTTCAAACTTTCTTTACTCGAATTCCTTAACAGCTAGCAGCGGGGATTTTTCTTCAAATACTTCTTTTAACTAGCTCTTCAACACTTAAATCTTATTACGAGAATATAAGGCTTTTGTACAAAATTCTTGGGCCTATTAAAACTAAGCACTTATTTATCTTCTAAACGGTCACTTTTATGTATAGGTATGGTTGAAACTTTTGTAGAGCATTCAATTTTGTATTCAAGTATGTAAACTCCAAGTTCAACAGTAAGCAACTTTTGAAATTCTAAAGTTGTATCCATACAATTTGTACAGCAGACACAAAATGGCGATAAGGGACATATAAAAAACACTTTAAATCTGAGCTCATATAAATACATAGCCTTTTTTAAGAGCCTCAAGCAACCGACTTTTTATGGTTTTAATAAAAAAACAAAAAGAAAGTTCGTTGAATTTGACCCACACCCTTATTATGTACATATAAATTAAAGCAAAAGTTGCTGGTTAAAATAATTTTTTAAATATTTATAAGTACCTACCTACCTACCTACCTACCTACCTACCTATCTACCTACCTATATAGATACATCTCCCTTCAAAAAAAATCATCATCAGAAGAAAAGTTCATTTTGTTAATGATATTTTTAAATGAATTTAAAAGTACTCTGTCTGCGAGTATAATATACTTAAAGCTTAACAAAAATCCTTAAAGCAAGCTCTTTTAAATAAGAACTATTCAAACACTATAAAAGCCTGAAACTTAATCTATTTTTAGATATTTTTCCAGTGTGAACTTAAGTTTTGTAAAAATTTTTTTGCACCATGTTTGTAGAGTCTTTTATTATAATCAAGTGCTCTTAAATATTTTAAAGCATTTTCCTTACATCCTCTCCGGTGCACATCTTCCATATCACAGTAGATAGCCAAAAAAAGGCCATTGTATATAGTCTAACTGTGTAAAGGTATAGGAGTTTCAAATTTTTGAGTACTTCCTACTCGATGTTCATATTGCATTAAAGCTCCTTATTTTCCCAAGTACAAATTCCTTTGTGTAAACCCTCTATTTGGTGCTGATGATTGTGAAAACAATGCCATGAGTTACATACACATACATACATAACATACATACATATATTTGGTGAAAATAATCCCCAGAGTCAAGCTCATAGTCCTAAAATCTCTCTCAAATAAATCATACACAAGAGTATCAATTTCAAATGCAACCCCCCCTAAGTCAATATCTTTAAGCCGATAGATACTTCAAAGATATAATAGTTTATAGATATCCGCTGGGATATTACAGATTGTATTCATGGAAATATCCTCTTTGGACATAATCCTTGCCATCAGTATCAACAATTATTATTGTATGTAACGTCCATTATATTAAATGCCAATTTTCATTATTGAATTGTCAAAATTATGTATCATCGTTCAAGATGTAAATAATTGATATAAATGATCAACTAAACAAAATAATTAATTTATCTCTAAATGTTCAACGTGTTCTAATCTGCATATTTCGCATATAATAATCATTGCTGAATAAAACCACCTAAAATTACTTAAAGCTTAATATGATGGAAGTTTCTATTATAGATTTTATAAATCAGGACTTCCGAAAGTGATTATGAAATTGGGTCATTTAATGCTAAGTGTAGGTATAGAGGTATAGAACACTTTAGTTGGTTGGTATTAATGGTAATTAAAGTGTATTTACACATAACCATACATATACATAAAAGTTTTAAACCCCTATAGCAGTGTTTATTGCTTCCTGTGTATCGCAACTAGCTGATAATGTCACTGTTGTTAGATAAATGAGGCTATGCAACCGAAGTTTCGACACAACGATTTTTTTTTAAATTGTTTCAATACCACAAATTGTTAATGAATGACGTTAAACATACACAGAAAGGGGCAAACATAAATCAAGTATCAGCTGAATCCTGCAAACCACACCCCTACCAGTGCTGTCGTTGTTTTTTTTTTTATTTCAAGGAAAGTTTATTTTTAGCTCGTTTTTATGAAAACTTCGAAATGAGAATAGCACAGTACAAAAAGGCTGCGACAGTTTCTTCCACCCATTCAATCTTTAGAGTTAGAATTTAATGGGTGGTAGAGACGCAAGAAAAAATCATAAGAGACCAAAAGTTTTCATCAAATATTCATCCCTAAAACTAGTGAAAATTATCAAAAAAGATACTTTTTAACTGAAGCCCGAAATTAAGAGTGGCGCAACATTACTATTTTGTAATTTATCGAGCTCTTACAACACTAATAAACATTCTGATATCTTAGACTCAAATGGTCAACGCGTTGACTCTCTGACGTCCGTCAAAATGACGTGAAACTCTGTCCCAAAGTTGTCTTGTCGTGTGATCGTCAACGCAGGCAGTCCATGCTTTGACGGCTGTGTTTGCGTTGAGACTCTTGTCGATATGAATTTAAGGGTCAATGCGCTGACAGACTACTCACCAACGCATTGATTATATATTTACGTTGACACAGCGGATTTTTCTGTCATGTCAACGTACCGCGTTGACTTTCATCTCAATCACCTTTTTTGAGGATTTTTAATTCATCGACAGTTGATGGCTTACCAAATGAGGGGGACGTACAATATTTTGACGGTAAAAGTACACTTCAATCTAAATTGCTCTAAATCACTTTTCTCCGGAGCAATACAAATATGTCAAAAATTTCTGATTTTTTAGCTGTTATTTAATCCATTGACTCGTAGCCATCCTTCAAAGGAATTTGACAGTTGATGGCTTGACGGATGGAAGACAAACTATATTTTGGCTGCAAATGTCACCTAATTGCCCTTAAATCGCTTTTTCCGGAGCAGTGAAGAAACTTCAAATTATTTTGGCTTCTTAGAGTTTTTTTTAATCCACCGACAACGTAGCCATCCTTCAATGGAACTGGACAGTAGATGGCTTGACAAATTGGGCAAGAACTATATTTTGACGGAAAAGGTGTTTTCGATCTAAATGTCACTTGATTACTCTAAAATCACCCTTTTCCTGAGTTCTTAGAGTTTTTTTAAGCCATCCCCATTGTATTGTTCGATAACACCACAGTCAATGTCGTGTGATCGTCAACGTAAAAAAATGATTCAATTTAACTCTTGTCAACGTTCATATAATTGGATGTGGTCAAGTAGTGTAATTGTTAACGTTTCACGTTACAATACGTTGAACCCACTTCCGTTGACACAGATAACACGTCTACGCATTTTGGGGAAACATTGATCGAAAGATGGGACTCGATTAGAGCGAGTTTTGAAAAAAAGACAAAAATAGCAACAATATAATCTTCTGTCGCAAATAACTGGCTGTATAATTCGGCTGAAGTCTTGGGTGAGCTTATCAGAAGGATGATATGCAGCGGATGAATTCATAATAGAGAATCAACGGTGCCAATAACAGTCTTGAGGACAGAGACCGAGAGCAGTGTTCTCACTAAGGACTTCTCCTTTTATCAAGGCGCCATAGGCAGCGGAAGAATTCTCCAGATGGGATCAACGGTGGCATCTACACTTCCAGTTAGGTTGAACTACTTAGTGAACACCTTATACGGGCTACTACGATGTATTCGGAGCTCAGGCCCTTAAAAATGAGGCTCTCTATCCAAAGAGTTATAATATATGGGTCTGGTCCTCCAGGTTGAATGTCGTGCCGTCAGGGTGCCGTCAGGATGACTTCCTGGCCACGTAAAGCGGTTTTCGTTGCGAAGCAGCAACAAGCCCTGAATACGGACGGATTAACTGTTGACAAACCTAGCAAACGAAATAAAGACAACGAACTTTGGATCTGCAAGTGGACTGTTCCGGCTCTCTATAGATCATATGCAGCTGAACATTAAGCGAAGGCTCTAGACTGCTATAAAGCAGACATCACCGTTATCTAAGAAGTACGATGAACTGGGCCAAAACTGAAATATTGCGACTGTTAATGACAGACTTAGGATGTCCAAACGTTCCGAAGAGCCAACGTAGACTCGGACCACTACCTCGTTGTAGCCAAGGATATAAAGACCAAAGCCAAAACAGAGAAATACTGTGAGGAAATTCAAGGTCGGAAGGCTACAACTAGGCATCAGTAGTAGAGGATAGCGTAACAGATGGCGTACGCTAGTGCAAAAGGACCCCAGCCAACTTAGCGTGTGAAACTGGAGACCTCTAGCTAGAGACCAAGCTGACTGGAAGAGACTTGTTGGTTGAGGCCCTGGTACACCCCGGACTGTAGCGCCGCCTTAATTTAATAATTATCAGAATAAAAAAAAGTTCCGAAGATTGATGTGTTTGAGAAAATGAACATATTTTTGAGTCAAAAGTAACAGAAGTCCCAAGAAAGTAGCAAAATGATACTATAATAATATTTTTGACAGCACTGACATCACGTACATTAGTTCTAGGTGTGGTATTATTTGGAATTTCCGTTTGAAACGTGCTTTTTATAATTTTCAAATCTGCAATGGGAAAACCATTTATTTAATGGACATTGATGGGTAAAACCAAAAAAAAAAAACTAAACGAGAAGGAGACACACCAACAAAAAAAAACAAACAAACCCTGCTATTACTGCGTCGTCGATGAAAATTAGAACTCTTAAAGTTAATTGAACGAAAACGCTCTCTCTATATACATATATGTAGTTCAATTAAACTCCAGCTACATCAAACGACATTGACGTAAATGACATTCAGGAAGAAGCATCAATGGTGGCGTTTTCCTGATGCTGTCACTTCAAAGGGCTAAGTTGAAAAGGTCTTCATAGATAGTAAGTTGTTGATAAAAATGAAAAAAAAAACATCCGAAAATATATATAATCTTTAGAAAAAGGTCGTTTTGTTTTATATATAGAAGATTGACATGGCATGATAACAATCTCATCAGGGTTTTTAGCTTCGAGGTACATACAAACCTAGTTTTTAAATTCATTAAGTCGCTTGTATTTAAGACAAATTAAATAGTATAGAGCTTTTGTTTTGTTCGATCAAAGGAGGAAGTTGTACGTTTAACCTTTTTTTTTGCAGGAGTTATCTTAAAAGCAATTAACAGGATTCAACATTTTTGGTTCCTTATTTGGGATTTTGTTTTCAACCTTTTAACTGATATAATTTTGCAAGGTAAATAATTACCTTTAAGTAATTATCTTGTTGGGTATACATAGATATTTTTGTTTGTGTTTACCTTCGTTATATTTGCCATCTTAAGATTTGAATTAAGATAACCTATTTGTAAATACGTAGAGTGGATTGAGGGTATGGGCTTTTTAATTGATCTTATCTAATGACAGTTCTTCTTCTCAAAAGAGGCAAAAATGTTTCAGGATTTCAGAATGAAGCTAAAAATACTCATCCTTATCGAACAGTCTTCCCGGATTACTGAAAGACAAAGTATATTGGGGTTGACTGATAAATGCTCCACTTTAAAATCCTGCTGTTTTAAACTGTCATTTTTGATAGGTTTACACTTTTATTCAGCTTAAAATATCTACTAATATGAAGAACTATATAATTATGAAGGTATACCTAGACTTTGATAATATTTTTAAAGGTCAAAGGGTTGCAATTCAAAACAATTTTTGATTTTAGTCTTTCGCAAGTTGAAATGAGAGTAACCTCTGGTACAAAGAGAACCCAAGCTACCATTCTGAGTATAGTATAGTCACCCAACAAGAGGAATAGGTGTCATTTTAAATTTAACGCCATTTATAAGCTGTCAACACTCAACTGTCATTGCGGGCAAGACGGGCGGTTTGTATGAAAACGAATCTAAAACCAAGAGACACGGATGACAGTTTGCCCCCAAACGGCCTCATAACTGACAGACAGGTGGTATGTTCATATTTGGTTGAGTTCCGGTCTGCTAAAATTACTCGTTTTGAGAGTAGCCAAGTGCCCAATATAGTCCAATCAATATTTTATATTTCTTTATATAACTGTAGAAGATGGAACGTTATCGAATTATCCCGAATTCATCCAAATTTAACTGAAGGAGTTTTGTCCTTTTCATCGCTAGTAGGGCAATTATTTCCAACGTATCTTTTCAGTTTTTCAGTAACTGATTATTGGTAATTTTTCTTCACTGTCGAAATTCTGTTTTTAATTTTTGGTTTTTATGTTATAAACTTTGAGGAAAAAATGGTTTTGGTTTTTCGAAATTTAAGTAGTTGCTGATTTTTGGAACTTTGATCGATTTTGCTTTAGGTTTTCTCTTAAAAATAGTGGGAAAATGGCTAAATAAGGTTATTGTATTCGCCAATGCTGAGAATGAAACCAGCGATCGGTGAATTTTGTGATAAATGTGCACTACTTATAGCCAGGAAAAAGTGCGAGTTAGTAAAACTGATGTATTGGTGACTATCTTTCCGTCTGACTCTTTTCAAAATTCTGTGGTTGCGTAGGTAAAATCAGTTCTTTTTTTTTCTTTTGCACTCATGGAAGTTCAAAATCACGCAATGTGGCATCGTGCAATAGGTGACATTTCAACAGCAACTTTGGCAACTAAAAGGTGCTGATTATTGAATGGTCACGATAACGGAGGTAATAGTTAAAGAAGGTTAGAATAGCCATTTAAATGTGTAAGGCTGAAGTGCTGACATTCGACATCGAATAAGAGAAAGTTGGAACAGGAAGAAAGTGAGAAAAGGTCGTAAGGCATATACAAAATTCTTTGAGAAGAAAAACTTTAATACTGAACCGTACGTTTTAGCTTTTGTGTTCAAGAGGCTTAGATTTTTAAGAATTTTATGGAAATTATAAAAACTCTGAACTTTGCAGACGATTTGAATATCATTTTTGGACTGTCACCAGTGGCGTAAGAATGGTTCGATTTTTAAAAATGTAACGGCATTCAATTTTTTACGTTAAAATCTCGATACACCATTTTTATTTTTTTATTTACCGTAATAAAAAAGTTATCATGAAAAAAGTAGGAAGTGCCGAGAAAAAAAAAAACGTTGAACATTTTTGGACTGTCACCAGGGCCGTTAGAATGCATCGATTTCAAAACTTGAAATGGCAATCGATTTGTCAATTTTTGGACTATCACCAGCGCCCATAAAAATGCATCGATATCGAAAATTATAACGGTAATCGATTTCTCACAACAAAATATCGATACACAAATTTTTCTTTTTTTAAGGCAACAGAAAAGTTATTTAGAAAAAACTCAGCAATATTTATTAATGCACATTTTTCGCCTGCCTCGGGCCATTTCCTATTTTTAATTATTCTGATAAAAAAAATTTTTCGTACTTACTAAACATGTTTTTCGTATTAATTTGTTTGCGTCATTACCATAACAAAACAACCAAGCAATGGGAAAAAGTACCTTTCGTTTTTTTTAATTTCTCAAAAACTAAGAAAAATAGTTTTGAGATCGGTTTTCGGTATTTGACTAACAATTCACAAGGGCACTAAATCTATGAAAAGTATTCGCTAAACAACTTGATTTAAAACGAAAAGAAAGGAATGGAATATTAAGTCAAGTAAATCTATTGTATGACCCCGGACAAATTGTAACAAAAGAAAATTTTGTGCGAAAAGACTCAGACCACTAACTTGTACTTAAGACATTTTCAAAATTAGCCAAAATCAGCCCATGGGAACATTGGTATTTAGTCGTTTCCAATATCGCATAATGACAAAATGTATTCATATTCAGTTATAAAGCAGACTTGTGATACATCTATTTATAATGATTTTTCACGCTGATTCGAACTTGATATCAGTTTTTTCCAAAATGAATCTTCAAATAAATAAGGAAAAGAATCAGAAATTATTTCTCTCAGATCTTTACTTATAAGTAGGATCTCTTAATAGAGTTTTTTTTTGTCATTTCATCAATTAAGTTTTTCCTTGTTTCTATAAGTACATAGGTACTAGGTTGGTCAAGTAATTTGTTTAATACATATCTTGAAAAATAAAAGTCCTAGGACCATTTGGTTTTTTGTGTTTGACTTAAACTTTACAGAAAGCATTGAATATTAAAGTCAAAAATAGTACTTTAGTAACATAAAATTTGTAAAAAAAATCAGATTGAAAGATTTATTTTTTTAATTATACAAAATTTTGAGTTTGAAGATTTATTTTTCAAAAACTATTCACGTAAAAAACTAAGTTTAAAAAAAACATTAAAGAATGGATTTTTGGCTTTACAAAAAATTATAGCATATTAAATTTGGCCGAACTCTAGAAAACCTTTATAAGGCTACAAAGGCAGCAGTATGGAATGGCGAAGAGCAGTCGAATTGGTTTTATACTAGCTCAGGAGTACGACAAGGATGCACACTAAGCCCAATACTTTTTGCACTTTTCATAGAAGACATAGTGGACATTCTTCCAGGTGGTATTGAATATGCAGGAGTTCTGATCAAGGCCCTGCTCTTTGCTGATGATATAGTCATGCTTGCGAGCTCACCCGATTCACTACAACTTATGATTAATAGATTAAACGAGTACTGCAAATTATGGAACCTAAAAGTTAATCTGGACAAGTCTAAAATCCTTATATTTAAGAAAGGTGGAGGGCAGAATGCAAACAACGAAAAGTGGTCATTTGATGGAGAAATTATTGAAATTGTTAAGCAGTATAGGTACCTTGGAGTATATTTTACCAGTAATCTGAATATGGAAACACATCTGTTATGAACAAAAATATAGCTCATAGTTGTAAATTTAAAGTGTTTGAAGCGGTTGCTGAATCCATCTTATTTTACGCGGCACAAACATGGGGTCACAGAAGCTATGATACGGTTGAAAAACTGCTCAGATTTTTTATTAAAAGATTGTTTAGACTGCCACAAAATGCACCAAACTACCTACTTATGTTGGAAACCGGATTGTCACCTTTGTTCATCAAAACGTTAAAACTGCAGATAGATTATATTTTAAGAGTTTTGAGCTTACCGAATGAGCGTTTAACAAAAAAAGCTGTACTTCAAGCAATAAACAGTCGGAATAGCTGGTATGGTGAGTGGTTGGAGCTAGGAAATAGCTGTGGGTTAAATATTAATCTAGATCATCCTGAGCTGAATGATGCAAAGGAAATATTGTACAACCTAGTGGCAAAAATAAAAAAATAAAAAACTCACTACACAGGGGAATTTACAGTCGATTGAACCACAACTTAGGACCACAAAACTATTTTCGAGATGAAAACAAAATTGAAGAAATATCTATGGTGGCAAAACTGCGGAAGTGACTTCCTATCAGAAGAAAGTGTCTTAAACTTATTAAACGAAGCTATTGTATCAAGTTTGTACACGTATTGCAAGATTTCGTTAGCCTACAGAGAACAAATATTAAACGAAAACTTTTAAATATCCATACGAATTGTAATTTCTTAATTGGAACAAAAATTATTCATTCTATTTTATCTATAATGTCAATGTTAAAAAAAAACCATGTTTATACGAAAATGTAAAAAAAAGCTTATAATGTTTAAATACATATGTTGTCAATCAGGCAGACGGCACAGCCATGCTTTATGATTTTTGTAAATAGAAAATTGTATTGTATCTATGATGTTACTTAATAAAAATCTAACTAACTATTGTACGTAATGCCTTGGGTTTTAATATGGTTTTAAAAATGTAGGTAAAATTTTGTATCACTAAGTTGACTTAGGTCTTTGCTTATATCTTGAAAAATAAAAGTCTCAGAACCATTTGGTCTTATGCGTTTGACTAAAAACTGACTAAAGCATTGAATTTTAAAGACAAAAATAGTACTTAATAACATAAAATTTGTAAAAAAAATCAGTTTGAACAATTTGTCTTTAATGATGTTTTCAAAATTTTGAGTTTGAAGGTTAATTTTCCAAAAACTATGCTTTTAAACAACTTAATTTAAAAATAAAATTAAGGAATGTATTTCTGGCTTTACAAAAACCTACCTACAGCATGATATAATAAGTGTTGCCATTGTTTTTTAATATGTTTTTTTCTAATTTAAGTGAATTTTTTGTAAATTGCCCCTCCCACTCAAACGGGGGACAGTAAGATGCCACTTTAAAATGACTTCTTTCTATTATTGGTACAACCTACATTCTCTCATCATTAATTGTATCGTATGCAAAACGCCCTGCACATGCATAAATGCATTCAAATTTAAGCCATTTCCCGGTGGTGTACTGTGGCTAATTTTGGATATATATTTTGGTATGTGTCATTGAACCTAACTGCAAATGAATTTCTTTTGTTACAATTTGTCCGGGGTTAGCCTTTTATTTTCCGTAGATTTACCTGACTAATTAGCTACATATATCCCATTATTATCAGAAAATAAAGCCCCTCCCCCCTTTCCAGTCTCAGAGTAGGGAGATAACATTTTCCCTGCTATATAACTTTTTTTTCTGAGAATGATCCCCGAAATCATCCACCAAAATATCGAGCGCAAATTAAGGACACCCTGTTTAGAAACTTCTCAAAGAAAATTTGGTTGCAAATCTAAATAAAAAGTATTAAAAAAATGTTTTAATGATTCTACATTAATTTAATTTATATGAAATTTGAATGTTAGAAATTTTCAATGTTTTTTTTGAAATATTTTGGTATGCACATTTTAAGACTTTATTAATGCGCAGATAAAAATTAAATTTTCAAAAAAAATATCATTTTGTAGGAAATAAATAAATAAATTGGGTGGCGTAACAGCTTGCGGAGAACCAGATCCTAGTAACTTACAACTCACAACCATTCCTGTGTGCGTATTGTTGGCAGGAATGGAGGGGACCTACAGTTTTTTGCCGAGTCCAAATGGCTAAATGAGAAGCACTTTTTCATGACAAGTATACACTTGGAGGATTTGTCAGTTCCTCGCAAGAGGCAGTACCTCGGATAAAACATTTCTATTCTTAGGTGGCACGGCTGGGAATCAAACCCATACCTTCGGCACGACAGTCCTACGCACTAACCATCATGCCACGAGGTACTACTCAT
Organism: Dasysyrphus tricinctus; assembly: GCA_963921185.1. Taxonomy (NCBI): domain Eukaryota; kingdom Metazoa; phylum Arthropoda; class Insecta; order Diptera; family Syrphidae; genus Dasysyrphus; species Dasysyrphus tricinctus. Next base: position 76,964,559 of record OY992533.1, read on the forward strand.
TTTGTAGTACTGAATTTTAAAAAAATATTTTGAAAATTGTTTTAAAAATTCAAATATATAGAAATTCCCCTGTCTCATCAGGGGAAAGAGATAGAATTTTCCTTCCATACAATTTTTACTTGCGATATAGGTAGTTAGGTATTAAATGACAAGTTTTGGATTCGTGCAAAAGAAAAATTTCGAGCTAACAATCAAAAATGACATTAAGATAATAGAGAACACGAAAAAAGTGGGTGGCACAATTCTGTCTGTCTGTTTGAACCTGAACCTACAGCCTAAACCACTAAAGTGATTTTCTTGAAATTTTGAACTTAAGGTTTTTTTGTAACTCTCCAGAGGGGAAATAGAAATTTTATTTTTTTTAGCTCAAAAAATAACGTTACTTCCTATACAGCCGTTAAGAAAAAGCTTATTTATCTCAAAAGCGGCTCTAACGATTTTGATAAACAAAAATCAGTGTATTATTGTAGCTATAATGTATATTTTGGTAAAATAAAAGTTCAACAAAAATTGTTAATAACGGTATTTATTTATTTTGTTATTAGTTTATGGGCTGTGACCTACAGCCCATAAACTAATAACAAAGTACACCAAGTTATAAAGGTCATAAAACACACAAATATGGTATTTATTTATTTATTTTAATTTCGAGTTTCTCATTAACGGCGCGGAACCGGTTTCGATCAAAATTTTTATGAAAAAGCTTTTAAAGAAGCTATCACATATCAAAGTTTTGAAAAAGTAGATTTTGTTTTTGAAAAATTCAAAATTCTTTTTTTTTGGAAATTCAATATTTCGAAAATTAGTTAATAAATTTTTTTGAAAGTAGGTTTATAGATGTATATTAATAAATACTCAAAATAGGCATAACAATTTTTTTTTAAATATTGGCAAAATTTTATATACATATATAAATATAAACATTTAGTTTCTGTAAAAACTAGCTCCAACGATTTAAATTTTTTTTTCATGTACTTGGTTTTGAGCTCTAAACTATTTTATGAGTTTTTTTGTGTAATCAAAGAACAATTTAAATGCTTTTCTTAATTTATTTTATTTTTTTATTTAGTTACATTTATATATCAAAAGTTCTTAAGTTCCAAGCAACTTGAACATAATAGTAAGTACGTGCGATTTAGTCGTGTATTTTATTTTTCTTCCAATGATTCCCTGAATCATTCCAAAAATATAGAGTACAATATCTCGCAAACCAAAATCTCGCATTTTTTTTAATCGATTTTTTTAAACGAAATCTTGCAAATTAAAAATCATATTTAACATAATCTCGCAAATACAAAATCTCGCTTTTAACAATCTCACATTCACATCTAGCACTGAAAAATCTCGCAAATCGAAATCTCGCAAGATGAAATCTCACAGCATCGTATCGTTCTGGGTTTCGCACTGAAAAATAAATATCCTGCAAATGGAAAATAAAAACATGAAAATAAAAACGAAAGTTTTCAAATTTTACTGTTAACAATTTGAATCTCGCGCGAGATTTTGACTACAAAAATGTGTGTAAAGCTCGTCGTTTAGCTCACTCTATGGAATTGTTTCGAGCCTTGCAGGTTCTACCTGTCCGTCACTTATACTATTTTAAAGTTTTAAAAGTTTTTTTTTTCTAAGCGAGTGGGTTACTTGCAAAGTCCGATTTCTGACATGAGAAGCCTACGGAGCTATTCCACTTTCTTAGTAAATATTCCTTATTTTCGCACGACAAGCTACAAAAACTCGTACTCCATCATTTCTTGTAAACTTTTTAATATGCTTCCTTTGGAATTTCGTAAGATGAGAAATTTGATCGTGTTCTTAAGAGAAATAAAGTATAGCTTCTTGCTTTAGACCATCAGGAGATTGAAATTTTGCTACGCTACACTATATAATTAAATATGTAAGTCAAACAATTTTATTAAATGTTCACGATTTGTTATGTTGAAAAGATAAGTTTTCTTTCTTTTTTGCTCTTTAATATAGCTTATTTTCTTTGTAAATCTTTTTTTAATTTTTTAACTTTTTGAATTTCTAAAACTTTTTGAAATATAATTTACTAATATAATTTTTTTGTACACCCCACACAAAATTAATAATTCGGTGTGACATCATCTCTATTTTTTTTTCTTATTACATTTGGAGCAATTGTAAATAGTTATAAGATTACTCTTGTTAAGCTTAAGTTCAAATTTATAGGAATAAAGAATATTGAAATTGAAATTAAAAAAAAATTTAAATTTGTCGCAATGCAATTAAATTTTACGAGATTCTAGTTTGCGGGATTTTGTTATTGTGAGAACATGAAAAGTGGAATTTTGTAATTGCGGGATTTCGCTATGCGAGATTTTAATTTCCAAGATTTCGTAATTAGGGATGCCTTGTTTTAAAAATTCTTAAAACTTTTTAAAGAAAAGATTTTGGTTGCAAATTTCAAGAGCATACCTATTTATAAAAGTGCATTTAAAGATACAATAAAAAAAATTGTCAACCCGTTTTTGGAAATAATGACATTTTCTTATATGGTTTTTAACATTTGAATCGTTTTTTTTTATGTTTTTTTTTTGTATTAGGTAAATAAAATATATTTTTACAACATTCTAAAAGATGCTAAAAAATCTTTAAGTACTGAGTTTTAAAAAAATCTTCTATCGAATAATTGAGTTTACAAAAAAAATAAAATGCACGACTGGGTCGCACGTACTTGCTCTTATGTTCAAGACACTGGGAGTTTAAGAAAATTGTATATACAAACATGGAAATTATGAGAGAAAAATGTAGAGAAGCATGAAATACGACACTTAAATTAGCTAAAACAACTCTTTTGACAGTTTGAGGTGAAAAAAAAGTATTCATGATGGAATATGATTGTATGGGAAAAAAAATTTAAAATCGTTGGAGCGGTTTTTTTTTAAATTAATTTTTTATATATAAAATTCTTAAAACATTTTTAAGAACAAATTTTGGTATGCAGATTTAAATTATATATTTATTTGTATATAAAAACAAAATTTGAAAAAAAATTGTCAACCCGTTTTTGAGATATCGAATTTTTAAAAAAAAAATTTGAAACTTTTTTTAAAAATCCAAAAACTTTTTTTTTGAAAATTTTGATATGCATTATGATTTAATCTTATCTGAGATTTGTATATAAAAAAATTCATTTAAATCCGTTAAGCTGATAACGAGAAAACTCAAAATAAAAAAATACGTTCTATGACAGGTTCTACTAATAGTTGCTATGTGTAAAATTTTATAATTTTTGATGGTAGATCGTACTAATTTTAGTGTATGAAAAAAGTTTAATCAAAATCGTAGGAGTCGTTTTCAAGCAAAAAAAAATATTTTCCTTTGCGGTTTTTTCACTTTTGTATGGAAGGTACCGTTATTTTTTCATAAATGTAAAATTTTTTCTAAAAATATTTTAGAAAGTACTAAAAAATTCTTAAATATCGAGTTTCAAAAAAATCTATGATGCCATTTTCGAAATATTTGATTTTCCAAAAAAAAAATTGAAACATTTTTTAAAAATCCAAATAATATTTTTTCAAAAATATTGGTAAACAAAGCTGTTTATATTTTTCAGAAGCTTCTGCATAAAAAAAATAATTGAAATCGGTCATACCATTTTGAAGAAAATCAAAAATTAAAAAAATGGTTCCTTGGGAGGTACCATTAATAACCATTTTTGAAAAATGGTTTTCCACCCAAAGAAAGCCTTTACTAAAATAAATTTATTGAATTTTTTTTAAGAAAATTTGTCGAGCCGTTTTTGAGAAAAATACGATTATGTAAATTTGCCAAAAAAAAATGTATGGCAGGTACCGTTATTTTTGGTTCTTAAAAAAAATGAAAAAAATGTGTCGGCAGAATCACCAAAAACCACTATGTACCAAGTTTGAAGTAAATCGATCGAGCCGTTTAGGCTGTAGACGAACAGACAGACAGACAGACAGATAGACAGACAGACAGACAGAATTGTGCCACCCACTTTTTTAGTGTTCTCTATCATCGTAATATCATGTTTGATTGTTATCTCAAAATTTTTTTTGCACGAATCCAAAACTTGCCTTATAATACCTATAATCGCAAGTAAAAAACGTGTGAATGATCTAAATCTATTCTACTTAGTTGGAAGAAAATCGTTTCAGCCGTTTAGTCGTGAGATTCTCATTTGTCGTCTTCCCCATCATCGTAATGACAAGTCTGGTCAAAATCTCGAGGTCTATTTTGTTTACCAATGCATAATTTGCTATGAATGTATCGTAAGTAAAAATTTGATCAGTCATAACGTTTTCAAGAAAAGCGAAAATCAAAAAATGGTTCGTTAGGAATTATTGTTACTACTTTTATTTCGAAATATTTTTTTTTTATTTGGTAGTTAAATTATGTATACTATTTTTAAGTACGGTATGTTTTTGTTCCGTATTCTTTTCTTCTGAATTTGAAATAGATTTTCACAACACGCGCCGTTAGTAAAATTTTCATTTGTTCTTTTGACGCAAAGAGATAGCGTTCCATTTTATGGAAGTAAAATTTTGCAATTTGCTCTGTTTGGTTTTTCGAAAAGATTTTGGGTTTTAGTCCTACATTAAACAAAGGTTTTCCAAACAATTAATTTCAAAATATTCAAAATCACAATTCGGGAATATAAATAACGTTTTTTATATTTAAAGTCCGTATGACACTACATTTTTCTCTCATTTTTAATAAACTGAAAATGAAATTGAAGCGGAACGTACAATTTCTTATTCAAACTTTGATAGGTGGGAGTGGGTACGCCCTATATCCATAAATGTGAAAATGTCACAAAAAATCTATAAAAAATGTGATTTTCAAATTAAATTTGTCAGGTTCTGGCAGCTTTTCTTGATATTTCAGAATTAAAAATGAAAAATAATTTCAAGGTACACTCAGTTTCAAAAGTAGATATACACTGTACCCTTTAGAACACTAGGATATGATGTATATTTTCTTTTGGGACACATTGTAAATGTGAAATTTAATTTAGAGAAATGCTATCCCTTTCTTAAAAACTCTTCTTATCCCTTTTTGGCTCTGCTGACACTTTGATAGATTAAATGAGAAATACAATGAAGAAAAAATGTAGTGTCATACGGGCCTAAACATTTTTTTTTGTCACTGCCAGTTTCACTTTTCAAACCAAAATAAATTGCTGGTGCTCTTTTTTTATATTTTTTCAGAGAATACGGTCTTTTGGCAATATCAGTGAATCAAAGTAAAATTTGATTATTAAATAATTAATCATTTAAATCGATCACCGACTAAATTGATCAAGGTGGGGTGAACCCACCTCTTTATCGTCGCTGTGAGCTGCTAATTATATTCACTTCGTTTTCCTTATGCTTTTCCTCCTTGTTATACGGTTGCGTTGAACTACGTCATCTATTTTCTGTTGGTTCTTTTTTTTTATCGGGAAACGAAAAACTTTTTAATAAGTTTAAAGCCTTAAAATTGACATAGAAAAACATCTCTTCCCAATTTAAGATTATACGTGATTTCGCGCCATATTTTGAACTGTCAACACTTAAATGACATTACGATGTCTTTAATGTAGAAGTTTGTCATGCACTTGCAAATTTTTCATCAAAAGAAGAACTTTTTAGAGCAGAGTCAACGCAAACTTTTGATATTTAATAGCACATAGTCAGAAGCTTAAAATTAAAATAACAATTTCTCTACTTTCCTTAAATATTGTAGATTTTTTTTAATCGATTTTAGTTAGAACTTCTTCTTTGATTAACGTATACATATATTACCCCTTTGCACACGGCTACCTTTAGCAAACATGACAGACTTAATGAGATACCCATGGGAGTGTATAAAAAACATTCTGTTTCTAGGACGAAGTACTAATTTATATTATTTTACCTTCGATACATAGAAACTTAATTTATTTGACACATCTATTTATTCAAACGTAAATCCCACATGGTAGTTCTACATAGCTACATATATCCAATGTTTTTTTTTTTTAATTTCCTAAGATAAAATTACAAATGCTTTTAAAATGTATTTCGTTTATTTAATCGTCTGGAAATAACCTGTGTGTGTAATTAGATTCTAAATTCTCTCTGTGACGCATGCCATCACCTCTACCATCAAGGTATTGGTATATAGGTTATATCAACATTTTCAGGTGAAATTCTTCACTTTTGGCATAATAATAAAACCCAAAGCAATTTTATATCCAAAGACTATGATTAATTTTAAATTCGTTATTAACATAGGATCGATTTTTGATCTATTTGTATATAAGTATACCAACCTACGTAGTTTCATTTATTTTTTGTCGACCCTATCACAAAGCAATTTTCACTTTAATTTCAATTTTGTTTGGTATTATCACAAAAGTTGAATGAGATTAATATTTCGTTTCCATGAAATTTCAAATTTCAATCTTATGGGATTTGATAGAGGCACACTTTCAGAGTTTTGCTATCAAGCTTGACTATGAAATACGAAGAACAAAAATTCCTAGGTGACAAATTAGTATTTGTTAGGAATTGTCATCATCAGGATTATAATTTAAACAAGCAGATCCTTTGAAGATTACGAAATAAATTTTCACCTTCTTTCTCTGTCTCTTCGCAAAAAAAAACTATTTATATTTATTTACAGTGCTGTACAAAAATTTTAACTTTTTTCTGCAAGTCGAGTTTTGAAATCCTCTTAGTCTAAAAAACACTTGGTCGGACAGTGCGTTGACCAGTGGACAAAAATAAAAAAGGAGCCCAACAAGAACATCTTGAATAACTCTAATTTGTAACTTTTATTGATTTGCTCTCTTCTTGTTGGTCGATTAGCGGCATTGTTATCAGCATTGGAGGTAATTTAAGCTTCAGGTCTAGTTTAGAATTAGATTTTGCTGTGCGATAATTGATCTCGTGTAAGAAAATTACTGCTGTTATCAATATTTTTTCTTGTGAATAATAATTATGGATACTTTTGGAGCTGGTATGAGTTTTTTTAGTTTATTTTTTGGTGGAATTAGTATTTTTATTAATTTATCAAAAACAGTCCTATTTTGAGGCATGCAAAATTCGTTTGAGTTGAGTTTGAAAAAAAATATATCCAAGTATATCAACATTTTTTAGGTAACTGTATTTGTCCATTATTGTACTTTCCAAAAATAAAAACTTTCATTGCTAATTTTTGCTAACCTGCAAAATATTTAACTTTGTGTACAACAAGGTCAACCGATAAAAAACCAAAAAAATTTTGAAAAATAAGTTTCTTTTACTAAAAGCTCTAGAATTGAAGAAGTTACCAGTTTGATATTGAATGAATTGAAAATAACCAATTGTTCTAGTTCAATAAAAAGTGATTTAAGCCAAAAAATCAAGTTTTTGACTTAAATCTTGATAATCGGTGGAAACAATGCTCACGAAACCGCGCTCTACTTTTCAAACGGCATGAAGTGTGGTTAAAAAGTGATTTTATACCTCCTGCCAGTATTTTAGATATTATGACCAATAATTCTTTAAATGATACACCGGAATCTAGTCGCGGAAGACTTCAAAAACCATTTGAAGTTGCGTCCCACAAGACCAAAAAACGTTTAGTTGAGGATCGTTAGCTCTCAAACTCCAGTGAAGAGCTTAAGTTTGCAGCAGAACTATCTGGACGTTATTCTGGCGAAAGAGTTGATCTTGCTGATAAAAAATTTATAACTCCACAAGAGGCCTTAACATTCTACACTAGTCAACAATATTAAAGGAACAAATTTTTTTCAATTTTTGTTAGCGTTTTTTGAAGAGCTGTATCTTTGTGACGAGTGGTCGTATTGAGTTGAAATAAAAAGCATTTTACAGCTTTATGTTTTTTGTTTCGGGGTTTGTTTGCAAACAAATTTTTTTGAAGTACCGTTATTGCGTTATTGCAAAAAATGAGACGAGACAACTAAATTATTTGTTTTCTATGGATTATTTTTTTTGAAGGTCTTCATTTCTATGGATAATTTTTTTTGAGTCAATTAAATGTCATGATCAGATACCTTGTTTATTCAGCTTTAATTCAGTTTTTTTGTTGTTGTCGTACGATTTTTTTTGACATGGTTTATCTGACTTTGAATGAAAAAAGATACTTTTAGCCTTGATTACCAATATCTCAGCAAGTAATGATGTTATAAAGATTTCAAAGACAGTTTTGGAAATTTGAAAAAGCGTTTTACAAGATTTTTTTATGATTTTGTAGAAATTATTTTTTTTTACCGTTCACCGTTAGTTTAAAAAAAGTACTAAAAACCGACGTTTTGTGGTCTTTTCGTAAATCTTTTTTTTTTCGTTGCAAATATTGATTGCATGGCTTGCGTTGGTATGCAAATTTATAGACTTTTAAATCATAAATATTCTTGTAAATTTTCAAATTGATTCATCGAACCGTTTTTCCTCACCAAAACTTCAAAGTCTTACAAACCAGGTAAAGGAACAAATTGTGGTGTTCCTAAACAATGCGAAGTTGTCATCAAAATGACAAGAAAACCGCAATTCCAGTGGATTTTTTTCACAGTTTTGCATTAGTTAGATACTTTTTTGAATGGAAATGAAAAAAAAATACATTTTTCAAAAAAAAAAAATTAAAAATATCAAGTTTTTTTGTTTGAAAATTTTTTTAAATTAATTTTTTTTTATTTTTTTGTTTAATGTACTTTTTATTTCATTTCAATTCAAAAAAGTATCTAACTAATGCAAAACAGTGAAAAAAATCCACTGGAATTGCGGTTTTCTTGTCATTTTGATGACAACTTCGCATTGTTTAGGAACACCACAATTTGTTCCTTTACCTGGTTTGTAAGACTTTGAAGTTTTGGTGAGGAAAAACGGTTCGATGAATCAATTTGAAAATTTACAAGAATATTTATGATTTAAAAGTTTATAAATTTGCATACCAACGCAAGCCATGCAATAAATATTTGCAACGAAAAAAAAAGATTTACGAAAAGACCACAAAACGTCGGTTTTTAGTACTTTTTTTAAACTAACGGTGAACGGTAAAAAAAAATAATTTCTACAAAATCATAAAAAAATCTTGTAAAACGCTTTTTCAAATTTCCAAAACTGTCTTTGAAATTTTTATAACATCATTACTTGCTGAGATATTGGTAATCAAGGCTAAAAGTATCTTTTTTCATTCAAAGTCAGATAAACCATGTCAAAAAAAATCGTACGACAACAACAAAAAAACTGAATGAAAGCTGAATAAACAAGGTATCTGATCATGACATTTAATTGACTCAAAAAAAATTATCCATAGAAATGAGGACCTTCAAAAAAAATAAAAAACAAATAATTTAGTTGTCTCGTCTCATTTTTTGCAATAACGCAATAACGGTACTTCAAAAAAATTTGTTTGCAAACAAACCCCGAAACAAAAAACATAAAGCTGTAAAATGCTTTTTATTTCAACTCAATACGACCACTCGTCACAAAGATACAGCTCTTCAAAAAACGCTAACAAAAATTGAAAAAAATTTGTTCCTTTAATATTGTTGACTAGTGTATTTAGACCTGAATCTCTGAGAAAAAAAGTATAATGTTCTACAATCAGTTGTTAATGCGTGGCATAAAGATTGTTTTTCCAGCTTATACAAACTGAGAAAGCTTAAAAACAAATGCTTCCTAGGCAGAGGGAGGCAACAGAAACAACTGCATCTGTTGACCTCCAAGAACTCCTAAATAAGACTGGAAAAAGTATTGCAGACATTTCTTAAATACAACATGCCACGACTGCTACTTTAATCTGCAAGTGGAACAGATTTTTGTCCACCATGTTCATAGATTCGACGCACTGTGTGTCGTGGCAAATTCAGTATTCCTTATAATATCAACTATTAATTTTTAATTTTTTTAATCGTTTGAGAATCTTGGAAAACATAGCTGGAAATTGAATGAAACCATATTTTAAAAGAAGCTTATACTAAATAATAGAATCACAGGGAAATCGAAGTGAGTCATCATATTGCATTTAAAAATTCTGGAAAAAAAAAAAATTATGTATATACTATACATCTACAGCCATAAAAGAGAAGGAGTAAAAATTCTGATTGAGTGAACATTTAAAAATCGATTGGGTACTTGTTTTAAAGGTTAAATACCCTAAATTGGCTGAGCACTGAAAATGTAAAATGAATAAAAATTTCATTTTTGGTTTATGCAGGTTCTCCCTTAATTTCTGCGAACATTCTGAGAAAAAAATTGTAAGGGAGCAAAGTCCTATCTCCTCCTTTTTCCTCGGTTTAATTTACATTTCGATTCAACCAACTAACTTGTTGGTCTTTCGGTTGGTATTTTCTGTTTGTGTTAACAGTTCATTTGCGTTTTCATGGTATTTTCTTTGTAATTGCCTCAACGGATACCCATAAGCCTAATGCTGGGCATTTATCCAGAACTTCAACCCAAACGCTTTCCAAATGAAAGTAATTTAAAGTCTCCATGTGTGAATACAAATTTAATTTTCAACCCCCATACCTCGCAAAAGCTGAGAAAAAAACCTTCCAGACTTTGGTATTTGATATCACGATACATATATGTAACTATTAACCCTCATACTCAAAGTTAGATGGTTATACACATCCAGTCCCAAAACTTGCTGTCAGCTCTTAGACTATGATTTTTATTCACTTTAAATTAGTTTTAGACTCTTACTAACTTTCCATATAAACAAAGTTTTCTTTTTCTTATAACTCTTGCTTTTGGCAAAAATTACATACAAATGCATTAAACTCGAAGTTTTATTTGCATTTATTAATTGGGGAGCATAAAAGGAGTTTTCCAACAAGAGGTTTCATTTTAAATTTCGTGCCATTTCTCATAAATTAGGACCATCCAACACCACTATGCAGCACTTTTTTTGTCAAATACTATGGACGTCAGTGAAATTATTTTTCAGTAGGACGGCTGGTGCCAAATATCACAAAAGTCTTTGAGCAATAGGTGTTTAGTATTGTTAATTTAAGCTAGCGCAGTAATGCAAACACCAACAAAAACACTTTACTCAAAACAAAGTACCGTTATTTGAATGATTTAAAATGAAACATCTTGTTAGGAGGTTCTACGTTGACATGAAATAAAAATGAGGGTTCACCAGATGTAAGCTTGGGTCCGATAGTAAAGCACGAAAATGTAGGATTTGGTCTTATCTGTCAATGAAGGCGGATATCACCTTCACTAATCAACAAAATTAAGGGAACAACAAAATTCCAAATTTTTCGGTAATTTTTCACAGGCTGTATTTTAGTGAATAATGGTCGTATTGCGACTTTAAAAAAAGGGCTTTGAAGCTTTAAGAATTAAGATTCTAATTTTAAAAAATTGTTGGATAACATTTTTTAGCAGCTTCTCATTCAGTCCTATCAATAGGCATGTTTTGTTGACCTCCATTGAGAAATACTTCACATCAAGGAAAATTTTGAAATGCTGATTCCATTAACAACAAGTTAACTTCACATTTGAGCTCCAGTAACTCTATGGCTGAATGTGCAACGTATCTTAATGTTCACATTAAGGAAGTCAACAAAACACGCCTAATATATCATTGTAAAAATAATGTTGTTAATTTTTTGGTCCTTTGGTCCTCGGGTTTAAAAAAATTTGTTCAGTTAGGCTGGCATGTGGATCAGATACCCTGTTTATGAAGCATTAATTTTCTTTTTACTTGCGATTATAGGTACTATAAGGCAAGTTTTGGATTCGTGCAAAAAAAAAAATTTGAGATAACAATCAAACATGATATTACGATGATAGAGAACACCAAAAAAGTGGGTGGCACAATTCTGTCTGTCTGTCTGTCTGTTCGTCTACGTCTACAGCCTAAACGGCTCGATCGTTGTTCAAACTTGGTACATAGTGGTTTTTGGTGATTATGCCCACATATTTTTTTCATTTTTTTTTAGAACCAAAAATAACGGTACCTGCCATACAATTTATTTTAACAATTTTACATAATCGTATTTTTCTCAAAAACGGCTCGACAACTTTTCTTAAAAAAAATTCAGTAAATTTATTTTAGTAAAGGCTTCCTTCGAGTGGAAAACCATTTTTCAAAAATGGTTATTAATGGTACCTCCCAAAGAACCATTTTTTTAATTTTTGATTTTCTTCAAAACGATACGACCGATTTCAATTATTTTTTTTATACAGAAGCTTCCAAAAAATATAAACAGTTTTGCGTACCAAAATTTTTAAAAAAATATTTTTTGGATTTTTAAAAAATGTTTCAATTTTTTTTTTGAAAATCAAATACATATTTCTAAAACGACATTATCGAGTTTTTTGAAACTCGATATTTAAGAGTTTTTCAGTATTCTCTACAATATTTTTAGAAAAAAATTTACATTTATGAAAAAATAACGGTACCTTCCATACAAAAGTTAAAAAACCAGAAAGGAAAATATTTTTTTGCTTAAAAACGACTCCTACAATTTTGATTAAACTTTTTTGATATACTAAAAATAGTACGATCTACTACCAAAAACTATAAAATTTCACACTTAGCAATTATTAATAGTACCTGTCATGGAACGTATTTTTTTATTTTGAATTTTCTCGTTTTTGGCTATGCGTATTAAGATGATTTTTTTTACATACAAATTTCAGACAAGATTAAATAATATTGCATTTCAAAATTTTCAAAAAAAAAGTTTTTGGATTTTTAAAAAAAGTTTCATTTTTTTTTTTGAAAATTCGATATCTCAAAAATGGGTTGACAACTTTTTTTCAAATTTTGTTTTTGTATACACATAAATATATACTTTAGATTTGCCTACCAAAATTTGTTTTTAAAAATGTTTTAAGAATTTTATATATAAAAAATAATAAAAAAAAAACCGCTCCAACGATTTTAATTTTTTTTCACATACAATCATATTCAATCAAGAATTAAGATGTCATTCTTTTTTTCCACCTCAAACTGTCAAAAGAGTTGTTTTAGCCAATTTAAATGTCGTATTTCATGCTTCTCTTCATTTTTCTCTCATAGTTTCCATGTTTTTATATACAATTTTCTTAAACCCGCAGTGTCTTGAGCATAAGAGCAAGTACGTGCGACCCAGTCGTGCATTTTATTTACTTGCGATATAGGTACTATAGGGCAAGTTTTGGATTCGTGCAAAAAAAAAAATTCGAGATAACAATCAAACATGACATTACGATGATAGAGAACACGAAACAGTGGGTGGCACAATTCTGTCTGTCTGTCTGTCTGTCCGTACCTCAACCTACAGCCTAAACCACTGAAGCGATTTTCTTCAAATTTTGAACTTCAGGTTTTTTTGTAACTCTCCAGAGGGCAAATTGAAATTTTTTTTAGCTCAAAGAATAACGGTACTTACCATAACCGTTAAGGAAAAGTTTATTCATCTCAAAAACGGCTCCAACGATTTTGATAATAAAAAATCAGTGTATTATTGTAGCAAGAAAAAAAATCACCAAAAACATTTATTAACGGTACCTGCCATATAACGGTTTTTTTGATTTTTGGTTTTCTCACTAACCGCTCATCCGATTTCAATAAAATTTTTTGCAAAAAAGCTTTGTTAGAATATAAATAATACTGCATACCAAAATTTTTGAAAAAATAAATTTTGGATTTTTAAAAAAAGATTCAAAATTTTTTTTTGAACATTCAATATTTCAAAAACGGTTTAATGAATTGTTTTGAAATTTCAGTTTTAAATGTTAATATATGCATACCAAATTTTTTTTTGAAAAATGTTACAAACATTTTAATTAATTTTTAAGAAAACGGCTCCAACGATTTTAATTTTTTTTTTGCATATATTCATATTTTGTCAAGTAATCAAATGGCATACTTTTTTTTGAGCTCTAAGTTATTTATCAGGCTGTTTATACAATTAAAATAACTATTTAAATGCTTTTTTTTATACTTTTTCTACAATTACTCGAATATTTTTTAAAGCTGTTAAGTTCCACACAACTTGAACATAAGAGCAAGTACGTGCGATCCAGTCGTGCATTTTATTTTAATATATATTGAGTTTGACAATATTTTTTTTCAAAAATTATTTATTAAAGTAACTTAATTTTGAAATTAAATAAAGGATATTCTTAGTGTTACCGTTGTTTTTAGAGGAATGGATAAAGACCCTTCTTCCTATAGGATTTTTTTTCTTATGTTTACTCAACGTAAAGGGTTAAGGGCAAAGCCTTAAGTCCACTTGGGTTGATTCTGAGAAAAACTAAATTGTAATTTAACTACTGAAAAAAACGCTAAATTCAAAGCAAAATTAATGAAAGAAACAAGCTATTATGTCGGACACAAGAAAATTAACAATGCAAACATATATTGATTTCAATTTCTTGATTTTTTTTTTTGGCTGAAATGCTGATATTAATCAAAAAGACCTTCCATGTTACAGCAAAATTTTCGAAATTATTACTTAAAATTTCTTTTGAAAAAACCGGACAAGGGAAACGGTTTTTTTAATTTTTTTTTTTCAAAATTTAAGTTTGACAACAAAAAAAAAATTCAGAAGCACGACATTATTTGACCGTTTTTTTTTACATAAATTTCTTTCTACAGGAATTCAACCAGGGGCCTATTTCATAAAACTACAAGACAAATAATTATTTGTGAATTCACGTGTAGCTTGTAAATTATTAGAAAATTTCTGTTTCATAAAGAAATCGAACAGACTAATAACTACAAGTATCCCAGACTTGTAACTACAAGTCAATTTACAAGTGTGGCGAATTTTTCTGTTTCATATAAATATTTGTGCAAAAAAATATTTGTGACGGACTTGTAACTACAATTCAATTTCTTATTAGTCAAGAAAGACCTGTATCTGTTATGTACAAGGGATATTCCAGTGGACATCAACGCTATCATGGCCACCTTTGCTGATGATACTGCAATATTGGTGCCATCAGATAAATCCGTTACGAAGGCTCCACAAAAATTGCAAAATGCAGTCGATAAAGTAAGTGAGTGGACGCAGATATGGCGCATCAAATTAAACGAAATGAAAACATAAACAATATTCCAATTTATATAAACAGTACCACCAAATACCTTGGAATGACTTTGGATGCAAAACTTAAATGGAAAGAGCACATCAAAAAGAAAAGAGAAGAACTAAACTTGAAGTACAGAAAAATGTACTGGTTACTAGGAAAGAACTCTGACTTATCTATCCAGAACAAACTAATGTTATATAAGCAAGTATTGATACCCGTTTGTGCATATGGCATCCAACTATGGGGCTGTACAAAGAAAACAAATGCTGAACACATCCAAAAATTCCAAAGCAAGGTCCTTCGTGGAATAATTGATGCCCCTTGGTATATAAAAAATAGCGATCTACATCGTGACCTACAAATTGAAATGGTTACAGAAGTGGTTAAAAAACACGCTGTATCACACAATCAGCGACTGCAAAGTCATACAAACTCTGAAATGGAGACCGTCCTAAATGTACAAAACAATGTTCGGAGATTAAGAAGAACCAAGCCTCATGAGCTGATGGTCTAAGAGCTATGGGAAAATGTTATAACTTTAAACTTCCCCCAATGCGATTTAAAAATTAAGAAATAAAAATCATTTGTCGATCTTTCATAGATTGGTCCTGATTCACCGGTGGTTTTAGTGCGGTAAGAGTCCCACACTACTAAGTACCGATTCTTACCGAGTGTCTTTTGAAGATTTCCATCGGATGAAAAAAAAAAAAACTTTGACAAAAGGTCTTTTTTTATCAACCATAGTTCTATGAAATTCAACAACTTCAGTTTCGTATTTTGTACAACAATTTCATTCTTTTTTACTTATTCGTTCGCAATACCACCCTCTTTCATGTTAAGTTAACTCGATGTTACAAGACGTCAGCTACCACAAATTTGGTTTAATTGAAAATTAACACTAGTTAAGTTTAGTTCGTTGCAAACTCGCGTTTATTAATGTGGAGTATAAGCTTGTATTCAAATATATTCAAACAATATTTATACTTTTATAAAAGATTTTGATGATTTTTAAAATGTTTTATTCATTTTTTATATTTTTTGGATAAGTTATACCATTGTTTATAACGGGTGATTTTTTAAGAGGTTTAGAACTTAAAAAAAAAAAAAAAACACAAAAAATTCGAAAAAATGAATGAAATATTTATTTGAATCGATAGTTTGAACCTTGCAATTTAATGTTTAAAGATAATTTCATGCAAATGTTGACCGCGGCTGCGTCTCAGGTAGCCCATCCGCTGAGTCCAATTTTGGCATACTCTTTCACACATATCGGCCGGTATCTCACGAATGAATGCATGGATGTTGGCTTCCAGTGCGTCAATCGAAGCGGGCTTGTCCCTATAGACATTAGCCTTGACATACCCCCACAAAAAATAATCTAATGGTGTCAAATCGCACGATCTAGGCGGCCAATTGACCGGCCCGAAACGTGAAATTAACTGTTCACCAAACTCGCCTCGCAATTGCGCCATTGTTTCGCGTGCTGTGTGGCATGTGGCACCGTCTTGTTGAAACCACATATCATGCAAGTCAAGAACTTCCATTTCCTTCCGCAAAATTTTCCACGTAGTGCTGTAACAAAGGCCTAACTGCTGGGAACGGTGCCGAATCGACATTTCGCGGTCTTCTGTCACACTAGCTGATACGGCCGCAA
The DNA here is from genome assembly GCA_963921185.1 of Dasysyrphus tricinctus. NCBI lineage: Eukaryota > Metazoa > Arthropoda > Insecta > Diptera > Syrphidae > Dasysyrphus > Dasysyrphus tricinctus. Next base: position 76,981,203 of record OY992533.1, read on the forward strand.
TATTTTCTTCACTACGCACAGTACGTAAACGTGTTGGTGGTTTAATGTCCAACAAAGTAAATTTGGTGCGAAATTTGGTCACAATCTTCCGAATAGACTGCTCAGAAGGTCGAGAATGCCGACCATAAAATGGAAGCAGCGCGCGATGAACATTTCGAACCGAGCACGAATTTTGATAGTAAAATTCAATAATTTGCAAGCGTTGTTCATTTGTAAGACGATCCATGGTTAAATTGCAAACCAAACTGAAGCTGTTTGACAGTGACACAAGGTACTAAACACACGTCAGCTGTCAAAACCAGTGTTGCCAAAACCAAACCAGCTAAAAAATCACCCGTTACAAACTTAGTTTTTTATTCAAAATAATTTGTAACTCTAAAAATCTATAATATTTTGTTTTCCGTAGCTCTGAAAATAATATATTCATATTAATCTTTCATCATTCTATCAACTTCCTCCCATTTCGTCTATAAGTTGTAAATGTAAAAAAGTACACCCAATCATGCATTTAATTTTATATCCTGGAATTCCTTAGCTACCTATAAGCTTTGGGTGTTATCGTCAAAGACAAAAGAGTTGACAGGTGATAAAAGAATACAATTTCAGTTAACTTCCTATATAAATATCAGAACCAAATCAAACACCAAACAGCCATAAATCCCCTGGTTAATCTAACATCAAATAAATATTTAGCAAAATAATAAAACAAAGCAGCAATAAAAATTACTGCAGATTTATTAAAACAAAATACACAGCACTGTGTTTATCTAGTCTATAAATCTTAAGTAAGCAATAAGTCTACAATTTCATATATAAGGTAGATAAGTTACCTCTCGCATCTCTATGAAAGTCATTTTCCATCCCATAGGATAGAAAGCTATTAATCAAAGTCTTTGTGAGGATACGAATCAGGCAATGTCGTCTGTGTCTCTTCTATATTTACATTATTTATCATAAAAGTGTGTGAAGGGCTCTATATAGGTAGTTGCTATAAGAATTTCTTGGGCTTAAAATCACTAAAAGTGATTCCCCGAACTAGGAGTTTTACGTCAACAAAAATATCTTAGAGTTTTTCACAGCAGGAATATGGTAAATAGAGGTAGGTACTTCCTATTCCAACGACACCCACTGCCATATTTAACTTCGTCCTTGATTGAGTTTTTTTTTTTTTGTTGTTTTTGTTGAGGTTCGTTTCAAATATAGAAGGCAAAAAAGGGACTTCTTTGAGGAAACAAATTTATGACTTTGTCAAACATTTGCATATAAATAATTTAATAAAATGTTCCTGATTTGGATAATGCTTCTAAGAAATATGCATAAATATTTGCAATAAACAAAGTTTTAGGATTGGATTGGGTAAACTTTTTCATATAAAATATGAAATACAGCGTGCTAAACTACACTCACGTAACGTTTTTTTTTGTTTGGGTATCACATACAATTTAGGTACCTATATCTGGGTTGCGCATCTATAGATATACATAAATACCCCTTCTCTAAGAACTAGGTGTCGTAAAATACATATTTCTGCAAGGCAATAGGCTCATCTTTTTTGGAACGATATTCGATTTTATTATTTTTTCTAAATCCAAACATACCCTTCCCAAAATTTACCGACACCGACACGGTCGATAGTAGGAATTCATTTAGTATTCATATCGAGCCTTTTTCATGTATTTACAAAAGAACGAGCTTCAACGAACTAAAGATGTGATTTTATGGATTTGGAATTCAATTCGAACCGTGTTTGTACTTTGAGTAGGGTAGTTTTGTTTTTGTAAAAGTTAAGACTAAAAAAATGCCTAATATTTGACATGCTCACACCGAAACCATTTGATATAACACGTGTTAAGGATTTTTGAAAAGGATTCAATTAGTTTCTTTTGTTCGGTATGGCGGTTATGAAAACTTTCATAAGTGATTTTCATGGAAGAACAAGCAATTCAGTTTCTTCAATTTATTATTCAATTTATTAAAAAACGCCCACTTTAAATGAATATTATGTCTATGGATAAATATGGGTGTATGTGGGTGTTTTTTTTTTTGTATATGTAATTATAATTAACACGCACTCAAAGGATTTATGAATGAACTGATAACACATTGCGTGTGTTAAGGAATTGAGGAGGATATGTAAGAGGAAACGGTGGCGCACATATTGGTTTTTTAAAGCTGTACATCATATGATGAAGGGGAAATAGATAGAAGCATAGAACTCCACATTCGTGTTGTTGTAAGGCTTAACAATAAATTTCTATATTTAACACTCTGTTCGGGTAAATAACTGATGATGATGATAATTAAGTTTCCGTTATTGATTTCCTATCAATTGTTGGGGTCTGTCGTCTCTGTGATAGAGCCACTTGTTTAAATGTCTGGTTTGTATTCAATGTATCTTATAGATTGACAAGATTGTAGACAAGTGGGGAGTGAAAGCAATATTGCTTTCATCTTTTGAGGAAACCTAAGCATTTGGCTGCGTTTCTGGAAAAATTAAAAATGTAGGTAATAAGTTCACTAGACATGCTCAGTTCAGTACTTGGTGGGTTTGATAATATTAAATATTTTGCAACATTTCACAAAATGTTCACAATTTGTGCCCTTATTAAGGATCTATTCAACGTTGCGTAAAACCTTATTCATACAAAATTATTCAACCCATTATAGTTACAATGTCCATGTGTCAAATAAAGTTCCAAAGAGTGAAATCTATTACGTTTAACATTCAACTCTAATCAAAATGGCCCCTTTTTAACGTCATATAACATTTCCGAGTTTAAGTGCATTATAACTTTACGAGATCTCTAAAATGGATTTACGAAAAAGGCTGAATGTTTTTATTTAATGACAAAAGTTTATTGATTTATGTTGAAAATTACAATTTGAAAACAATAAAAAGGAAAAGGGAGAGATAAGGAACGTACCTACCTACTATTATTGTAAGTAAAAAATTATCTTTTTTAATTTATAAAAATTTTAGATCTACTTTTTTTTTGTGCAGTACGATGTTGAAATTGATAATTTGTAGCAGATTATTTGGAGAAGCCTACACTCTTTTTTTGCACACAATTAACTACCCAAACGATTTATTGTGTGTGAAAAAGTGACTTTTGAGCTTTTTGTATTTATTTTTGTTGTTTCTTTCAATTCAGCATGGCTGCCGGTAGTGTTTTTGCATTTTGTATTCGTTTAATTTTTTTTTCTCGAAAACAAATGATGGTATCGACTTAACGTTAATTTTATTCTTCGCATATGGACGTAATTAAAAATTGATACAAATATAAAACCAGATCAACTGATAACTTTTTTTTAAATACTAAAAATTGTGACAATTTTTTGACGCGAATATTTTGAGAAAAGAAAATGATATTGGCCTCGAGATAAATTTATTCTCTACAATAGTTCATATTGATAAAATTTGTAAACAAATTTACTAAACGGTTTTCTTTAAGAAAAAAGCTACAAACAATTACCAAATAATATTTTTGTCTCTAATATCTCGAATGGAAACCATATTTTTGGTCTCCACTTGATTGCATATCGTCGGCTTAGAGTGAATAACAGCTAACTCCTGTTTTGTATTTTGTATAAAAAATTATTTAAACAAACGAATTCGCATTATGTAGACCTTCAGACCTTTTGTCTGAAACAGTACCCTCAGCTTTTTATATTCGTTAGAAGATTCACTTCTTTTTTCTTTGGATGTGGAACTTGAAGAGCAGCGTATGATCAGCTGGCTCATTAAATTTTGATCTCAGCAGCATTGTCTAATGGGGAATAAGAAACAGTGTAGAATTTAATGCTTCGAAAACTCAATGATGTCTTCTGTCATCAAAGCAAAATCAGCCCCCTATGGAGTGAAATTTGCATTGTGGAAACCGAAGAGCTTCCAGTTCTGGGTATGTGCATCACAAAACATCTTCTGTGGAAAAGTCTATACAATATACATACATTAGAAATGTTTTGGTTTTCTTCAAAGATGCAAGAAATTTGTCTTCCCTTTTGATTTGGCTATAGCCAAGCTTTCATTCGTCCAAAGCTTGAGTACAATTTCCGTATTTGGAGAGGTGCTCCTAAAACCCATTTTAGTCTCTTGGATAGAATTTAAAATAGACTTTTAAAAATGATAGGCGATGGAATTATAACGGAAACATTTGTATCTCTCGAGCACCATCGCCGCCGCAATGTTTTGTGTCTGTCATTATTTTATCGCTATTCTAAAAAACAATATTTTAGCGAAATAACCACTTGCATTGCTCTCCTTAAATATTCGTACTTCTTGGAATGTACATCAGTTTACCCTTGAACCCAATTATGGACGTAGGTACTGTCAAGTATAGATATTCTTTTTTTGCCGCACTACCCGAATGTGGAATGCTTTTCCAGACTCTGTATTTCCCACCCATTTCCACATTTTGAACTACAAAACCATTTTTTCTCCTCTTGAGTCCTTCCCTTGTTTCCTTACGCTCGCACTGTGTTTAATCATTTATGGATAGTTACAGCCATTTTGGTGCGCACTTATAAAAAATAGGCTGAATGAATTTAAATTAATGTTGTTTTCCAAAACAACCAAAAATATTAAATAATATTGGACAACAAAATTTCCAAAAATCTTCAATTTTGTTTTGTAAATTTAATATCTGTAATCTGGGTATTTAATAATTTTTATCTACATACATATTAGATAAATCGCTAAAACAAGTCTTTTAATAGCCTTAATTTAAAAAAGGAATACCATCTGAATTCATGAACAAATATAAATTAATGAGAAAAAAATTGAAAATCGTTGGAGCGGTTTAAAAAAAAAAAGTTCTCAAAACATTTTCAAGGACAACATTTCGGCATGCAAATTTTAAGTTTTTATTAATAGCCGATTTAAAAATACCGAATTTTCAAATATATTATATATTTGAAATTTGAATTTGAATATCTGTGGTGTCTGGGAGAAACATGATAGCTCCATTTTAAAAATTGCGTCTCTACGTCCACTTAACATCGACCTACAATTTAAACGGGTAGACAGATTTTCTTCAAATTTGGAATATTAATGGACATTACCTTGAAAAATGTTGTTTGAAATTTGAAAAAAATCGGTCCACCCGTTTAGGTTCTATAGGTGGATTTAAAGTGGACGTAAGGACGCAATTTTTAAAATGGATTTATCATGCTTCTCCCAAACACCACAGATATTATTTATACTTATTGGAAGTTTTTGTATACAAAATTCATTAAAATCCGAAAAGCTAATAATCAAAGAATTGAAAATCGAAAATAGCGCCGTAGGGGAGGTAATGTTAATAGTTTATAGTTTTTTTTTAATTTTACTGTAAAACGCACTAATTTTAAACCATTGAACAAATTTTATCTAAATAATAGGAGTCGTTTTCGAAAAAAAATGAGATTTTTTGTTGTTGGTTCTTCGGGAAGTACCATCAATAACCATTTTTTTTAGTATATAGCTTTCCACTTGAAGGCAGTTTGCTAAAAGTAATTTATTGATTTTTTTGTGAAAAGTTGTGAAGCCGTTGTTGATAAAAATAAAATTTTGTTAAATTGCTTAAAAAAATGATATAAATAAAATTTTGTTAAATTGCTTAAAAAAATGTATGGCAGATACCTTTATATTTGCTAGCTTTAAAAAAATGAAAAAACGCTTGAAGAAAATCAAGCAGCCGTTCAGGCTATATCCAAACAGACATACAGACAGACAGAATTGTGTGACCCATTTGTTTCGTCATTCCTAGCATCGTAAGGACAAATCTGATTAAAATCTCGAGTTGTACATAATGTATGTACATTAGGGTGGTCCTCATACTGTTTTTTTTTTTTTTTTTTTTTTTTTATTCCAACTTGGACAGGCATCAAACGACTCTAAATACAGAAAAAAAATTCCTATTTTTCTCAGATTTTTATTTCACACCCCAGTCTCCCTTTTTTCACTTCAAGGTACAAATAATGGAGTTAGGGCGATTCTTATAAAACGCGAAAACAAAATCAGAACTTAAAGATTAGATTCAGACGAGAAAAAAATCGTGCAGGAAGGGGGGTCCATTTTCCCCCGTTCAGGCGGGAGGGATAATTTTCCAAAAATTTGACCCAAAATACAAAATAATAGTTTCTGAAAAAAATAATTTTCAAACGTAAAAAATTATTATTTTTGTTTTTATTTTTATGTTTGAAAATTATTTTTTTCAAAAACTATTTACAATACAAACTTGATTTGAAAAGCATGTTAGAGAGCGGATTTATGGTTTTGAAAAAAGCTATAGCATGTCATCGTAAGTGGTCCCGTTGTTTTTTAATATTTTTTTTTCTATTTTGGGTCAAATTTTTAGAAAATTACCCAAATCCCGCCTGAACGGGGGAAAATAGATTTTTTTTTCTCGTCTGAATCTAATCAATAAGTTCTGATTTTTTTCGCGTGATATAAGAATCACCCCAGCTCCATTATTTGTACCTTGAAGTGAAAAAAGGGAGACCAGGGGGGTGAAATAAAAATGTGAAAAAATTAGGGAAATTATTTTTCAATGTTTTGAATCAAATTAGGGCTATCCAAGACAATGTCCAATTTAAGGACCACCCTAATGTACATATATATTGCAAGTAAAAATACTTACAACTTGCATACCAACATTTTTCTTAAATTTTTTTAGGGTACTGTTTGGGTTTTTTTTCTAACCGCGCGCTGCAACGAATTTAAAAATTGCTCACATTTATTCAAGAATTCAAATTTTCACATCAAATTGTTAAAGTAGTTTTTTTTAGCAAAATTGAATTTCATATCGATATAATCCCGGAAAGAAATAAACGCAGAAAACATATTGCGCGAGCTACACTACCGGACACGCACCTATTTCCTCCGCACGAGCTACACCTCACAATCACTGTCCTCTAACACTGCAGACTGCGCATTTCTACATTGATAATAGATTTAAATTGACTCAGTTACTCTATCAAGTTCTACACAACGTTGATTCTTTTTCAAAATTACCTGAAAAAATGCAGGTCTGTATTGATTGATATAAGTAGGTTATCTACAATGTATGTACAATACATATATATACATTAGGGTGCTCGTTAAAAAAGGTCATCTTGGATGGGCCTAAATCGGCTCTAAATGAAGAAAAAAATTCCCTAATATTTCCAGATTTTTTTTTTCATCCCCTATAGTCGCTTTAAGCGTAGGGGCTAGTTCAGTTTCTGCACGGAAAGAATTCTTGGATCAGATCACGAAAAATGAGCTGCAAATTACGAAAAATGAATCCCGATTTATACGTTGGCTCGGGATTTTGCAATTTACGACTATTTGTTTGCAATTTGCAAAACTGAGCAAAATGAAGATATTGATACTCAAAAATCGTAAATCAACACTCCTTAAGTATCAATTATTCTATCGAGAGAAAACAAAAATTGCGAACAACAAATCGCAATTTGATCCAATTATTCCTCAATTGCACAATTTGTAAATTTGCAAAAAATATTTGTGATGACCATACTTGTATTTCGTGATATTGCGACTTAAAAGATCAATCTTGCTTAGCCCTTCATTTAGCAGGTATACGCATTTAATTTATTTTATTTTAATTTGAAATAAATACTTTACGTTGACTCTACTTGGTTTTGAACTCGCAACCCTCCAGTTGCGGAGCGAGCATGCATTCACTAGGTCAATTTGCATTACAGATCGTTGGTGTCACACATTAATGATTAGATACATGCCATGTTGTGGTACTTTATGTCTTCAAGAAGTAAATTGCGACAAGAAAGTCGTGATTTAGGAATTTTTTGTTGGTGATTTGCAACTATTCTCATGGAGTTAAAAATTGCGACAGAAAAACGTAAATCAGTGATTTTGCAATGTAAATTACTAAATATTAATCGCAAAGCAATATATTTAAATGCTGCTTGAGAAATTATTCTTTTAGAGAGTAAATTACACAAAAAAGTTGTATTTGGCTAAGAAAAGTACAAGCTTGAATAATGGACTTTAATTGCAAATTACGAAGAAAATAATTTTGTAAATTGCTACGTTTTGAATGTTAAATTTGTATTGATTTGGGATCAAAATGCCTTGATTTACGAATAAAACATGATTCGTAAATTGCAACTGCAAATTTTTCAATTGGTGATTTTTCAATTCTTTCCGTGTGTTAGAAAATTCGGGGCATATACTAGGCTGAAAGTAGACAAGAAAAAAAATCGAAGAGAGGGGGATAATATTTCCCCCCGCTTAGACAGGAGGGTCAATTTTATAAGAAAATTATATTAAATAGAAATTTTTTGTATTAAAAAAACAACAGCAACAATTGAATCGGTCATTACAAACCACTTGAGTCACACTACAAAAAAATCAGACCACACTTAGTCAAAGGTCGAAACGAATCACGAAGTTACCATAAATCACATCGCACTTAATTTCACCGTTGCTTAAATATATTCTAAAAAATAATTTGACAGTCTAAAAGACCAATTCGCGGGTATAAGAAGGTTAAATAAGGGCTTTCAACTGTTCGTAAAAATTGTGACTTAAGTGGTTTCTGAAATTACCGATTCAGTATAGTTTTGTAGTTTTTTGGAAAGCCAGAAGTCCATTCTTATGGTTTATTTTCAAAATAAGTTTTTTTTAAATGAATATTTTTGGTAAAAAATTATTTTAAAACTCAAAATATTAAAGAAAAATTGATTTTTTCAGAATTTAAAGTTTGAAAACAATTTTCGCTGAAACTATTTATTAAAAAAAAACTTTATTAGAAAAAAAACCATAAGAATGGACTTCCCCTCCTGTCCAAGCGGGGGGAAATATTACCTACCTCCCTCCCATAGGTATTTTTTCTTGTTTACTTCCAACCTACATGCTCTGAGTTTTTTGGCAGATTTTACCATATAACGACTACCCTAATATACATATGTATGTACAAATAAGGTCAGTTCTTTTACTTCCTAAAACTGCCAATTTCTACCAGTCTCTGTCCAATTCTGTGTTTTTCAAAAATGCACTTTGGACTTGGTATTGGTATAACATGGCAGTTTTGGGAACTAAACGAACAGAAGTATATGTTATGTTGTCTTTAAAAAAATAATATATAACAAGAGTAGGTATAAATATTCGGTCGCATTTTAAATGTTTTTATTTTGGTAATAAATTCCGAGAATTTTTTGGGGTTTTCATCTCTAAAAATATTCCTATTCAAATTTAAAAATTTTGAAAAAAGAAGACACCTTGAAATTCAGAAATATTCTTTTTTTTCTGGGAAAAAAACGGAAACGAAATTTCAGGGTAGTTTCCGAGAATTTGTTTTTAATTTGGTAAAGTAGGTTACGATTGGTAAACGTACGCAAATCAATAAATATTTACATATTTGTATTGATACTTGTACTAATACCAGTGATCGAAATTCGACCATTTAAAATCTATAAATTACTAATTTTCAAATTAACTTGAGGACATTAACTCCTTAATCTTAAAAATTACGACCATAAACCCGAAATTATAAGCCTTTTTAGGTGAACTATTATGAATTATTTTCGAAGAATTGTATTGAATAGAGGGATTTTAGTATTGGTGGTTATGGTATTTGGCACACAACCAATAAGTTATTTAGAGTGGTTCCTTTTTATTTATTGAGCGATTTTAAAACAAGATTGTGAGGCTTGTATAACACTCAGGGACCGAAAGGTTATCAGTTATATCACTCACGTATTATTATAATGATTTTAAAAAGTAAAAAACTCAAGACTTTTATTATATGTCAGACTATTCTAAACCACAAAAGGAATAAACCTGTGGAAAGTTAATTTCAATTTTAAATGTTCAGAAATAACCTTAGAACTTTGGAAAAATTGCAAGGAATAGCGAAACTTTCCTTTTGTGACCTTAAACATTATAAGGTGTGTTCAATCCTGACACGCACATAGATTAATTTCGAGCAGAACTCTAAGAAAAGCCTACTACGGAAACATTGAAAAGTTGTCCTAAAGTTCCTTGAACTAAACAAAAAACTAAGTTTCTAATTTAATGCTTATTCTTGTTCATCACATCAATCAAATGAACACCCTTAAACATAACTAATAAATTACCAACTGTATTATCATTAATTTTATTCCACAAACAAAAAATTTAAATAGAAAAAGCGGAAAAAACTAATCAATTCCCATCATCGTCACCCAATCAGTGTCAAGACATCATGTTAAGGTAATAAATATATATTATACACATTCAACGACCATTTGAAGGACGCCGAAGCGGACGTATAAACTGCCATAAAATTAAAATTAATTTCTCAGACAATGTAGGTATACCCAATAAAGAAAAGAGAAATAAGGAACAAAAACTAAAGAAAAAGAAAAAAAAAATTACCATTGGTATTCCACCCTTTTTGAATATCGTTAAAATCAAAAGACCTTCACCCACTCAGAAAATTATTCCAAGTGCCTTTGACTCTTTATACCAAACTATTTATGTATATTTTTTTGTTCTTATGTTATAGTTTGATAGCAGGAAATTCAGCAAACAACGAATATAATGCTAAAGGGAGAGGAAAATTTAATAAATAAATCGATTCCTAAGCACACCACCTGAGAATATTTTATTTTTTTTTCTAATTTTTTCATACTCCAGCCAAACAAGTTCTTCAATCTGTGAAATTATTTATTTATGTTCCTAAGCCAATTATACCACACATAAGCCTGAAGAGCAACCACAAAAATAAAAGCAAATTCGCGCCAAGGAACAAGGATTCTCGTCCTTCGTACATATGACACCTTTACACACACTATACACATATACCCTCACCTTCCGTAAATGGTAAGCATAATTCAGTTATAGTGTGTTTGGGAACGATTTATCGAATACTCACTGTGTAAAGTGATGTTTCGTGTCCCAACCTTTTGAAGGCTAGCAGGTTGTTAAGGAAGGTATACCAACTTTTATATTCTTCGTATTCTTTTTTTTTCTTCCTTCAGGTGAAATATTATATAACCAAGACTCAGGTGGATTTTCTGCAAATGCTTTTTTTGATAAAAGATTTCTAGTGGGCGAATGATATCAAATGAAAAATGCCTAAGACTCTCAGAATAGGCGTATGGCCCTAGAGTATGGCATGTAGAGTGTACATAACCCTGGAGATTCATTAATATCCATTCTAGGATCTCTGAGCACCCTCCAACATTCTATAAATTATATTTATTCCTTAAATCTCAATAAATATTAACTTACCGTTTAACTAGCAGTTTCTAGTTGACCTGGCAAAAGGTTGAAAACCCAAATTTTTGGAAAAAGTTTTTTAATCTTCTCAACACACAAACAGGTTTTCTTCAACAATTTAATAATCACTGTTCGAAAAAAAACAACACACAAGATTACCCACTTGTTTCAAAGGCCTTGTCGATAAGAGCGTAACAGTAACACAGATCCTTTTGAACCGAATTCAATTTTCGATTTGAATTGCGAAGAGAGCGAGAGTTCAATTGAAGGCGTCCGTGTCGTCCGCGTTTGGTCTTCTGGTAGGTAAGTGAAGCTTACGAATGAATGCCTGAGATTTTCCCAGAATTCGATGATAACAATTTAGTCTCACTCACTCTCAATATTGGATTGGGGGTTTATTTTTCCTGATAAATTCAAATATGCAATAGATGCAATTGTCTCCCTTACTCGTAAAAGGGTGGTTTTCTCTTGAGATTGGTATAAAGGGGAAATAAAAGCTTTTATTTAGTTTTTTCTTTAAAAAAGCTCTTTTTCTGAGTATTATGAGAGGGATGCTATATTTTTGATAACAGCTGGTTCTATTTAATTTTCTTCAAAAGCGAAACTGAAATGACCCCACATAAAGCTTTAGGAGAGTGAAATTGAGCTTTTACTGTTTCTTATTTCTAATCATTGAGCTTTATTTTACTCTCTGATTACACAAAGGGTTCACATGTTGTGTTTATTTTTCATTGTTACAGAGAATTTCTTCTCCACCGTTTTATTGGGATAAAATTAAATTGCCAAAAAAAAGCTTTATACATATTTCCATTTCTATATTGAAAAAGAGAGAGCTTTAGGAAACAAAATTAAGATAAATTTTCCTGTAGGTATCTCTTTATGAGTATTTTATCTGTGAGATTTCTAATAGGCTAGGTGTGGTGTTTTTTTAAGGGTAGCACTTTTCAGTGAGCATGATATTTAAATGTGCTTTGTTAAACAAAAAAGTGCGCCAATTTTTGGCGGATGTCCCTGTTTATGATAAAAAAAAAACTTTATTGGCATTTCCTACATAATTGATTCCTTTTGACAAAAAAAAAACAAACAAAAGTACGTTTGTGATACGATCAAAGTGGTGGTGTTTTGATTCTGTCGAGGTTATATGAATTGAAAGCGATTTTGATGCCAAAGAAAGTTTATCTACAGTCTCACACTTTTTAACCTTCTTAACTTGATTTATTTTTTAGCAAACAAAAAAAATGTTTTGCATTAGGAAAATTGACAGAAATTTTATGTGAAAAAACTTGCAATCTAATTAGAAAGTTTTATGTAATATATTTTTGTATTTAGCGAAAATTTTAGGATCACGAAAAATAACTTTCTAATTGATTAAATATAATATTATATTTTTAAAGAAATAAAAACAAACTTGAGTAATCTTCGAGATTCAAACTCTATAAGAATAGGAAAATGGTTAGATTCAAAAATACAAGCATCATTTTTATAAAAAAAATCAATCCATTGTTGGTTGTTACTATGCAGGTTGCCCGGTAATTCGTCAATAATATTTTAGTGCATGATTCTTGGAGATTTTTTTCGAAAATAAAATCGTATGTGGGGAAAACTCTATCTCCTCCCCCCCTCTTTAGGTCAGGGGTGGCAATTTCTTGATGGCTTTTTTGAAAGTTTATACTCCATTCTTTCATATGTTTTTAAATCAAGTTGTTTGAGTGAGTAATTTTTGAAAAATTATATTTCAGTCAAATAAAAAAAAAACCGTGATTTTTTTTTCAAGTTGATATTTTTGTGAAAATTTGCGTAACTTTGATCTTTTTTGTGTTCAATATTTAATTCTCTTCAATTCTTATCCCATAAGGGATTTAAAAATTAGTTTGTTTTTCATCCGAAAGATCCCCATTTTTATAATTCATATGAATCACTGTACAAAAGGTGATGGCGAGATATTACATAGCTACTTTGGCACTTTTGAATTTGAGTTTCAAAGTTCAAAAATGACTGAAATAACTGATAAAAAATATTGGAAAGAGATTTTCCTTAATTTTTGGATTTTTTTGGAACTTTTCAGTAGGACAACCCCTCCCCCCCCCCCCCATTCATGCGGCGTGTATAGTGAAAGACTCGAAAGAAGAGCAAAATACCGAATCGCTTCAATTAAAACCGTACTCATCCTACCAAAACTTAATTAAAAACTTTTGGGGATGTTTAGAACAAATAGTTAACGAGCCTGGCTATCAGTTAAAGACCAGAAAATCCAAATTTCAGCCATTAAATTTGTCTGGATTACATAGAGAAACTTTATGATGCCATGCCGCTTCAAATTTATGAAGCTTCAATGAACAAAGTGATACTATCCATTACTAGAATTGCCCAATAAGATACTTTTTCAAAATAAACTTGTTTTAATTCCTTCCATTAACTTTTATAACCAATTACAATACGTGTGTCTATTCAGTTGACGAAAAAAAAAAACTGCATTTTTCGATGTGAAAAGAGAGCCGGAGAAAAAATAACAGTGCTTTTTGAATTATGTTCTTTCTGATTTATGTTCCCAACAAACAGTAATGTATCAAATGATACATTAATGCACAATATTTGGAAAAAATCGACAAAGTCCCTTTGAAAATTTGTGTTTCTATTCAGTTGAAGTGAAGTGTATCTTATGCCAGGCACAGAGTTGTAAAAATTTCAATGCAAAAAAAATGTATATCTGATTAAAAATTTAATTTTAATGCAATGTGAAAATATTTTGCATTAATAAAAAAAATGTTAATGCAAACTTAAAAATTTGTTGCATTGAGAACTTTAAAAAATATTCAAGTAATTATAGAAAAAGTATAAAAAGCATTCTTTTAATAGTATAAACAGTCTGATAAACAACATAGAGCTAAAAAAAAGTATGCCATTTGATTACTTGAAAAAATATGAATATATGCAAAAAAAAAAATAAAATTGTTGGAGCCGTTTTCTTAAAAACTATTTTTTTTATGTATAAAATGTTTGTTACATTTAAAAAAAAATTTGGTATTCCAATTTTGAGTATATATTAATATACATTTAAAACTGAAATTTCAAAACAATTCATCAACCCGTTTTTTAAATATTGAATTTTCAAAAAAAAAATTTTGGTATGCAGTAGTATTTATATTCTAACAAAGCTTTTGTGAAACAAAGGACAATCGGCAAAAATGTATGGAAGGTGGTCTAGGAACCAATAACAACGAGACGTATGTCGTTGGAAAGGTATTTTTATGCGCTACAATAGTCACTATGGCGGCTCATTTCAAATCACTGTGTGAAAAATGTTATTCGTTAACCAACGTTTTGTTTTAGTACCATTAAGGGTGGAAAAAATGTATACAGACTGGTCTTACCAGTACTAATAAGATGCATGACGTTGAAAAGGTATTTTTATGAACAATAATAGTTACCATAACAACTTATTTAAAATCACAGTGTGGAAATAGTTATTCGCTGTTTTAGGGAATTTTAGCACAGATAAAATGTATGGAGCTTGGGTAACAACTAGCGAATAACTTTTTTCACACAGTGATTTGAGTTAAGCTGCCGTATTGACTATTGAAGTACATAAAATTTCCTTTCCAACAACATACGTCCCGTTGTTATTGGTTGAACTAGCCATCACCCTTTTTGCCCATACTAAAAAAAAATACATTTTTTTCACACTAAAATGAACCACAATATTTCATTAGTTAACGAATAACTTTTTTCACACAGTGATTTGAAGTAAGCCCCCATAGTAACTATTGTAGTACATAAAAACACCTTTCCGACGACATATGTCTCGTTCTTATTGGTTTTGTAGACCGTTTTGTCCTATTCTTCTTTTATTGAAATCGGATGAGCGTTTAATGAGAAAACCAAAAACAAAAAACCCGTTATATGGCAGGTACCGTTAATAAAGGTTTTTGGTGATTTTTTTTCTTGCTAAAAGGTACATCATATCTAAAGTAATACACTGATTTTTTTTATCAAAACGTTGGAGCCGTTTTTGAGATAAATAAGCTTTTCCTTGACGGTTGTATGGCAAGTACCGTTATTTTTTGAGCTAAAAAAAAAATTTCAATTTCCCCTCTGGAGAGTTACAAAAAAAACCTTAAGTTCAAAATTTGAAGAAAATCGCTTCAGTGGTTTAGGCTGTAGGTTGAGGTACGGACAGACAGACAGACAGACAGACAGAATTTTGCCACTCACTTTTTTCGTGTTCTCTATCATCGTAATGTCATGTTTGATTGTTATCTCGAAATTTTTTTTTGCGCGAGTCCAAAACTTGCCCTACAGTACCTATATCGCAAGTAAAAATGTTTGGCAGGTACCGTTATTTTTGGTTCTTAAAAAAAATGAAAAAACGTGTGCGCATTATCACTATGTACCTACCAAGTTTGAAGAAAATCGATTGAGCCGTTTAGGCTGTAGATGAACAGACAGACAGAATTGTGCCACCCCCTTTTTTCGTGTCCTCTATCATCGTAGTATTGATTGTTATCTAAATTTTTTTTTTGCACGAATCCAAAACTTGCCTTATAGTACCTATGTATATCGCAAGTAAAAATGGCTGTGAACGTGAGGAAGAAACACACGTAAAAAAACAATAAATTAAAATTGAAATTGTCAGAAATAAAAAATGGCTATGGACCGTGATGACTTAAATACGCGTAAAAACAACAACAAATATTGATATTTGACACAAATTTTGATATATGCGCAGAAGAAACAAAAATCCAAACTCTAATGATATTACATTTAATGTGTACTGTGGTTTAAATGAATCATTTTTTAAAAATTAAATTTCAAAGCCATAATTAAAAAACACGTTTATGACGTCTTCATAGCGTTTATAATAGAAAAAGCTGGTTTGAAAAATGCACGTTTTAGAATAGAAAATTTTGCTTGTTGTTTTCGTATTAAGTGAGTCCAATTTTATGAGAAGTAGCTTCTTTGAAAAATGTTTTTAGAAAAATCTAATTTTGGCGCAGTGTTAAAAAATTATTTTTTCTAAATCATGAAAAAATTTAATTTCTTAAGCTTTAATTTTAATTTTTTTCCGCTACATAAACCAAAATAAGCCTTTATAGTGGCTTTTGCGCAGGTGAACTCGAATCTGGTCTAAGAATCGCTCTAGCACCTCAAGATTTTGAGATAACTCATTGTAAAATATCTCTAAAAGCTAAGAAAACCAGTTTTGAATATGTTTTACCACAAGATCATCTTTTTTCACAAAACTTGAAACTTGATCTAAAAAAATTAAACTTTTTTTTATAAAATGTAGTTGGATTTTTATCTATATTTGTGTTACTCCCTTCGAAGTCCTCAATTAAAATTTACGAGTTTAGCATATTTCGCAATAAGTTTCTTCTTCTTTGGTTCTAAGAGGGCCAATGTCCATTTCTTTCAATATTGACTTAAGTGAAGAAGATATTCTACGACTGTAATACAATATGCTCCAATTTTTTCTTAATAAGATTCCGATGGTTATAGAAAGTTTAATTTTCAAAAGTAATTACATTTTTAGAAATTAAAAAGCAAAATTTTCGATTTCCCAAAAATGTATAAATTGCACATTGGCCCTTTGGTTCTACCAAGGTACAGAATTAATGATTTCTCGAAGATGAATGCAGCAGGTATTTGAAAAATTTAAAGAGAATATCAAAGACAAATGTTTATACTGTCGATTGAAAAAATTGATTCAAAATAAATTTCTTCAAGAAATAATATCACTTCAAGTTTGCCAAAAAAACGCATATTTTCAAAATTTAGATTCGAATATCTCAAAAACCTGACGTTCTAGAGTGATTCTGAGACCAGATTCGAATTCAGTGCATCAAAAACTTTTAGAAAAATATATTTTGGTCTATGTTTATTAAATTAAGTATTATAATTAAAAAATTTTCACACAGTAAGTAAGTAGTAAGGTCTAAGCTATATATATGTATTACAGAAGTTAGGAAATCTCGAAAATTTAATTCCATTGCTATAGAAAAATTTGTTAATCAAAATCTCGCACGAGATTTGAATTTGCAAGACTTTGATTACAAAAATTTCTTAGTTGCAATGCAATTACATTTTCGAGGTTTTGATTTGCAAGATTTTAGTTTGCAGGATTTCTTTATTGCGGGATTGTTTAAAGCGGGAATTTGTTTTTGCGAAATTCTGCAATGTCTGTTTTTTTTTTTCATTGCGATATTTCGTTATGCGAGATTTTGAATTGGAGATTTTTATTTGCAAGATTGCGAAATCAATCCATAATAATAAATATAAATAAATATTTTTTTTTATAAATTAATATTGCATTACGATTTTTTTTTAAATCCATATTCTTTAGTTATTTAATTTTGTGAGCTTTTCTTGGGAATATGTTCTTAATTTAACTAACTTTTTTTTTTTTAATTAAGGCGAACCATACAACAAGAACAGTCATCATAAACAAACTATTAACATTGTTCATTAACACATTCCTTGCCATGATTCTACTCACCTTAACATTGAAAAAAAAAATGTCCGTTAAGAAGGTTCTCCATCGTGAATCGCAAGCGATTTTCAATTGCATATGTTGGCATGCATAAAACTCATAAAAGATTAAAAGCTATTGAGTTCACTCGGGCGTATGCGTAACATTTGTACATACATATATTATTCTTTGGTTGTTTGTTTGATAGGCTTTGTATAATTTATAACTAGTGCAACATTAATCTAATATAGAAATTATTGACATTGAATGAAACAGAAAATTTGAGTTGCCTTTAAAGAAGGTTAAGGTATGTTTTGCTTTTTTCAAGAGCAGTAACTATATCAACAGTCAAAGCTTTAACTTGCGGTAGTTAATTATCTTTCAAATCACAATATTTTTGACCTTAAGGAAATAATGAAATTACAAAAGTAAAAAATTATCAATTTTTTTTTTAAATTGATACAAAAATTATTTTAATTGAATATGAAGAAAATTTGAAAAGAAATTCTTCTGTTTAAGTGGAGTGACCGAATATATAATTCAAAGTAAAAAGTTTAAGTGAGCTGAATTTAACCTAAGAATAATAAAATTCATAGTATCTTAATGCTGTGATTTTTATATTAGTCGGTAAACATCGATACAAAATTGCGTCTTAGAAGGGTACGATAGTCATCTAACAGATGAGCCCATTTATCGTTCCTGGGCGAAACGCAATCATGGAGTTGAGCTCACTTGAACTTTTAACTTTTTTTTAAATCAAAAATTACTTTCGCTCAAAATCGTATCACAAAAGATATTCATATAATCATAATAAAAAACGGCAAACACGAATCTTGTGGTACAATTCACGCGGTCTACAAAAGCCAAAGGCATATAAATTATATATCAATTAAAAGGTTTTTTTGCACAGAAATGCAGAATGCAAAAATTTATTAATAAATTTCACCACAATAACTAATAAACAATAAAATAAAATTGCACAATAAGTGCGAGCGAGAGCCAGAACGAGACCGAGTATTTGTTCGCAACACTTAATTTTTGATATCTTGACATTTTTACTTTAAAATTCACGACACTATTGTTTTATATATACAAGATTCGTCTTTGCCATTTTATAATATGATGATAGATTTCCTAACATTTTCTTTATTTCTATTTGTTGTTTCTTTTTTATTCACTTTTAGTTTGTTTTAATTTGTCGGTGACACAGTGATTTTGACACCCACCAACCAACCAATCTTCCAGCACGACTGGAAAGATTATGGAAAAGTTCTGATGGCAGCGTTCGGTGTTGCAGAAAATAATGATAAGTAGCTCAGTTCTTCTACACGATCAAGACTGCTTTTACACGATGGAACTATCCTTGCGATTTTTTACTTAATGTTGGAGTACAACTAAAAATCGTATGCAAATACCCTTTGGCTCATTTTGCTATACAAAAATTTTATGCAAACGTCAATTTTTGTTATAAGTGGACTATCATACGTGATCGATAATAGCCCTGGCTTTTTGCAAGTCCGTACAAAAACCAGCGCAGGATGCAGCAAGGAGCACAAAATTCATTACTAATGCTTTAAATGACCCCAACATATGTCGAAACTATGTCACCACCCTTAACGACAGAGCCTCGTCATTAAATGGAATCCAGAATTCAACAATTGATGAGATGTGGGGTGAAATTAAAAGTGTTTTTATGGAGGCTGGATCCGAAACTGTACCCAAGCGAACGAGACGTAGAGACTCTTGGATATCCCAAGACACCTGGGATAAGATCGAACTTCGCAAATCGTTGAAAATCCAAATAAATGCCGAAGCTGATGTTCAACGAAAGGCTGACTTGCGAAGAGAGTACCGCATTGCACATAAGATGGTCTACCGCTGTGTTAGACGTGACAAGAGGGTGAAGTTGGATGCACTCGCAGATAATGCGGAAAGCGCTGCCAGAAGAGGAGATATCCGGGAATTGTACCAAATAGCCAAAGATGTTATCGGGAAAAAAAGCAACACCAATCATCCTGTAATGGATGTGGATGGCACACTTTTGGTATCAATTGAGGATCAGCTTCGTAGATGGAAGGACCATTTTTGTGCCCTGCTAAATGAGGATTCAGTTGAGCAGAGTGCTGAAGTGCCCCAACTAAACGAGATGCGCAGGTCCTATAGGGGTATTGACATCGAACCCCCGTCAGAATCGGAAATTCGTACATCAATAAATCTCCTCAAAAACAACAAGGCAGCTGGACTGGACGGAATACCAGCTGAATTCCTGAAAGCCGATCCCGTAGCAGCGGCTAGTATTTTACATCCGCTGATACAAAACATTTGGGAAAACGAAAGCTATCCCAGGGACTGGAAGGATGGTGTGATTGTTAAGTTGCCAAAGAAAGGTGACTTAAAGAATTGCAACAATTGGCGTGGTATCACCGTTTTGTCCGTTTTCCCAAAACTAATGGCAACAATCATACTCGAGCGAATAAAGGATAGAATCGAGTCTACACTCAAGAGGCATCAAGCTGGCTTCCGCAGTGGTCGATCGTGTGTCGACCATATCAACACCCTGCGTATCGTCCTCGAGCAGTCGATGGAATATCAATCACCGCTTTACCTCATGTTCGTGGATTTTGAAAAGGCCTTTGATCGAGTTAACCGAGAATGTATATGGAGATCGTTGCTTGGTAGAGGAATTCCACCAAAAATTGTTGCCATTATTAAAGAGTCCTACAACAACGCGAGGTGTTTTGTTTTGCACAATGGGCAGCTATCCGACTCCTTCGTAGTGCAACAGGGTGTGAGACAAGGGGATGTTCTATCGCCAATTCTCTTCCTGCTGGCGATGGACGACGTATTGACGGCCACTGTTGGTACAGCTGAGCGACAGGGCATTCAGTGGAGACCGTTCGAAAGGCTCAGTCATTTAGACTATGCCGATGACATATGTCTACTGGCAAATAACATCAGTGGGCTGAACGGGATGTGCCAAACACTGCAAGTGAAGGGAGAGTCGAGTGGTCTAAGAATTAACAGCAAAAAGACAAAAATAATGCTCACAGGCCGCTCCACACAGCAGCGTATTATTTTACTACAGGAGACGCCAGTTGAAATAGTGGAAAAATTTAACTACCTTGGCAGTATTGTTTCTGCTAACGGTGGTACGGATCTGGACGTTAAAAGTAGAATAAATAAAGCTCGTGCTGCCTTCGGTACTCTGTCCCCAATTTGGAAATCCAGTCAAATCTCCTTACGCACTAAGTTGAGATTCTTCGAATCCAATGTCAAATCCGTGCTGTTATATGCTTGTGAAACCTGGAAAGTCACGTCTACCATTTCGAAGAAATTGCAGGCTTTTGTGAATCGCTGTCTTCGCCACATCCTAAAGATTCGCTGGCCACAAATAATATCAAATGAGGAATTGTGGCGCAGGACAAGTCAAGAGCGGCTGGACGTCGACGAAAGCGTAAATGGCGTTGGATTGGTCACACACTGAGGAAACCAAACGATGAAATTGCAAAGCAGTCCTTTGAATGGAATCCTCAGGGTGCACGGCGGGTTGGAAGACCAAGAACAACATGGAAATCAACTGTCTTAGCGGAAGCAGAATCCCAGAGAAAGACGTGGCCACAGCTTAAGTACCTTGCAGCAGACCGTGAAGGATGGAGACGTTTTGTTGACGCCCTATGCCCCAGCCGGGGTTACAGGACACGATGATGATGATGATTCGTTTAGCTTAGCCTGAAGTGGTTGTCCTCTACCTCCGTGAATGAATTTGTTATCAATGAATCGTATGCAAATACCAGTTCTCTTGGTTCAACTTAGCCCCAATTCTATGCAAACGTCACTTTTGCTACGAACTGTCAACGTGTTGACACGTAAAGTTTTAGTGTCTACTACACGCCGATAACACAGTTTGTATCCGCTTTAAAGTTATGTGCCGAGAAATGTATGCATTTAGATCAACATGCCGGCTCAAATTGTCACCCAATTGCCTAAAAATCATCTTTTTCTGGAGCAGTATAAATTCCTCAAGAATTTTAGAATTTTTAGAGGCTTTATAATCCATCGACATCGTAGCTATCCGTCAATGGAATTTGACAGTTGATGGCACGAAGGGCAAACTATATTTTGACAGAAAAGTACATATATGTTGATATAAATGTCACCCAATTTCCTTAAAATCACTTTTTTCTGGAGCACTAAAAATTCATAAGAAATTTCAGATTTCTTATAGAGATTTTTTAATCCTTTGATGGTGTTAACACCAGCTTCACGTCATGCGACTCATTTTGACGTCTCTATTTTTATCTCATTCCTATTCATTGGAAGAAAGAGATGGCAAAGTGAGGTGGAAATTTTCAAAAATATTAAAAACTTCTGCCTCACTTGGCCATCTCTTTCCAAGAGATGAGAGTGAGATAAAAATAAAAGAACTCAAAATGAGTCGCTTCACGTAATGCTGATATGAACATCGTCATTGACATCGAAGCCATCCGTCAATGGAATTTGACAGTTAATGGCTTGAAAGAGTGGATGAACTGTATCTTGACAGAAAAGGTGTATTTCGATCCAAATGTCACCGAATTGCCCTAAAATTACATTTTTCCGGAGTAATAAATATTCATCAAAAATTTTAGATTTCTTTGTAATTTCTTAATCCATCGACATCATAGCCATCCATCAATGGAATTTGACAGTTGAAAGCTTGAAAGATAGTGGATGAACTATATTTTGACAGAAAAGGTGTATTTTGATCCAAATGTCACTCAATTGCTCTAAAATTGCCCTTTTCTGGAGCAGTAATTTTTTTTAAATTTCACATTTTTGGGGGTTTTAATTCATCGACATCGTAGCCATCTGTCAATTGAATTTGACAGTTTATGGCTTGAAATATAGGAGACAAACTATTCGTACACAAAAAAAGTATATTTTGATAATATCACCCAATTGCCTTAAAATCACCTTTTTCTGGAGCAGTAAAAATATATGAATTATTTCAGATTTTGTACAGGTTTCTTAATCCATTGACATCGTAGCCATCCGCCAATGGAATTTGAAAGTAGATGACTTAAAAGATAGGAAATTAAATATACTTTGACATTAAAGGTGTCAAAGGTGTATTTCGATCCAAATACCACTGAATTGCACTTAAATCACCTTTTTCCGGAGCAGTGAAAATTGTTCAAAAATTTCAAATCTTTAGAGGGTTTTTCAGTCCATCGGCATGGTTGCCATCCGTCAATGGAATTTGACAGTTGACGGCTTGAAATATCGGGGGTGAACTTTATTTTGACAGAAGAGTATATTTTGATTGCTTTGAATTGCCTTAAAATCAGTGCGTTTTTGGAGCAGTAAAAATTCATCAACAATTTGTAATTTAATAATAATCAGAGAGATTTAATGCCAGAAAAATCCAAATGAATACAATTGATTCGCAAGTAAATTCAGTGAAATGAAAATGATCAAAAGATCGATTGATTGAATCATGTTGGTGATCGTGTCTTGAACGATTTTCTAGAAGTTTGCCAACTAGACGATAGTGTTATTAGCACTCGAGTTTTGAGGGCTGGATGTACTAGTAATATTAAATATTGAATATAAATATTGCGACTTCTCATAACCATATTTCATGAGACTTTCACAAGAATAAACAATACTTTACTTTATAAAGATTGCGACACAACTGAGATTATTTCTGAAATTTTGAGAACTTATAGAGACCAACACAGGACTTAATATAAAGTGAAGCCTCAGTCTTGTAAAATTTGAAATTCAATACCTCGTAGGTTAAAATCTCGATTAAATTGAAATTAAAAATCTTACAGCTTAAAATCTCAATCAACTTTAAAATAGCAATATTCCCAAAGAAACCATTTTTGAATACAATAATAGTGTGAAAATATTTATTCTAGTTTATTTTCACATCTCAGGAATTATTTATAAATAGTAATTGATTATTTCTCATATCATACATACATATATCCAAAGAAAAATAAAATCTTGACTAGTGATTCAATAACAAAACAAGAATTTTATAAAAAAAAAAGAAAAGAATACAGAAAAGTTTTGAGTACAAAAGCAGTGAATTTGGGATTTATAACATACACACATACATTCTTATGTATAATGCAATTTTGCCTCCCTGTAATACATATATACCCAGAAGAATCTGATTTCATAGACTATGAAATTTTATGTATCACTTCAACAACAAACTTATAGAAAATGTAATCAAAAAGGAGGAAATACACAATTGTTTGCCAAAATCAAACCAAGTTAGATAATATACATATTTTATCTTTTCTTTACAAAAGAAATCTTCCGCCTCTGGTAAAATAGCTCAATTGGCAATAACTCTCGTTACTCTTACGGGCAAAATGTTCTTCTTTATCTTGGCTCTGTACAATAAAAAGAAGAACAAAGTGGATACCAATGTAGATAGATAATCTTTGTATTTGTTTATAATCATAATTTACATGTACACTCGGGCGTATGTGTGCTATTTTTTTGTTTTTGCCATTGTGTACAATTTCATTTGCACCTTTTTTGCATGGAAAGAGCGTGTGATTTGCAAATTATTTATTGATTACTTTTTTGTAGCGTTATTTCATACAGCTCAATATTGTGATTGTATATTGCATTCTTTTATGAATATATAAGATAAGGCTTTATTCTTATATTTATAAAGAGAAGTAACAAAAACCTGGAGCTGGGAAATTATAGTTAATTTTCTTGTTCAAACACCAAAACAAACTTCATAAAAAAAAAATGTATCAAGTAGTTATAACGAAACTATTTTATTTTAAACAATGGCCTTTACAATAAGGATAAATATAAATTAAAAATATTCATACATATTCAACTATAGTTTTTATTTTGCCTTCAATTTATTTTTTTAATTATTTTTTAGGATAATTAACACACATTTGAAATATACATGGATTTTTTAATTATTCTTTTTTGCTGTCAGTAAAACCCATTTTAATGATAAGTTTTTTTACGAATAAATCCATGATTAATAAATATTTATGCTTTACACCGGATTTTGACAGGCAAGCAAAACTATTAGAAACTTGGCATAAATATCCTATTAGGACTTGTAACCAACGTTTTTCCAACCAGTACTTTGCTTCAAAAATTACTTCACAAAAGAACATGATATAACATTCATTTCTATTTGTTGCGCAGTAACGGTAATTTAAAAAAAAAAATATTTGAAAACAAATCTCAAAACAAAAAAAACTTAAGGCTGTTGAATTTTAATTTTTTGATCTCAAACGACTATCTCTTATCAGTTATAAAGGCTCCGCAGGAAATAAGGCCCCAAAAGAAAACATAAATACCTAAGGCCCCAAATTTGGGTAATTTTTCCTAATGAAACTAGGCCCCACCGAAAAGAAAAAAAAAACCTTCAAAAATAAATGAAATAAGGCCCCGACTTGTTTTATCTTTTTTTTTCAAAAATGAGATAATACCCCAATTTCTACTTTATTTTAAGGTTTATTTTTTAAATGAAAAAAAACCCAAATTGTCTAACAGAACACCTCGGACTATCTAACTACTTAGATTGTGTCTACATAGTTCAGTTTTTTGTGCAAGGGCACTTGTAGCTATTCACCCTTCAGTGATCCTTAGCACTTGAATTTTTATATTGCGTTCAGCACAAATTTTGAAAAGCTAACAAGGCAATAACATCTGCCTGAAAATCCTTTCATTTTTCTCGTTGATGGTATATAACACGATCTTTATATTGAAAAGCATCACTTAGTAACAGAATACCTGACGAAAATCGCGTATTTTTTCAGCTATCCTGTTGCTTTTTTATATACATAATATAAGGATCGTGTTGAAACTATCAGCGATTAACGACAAAAATGGCGCGATTTTTTCAGCTGTTTTGTTACTTATCTAGTGATGCTTATACATGGGTCATGTTGAAAATCCTCAACAGGTAACAGATGTGGGTCCACAGTAAGCGATATTTCTTAATTAAGGCGCCAGTTATAGCGATCAGAAAAACCCATCCAAAAAACTTGAAACAGTATGAAATTGATTTTTTTTTCTGATGGTTGTTTATAGCAATCAGAAAAAATGTGTCGGAAAAACTATATTCTTTGCAAAACAAACAAACAGCCGCCCAGATTTTTTCTGATTGAAATATCAGAAAAACTTTTTCGGATGGAGTTCTTTCAGTGGAACAGAAAAAAATTGGAACACAAATCAGTGGAATGATTTGTTCCTTTTTCTGTCAAAAAGCAATCAGCTGATACGAAAAATGAAATTTCATCCGAAAAAACAAATAAATCCATTTAAAACATGAAAAGTTATTTGTTTGGCAATTTTGTTTCGCGAAAAAAATTCTACGCTGAATTACACGTCCATTGATGTATCATTTGGCTATTAAATCTAATTGAAAAGTATTTAAAACTTCAATGATTCTTTTTTTCGGATGGTTTTTTCTGATCGCTATAACTGGCGCCTAATGGGTCCTCAATTAGCCAATTTTTACAATCTTCATTTTTAAGACGATGTTGTTTTATAGCCCAGTCATATAAGCTGACAAAATCAGCCAAATTACGAAAAAATGGCGGAAAGCTGGATTTTGTTACATAGCATTCCCATGGTATTCTTAGGAAACTGTAAAATGTTTTCATCAATATGAACAAAGCTAACAATTTGACGGGGGATCAAATGGCCCCTCAAGCTGTTTTAAGGGAATATTTCCCGAACGGTAGCTCTTACAGAAAAAATTCAAGGACTAGGTTCAAGCTGAGAACATTTCCTAGAAAAATGTTCGGTATTTTTTTTTCATAAGAATAACCGTGTTCGAGATAAATAATGGGTACAGTTACGGAATTCGTATTTTTAAATGTAGTCTTTTACACCACCTTTGAGGTTGAGTACAAGGTTATTTTTTCTTGAGTAGTATCCACCAGCAAAATTAGAAAACAGTTGTAGAAAATATATACAGGGATTTATTTTAAGGTTTTGGGAAAGTTCCCCATCGATTCGGGCTCCACTATATTAATCAAACGGGGTCAAAGGTCACAAAACATGGTATTTCGTTTATACGGGGTAGTTTGTATAAAATGTGGCAGCATTCCACGTACGGGTAGTGTGACTAAGAAAAGAATCTCTATGCTTGACAGTACTTCCGAAATTGGGCTTAAGGGTAAACTGATGTGCATTCCTAGAAGTACGAGTATTACGGTGGAACTGCTTAAGGGGAGGAATGCAACTGGCTATTTCACTAGAATAATAAAAGGCACGAAAGATTGCGGCGGTGCTCGCGAGATGCAAATGTTTCCGTTATTGTTCTATCACCTATATCATTTTAAACACTCTATTTTGAATTCTATCCAAGAGACTTAAATGGATTTTAGGAGCACCTGCTCAGATATGGGAGTTGTACTCAAGCTGTGGACGAATGAAGGCTTTATAGATTACAGCCAGATCATAAGGGGAGACAAATTTCTTACTTCTTCGAAGAAAACCTTAACATTTCGCAGCATTTTTGGCGACGTCGAATATAATGATCATTCCACAGAAGGTGATTTGTGATTGTGATGCACATACCCAGAACTGAAAGCTGTTAGGTTTCCTCGATGCAAGTGCCACTCATAGATAGTGATAGTGAGCATTGAGTTTTTGAAGCACTAAATTCTACGCGGTTTCTTTTTCCCTATTGGACAATGCTGTTGAGATCAGAATTTAATGAGCTTATCATTCGCTACAGTTCAAGTTCCACATCCGAGGAATATTGCAAAGAATATGAAAAGCTGAGGATACTGTCATCTGCAAAATAATTTAATGGATTCGAAGTTTTGGACAGAAGTTCATTTATAAAAATAAGGAAGAGAGTCAGAGACAAAACGGAGCCCTGGGATTCACCAGGGGGGTCAATCCGTAATTTTCAAAACGATAATCGTTAACGTGATCGTCAAAAATTTGCTTCACGTAACTCATTTTTTGAAGAATACAATTTGAAGGCCCTTGGTATCATTCAGAGATTCTGAAACTGTGGTTGAAATGTCACACGGACTGGGTCTGTTTGGCAAGTTGAAATTTCTTGCGAATTTTCACAATCGGCTGTCGATACCCATAGAAAAAAAAAACAAGTGTTGGCAAACTTGGTGAACATTGCAAGTTACCAAACAGACTTACTGTCATAAATGACAATTTGCGTTGTTTTTTGTGTTTGTGTTTGGGATTTGGCGCCGGTAAGATTCCACAAAATTACAAAATGTAAGTTATTTCTGTGATATTTTTATAAATCAAAACAAATTCATATATATTTATTGATATAATAGGTCGGTAACACAATCACAATTTACAATCTTGACCAATTTCATGGAAGAGCATCCCGATTTGACCAAGGGCTACAAGCCAAATTCAGTTCAAGGCAAGTCTGAAATCAACAAACTCTGGGCTGAATTAAATGATTTACTGAATGTCAATGGACCGCCTACGAAGACTATTGCTGGCTGGAGAAAGGTAATAAGCTAAAACTAGTTTTGCTTGGAATAAATAACTTACTTTTTATATCAAGGTGTGGACTGACTACAAATACCGTGCCAAGAAAAAAGTCAGCCAAAATATGTTGGCAATACAAAAAACAGGAGGTGGTCCTCCTGAAGACGTCCATATAACGGAGGACGAAGAAAAAATAATTCAGTTGACTTCCATTCGCGCATCGGTATTTGGAATTTCTTCGCGAGTTTTTGGCGCTCCAGCTCCATCAGACCTTCAAAAAATCAGTGAAAACGAGGAGTTGTTGAATGTTATTGGTAAAAGTCCACAGAAATCCCCGAAGAACAACCAAATTGAAGAATTATTAAAGACTCAAAAAAGGTAAGTTGATTAGTGTTTTGATTTGTGGATTGTTCTAATTATTGTTTCGATTATAGAAATTCGACTTCGCTCAGAGCAGAGCTGAGTTCGCCTAAGCGAAAAAAAGAAAATGAGGCCACCGTGCAGCAGCTGCTAAAGGAGCAAATGGAAAGGGATGTTTTTTTCCAAATAACATAACAACAATATTAAAGGAACGAAACCAACAAGACAAAATTTTCCAGAGCAAGGTGCTTTCATTACTCGAAAGAAGAAACGAAATAGCTGAACAGCAGCTTCGGAGAGGATTTTTTTAAAAAGTAAAAGTGATTTATGTTTACTAATAAGTGTTTTTTTTTATTGAGTTAATGAAAATATTTATTTTTGTTTTTGTTTAACACTGAAGTTGTTTTTTTTTATTTATTTTTAATGTTTATGAAGTTATTTTTTTTCAAATTTATTTTTATGCTTATTAAGTAGGTAACCAAATATAAATAAATAAATAAATTTCTTTTTTTAAATAATTTATAAGTTTAAAAGAGAATTTTTAATGTCATCTCTTATTCTCACAGCAAGTTGCTTCATTCGATTGTTTCCACTTGTTGCTTGCTGATCTTCAAGAACATAACCTGGGAAATTTTCGTCCTCTAATGCAATGTTTTCATTGCCAATATTATAGTTTATACATATATTATGTAGAGTGGCGCAAACATTAGCAAAAGTAGCTATTTTGGTCGGGTCGTAGCTACTCTTTCTTTCTTTCATCAGTTTTTTCACTTTCACTAGAAACACTCCATTTTATCCATAAAGGACATAACTTTTCTTCCAAAATATTAACTGTCCTTGCAAATATTTTGGATAGGGTGCTTTAGGTAAGAGCGAGTCCAAAGTCGTTGCCGGTCAACCATTGGTAGCCTCCGCCAGCCAAAGTCTCAAGGGTAACAGCTAGTCTTAATATTGGAGGTATGTAGCTTGAACGACAACCGCCTTGCAAGTCAATAGTTTCCAATACCAAGATGAATGCTTCTTTTGTTAAACGAAAGCGTTGTACAAAACTGGAATTGTTTGTATTATTACAATAATAAATTGAGGTCTTAATTATTAAATTATATATTAAACAATTATACTAACACATGGGTTGGGACAGATAAACCCAGCGGGAAATATCGTCCTCAATGAAATTTATTGCTGAAATAATCAATGAATTCACTTGCTTATTCATAAGAGAAACGACATGCAATGATTTAGTAGGTGAAGAGTAATGCAAAGTTTCCTCAGTTCGTAGCTTTGAATCCACTTTCTGCTTTGTGTTTATGAAACGACACTTTATTTCGGTGAATTTATAAGGGAAAAGTATATGATGAAAAATTTGTGGAAAAGTAATGTACAAGATCATAAGTTCATTGTTTGAATCCACTCATCTGCTTTGTAAAGTGTTCATGGCGAGAACAAAACAAAAAAAAAACAAATGCGAGTGAAACTCATGGTGAATTGTAATCGATGATTCCAACGATGAATAGTAATGCACAAAGTAGTTTACTATTTTTTGGCAACTATAAATTCTCATTTTGTTGGATTCAGTTCACAGTGACTTTTTGTAAAAAAGTCCATGTAAGACAAACTGAAGTCAATAGAAATTGCGTTTGTCGCCAAAAATTTTTGATTTGAAATGGAAACAACTTTTTGGTTTGTTTTCATTTTAAAATTAAGGGTACATTACCGATGGGATTTAGTAAACAATACAAGTGGGAGGATTTAATTGATGAAAAAGAAACTACCACTAACTGAATTTTCATTAGATTTTTCATCGAAATTATTGAACTGATGAAAAAGCTAAATACCCGTATGTAGTGAATTCACATATTATGCAATCATTATGTTTTTCATCACCTGGGTCGGTGAATAAACAACTTCCATTGAAGTAGTGAATTCGTTAGTGAATTTTCATCGAGAAAGTGGCATGTGCTTCCCGCCAATGACACGCCCATGTTAAATTCATCAAAGGAATAAGCTGAAAAGTGGCAGGTACAGCTTCCCTTCCTCAAGGAAAAAGCAGGTTTTTCCTCAATGATTTTTTTAATTTTTCCCGCTGGGAAGGGTTTGATTTGTCTCTTACTTCTCTTCGCAATTGTATTATTTTAATTTTTCTTGAATTTTCGTTTTCACTTTCACTTTTTAAAATAATTAAATTATTACGCCGGAACATTTTGATTTCAATTTGCTAACAGACTGAGAAAACACGATGTCAAATTACAGTGGGAACTCAATCATTCAACTACAGTCGCTTACAAACTTGCAAAACGATACCTATTTAGGTATCGTCCAAAAGCTATCGTTTTGGCGATGGCGTTTGGACGATTATCTTTTTACGTGAAGCAAATATGTGATTCTCAAACTTTTTTCGTCCATACGATAGTCGTTTTTCGTTTTATGGAACGCAAGACTATCGTCGAAATGATATCGTCGAGTGATAATCGTTTTACGGAATGAGTGCCCAGCATTTATTTTATGAATACCACACTTGAAACCGTCTAACACAAATTGTATTGAACGGTCAGAAAGGTAATTTCTAATTCAACGAAGAAGAGATTCATCAATACTAAATGCAAGCATTTTCGATAAGAGAGGCTTTGGGACACTGTAGTATTTTTTGCATTAGTTTCTGGTCATGCAAAAATTTTAATTGTTGAATATGGCCGTTAAAGGTCTTTCTAGCCTGTTTGAACTTTTTCCGGTTTTCCTCAGTAGGTTTGGCTTCATAACAACAGAAGCTTACTTCTCTTACCCTGATAATCTCTTTGCAGCTCAAATAAAACCATGAATTCTCTTTCGGTTTGATAGATTTTATCCTATGCGGGGTAAAATTTCTCATTCCTTAGAGAATCAACTTTGTGACCATATCTGCACTGGAGTCTACGTCACTATCGAGGAAGCATTGTGACCAGTTAAAGTCCCTGAAGAAACTGTTGAGTTGAGACCGTCCCCGTTGGCTTTCTCGTATTGCCAATCGGTTCTCTTGGATGTTTTTTCTCTAACTGAGTTTTGTTGGCACGAGAAATTGGCATCAGATATGACACAATGTCTGATGTGTCTAGATGCGGTCATAAACTAATCGTGTATTTATCAGGATCAGATGGGTGAGGAACAAGTCTAGGGTGTTGGCGTTTTGACCAGCAACGTCAGGGATTCGTGTTGGCTCGTCGACAAGCTGACTTAGGTGGTTTAAATCTGCAAAGATCTCAACATATCTGTTTTAATGATGAAAAGATTTTCCATTGAATCCATTGCATGAAGTTTAATTCAGTTATTTCATTGTGTTTGGCTTTAGGTTGGTGTCCCCTTTGTCGTGATATCCTAGACCTAGGCCTAGTCAGCCTTACGGAAAATCCCGGGCTGACTGTAGCCCAAATTTAAATTCCTCTATCAAATAAAAATTACCAAAGTTATAAAAATTTAAAGATTGATTGAATATTTTCCATGTGTTCCCCATATAATTTTGCTTTCGTCTTGAGGCCTGATTAACGGTTAAAATAATGAGCTTCATATATTTATTTAGAAGAATTAAGGAGGGCATAATTTAAAATAAATCAATGACCTGTTAAACAACCACCCTAATATACACATTTTCAACTTCCGTTACAATTTCTTAGAAAAAACAGATTCCTTGAATTCTGATATAAAAATAACATCATTTATTTAAACAAAACTGCTCCATGAAATTGAGTTTTAACGACTTCATAATGTCAGTATACTGATAACAACGATGACCCAGTTATTTCCAAATAAGGAAATTAAATGTTTTATATCGTACAACAATAATAATAGTGGCATAGCTTAACTTAGACAACAATACTTGGCAGAAAGGACTTCTCCATTTATTTCTTTTTTGGTGTTATGGCGCCAACAAGAGTAAGTGCTTTTTCGGAAACATTAAAGTGCATCGAGCAATGATTCATACAAATAATTGATTTCTTTATCCACTCTAGAGGAAGTGTAATGTATCAAACAGTGTCATAGATTTATATAAAATCTAAATTATTTTTAACATTTTCTTAAAGTTTGAAATAATAAAATCTGTTAACAAACAAACTACAGTTTTTAAAACTAGTAACACTTACAGGACTGTGTTAAATTAATTTTGAGATGAAAATACATATAGGCACCTACTCGAATATTTAAAATATATTTTAGCCTCTTTTCCTTTCCTTATTTGTTATTATTATTTTTTGTTGGTTTCTCGAGAGTTAAGATCAGAATAATTTTTAACAAAAATTTGTCCTTTAACTTCAAGTGATGTTACAAAATATCCAAGCTATCATCAACTCTCAAAGACCAAAATCCTTATCTAAAGGTGGAATGAAACAGCAGCTACTTAAATGTGCTACCACTCTCACGCTGGCCAACTCCGACAGTTAGAAACTTATTTTACTTAATATTTGTTGTTGCTTTTTTGTTTAACTTTGATGTCATCTTTTTGCCCTAAATGAACCCTAGGTAGGAATGGCGGCCACGAGCAATACTCTCGCTCGGTGGCCCAATTAGCGCTGGAGTGCGCCGTTTTGATAAAAAAATGAACCCTAGTAAATCAAAAATTATAATCAATTAGGACATATGCATTGAAGAGAAAACCTTGACAGACATCTTCTTAGGAACAAAAAAAAATTCAAGTCCATACATTTCCATCTATTTCCATTTTTCTTGTCGACTTAAATCATAAATTATTTTATTTCTTTTTTTTTTTGATGAAATATTGGAACTTCCGAATTATGTGCGAGAGCGAACCTTGAGACAGATTCCTTCCGGTACCAAAAGAACATTGTAAGAGTAAACAAACACGCTTCAGTTGCTTCCTAGAAAAACACATCAAAATAAAAAGATGTACACATAGAAAAGTTTCTTTTTATTTCTTTTTGCAGCTGTTATTTTCAGAGATTCTTTTATCTAAGTTAAGGCCAAGTAGTATGTGATATACTTAAATAAGGAACTTTTTCTTGGTAGTGTTGTTGATGTCAAAAAAGATGCTGTGTACTCGTAGTGTTTCTGTCAATTTAACCTTCGTTGTGGGTTGCAATAAATAAAATAGAGAGAAAACTCCTTCCTCGAGTAATAATTTTTCTTCTTATCTTAAAAATGGATGGACAAAGTTATTTTGTGCATAAAAAAGGGACTTCTTTTTTATAGTTTGACCACAGATGGCTAGACATTAATGGAATTTCTAATTATCTGTTAATTAAAGTGCTCTTTCTTGTTCTATAATTCACTTAATGTAGTTTGAATCGTATTTTGTCTTCTATTTTTTTTTTTATGTGATAATCTATCACTCATAAATAATTTTTCGTGTTCTTAGATACCGTGTTTGAATATTGCGTGCTTGGATACATTTATTTATAGAAATATTACTCAATGGCATAATATTTATATGTGATTTTTCCAGCCCCATTTCATGTTAAGATAGTTCTTTATCATTTTATATCTGTGGTTATTTAGTAAAATACATATACATACTTCAACAAAAATATATATATATTTACAGTTAATTCCAAAGAGATTAGATCTTTATCAAAATAATGTGGACACAAAAAAAAAATCGATAACAAAGACAGGACAAAAGCAACTACTATAAGGACACGTAATATGATATTTAATATTCATTTTGTGGCGATGTTCTTTTTGAAGATTGTTTCGAAACTGGTATAACTACCTACTTTGTGCTTTTGAAATGGGATTTTTTGTTTCTTTGTGTTTATTTTGTACTTCAAACAAAAGTAAACAATGGCCAATGTTATCAAAAGGAAACATCAATAGAGTACTCAAGTTTCTTATAAATTATTATAAGATGGACAATGTTTATATATTTACTTAGGGAAATTATAAAGAATTAAAAAGAAAAATGTTGCGTATACGC
This sequence comes from Dasysyrphus tricinctus, assembly GCA_963921185.1. NCBI lineage: Eukaryota > Metazoa > Arthropoda > Insecta > Diptera > Syrphidae > Dasysyrphus > Dasysyrphus tricinctus. Next base: position 77,015,598 of record OY992533.1, read on the forward strand.
CCAAGTGAATTTCAACTAAACCAGGCACTGTCAATGGATTAGATGCTGTCATTTTCCTACAATTTTATATATTAAATCTCGTTTTAATTATTTAAGACTTAATCGTAGTTTAACAACGTAGTTGAGAAACAAAAAAGGTGATGTAGTAGTATGCGTTGGATTGATACAATAGAAGCTCTACTCAAACGAACGTAGACACTTTTTCTTGATAATCAATTGAATCAAAAATATGAAGTGAGGATCTATTTTAAGCATAGTTTCCAGTGGCAACTTATGCATCAATGAAGAAGAAGACAAAATATACAAGACTGAATTGCATGAGGTGGCACCAGTGGCGTAGGTATAGGGGAGTGGTGGGAGCAGCCGATGATGACTTGACAGATTGGAGACAAACGGTATTAGGCATTTTTCTTTTTTGGCTCTAAGCAGAATATGAAGCACAGCTCGAGCGATCAGAGCCAGCTCTGAGCAACGGAGTATTAGTCTAAGAGCTACCAGCCACTTTGACTAACCTAATAGACACAAGACTACAACATTGTGTATACTTGACTTTGGACTAGTTAAGTACGAAAACCACGGTCTGGCAGGGTTGCCGCAGTTGAAAAGTTGCCATCTGATTTTTTCAAAATGCAAAAAAGGATCAAAATTAACATACTTACACAGGGCTGAAATTTATTTATAATTAAGCTTATACATTCTAATGCATGAAACAAATTATGCCAGATGGGTTTGGCGGTCGAAAGTGCTTGCCAGACGAGTCTAAGGCTCTTAAAGATTAATAAAAGATATTGGATAACTTGAGAAATTTGTTAGGTACAAGGCTAAGGCTTAATATATGCTTCATTCGAGAACAGATTAGTCAAAAAATAAAGATCAGGGAATATTTCCGCAATTCTAGGGTTGCCACCTTTTTTTCTTTTTTTTTCAAAATTTAAATTGAGTGCCAAATGTGACATATCTACTTTTACAATTCTGGTTTATGAATTTATAGAAAATAGCTTTTACCAGACGAGTTTTCAAAGTTGGTATTAAAAAATGTCATTGATTAGCCAGAGAAATGTATTAAATATAACACGTTAACTGCGTATAATTCTAATAAGTATTAAATCAAGTCAGCAAATTATGATATGGTTCTTTTACTGTAGACCTAGGTTTACCATATATTTTTCAGAATTTTATAAAATTGACAAAGTTAAAATACTATGTACCTATACAAATCTAGTTTTCGCACATATGTAAGCTTTATGCCATCTTGTATATAAAAAAAACATATATGGCGAGCTGATGGACAAAGCACAAAAGTTATAAATACACCAAAATATTTGGGGTATTTCTGTACTTACGTGATATGCATTTTGAACTTTTAAACTTTTAAAACTTTGGCCCGTATGGTCAGTGGCGGATCCAGAGGGAGGGCTATAGGGGCGGAAGCCCCCCCACAGTCAATTACTACAATTATTTTAATAGCAAAATACAATATATTACGATGTTTCAATTCTGTGTTCGTTTTCAAACCAAAAAATTTTAAAAACACTTGATGAGACAAAGAATAATCCCTTAAATCATAGATATAATATTTGTGTCTTTTTGTAGAATTTATTAAAACAAGGTTGGGGCTGAAATTTGCATGAAATTATGTTTTTCTAAGCCCCCACAGAATTGGATGAAAAAACAAAGATGAGACCAAGCAATTTGAATATAAAAACATAGGCTTTATTTATTCCAAGCCTTACAAGAAACAAGAGGGACGGAAATTCAGAGTTGGGGCTAACCAATTTACGCCTTAAATGTATTTTTCGAAGCTTTTAGGGAATTGGAAAAAATTGGAAATGGGGCTAGCAATTTTTTCCCAAGCCTTAAGGAAATTCGACGAGGTTGGGGCTTTACAATTTTCGATGTAAACTGTTGTTTTCCCAAGCTTCAAATAAACTGAATGAAAATGTGATGTTGGGGCTTAACAATTTACATGTTAACTGTGCTTTTTTAAGCCCCTGGGGAATTGGTCAAAAAACAAGGTAGACGAAAAAAATGCTGCATTTTTGTTCAAACCCGTAGAGCATTGGGTGAAACAATCGGGGTAAGTTCAGCAAATTTCATGTCCAATGCAATTGATGAGCTAAGGACAACACCGATATTTACATTTTATAATTTTGCTCAGGAATTGAAAGCCGAAATTCAGATATGAAGGATTATTATAGGTGTCTGTATTGAGTGAAAAATGTTACCTTTTGCCTTGAAAATTCCTTTTCAGGAAAAATTTTGAGTAAAGCATGCTATTTTTGAAAGCCGGCACTCTGCAATATAAGGAAAAAATGTTTGGGTAGCTATTTCTTCAATGATCTAGCAGAAATCTCGAAGTCAACAGGCAATAACATCTCAAGTTTAATGAAATTCATCAACGCCTCTAATGGAATAAGGTTGCGTGATTCTACCTAGTCAGCCTGTGTTTAAATTAGCTCCTGACTTTTTCATTTTTTATCGGTTGTATTATTTTTTATAAATACTGATCGTTCATTATATTGAATCGTCCAACATACTGCTAATTATTGATCAACCCTAAGAGTGTTTTCAAAGTGTGTTCAGGCTTTAAATATTGAATTTAAAATTTAACAAAAAAGTCTAATCATTTAACAACATTGAGTGAAGATTATCTTGCCAACTATCTCTTCTCATTGCTCCCGTTAAATTTGTTCTTTTTTTCTGTGTGGTGAGTGAAAAATTTTAGTATTTGTTCTGCCTCTGAAGCAAATTGAGGCTACACACATCTGCATTGTTTCGTTTTACATGCTACACCTACATCAAAGCTGCAATTGAGTGTTAACGATCTGCTCTCACATCGCGGTTTGTGGATACAAACAACAATCCGACCACACACCTTGGTCTTGATAGCCTACAACCTACAAGCCGGCTCAACTGACAAAAACATTTTGTGTTTCTGTCTTGCCTTTATGGGTGAGTCTTTTTTAGTAGTGTTCTGCCAAGCTGTTTATGTATACTACTGAACAAATCTCTTTGGATCTCTTTTCATGATTCACATACACACTACTACAAACAACACTCTTTCTGACAATTGACATTGAGTGGAACTCCTGTGGATTGTAGATTAATTTACAACTTAGCAAAAAACAGAACCATTGGTTTGGGCATATGACAACTATGCCTTGCATTTGTAAAGTTTGTGGCTTAAAAGTCGAAAGGAATGAACTTAAAATAACGTGTGATGAGTGCTTGTTGTATTTCCATGCACAGTGCGTCAATGTTCTTAAAGCGGATATTGAATTCTACAAAAAAAGCGGTAAAGCATTTCGTTGCAATTCATGCACAACTCTTCGTCGTCGATCGCTATATGAAGAATCCCCTCTTCTACAAGCTGCAGAAGTATCCACACATATCGTAGTAGGCGAAAAAAACAACATCTCTCCACCTGTTGGTCTCCGTGGGTCATCGTCAGCTCACCACATTCAACAAGAGAATATTGATAATACACAAACGGTTTCACTTGCAATTATCTATAAGGAACTCTTAGAGTTGAGAAAAGAAAATAGCCTGGTTTTGTCTACTCTTCAAGAACTTCAGAAATCCAAAACCGATTTGAAAATCTAACTCGATTTGATGCAAAAAAGAGTTAATATCCTGGAACAAGCTCAAAGGGAAAACATTATTGAAATTGTTGGCCTTCCGAATATAAACAACACCAATGCTTTATCGCAATCTCTTAAGCTTTTTTCATCTGGGCTTGAAACTAATATTACGGAAGAACAAATTGACAAAGTTTACGTCAAAAAAGTTAACATTTCAAATCATAAGCCGTCTCCTACGAATGATGGTGTTACGGATGATAGCAAATGTAATATCGTTTGTGTTAAATTTGTCTCACATCAAATAAAAGAAAATCTCATGAGGAAAAGAAAGACTTTTACCAATCGTCTTAATGGTAGTCTGTTTGGGAATGAATTTGCTAACAACAGAATTTATTTAAATGAAAGTTTTTCATCATATACAAGGAAACTGTGGAAAGCTGCTGCGGACTCTAAAAAAACTAAAAACTATAAATATTTGTGGTTTAGAAATTCTTCATTGTTTATGAGGAAAAAAGAAGGTGACAAACCTATTATTATTAATTGTAAAGAAGATTTGCTTAAACTTACTTAGAATGTCTTTCGAAATTTTTGATAATTTATATTCTCTAGACTATAACAATTCTCTGTGTAATTTTGATTGTGAAATTTTGCAAAGTGTTTTTCATAGCAATTCCGTATATCAAAAACATTTCTATTTTATTCATCAAAACATACAAAGTCTTCGGAAAAATTTTGATCTTTTGCTGATTCATATTGATTCCTGTGTTAATAAGCCTGATTTTATATTTCTTTCTGAAATTTGGATTTTTAGTGATGAAATTGATAATTTTAGTATACCTGGTTATGATTTTCATGCCACATGTAATGATTCTTACTCTTCTGGTGGTGTTGCCGTCTTTTTTAAAAAAGTTTACTCATGTGATGTTTTTAAATTCAATTTTACTTCAATGGACGTTCTTAAAGTTGTTGTGGAGTTTAATAATGAGAAATTTTATTTTTTTTGTGCCTATCGACTTCATGGTAGTGGTAAAGATGTCTTTTTGGGAGAATTACAAGATTTATTAATACCTGAAAAAGCGAAAAACTTGGTGTTTCTGATATTAATATTGATTTGCTTTCTAAATCAAAACTAGTTGAAGACTATGTACAACTTTTGGCAATTATGGGCCTTGATTGTTGCATTGATCAGCCTACACGCATTACAGATAATTCCAGAACCTGTATTGACCACATATTTTGTAGAAGTAGCCGTACTGGCAAATTGTGTATCTCAAGTTCAATTGCAGATTTTCATATCTCAGACCATTGCATGACTAGTCTTCACTACATAGGAGTTAAACAGCCAAATGAGTGCGCTTCATCTAATAGATATATACAAAAAATTGACTTCGTCTTATTAAACTCTAGACTTCGATTTGAGTATTGGGATACTGTCTATAATGAAACTGATCCTTCTTCAGCCTATGATAACTTTATTGTTACGCTAAAATCGTTAATAGAAAGTTGTTGTACGTTCAAGGCTCAAAATTGTAAATCTAAACGTCTTAAGCCTTGGATTACAGATTCTCTTTTACGAAAAATATGTGTAAAAAACAAATTAAGTCACAAATGTAAAAAATTTCCAAATAACTCCATATTAAGAGACAAATGTAAAAAAATGTGTAAAGAAATTTCTATTGAAGTTAAAGTTTGTAAAGAGAATTTCTACATAGCCGAGTTGGATAAAAATAGAGGTAATATAAGAGGGGAATGGAATGTTATTAATAACATTCTTAATCGAAAAAAATGTGATAGGAAGCAAATTGTTATTGAGAAAGATGGGTTGTTACTTTCTAAACCTGTTCTTGTCGCCAATGGTTTCAATAACTTTTTCACTTCAATAGCCAATAACATTGTGAATAGTTCCTATGATTTTGATTTGATTCGTTGCGTGAGTAGTTCAGTTATTGAACAGAACCATTCTAACAGAAGTATATTTTTTGATCCGATTACTTCGCATGAATTACATCGAATCATTAATTCACTCAAGAACTCTAATTCAAAAACCGACGATTCTTGTTCTAATAATTTGTTAAAAAATATAGCCTATAATGTTGTTGACGTTCTCTCATACATATTTAATAAAAGTGTTTTTGAAGGTGTTTTTCCTGATGGTTTAAAGATTGCTGAAGTTATACCTCTTCATAAAAAATCAAATCACAAGGATATGAATAATTACAGACCTATATCTTTACTTCCAGCTTGTTCCAAAATTTTCGAAAAAGCTATGAAAAGAAGGATTTTAGAATTTTTGAATAAAAATAAGTTTTTTGATGACAGTCAATTCGGTTTTCGAGCTGGTAAATCAACCGAAGATGCACTTTTAAAGTTTTGTGGTGAAATTTATGAAGGTATCAACAACAATCTCAATACTGCCGGGCTTTTTATCGATTTGACAAAGGCTTTTGACCTCGTTGATCATAAGATTCTTCTTGATAAATTAAGTGCAGCCGGATTCCGTGGTTTTATTCATGATTGGTTAGCTTCATATTTATATAAACGAAAACAAAAAGTAAAAATTGATGAAAGTTATAGTAACGTAAATGACATAAGCACGGGAGTTCCACAAGGATCTGTCCTTGGACCTTTATTATTTTTAATTTTTTTCAACTCGATCTTCAAACAGCACTTTAAAGGAAAACTTACGGCATTTGCGGATGATATTGCATGCTCTTACGGTGAAAAATCATACCTCAACCTAGTTTCAGATATATTTTATGATCTTGATATCCTTAGACGTTGGTTTTTTGTTCATAAAATGATTTTAAGTGATAAAACCAAATTGATGTTTTATAACTTACAAGGTAATTCTGCAATTGCTGATTGTAGTTTTGTCTATCATGCATCAGATTGCCTTTGTCAAAAAATATTCATTGATGAATTATCTTCCTCTGGACCTTATAATTCAAACGAAAAATGCTCTGTGAACTGCTTCACAATTGATATTGTTCATTCTTTCAAGTATCTTGGAATTCATCTGGATAGTAGAATGAATTGGCTTGAACATACCGAAACATTAAAAAAATATTTGTTAAATTGTACTAGGCAACTTTATAATTTGAGCAATTTTTGCTCTCAAAAAGTGCTTCTTATGATTTATTATGGGATTGTCCATTCTAAAATTCAGTATGGTATTACATGTTGGGGAGGTACATACTTCAATAAAATTAATTCTATATTAGTTGCACAGAAACATCTAATACGTATCATTTGCAAACAAAATCGTTTTTCAGGTAGTTTAGTTTTATTTCGACAGTTAAAAATTCTTCCTCTAAGGTACCTTTACTACTATAAAGTCTTAAGGCTTTTTTTCTTAAGAAGTGGTTTTCTTTCCATTCGTGATAATGCTAATTACAACTTAAGATTAAATTCAAGGAATTATGTACAGACTCCTATTTATAAAAAAAATCATTTCAGGCATTTCTTTTCATTTGTTGCTCCCACAGTTTTTAATAAGCTTCCAGCTGCCATCAGAAGTTTAAGATGTTTTGCGACCTTTTCTAATGCAATAAAATCATGGCTTTTTAACCTTGATTACACGGAAATCGAAAATATTTTAAAAGTTCAAAGGTAGAATACTCTAACAACAACACTCACTCTAAATTTACTTTATTTATTTATTTATTTATTATTTTTATTTTTATTTTAAATTTATTAATGGAGCATTCGCTACTAGTCCTGGCTTAGCTAGGCTAAAGAATGTTTCCTTTATTTCTTTTTTTGCTATGTTTATTGAACGTATTATGTAGAACACTTGGTAAAATTATTCTTTTTTTCAATATTACTTACTTCTTACACTGTTCTCATTTGTATTAATTTTAAAATGTTGTATAGTAATTTAAAAAGAAATAATAAATAAACAATCAATCAATCAATCAATCAATCAAATGGTTCGATGCTCCATAGGATTTCATAGGTTATATTTTTAAAGGGATGGTACAATCCATCAGGGTACCACAATGGATCAACATTGATCTAAGTGTGACGAGAACAAGATCTACCGTCAACCCATCAACCTAACCTAACCTAACCTAAAAGCTGAATGAACAAAAGCTAAGCCCAAAGATGTGGTCCGTTGTTGAGTATTCGGGCCTAAAACCAGCCTGGAATTTTTTTTATTAAAAAGTTTTGGCTGATCCCGGTCGCGTTAAGGTAACTAATCCAACGATAGTTCTCCGGGTTAGTCGTGCGTTATTTCTTGAGAATCAGGAAGATCAAAGGTTCCTTAAACTGCTGTGGAATCTATTACATGGTTAAACAAAACATTGAGCTTGCTTATCAGCTTTCCATCTTTGATTATCTCTCCGAACATATTACATCTTATTACATAAAACATTAAACCCCTTATTTCCTTCCATATACTGACTGTTATTAAATTGGTTGCGTTATTGGCGTGGAACGCTTGTTGCCACGCAAAAGACCTCTGCGTCGCATGGTTGCAATCCTTGCCAAACCACGGTATGCAATTTGATTCATTGTATGTCTATTTGAACAAGCAGGGTATGAATACCCAATGCTGTTAATAATAGCTGTGAGATCAGAATCGTTGCGTCTATGAAGTGAAGTGTTCAGCTTCCACTGATAACTCATAATTAAGGATCCTACTGAATTTGACCACAAGACCAAATATCACCTCTTTTTAAAATTCTGTTGATATCTTTCGGGCTTAGCTGACCCCCGGGAAATTCTATAGCTTATAACCCTAAAAACGTTGTTTCCGATGCAAAACATAATTTTACATGAAATGTTTTCGAGCAACCGAGTCAAACAATTAATGTTTATTACAATCAGTGTCCTCGAAATTAGAAACTAAAGATTTGCAGTTCCAAGAAATGTTTCTCCTTTTGGCTTTCTTTTAAATAATAAATAAACAAAATTCATAAATTGAAAAATATTCATTAATTATTTATGATAAGAAATGGTAGGATCATTCAAACTAAATGGCGTGAATGTAAATGGTTGCCTTAGCACACATGTTTAAGCCATTATTTTTGGAACTCCGGTAAAATTTTGCTCCCATACAAAACTGTAACTAGAATAGTCTAGTATTTTGGGTACGCAACTCCAATTTTTAATATTCTGAAAAAATATATTGTAACCCTGGGTCTACAGTAAAAGAACCATATCATAATCTGGCAAGCACTTTCGACCGCCAAGCCCGTCTGGCATAAACTAAATTATAAATAAATTTCAGCCTTGTACAAGTAGGTTAATTTTGACCCTTTTTTGCATTTTGAAAAAATCTGATGTTGACCATTCGACCGCAGCAACCCTGCCCGACCGTGGTTTTCATACTTAACTAGTCCCAAACCAAGCATGCACAAAGTTGTAGCCTTGTGTCTAGTAGGTAAGTCAAAGTGGCTGGTAGCTCTCCGACTATTTGATCAGAGCTTTCCGATATTATTTTGCAACAAATCCAAGCACTGAACTATCATACGCTTCAATATAAATCGGTGCGTTTATAATACTAACTTTTAATGCTTACTTTTAATTTTCATCTGACAGCAAAAACTCAAAGAATTCAAAAATCTGAGCTGAAATTTGATGTGGGGAACGCACCGATTTGAATATTTGTCACATCAATAAAAAAAGAGTGTAGCTGGCTGCGCTCAGCTTTTGCTCCATTCGCTCGTCAAGCTAAGTGTGATTGAAAAAAAACACAGGTTGAGCGCTCTGAGTGTTCTGAGCTTAAAAAAAAACAGACTTCTTTTTGACAGCTCAGTGCTATGCTCAGAGTTAAAAAAAAGAATACCTATTTAGACGAAAAAGTTTATTGCGATACAAATGTCACCAAATTGTCCTAAAATCACTTTTTTCCGGAGCAGTAAAAATATTCGGGTGGCCCCGACAACGTCCGCCGTGGGTGCCATCCATGGTAACTACGCCTGCCACTGGCTGGCTTTTCTGATTCAAGTCTTAAATGTGGCAAGACATTAAAGAAAAATGCCACAATTCTATTTACGATGATGTGAATCTTTTGGCAAAAACTTAAAATGCATATTTTGTACAAACTATTCGAAATTCACAGCTACAAAGTTTTAAAAAAATCATTGAAGTCATTTTTTAGAATATTTGAAAAAACAAAAATCGACGAATGGAAGCTTCCCGTTATAGAACTAATTACTAATAATAATAATAATAATATAAGGGACTCGCACACAAATACTGGAACGAATTTGAAGCCAATCTCTACATCCGTTTGTTCTAGCTCAATGTACACCTGGACGCACAGAAGGACAAATAAACAGACCGACATGCACTGTGGTCTTACACACAATAATGCATAATTATTTAAGTCAACATCGTAGGATTTCTATCGCTAAAGTAATCATATCGTAAGCACATACCATTTGAGTTTTATTGCACTAAAATAAAGGCCACTGCAATTATTTAATTTTATTCGTGTGTAGAGTCTGTGAATTTTTTTTTATGGGGATATTTTTTTGATGCTAAGACTTCTGTCTTTTTATGAGCCATTATATGACTGAATATAAGGGCGATGTGGCTGTTAAATTGATAACATAAAATTTAAATAAAATTGTGTTCTGTGTTTGTTTTTACTTTCAGCTGTTAAGCCCCAACAAAAGTGTATGTTATTACTGGAAATGTACATTTATATATACTTTGAATCGCCTGTGGAAGCTTGTGAATACATTTTTAATTAAGCTCTAAGCAGCCATAACTTCTAATGTTTTTATTTTATAATCTTTTTGAATATGCTCATTTCTTTAAATGTTTTGTTTTTCAGTATTGGCAGAATGTTTCTGGAAGTAAAAGAAACAAATATTTGCCCACGAAATCCACGACGTAATTTTTGAATAAATACATATATGTAGTTCATTGGGCATATGGTACTTAAGTCTCTTGCATAGAGTTCAAAAAAGAGCTTTAAAAATGATACACATGGGTAATACTACTAAAACTCCCTCTCTCCTTATTTTATCGCTATTTTTATAAAAAGTTTTCTAGCGAAATAGCCAGTTGGATTCCTCTCTTAAAACAATTCTACTTCGAACTTCCAAGAATGCATATATCGGTTTACTCTTGAGCCCAATTTCGGACGTACTGTTAAGTACAGAGATTTTATTTTTGTCGAACAACACGGCTTTACCCGGCTCTAATTTTTCCCTTCCATTTTGATATTCAGAGCTTCAAAAATAATGTGCATCGGTTAGTATTTTTATTATTATATATATATAGTGTATCGGTATCTCTTTTTAAATCCCTCTCGACCTTGGTGGCCAATTCACACCAATTCTGCAAGAGTTAGCTCTATCCTCAAATCGTTTATTCAGGATTCCCTTTGTGACTTTAGCTATGTGACATGTATAGTGCTGTCCTGCTGGAACCATAATCATGTAATTAACATCCATATCATCCAATTTGGGCCAAAAGAATTTGTTTATCATTATCATCGACCAGCAGAATTCTCTGCGTAGACGGAATTGACTGCTTTCGGTTCTTCTGCACACTCCTATTGACAACATTGATGTTTTCGGCAGATCCTCTATTTAATTGACGTTGGTTTGAATATTGAATTTGACCACAAAACGTTGAGTATATGTAGTCGACTAGGAAGATCGACCATGTAATTCGTGAAATATGGGTGCGCATCGTTGCCAAAAGAGGATAGCCATTTTTATGTAGGTATAAGCAAAGAATATAAAGTTAGAATCTAATGTTTAATACACTATCAGATCTTTGCCGAAGAGAGCTTAGTACAAGCAACATCTTGCGACCAAAGAATTGCCAAACACAAATTAAGTGCTTATCAGGCTCATCACTTAGTGTAGTGTTAGTAGTTAGTAAGCAACAAACTACTTAAAAGATACACTTTACAAAATAAAATTAAAAACAATAATTATAAAATAACAAATAAAATGACATTGAAAAAATTAACAATTACAAACATTTAAGAGCGTGGTACACTGGTCTTCAATGAAGCTTTGAGTCTATTCTTACTTATATTAAAATCAAAAAAATTAGAGTTCAAATTCAGAATGATGCACATGCGGGTAAAAGGCTCATGCATTCCATAATTGGTACGGTGTTGAGATATATGCATTAGTTCTAGACTACGAGTGTTGTGACCTCCACCACGGTAGTTAAGGCTAGTACAAGATAATAAATCAGGTGCATCAATAACGCCCGTTAAAAGTTGATGAATAAATACAATATCATTATTAATTCTCCTTTGTGCCAAAGTTTGAATCTGAAGAAGCTTAATCCGGTGTTCGTAAGGAGGAAGATTATAAGGATCGGACCACGGTAGTCCTTTCAAGGCGAAACGTATAAAATTACGCTGTACTGCTTCTAGTCTATTCTTATGGACATCGTAAAAAGGAGTCCATACCTGTGATGCGTATTCAAGATGAGGGCGAACAAGACTGTTGTAGAGAGCGAGGGTAACATAAGGATCCTGAAATTCCTTAGACCAACGTTTAACAAACCCTAACATAGAGTTTGCCTTGTTGACTATTAAATTTATATGCTTCGTAAAATCAAGATTAAAAGTAAAATGAACCCCTAGGTCTTTGAAACTATCAACACGACGCAATGTGTGCTGCGATATTTCATAATCAAATGAACTAGGAACTTTTTTTTTAGAAAAAATGATCGCCTGACATTTAATAGGGTTGAGATTTAAACCGTTTTTACTACACCAAATAACAAAACTGTTAATATCTTCTTGCAAAAGTAAACGATCACTCACAGATTTGATGCTTTTGAAAATTTTCATATCATCCGCAAAAATTAGAATTTCACTATAACGTATATAGAGGGATACGTCGTTGATAGCTAAGATAAAAAGAAGGGGCCCCAAATGACTACCCTGGGGAACTCCAGATTTGGCAAAGAAAGGGTTGGAGACAGAGCTCCTAAATCTAACTTGATAGGATCTATTATGGAGATAAGAAGAAACCCAGTTGATGAGTTTAGGAGGGAAGCCAAACACCTTTAACTTAAACGTGATGATATCGTGTGAAAGTTGATCGAAAGCCTTAGAAAAATCTGTATAGATGCAGTCGAGTTCTTGACCATGTTCCAACGCAGTTGAGCACTTGTGCAAGAATGCAAGTAAATTGGTTATTGTCGATCGCTTTTGCATGAATCCATGTTGTTGATTGCAAATTATATTCTTACAGTTGAATGTCAAACTATCGCACATTACTTGCTCAAAAAGCTTTGGAATGCAAGATAGTTTGGAGATTGGCCTGTAATTGCATATATCAGATCTGTTACCCTTTTTAAAAACTGGTGTAATAAATGTTTTTTTCCAAATACTTGGAAATTTACCGGAGCTAAGTGATAGGTTAAACAAATGAAAAAGCACATGATTAAGATAACCTTTGACTAATCATACAAACAGAAGAAAGTAACAGTTAATTTTGTAGCTTTATCTATAATAGTTTCGATGCACTGCGCCACTGCGCGCCTGTCAAAAATGTGTTGTATATTATTCAGTTAATGATGACAAATCATCATGGCAAGCAACACGTATGCAAATTAAAATAAAATGCACGACTGGGTCACACGTTCTTGCTCTTATGCTCAAGACACAGCGGATTTAAGAAAATTTTATATAAAAACATGGAAATTATGAGAGAAAAATGTAGAGAAGCATGAAATACGATATTTAAATTAGCTAAAACAACTCTTTCGACAGTTTGAAGTGAAAAAAAAGAATGCCATCTTAATTTTTGATTGAATATGATTGTATGGAAAAAAAAATTAAAATCGTTGAAGCGGTTTTTTAAAAAAATAATTTGTAATAGGTATTGTATACATTAGCGTAGCTAGGGGGGGGCAAAGGGGGCGGTCGCCCCGGGCGCCAGGAGTTAGGGGCGGCAAATGGGAAAATCATCTTCATTGTTTATGGGATGTAAACCAATTACAGAAGTATTTTTATTGAAAATGTTATAAAATTTTAATAGTATTCAAATTTGTAGGGGCGGCAAAATCTTCCTCGATCTTCATGAGAAGTTGGAAATAAACACAAGTTTAATTTTTGTTTAATAAATAATTAAATCAATTTTTATTAAATTGAAATCAATAGGGGCGCAAAATCATCATCGTTGTTTATTGCAGAAGTTGGAAATAAACAAAAAAGTATTATTTTTTAAGTTAAAAATTCTATAATACGTAATAGAACGTATAAGAACGTACAATTTTTCATTGTGTTCAAATCACTAGGGGCGGCAGAATCATGAGGTGCAGGGTCAAAAGTCCAGAAGCCAAAAGTCCATAATGGAATTTTAACCCACTTGGGTGGGTTAAAAGTCCATAAATACATTATGGACTTTTAACCCATCCAAGTGAGCTAAGACTCCAGAAGAAAGTGGGTCGTAAGTTCGTAAATTTTTTAAGGAAATGGGTCAAAAGTCCATACTTTAGCCAAAAAACAATTTATTTCAAAATTTCAGAAAAAAATAATGAATATCAATTAAAAAAGATACAAGAAAATTTACAGATTCATAATTAAAGGTTCAAAAACATTTACAAAACAAACTTTTGTGCTATTTGTCACAATTTGCCTGCAAAATGGACATAACACTTCATTTTTGTTGGGTTTGGTCGTACTTTCGGCGTTCTTCCATTAGGCGAGTGGAAGGTATTGATAATTTTTTGTATCACTTGATATTTTTATACAATAATATTGAGTTTTGAGAAAACGACATTACTATGTTTTTGGATATGTTTTTTGGGAAATTTGAATTTTCGAAAAATTTAGTTAGCGCGTGCGTTTTTATAATTTTGCTAACTGAACTTTTAAAACAAATTTTCCAAAAAGTAAGCTCAATAAGTCACTTAGAAAATTTTAAAGAGATATAATTTTCGAGTCGAAGTTTTGTGATACACGGAATTTTAATATTTTTCGAAATGATTTTTGTGAAATTTGAATTTTTGAAAAATGCCATCAGGTAATTTTAAAAATTTCGCGCGAAAAATCATTTCGAAAAATATTAAAATTCCGTGTATCACAAAACTTCGATTCGAAAATTATATCTCTTTAAAATTTTCTAAGTGACTTATTGAGCTTACTTTTTGGAAAATTTGTTTTAAAAGTTAAGCTAATTAAATTTTTCGAAAATTCAAATTTTTCAAAAAACATATCCAAAAACATAGTAATGTCGTTTTCTCAAAATTCAATATTAATGTATAAAAACATCAAGTGACTTTTTTAAATCATATTTTTCAATTCTCCCAAACCCTAAACAAAAAAAAATTACATGTAATAAATGAATACAAAAAATTATCAATTGCTTCCACTCGCCTATATGGAAACACTTAAGAAATAAACCTTAAATATTGGAGCTGAAGAACCTTAGAAAACCGTATTGTTTGTTTTTCAACATCTTAAGATAATTATTATCTATTTATGTAAATACATAATTATATATATTTTAAAATATTTTTTTTATTTAAGCTGCTGTAATATCACCACCCTTTGAAAAGAGTGCAAGAAAAATATGTAATACTCATTTTAGTAAACAGAAAAGCAAATATGAAAGCTTTTACATAAGTATGGACTTTTGGCTCACCTTAGAGGTTAAAAGTCCATAATGCATTTATGGACTTTTGGCTTCTGGACTTTTAACCCTGCGCCGAATCATGACCGTTGCTCATTATAGAAGTTGGTTATAAACACAAAAGTTTATTTTTAAAATTAACAATTCTTTCAAATTTTGAAACAAAATGGCTTTCGTAATGACCATTCTTTTTTGTAGCTTTAATTATATTTGTTTGTTAATTCTCTCAATTTAGTTCTGAGGGTTTGACCTTTCTCAAAAAATGTGTCACGTTAGATTTGAAAAAAAAAAATACAAAAATGCTTTCGATTGAATATTTTCACAGATAATTTGTGTTTTTTTTTTTCAAAAATAAAAAACAAAAATATTATTTATACAAAACTGATAAATGAATAAAATAAATAAAACATAACAATAGCTTTTTTCAAACATAAGACCAGCAAACAAAAAGAGCTCTAAACTATACATATTGCTGCATTCAACAGAAAGAATTTAAAAAAAATGTGATTTTTTTTTGCGAAAGCTTGAAGATTAATTTTTGTTCGTAAAATGAAGTGCAGTATGTAGATTTTCAGCAGATTTATTTTGAGAAAAAATGTATTAGATCAACAATCTACTGCAATTTCAGTGAAGTAACAACTCTGTAGTCAGACACTCAGTAGTGACTTAGCCGTTGCTTTGACCCTTTCATGGTTCATGATCATTAGATCTGAGAAATATGAACAGTATGCAATTTCTCAGTTTCGCTGTCGAGTACTGATGAAACAATAGGCGTGTCTCACCATCTCAGTAATCTCTGGAAAAAATCAGGTGAGATTTTTTGCCCCACTTTAAATATATCTGAGCTCTCAGAGATTTTATTTGGTGAGACACGCCTAATGAACAATTATGAACTTTACTATTTTTGATCGAAAGCAAACATTTAAAAAAAAAAATTCAAGTCTCATGTGCTTATATTATATACAGTCGGTTTAAAGTTAAATTCCAGTAGGTCAGAAACAAAAAATTTTCATTCAGCAGATTATTGCGGCAAAGTGGCGTGTATCAATATTTCGCAGAATGTAATTCCTTGCATTTATAAAAAAAATATTTTAGTCAAAATTTTGTCTGCAACTCTAAGACCGATTTTATTATTAAGTATTGTTAGACCGAAGGGGCGGCAAATTATTGTTTTGCCCCGGGCGGCAAATATCCTAGCTACGCCACTGATTGTATACAATTCTTAAAACATTTTTAAGAATAGATTTTGATATGCAAATCTAAAGTATCTCCAATATCAAATCAATTTTGTAAGAACAAAATTTGAAAATATATTTTCAACCCGTTCTTGAGATATCGAATTTTCAAAAAAAAAATTGAAGCTTTTTTTAAAAAACCAAAACTTTTTTCTTGAAAATTTTGATATGCACTTTATTATTATTTAATCTCATCTGAAATTTGTACATAAAAATTCAAAATATAGTTGCTAAGTGTAAAATTTTATAATTTTTGGTAGTAGATCGTGCTAATTTTAGTATATAGAAAAAGTTTAATTAAAATCGTAGGAGTCGTTTTTGAGAAAAAAAAATATCTTCCCTTGCGGTTTTTAACTTTTGTATTGAAGTTACCGTTATTTTTTCATAAATGTGAAATTTCTTCTAAAAATATTTTTAGAGAGTACTAAAAAACTCTTATGTATCGAGCTTCAAAAACATCGATGTTCTTGTTTTCGAATTTGTACATATTTGATTTTCCAAAAAAAAAATTTAAACATGTTTTAAAAATCCAAAAAATATTTTTTCAAAAGTTTTGGTACACAAAAACTATTTATATTTTTTGGAAGCTTCTGTATAAAAATAAAATTAAAATCGGTCGTACCGTTTTGAAGAAAATCAAAAATTAAAGAAATGGTTCCATGGGAGGTAGCATTAATGACCATTTTTTTCCATACATAGGAAGAAAAGTTGTTGAGCCGTTTTTGAGAAAAATACGATATAAAAATGCTAAAAAATCTGTACGGTAGGTACCATTATTTTTGGTTCTAAAAAAAAAATGAAAAAAATGTGTGGGCAGAATCACCAAAAACCACTATGTACCAAGTTTGAAGACAATCGATCGAAGCGTTTAGGCTGTAGACGAACAGACAGACAGAATTGTGCCACCCACTTTTTTGGTGCTCTCTATCATCATTATGCTTTGTTTGATTGTTATCTCGAATTTTTTTTCTGCACGAATCCAAAACTTGCCTTATAGTACCTATATCGCAAGTTAAAATTACGTTCAAGGCTTTTTATTATTGAATTATGTTTGTTTGAGGCTAAAGCATGCTTCAAACCGAAAATGATACTAAATTCACCCTTGCATATCTCAGGGAATGGTCACACTGTCCACGACAACATCGCATTGCCTAGGAACAACACAATTTGTTCCTTTAACTGGCTTGTAAGACTTTGAAAATCTGGAGAGGAAAAACGATTTGATAAATCAATTTGAAAATTTACAGGAATATTGATGCCTTAAAAGTTTACAAATATGCATACCAACCCAGGCCATGTAATCAGTATTTGCAAAGAAAAAAAGATTTACGAAAAGACCAAAAAGCCGTTTTTAAGTACTTTTTTTAAATTAACGTTGAAGGGTCAGAAAAACTTATTTCTACAAAACTTTAAGAAATCATTTTAAGTTGGGTTTTGTGTGTAAATGGAAATCCACACAAGTGCAGTGCATGCTGCACATTATACATCAATTTATATTGAATAAATTTGAATGAATAACAACAACTTGTGTAGTGCATCGGCCTCTGAATCGCAAGGTTCATGGTTCGCTCCCATATGACGGCAAAGAGTTTTTCAATTAATACGCGCATAACCAGACTAAGCACCACTAAGGGAGTCTGATGATCGAGGTGGCTCTCGTGAAATAGCTATAACTCCAGCCTATATACTTGGTGGTAACATACACAAGTTGTTGTTGTTCATTCAAAATTATTTAAGAAATCATGTAAAACGCTTTTTCAAATTTCCAAAACTGTCTTTCAATTTTTTATGATGACATTATATGCTGAGATATTGGTTATCAAAAGCTTAAAGTCAGATAAACCATGCAAACAAAATTGTACGACAACAAACAAAAATTGAATTGAAGCTGAATAAACAATGAGTGTCAAGTTAGCAAAGCAACTTTGGCGAATCGAAAAATGGTTAGTTGGATAATTTGCCGTTAGTTAGTCGTTAATTAGTTGTGACAATTCCGAATATGTCGTTCAATGTCTTCTATGTTTTTTTGGGTGCTTTGCTAACTTGACACTACTCGAAAAGTGTAAAAAACTTCGTATACTTTATGTTTTATGGCTTAATAATTTGCCGTTAAACAATCATTAATTAGTTGTGAAAAATTTAATTCAATCGTGCAATGTTTTCTATGATTTTTTTAATTTTTCATAAGCTTCATATCAAGTTAGCAAAGCACCACCTTAAAAAGGGACTTAAACTGCTAATACCGTGCTATTTATGACTTAATAGTTTGCCACTAATGAGTCTTTAATTAGTTGTGACAATTTTGAATTTGACGTGCAATTTGTTCTATATTCTTTGGGCTCTTTGGTAGCTTGACATCAAGTTGGCAAAGTACTATCTGAAAATGGGGTAAAATCTGCGTATACCGGATGGTTTATGGCTTAATAATCTACCATTAACTAGCCGTTAATTATTTGCGATAATTTTGAATTGGTCGTTCTATGTTTTTTATCTTTTTTTCGAAAAGTGGTAAGAACTTCCAAAACTTAATATGTATGTTATTCCTGGCCATTTATTAGTCGTTAATTAGTTTCGAAAAATTCAATTTTGTCATGCGATGATGTGCAACTTATTAAAACATTTATAAATCATTGATTTTTTGACTTTTTTTGTGCTGGTTTTTGTTAGCTTTTACGGCTTAATTTATTTTATAAAATTATTTAAACCATCTTTAACGTAAAATAGTCAAAAAGTCAAAAAAGTAATACCAAACATATTGAAAAGTGGCCAGTGTGACCATTCTCTCAGAAACTCAATAGTGAATTTAATACCATTTTCGGTTTTAAGCAAATTTAAACCTCAAACAAACGTTATCAATAATAAATACCTTTGAACTTAATTGCGCTTCTAATTAAAAGGTATTTTCAATAGATTTTGTCTAGGTATAGACCAGAATTGTTTTATTATGCAACAAATAATGGTTGGCTTTAAGTTCATTGCTCACGGGAATCTCACCTATTTTTTATTTTTTATTTTTATTCCATTTAGAGCATATGTACTTCACTTTTAATACGACGTAGAACGATAAGCTGCCTTTCAACAACTGCATGACCCCCAGGATAATTATGAGGAAATATGAATCAGCTGTTATCGCCTTCATCAGTGCTGTCTACGTAAAGTTATAAGCACTTAATTTGATTGATTCAGTAATAGTCCTTCGTATTCAAAGTACAGTTGAAAATAAAAACAAAACATAATCGTTTTTAATTTTTACAAGTTCCTTGGAAATGTTACGTCAGATATTGATATTCAATCATTACCTATTTGAAAAATCACTAAGACCTTGAAATCGCTAACATTCCATCCATAGTCAACTCACAAATAGTCAACACACCTTATCCTATATCTATCGACTCTCCCATTATTATTTTACATAGAAAAAAATCTACTCATTTCTTTACACTTTTTCTACTTTGGTTCTAATGCTATTTTTTCTGCTCTAATTTGATAACCAAATAATTACCACTCGCAATATTTTCTTAGTGTGTCTTCCTATTGACAGTCCGTACATAATAATTTCGATATGGGCAATTGTTTTCCTTACACTCAACAATGCTAACAAAAAGACAACACCAAACCAACAGTAACAACAACAACAACAACTGTTGATAGAGACCACTCGCAATGAAATTAGAAGCACCACTTTAATTACTCCCACACATTTTACTGAGGCTCAACGTTAGTCAAGGGACTCACAAATGTAATCATAATGTGGAAGCTATTTATAAAAATAGGACGTTTGGTGGATACATCAGTTGGGGCTTCTCATTTAATTACCCATCCTCGGATTCTAGCAAATGTGGAAGGTGATATGCTGGTGTGTGCCATCCAACCCTACAGCAAACCGCTGAATAGGTAAACCCAAGGTGATGGTGGTGGTGGTGGTGACGACTCTGTTTTTGGGTGTAAAATAGTTAATTATCCCAATTTCCTAATTTCACCAGTTGGAAGAGTCTATATGGATGTGTTTTTTTTTTCTGATGTGTAGGTCACTAAACAGGGTGTTTTAAATCCGATATGTGAATTGAAACAATAAAATTGTTAAATGAATGAGGTAATTTTAAATTTGTATTTTTTAGATGTTTTTTCTTAATTAACCTTTCGTTTTCCCCAAAGCCAAAAGGGTTAATTGTTCTAATTTTTCTTTTACTGGGATGTGTGCTGTGGAAATGAATGTAATTGATATAAAACATCCATGAACTACGATAAAGAATTAGTTTAAAAGGGTTGGAATTTAATCAGGAAATGTTTAATGTTAAGAATTTAATTTCTAGTGGATATTATTTAATATAATAAAGGGTTGTTCAGTATAGCGACGGGTCGATGTTGACTATCTGTGGCAGCAATGTTGTATTGGCAGCATCAGTCATTGATGCAAAATCACTTCGGCAAAGGAACACGATTGAATAGCACATACCAATCACAAGACTTTCCTATCAAAATGAGTTTTCGAAAAAAATATGAAAAATTGTGAAAAATAATCCTTACGACGACGCACGGCCATTTTTGGAGGAATGGTAGTGTTAACAAGCAAAATTTCAGTGCATTGGTATATGGGACGGCCGCGACGCCAAACCACACGAGATTCACCAGGTGACAATGTATCCACAAGAACTAACTCTTTAGTGCGGACACTGTGCATGCCGGCGGCGTATAAGTAAAGACCAAACTTCTGTGAAAATTGATAGTAGGGGAGCCCACTAAGGGATTTTGGGATTTACTCGAGCGCGTCAGATTAGTATAAGGGAGGGTACTTTGCACCCTGCTGAGTACATCCACCATATACTAGTCCAGGGCCGGGCGCCTAGGGCAGGGTATCAGATTAGTAAACAAAAATCGATAGCTCGAAATACTCGAGCGCGTCAGATATAACAGTTTTAAAAGCCTGAATTCTGTTCTTTAATCCTACATTTAAATTGAACTATTTGTGGCAGTAGTTTTCAAAATAATTGCATTTAAACTCAAAATGTTGATAAAAAAAACGCAAACAAAATGTTTGGATAAATTTTTCTCAAAATTATGAAATGAAAAACGAAATTTTCTTTTTGTGGTCAGTATCAATAACTTGCAATTATCTCAAAAACTAGAAGACATAAAAGCTTCCGGTTTTTTGTGTCCGATTTAAAATTAATATGAGCATTGACCACAAAAAGGAAATTTAGTTTTTCATTTCACAATTTTGAGGAAAATTTTTCCAAACATTTTTTTTTTTTGCGTTTTTTTATCAAAATTTTGAGCTTAAATGCAAATATTTTGAAAACTATTGACACAAATAATTTAATTTAAATGTAGGATTAAAAAACAGATTTCTGGCTTTTAAAAACGTTATTGTTTTGCATTTTTAGTATTGTCGTTGGTTTTTAATATTTATTTTGCCATTTAAGTTGTTTTTTTTTCGAAAATCACCTCTACCTCCTAAATGGGGTGACATAGACCCCCCCCCTTCCATAGTAAAAAATGCTTGTACATATTTGACCCCTCTACAAAAATCCGTTTTCAATTTTTGGCGCCCAAGTTATTATACTCTACCTAGTGATTAAAAAAAAAAATCCTGAATACAAATTTTTCTTCTTTTTAAATCGTCAGATTAAGAAAACACCTCAAGATAACTGTCAGATTAAGGTTCAGCATATGTAGGACGCGCTCGAGTATTTCAAAATGGCGATTTTTTTTTGCATTTTCAAGAAGCTGTCACAAGCTTGCGTAACATCCGAATCTCCAGTCTTTTAAATGTGAATATCCTTGGGGGTCACTTAACATCCCCTCTTAAAATCTGACGCGCTCGAGTAAATCCATTTGTTTTCCAATTTCTACCCTCCCATGCAGCCACCCTCACCACGCAAACCGGCAGATTAAAAAGACGCAGGGCATATCTATACACTATCAATATCTGACGCCCTCGAATATGTCCATGTGACTGTTTTTTTTAACATTTTGAACACTGGTAGACGCTCCCCCCAGCGATGAACCGGTATACTTTACTAACATTTTTTTCTCTCTATCATCAAATCTTCAAAATCCAACAGGTCTCCACGACGCTCGAGAAATCCACATTTAGCATCATGGGCTCCCCTACTATGACGTTGGTGAGGCCAACACCATCAACGGAGTGAGCTTGAGATTAGTGATAAATTGATAATCATATTTTATTTTTGCTTGAATTGAACAATATGGACGTGGACATAATGTGGCATGTGGCGGTAAAACGACAGCCTCGCACTGTGTTCCAGGGGTGTTCAACAATCAAAATTAATGCCTCCTGGTCTCCCCCGGGCAGACTTATAGTACACATTTTACACTGAACTATCATGTAGCAAATGCATACAAAATTTGCTGCTAATACCGGCGAACCTTAAATACATGAGCCGGTTATTTTGAAAGTGGTCTAAGTCCACTTATTTCAAATTCGGGATATTTAAAGGTTTGCGTTTGACTTCATTCAAAAATATGGGAAAGAGCTAATATAAAAGTGAAGTATTTTTTTTCATCTAAATATATTTAATTTACTTACCCAATAAGAAAAAAAAATATTGTTGAACAAAAACCATTTTTTTACAGTTATAAATGGACTTAAACCATTTTCAAAATAAATTAAATGGTCTTTTGATTTATTCAAATTGTATCAAGTCCTCTATAAAGTTTAAAAAAAATTGAAAAAAAAATAAAAAACGAAAGAGTGAGTTTTTATATATAATAAGTAGATATTGTATACATTAAACAAAATACATATACATATATACACTTCCGGACAAAATTAGAGGAACACAGGTAAAAAGTAAAACAGTTGGTTTATTTTCATTTTATCTTTATTTCTTTAATGAAGATTTATGTATGTCTTGATAAGTTAAGAATCGTTTGAAATGGTTACAATTATTGTGCTTCTTGTTTTCCTTAAAAACACAAAAGTCTAGAAAAGGGGTATGTTGCTGAGTGGATGGTTTTAAAAAATTTCAAGTATTCCTTCAAAGCTCAGTAGAAATGAGGATAGTTTAGTACTTGGTTTTCCCTCTCTTCTTGCTCTAAGGACAAAAATAAGTCTCTTTGGTATAAGTACTTCTAATAACATTTTCGATGTTTTCCTAGGTTATTTGGCCCCACGCTTCAAGCAATGCACTTTTAGCTCCCTCAAACTTCATGGACTTTTCTTATTCAATTGTCTACCAAAAGCATGTTCTAGACATGTTCATTAGAACCTAGATTAAGAGAACATGCTGGGCCAGTCTAGGGTGTTCAGGTGGGCCTTTTGAAGATACCCCGAAACTCTGTTCGCAGTTTGGGGACGAGAGTTATCGTGCATGAAGATGACATTTTTGGTGATTCCTTGAGCAAATTGTACAACAATTGGTTTTGGTTCCAAAATATCCCTAACATACCTACCGTTCTGCTGTCAAAAACCCATTTTCAACCAAATTTAACTCCATGCGGGTTGCCAAACATATGCCATCCCAGAACATTTTGCTCTCTATCGCTTAACGTTTCAAAATTCTTACTTAAACTAAAGACTTTTACCATAAGCAATATTCCAGCAACATTTTTATTAGAAACGGATGATAACCCGGAAGAACAGAATAGAATAAGAATGCTAAGAGAGTGATTATGGTACATACCTGATTTAGTAAGTCCATTTTATCTTTGTATTTTACTGTAGGAATGGGTTGAACTTGTTCGCTTTTTAACATTTAATCAATTTTTAAATTTTAAAATGGGACTTAAACCATTTTCAAAATAAATTTGTTGTCGTTTTTTTAACTGAACAATTTTTGACTCACAAAATCTAAATGATTTCAAATAAAAACAAGTGGTTTTTTCTTATTAAAATAAAAGATTACGTTGTTTTTAGATGACTCAATCAATTATCTCGATTTTTTTGGAAAATGGACTTAGACCACTTTCAAAATAAACGGCTCACATATCTGTGGTGTTTTGGAGAAACATGATAACTCCATTTTAAAAGTTGCGTCTTTACGTCCACTTTACATCGGGCTAGAAGCGAAACGAGTTTACCGATTTTCGTGAAATTTGGAACAGCTATGAACATGTTCTTTGTCAAATTCTATTTCAAATTTGAAGGAAATCGGTGCAATCGTTTAGGCTCTAGCTCGATGTAAAGTGGACCTAAAGACGTAACTTTTAAAATGGAGTTATCATGTTTCTCCCAAACACCACAGACAATGGCAAGAGTTTGCAGTTTTTGGATTTTGTTCACATTTCCGTTTCTGATTTTTCAGGGTGAATTGAGTGACCTGCTAACTTTACTGTAAAGTTAACAGTTTTATTCTATTGTTTTTATTTGTTTTTAGTAATATTGTCCATTTTTAGTTTGTTTTATTTGGACAAAATCAAAACGTCACCGACATATAGGTGACGTTTTGATTTTGTCAACCCACCAACCAACCAATTTTCCAGCACTGACTGGAAAGATTATTGGAATGTTCAATGGGAGCGTTCAGTGCTACAGAAAAGTAGTTCAGTTCTTCTCTACGCTCAAGACTGCTTTTAAACGATGCAATTATTCTTGCGATTTTTACTTAATGTTAGAGTACATCCAAAAATCGTATGCAAATACCCTGGCTCATTTTGCTATCGATACATTTTATGCAAACGTCAATACCCGTGTTTTTTTGGCATTCTATAAATAGTATAGTAGAAAATTCCCAAGAAAACCCATCGGCAATAGCCAGATTTTTGTATTTAAAAATTGGTACAACTGAAAGAAGACCTGTCAGAATAATAATAAAAAAAAACACAAATAGAAGAAAGTTTTGTGAAAATCAAGTTAAAATTGACTTCAGCAAACAAAACTAACTGAAACTAATAAAATGGACAATTTTCAAGAAGATATGGTAAGAAAATCAACAAACAAACAAACAATTTGACATAAAATAAAAACTTCAAGAAGGGGGTTTGTTCGTAGACTACTACATTAACATGTGGTGTTGAAGCGAGCTTGAAGCTCACCTCAATTCTTTGTTTACCTGTGCCTACGTTCTGTAACTCTCACATCGAGAAATTTCTCGAATGGAACACGTGAATCAAAACAAATATGACGTAAATTGGCATTAAAATTGTTTTCTCACGTTCGCCTGGTTCTGTAACTAGATTTTCTCGACTTGAAACTTTTCGGAATAAAATTTCTGTGAGAGCCTGGAAAAATATGAGTAAAACTGTGAGAGCCTGGAAAAATGTGAGTTAAACTGTTTCTGTAAGAAAAAAGTCGAGATAATTTCTCGATTTAACTGCTAAAATTACTCGACAAGTAAAACGCATGTGAGAAGAAAATTAAAGCGATTAAAAGTAGAGAAATGGCAAATATTTTGTATTTGTAATTTGTATTATTTCAAAACAAAAACAAAAGAACACTCTCCCTTTGGATTTAGCAAAGAGGGTAGTTTGGAAATGTAAATGTAAGCTCTAAAAACAAATATAGAAATACCTACTTATCAATCATTTTCTTCTTTAGTTCAACTTAAGTGAGGTGCGCTTGAGAACTCTCCTCACTTCAGAAGCAATATTGAATGAAAGTAGATACATAACAGACCCTAAATAGGGGTGATCATACCTATAATTCACTTAAGTGAAATTAGTAATTTTGTCCATTTTGTGCTTCAGTATTGTCAGTTTCACTTAAGTGAGGTTTACCTAAGATTTTTCATTTTCACTCAGGTTCACTTAAGTGAGGTGCACTCGAGAGCCCTCATAACATCTGAAGCAAGAGTAAATTCAACTAGACTAAAAATAACAAACCGTTATTATGGGCAAATTCACTTAAGTGAAATTAATAATCTTTCTTTTTTTGTGCTCAGTGTCTTCAGTTTCAATTAAGTGTGGTATACTTCAGATTCTTCAGTTTCATTTAATTGAGGTATGCTTTTGAAAGCTTACAAAATTGAAACTAGACCAAAAGTATCGAATGAAAATTATGGGAACGTCATTATATAGATTATATTTACATAATTGTATGGTTATATATACAAATACATCCGTAGATGTATCCATATAAGTATATTATCAATGTGTTTAGATTGATATTTTTTCAATAAATGCATTAATAACCCTAAAAAAAAACAATTTATATATTAGTACGTAAACACTTTTCTATATCTCCCTTTTACTACTTGGCGATACTAGCTTATATAAATGCGTGTTTACTAATTGCATTAAGACGGCAGACCTACATAAGACATTTGATAAAAGTACAAATATTTTTAAATATTTGAATTTTAACTGTCAATAACATAGTTTCCGGTAGATATTCCAATGGAAAGACAAATCAAAAGAGATGTTTCTCACATTGAGATACAGACACAGTTTATTTTTCCAAGTCGAGAAACGTTGGGATTTTGTGTTCCATGTTTTCTCGATGCGAGAAGTTCTCGCCTAAGTTACAGAACGTAGGCACTGAATCGAGTTGAAATGAGCTTGATTCGACTCGATTCCGGTCGGGGATCGGAGTCGAGTCAAAATTTGTGAAGAAAAACCTGAGTTGGTTTTACAGATAATGCATTATGGCCTGTTTATTTGCATGTTTGTGTACAAAAAATATAGTTTTGTTGTAATCAAATTAAAAAAAAAAATTGCACATGGAGTAGGTAGCATATTCTTATATGGTGCTGAACTATTCAGTTCTTCACTGTTTAACACGAATCAAACTATCTCACTTGCACTTCATAAGAAACATCGAAACACCATTTGCATTTTAGAACGTGCTGTCAAACTAATGCTACATTTCCACCTAGCGCTAATCTGAGATTTAATGAGATTAACCTTAAATCTCCTTTAAATCTCGTAGATTTACCATACAAATTTATTTCGTAAATCTTGAAGATTAGAAATTAATCTTGTTAAATCTTCCTAGGACAAATAGTTTTACAAATCGAACTAACCTATTTTTACATGGTGCTGAACGATTCATTCGAGACTCGCGTTCAGTTCTTCATTGTTTCAGCGGAATCAAACATTCTGTCTCATTCGCACTTCATAAGAAAAATTTGAATGCCTTTTTGGTGCTGTCAAATTTAATCTTATTTAAATCTTTTTGTGCGGTGGAAACACCAAAAAGATTTATTAAATCTAATCTGAGATAAACCTTTGGTGGAAACATAGCATTAATCATTTTTAAATCTTCTTGTGCGGTGGAAACACCAAAAAGATTTATATAATCTAAACTGAGATAAACCTTTGGTGGAAACATAGCAAAACTTAATTATCTTTTCTATTGTTTTCGCTTGCAAAATAAGCCCAGTTAGGCCATTTTCATTAACAAAACTAAATAATATCAACACATATTGATTTTTTTCCCCAATGGAAAACACATGATTCCAAATGCACAACTACTCAACGAACACAGCCATTGAGATACAAATGCAATATCAATCGTACCAACATTTGAGAACGAAATCACATAAGATCCATTCGAGACTCGTATAAATGTCAAAAACCCATCCGTAGTAAGATTCTACTTTAACTTTTATCGGTAGTATTCATACTGCGGATATTGTTTTTGTTATTCGTGTAAAATTCTACTGTACTATTGATAGATTTTCCAACAAAACACGGGTAATGTTTGCTATAAACTGTCACACTTTTTTATCAGGCAGTCAGCGGACTCACATACGTGATCGATAATAGCTCTGTGTTTTTGCAAGCCCAAAGGGAATTGGATGAAAGAAACGATGTTAGTGCTCATCAATTTACGGAGAGTTTTCGGTGCTTAACTTAAGCACGGAGAAAAACTGTCTTACCGGAATGAATTACATACCATAAATGATATCGATACTTACTTACTTACTAAAGGTGGCGCTACAGTCCGGGGTGGACCAGGACCTCAATCAACAAGCTTCTTCCAGCCGCCTCGGTTTCTAGCTAGCTGTCTCCAGTTTCGCACGCCAAGTTGGTTGAGGTCCTCTTCCACTTGTGTGCGCCACCTTTTACGCTGTCCACCTCTACTGCGTTGTCCCACGGGGTTGGATTTAAATACTTTCCGGGCCGGAGCATTGGTGTCCATTCGCTCTAGGTGACCCAGCCATCTTAGTCGTTGGCTTTTCACTTTTGTGGCTAGGTCGGTGTCGCTGTACAGCCCATACAGTTCGTGATTGTATCTTCTTCTCCATTCCCCATCTATGCAGACGGAACCAAAAATCACCCGGAAATTTTCCTCTCAAAACAGCCTAACGCGTTCTCATCCACCGTTAGCAGTGTCCCTGTCTCTGCCCCATACATCAGGACTGGGATGATAAGCGTCTTATACAGGGACAGTTTAGTTGCTCGAGAGAGGGATTTGCTTCTCAATCACCTTCTTAGCCCAAAGAAACAGCGATTGGCAAGAGTTATTCTTCGTTTGATTTCAGCACTGGTATCGTTCGCTGAGTTTATAGCGGATCCTAGGTAGACAAAGTCTCTGACCACCTCAAAATTATAGCTGTCTATAGTGACGTTCTGTTCTAGACGTCGGTGTTGGGTGTCCTTTCTCGTTGACAGCATATATTTCGTTTTGCTTTCATTCACCGTTAAACCCATCTTCTTGGCTTCCTCCTCAATACTCACAAAAGCACCACTGACATCACGCTTTGTTCGTCCGATTATGTCGTCAGCGTATGCAAGTAATTGGACGGACTTTTGAAAGATTGTGCCTCTAGTGTTGACGTGAGAGTTTTGCACTATTCTTTCAAGAACGATGCTGAAGAGACAGCGCCTTGCCTAAAACCTTTTTTGACATCAAAGGTGTCGGTGAGGTCTTTGCCGACCTTGATGGAGCAGCATGCATTCTCCATCGTCATCCTGCACAAACGGACGAGTTTGGCAGGGATGCCTAAAGCCACACTGATATGGACCTATCAGGTTGTTGACGAATGGCTTCAGGCGTTCACAAAGTACGGCAGAGAAGATCTTGTAGGCGATATTAAGAAGACTGATGCCTCTGTAGTGGGTGCAGTCCAGAGGATCCCTTTCTTGAGGATCGGGCAAACAATGCTGAGGTTCCATTCATCGGGCATGCTTTCCTCCGACCATATTTTACATATTTTACTCCTAACCAATTCATCGCCAGCCGCTTTGAACAGCTCAGCCGCAAGGCCATCAGCTCCAGCAGCTTTATTGGGCTTAAGTTTAGATATGGCTATCCTCACTTCGTCAAGATCGGGTGGACGGAATTGTTGGCCTACGTCGTCCAGGTTGAATGGTGCAATTTGCATGGTAGCGGAATTCGGTTCGTCATCGCCGTTATACAATTTGCAGAAATGATTTTTCCATATCCTCAGCACCGACTGCGATTCCACCACGATGTTCCCCGGATGTCCTTGCAGGCTTCAGTTCGGGCCTTGTAAACTTGGGAGGTTCTTTTTACTTTTTGTTAAAAAAAACTTCCGAGCTTCATTCCTGCAGTGGCATCCCTCTAATTCCTCGATCACGCGCTTCTCATGCTCTTTCTATTTTCTTCTAAGAAGCTTGTGTTCCTCTCTCCTCTTCTGTTCGTAGAGCTCGCGAGCAGCTCTGGTCCTTCCATGCAGCGCCGCTTTGTATGCCTGTTGTTTGGCTGCATGTACTTGCCGACATTCTTCGTCGAACCAGGGGTTTCGCTGTGGTGGTCGTGCGAAGCCCAGCACGTTAGAGGCAGCGTCTCTGATGGCTTCCTGGCAGTTTTTCCACTGGTTCTCGATGTTGGCAGATGGCGGCAAAGGACCAGTTAAGAGGGCGCGAGAGACTCTATCGGAGAAGGACCTGGTGATTTCTTGCGACTGTAGCCGTCTGACGTCGAACTTCCTCACAGTATTTCCCTGTTTTGACTTTGGTCTGGATATCCGTAGCATTACCTTAGCTATAACGATGTAGTGGTCCGAGTCAACGTTGGCTCCTCGGAACGTTCGGACATCCTTGATACTGGAGGAGTGCCTTGCGTCGATCGCAATGTGGTCAATTTGGTTGGTGGTTGATTGACCAGAAATTCGCCATGTCCCCTTATGTATATCGAGATGCGAAATGATATCGATAGTTTGAATGGAAACTCCATGTTTTTTTCTGTGATGGCGTCGGTAATCCCCATTGTCGATTTTTTCAACCGATTTTATCCATGCTTGCAAAAAGCTATAAGTTGTCAATTCGCTTATAACTTAAACGTTTGTTGTGTTATTCACATCGGTAACACAGCTTTTCTCCGTATTTAAGCTAAGCGCTGATAATTCTCTTCGTTTAAATTAACCCGAAAAGGTTGTCCTCTACCTGCGTGAATGACTTTGTAATCGATAAATCGCATGGAAATGCCACTTCTCTTTGTTCAGCTTAGCCCCAATTTTATGCAAACGTCACTTTTGCTACGACCTATCAACGCGTTGACAAGTAAAGTTTTAGTGTCTACTAATTGCCGATAGCACACTTTTTATCCGCTTTTAAGTTAAGTGCCGAGAATACTATTCGTTAAGCTTAACATAACGGCTCCAAGTGTCACCCAATTGCCTTGAAATCAACTTTTTCTAGAGCAGTAAATATTCATCAAAAATTAGAGATTTTTTTGAGTTTTTTTAATCCATCGACTTTCCAAGCAACTTGAACATAAAAGCAAGTACGTGCGATCTAGTCGTGCATTTTATTTTTTGTAAGATTCTTAGCCACTAAAACTTAAGAAAATGTATGTGTGACCAAGCCGCACATTTTATTTACATCTCCTTATGTTTTTTTATTACTAAAAAAGATATTTGGTAGTGATGGGAAATTTATATTTATTTTTCAAAAATCCCTTTTTCCTCTTGAACTGTTCACGATTATTTGAATAATCCTTAAACTTCAAAGTTAAAGAATTTAAGAATGAATGGCTTAAATTAAAAGAGAACTCTGACTGTTTTGAAATTGTAACTAGATTATTTATAAATATCTCACGTTTACTAATAATATTCCAAATGAAACACTTGAAATATACACACATTGCTTTTTGTAAACGGGTTCGAGTATTTGAGTTGAAACGTTGATGTAGGCAAATTGTTGCATATGGTTCCACCTATTAAAGACTGTTTTTAATAAACTAACATAGAAAGGGTAAACTTATAACTTGTTTCCATAATCAAAGCCAGCCATATTTGTCAAAGTTAAATAAACTTGACGAAGGACATTATACATTCCTTCCAAACCCCTCAAAAGGCTTACTTAGCAAGCTAACTAAACCAATTAATAATAATTCTGTCGTCCCAAAACGTCATAATACTCCCATTAGAAATTCCTTTTAAATAAATACCTTAGCTCGGAAGGAGTATAAGCAAAGCATATTTGTGAACGAAATAAATAAATAGCAGTTTACCCTCATTAATTAAAAATTGTAAACTTTTGAATTCAGCTTTATAAGGCTACCAATTGGCAAGAAGTGAGAGTGCAAAATTTAACAAAGGGGAGATCAATATAGTAGAAAATAGAGACAGCAAACAAAAGAACTATGACAAGTATTTGCTTTGACTTAATTTAATGTATCCTCATTAGGAATGAGTAGGTATATTCTGTATGTGTGTATGAATATTGTACATATTTGAAAGTTTTTGGCAGGCAGACATTTTGAAGGAAGGTTTATATTTAACAGGTTATATGACAAATTGACTGTTAATGGGAGTTGAATGTAGAAGAATCTTTTTAAAGAAAATTTAAATAATTTTGTTTTGACCTTAAAATATTGATTTGCTTTTAAAAATAAAATGCACTAAATGCCTCATGCAGTTTAATACTGCAAGTGGTTAGTCATTGAATATATTTTAGGATTTCTTCCAACCATTTCAGTGCCCCAGTCTAAAAGCTTACGAGCGTGCTCTTGCATCATCTGAGTAACAAGATTAGAGACAATACTGCCAATCTACTGAGAGCTTGAAAGATTCAGTAAAACTTAGCAAAGTTCTTTCTAAGGAACATTGTAATCTTTCTTTCCTGAAAAAGTCTGATGAATCTTGGACAGTTTCCTCGACTGAGTCTTATGGAGCTGATGCTGATGATGACACATCTTTTGGGTTGCGAAAATAGCTACACCAAAACGTTTAAAACTCATAACATAACTTTATCTCGTGTAGAGCATATCAATACCGTTGTTATAAGCGAAAAGATAGCCTAGACTATTAATACTTTCTCCCAATACAAGGCTCCAGGCTGGGAAGAAATTCTGCCAATTATGCTTCAAAAGCTGCAAGACATGGCTAGAGATGATTTTCAAAGAATGCCTCTCGCTCAACTATATCCCAGAGTCTTGGAGACATGTAAGAGTGGTTTTATCCTGAATGTAGGTAGTCGAGTGCACGAATGCGGTAAGGATTTTCGACTAATTACCCTATCCTATTTTGTGCTTAAAATTCTGTAGCGTCCACGAAGACGGTTCTTTATGAGGTAATGCGTTCAATTGAGAGAGCCATCAACAATATTCCCTCGCTACCTTCTTAGATATAAAAGGGGCCTTCAACAACGTTCTAACCGAATTCATTTTTGAGTCACTCGTTGACTTTGGGGTGAAGGACTGCATCAGAGAATGGATAATATCCATGTTCAACGACATATGGATTCATATGGAACCTTAGGAAATACAGGGTAGTGTTCTATGGTTTTTAGTCGTGAACAAAATCCTCGAAAAACTGGAGAGATTTGGTGTGAAGGTGGTTGGTATGCGGATGACTTGGTACTGACTACTGCACTCCTGCAAATGAGATTCAGTACGAAATTTTAAGTTGTATTTCCATCCAGAAAGGACTGGGATGATGACGGAGAGACGAGAGTCTTCGAAACAACTATGTAAATATACTGATGGCTGAAAGATGGAGTGTGGTGTTGTTTCAGGTATCTCTTCTGAATCTCTAAACATCTCTAGATCCGTTCTCAATTTCGCTAGTGTATTTCAAACTGAATTACTGATAATTAGGGAGACATGAATAATACTTAATCTAGACCCAAACCATCCTAGCAGACAGTCAGGCAACTGTAAGAGCCATTGATTCGACTATATCATCCTCTAAATGGGTCCAACAATGCCCATATGAGCTCTCAAGCCTTAATATTAACCTCAATGTCATCCTTATCTGGGTTCTTGGCCACAATGGCATTGAGGTAAATGAACGGGAGAGACTGGCCAGGCTAGGATGAGCCCTCCACAGCCAACTGGCGGGGTAATATATTCACAATTTTTCTAAGTGAATCCAATCGTAGGTGGAACAGCTTAAGCTAAATGCAAAATATCCAGAAAGATCTGGCTATTCTGCACAAACCGATGACTTTGGCAGACAACTGATTGAATAAATTAAACAAAGTGGAGAACCAGGGCCTAGTGACTTACAACTCTCAACCATTCCTGTGTGCGTGTTGTTGGCGGGAATGGAAGGGACCTACAGTTTTTTGCCGAGTCCGAACGGCTAAATGAGAAGCACTTTTTCATGACAAGTATACTCTTGGAGGATTTGACAGCTCCTGGCAAGAGGTAGTACCTCGGATAAAACATTTCTGTTTCTAGGTGGCACGGCTGGGAATCGAACCCACACCCTCGGCATGACACTTCTACGCACTAACCATCATGCCACGAGGTACTACGATTAAATAAATGAATGTTTTAAAAAAAATAGGATACAAAACTTACGGTACGCAGATATACAGGGCTCTCCAAAAGATATTAGGGTGGTCCTTATATTGTTTTTTTTTTTAAATTCCAACTTGGATAGGCGTCAAATGACTCTAAATAGAGAAACAAAATTTTCCTAATTTTTTTCAGATTTTTATTTCACCCCCCTGGTCTCCCTTTTTTCACTTCAAGGTACAAATAATGGAGTTAGGGTGATTCTTAAAACACGCGAACAAAAATCAGAATTTAAAGATTATACTCAGAGGAAAAAAAAATCGTATGGGAGGGGGGGTCTATTTCCCCCCATTCAGGCGGGAGGGGTAATTTTCTAAAAAAAATTACCCAAAATATAAAAAAAAATATTAAAAAACAACGGGACCACTTACAACGGCATGCTATAGCTTTTTTTAAAGCCATGAATCCAGTCTCTAATATGTTTTTTAAATAAATTTTATGTTGTAAATAGTTTCTGAAAAAAAAAGTTTTCAAACGTAAAATATTATTATTTTTATTTTTAAGTTTGAAAACTATTTTTTTCAAAAACTATTTACAATAAAAGACTGGATTCATGGCTTTAAAAAATGATATAGCATGCCATTGAAAGTGGTCCCGTTGTTTTTTAATAAT
Source organism: Dasysyrphus tricinctus (assembly GCA_963921185.1). NCBI lineage: Eukaryota > Metazoa > Arthropoda > Insecta > Diptera > Syrphidae > Dasysyrphus > Dasysyrphus tricinctus. The sequence continues at coordinate 77,050,210 of OY992533.1, forward strand.
TTTTTTCTATTTTGGGTCAAATTTTTAGAAAATTACCCGTCCCACCTGAACGGGGATAAATAGACCCCCCCCTCCGATACGATTTTTTTTTCGTCTGAATTTAATCTATAAGTTCCGATTTTTTTAATTAGTTTAATTTAATTAATTTAGCTAATTAGTTCTGGCTGAATTTGAGCGATGGTCTGTGTTACATTGAGGGCATGCGACTGCGACTTAAGAAAAATCCTCAATGAAAAGTCTAACGGGGTTCAAATTGCATGATCTTGGACAGTTCACTTCAGCTCGGCGCGAGGTAACCCTTCTCTAAAATCATTAATTCATAGGGTGTCCATTTGAGACCTTTACCAAAAGAGAACATTTTCCTCCCAAAGCTTAAAAAAAAAAGATAATTTTCAAGCAAAAAATAGAGGACAAAAAAGAGAACGTACAAAACAAGGAAAAATTGGAAAAATTTATTTAACATAAATTAAAATTACTGAAAATTGAAATAAAGCTTTTTTATAAAAATAGAAATGCAAAGTAATAATACCGATATAAATATAAATTCTGTAATAAAAATGGGATTCACATTCAGAAGTGTGTTTTTAAACAATTAGAAATATAAAATGATTTAATTGAAATCTTCTCGCTCGTCCTAATCATTGTCATTTTTTTTTTCTCACTACCGTTTTAATTTTAAAGAATATTTTCTTTTTACTATAAAAATACATAGAGAAACTAATTTATAAAAGGAACTTTCGGAAATATTTCTTGCCCATTGACTACCAATCGGTGCAAAAATTCTGTCAGTAATTGCATTTTGTACAAGGGTTGTGAGAACATTTTAGACAATTCCATAAATTTTACGAGTTCTTACCATGTAATTGTTTTTTAAGTTTCATTTAATAAAAAAAAAACATATCTCTTCAAGCTCGTCTATAGTTCAAGATACTCCACAGTTTTTGATACTATTTGAAGCAATCGCTTTGATATTTACTATAAAAAAAATTGAAGATTATTGAGATAAAATGCAATTGAGCTTCATTGAAAAAAGAGAACAAACAAAAATCCTTGAAGAAAAAGAGTGTGTAAAATAGATCTTTGTTCCGAGAGAGCATGTTCTCTTCAATAGAGATACAATGGAGACCCTATTAATTCAGATTGTCCTTTGTGGTGTTCGCTGTGTTGGATTAAGTGTCGCCGCACAGTGGTTCAAGTTTTATGGAGAGGCGGTCTTAAATCTATCAAATCTAAAGCAGTTAATCGGTTAAGATGAAATTTTTAGGTATCCCTTTTGTTCTTCAGGAAAGTTGTAGATAGTATGACTTGCAATAATTCTTCAATACAATTTTTCCACGCTCCCTTTTATGGCATTTTTGACGAATTCGTTGTTGTTTTCTATTCATTTTCTTTTTGAAATGCCCTAATACAAAAATTATGCAAAATGTTTGCCTTGCCCATTTTTGAGGGTGTTTTTGACTAAAGTCTTCGTTTTTAATTGTTTCCTAAAAAATGACAAAATAAACCTAGGATAAAATAAGTAGGAAATATCTTTTTAAAAATTAAGCCTTACAAAGTTTTTTACTACGCCCACTTTTTAGAAGTGTATTGGAAAGAAGTAGTACCTACTAAAACTAGAAAAAATAAACCACTATTTCTATTCTAGGGAAGTCATACATTTGATTTTTAATGGCAAATTTACCCCATTTTCATTTTTCTCGGAATCAACTCAAGTTGACTTAAGCCGTTTTTCCCTTGGATCCTTGTATGTTTGTGTACCGCAAGTAAAAATGTTCTTTTTCTTCAATATTTTTACAAACAAAAGTATTGCGCTAGTACGCATTAAATAACATGCAGAAGAAAATATTGAATTTTTACGCAAAATTTAGTAATTTTTTGTTTGTCAAAATTTTTAAATTTTTATATTATTATTTTGAAATATTATTTTAATTGCAAGGGACCACTTGTATACAAAATTTTGATCAAAATCAATAACGAAATAATTCGAAAAAACAGAAAAATGGCATTATATGCTAGCTACCGTTAGTAACTTCTATTTTTATTAAAATTTTTGTAGACCATTTTACCAATAAGAGAGATTTTTTTTATCAAAATCGATAGAGCCGTTTTTGAGACAAAATATTCTTTACTAAATGGTTGTGTGACAAGTACGGTTATATTTGGAGCTGAACAACATTTTTAGGGAATTATCTACACTTTTAAGTTACAAGAAAATAGCTTCATGGGATTGGGCTGCAGATCGAGGCACTGATGGACAGAATTGCGGGATACAGTTTTACGTGGTTACCATAAACAAAAGTCTGTACGAATATTGGCTTCGTAAAGTGGACTGTCTTAGCTAACATTTTGATACTCAAGTTATAGAAGTTAATTGTGAGGTTTAGGCATTTTGCTAAAAATTCATTCTGAAAAGTGCATTTTCTGATTCAGCGGTCTTGGGCATGAAAGCGTAACAAACAAACAATCTCACCTTCGCATTTATAATATTAGTTAGGATTAGCTAATTTTTGATTCTAGTTGGAATCTTTTTCAGTTGCTAAGGAATGAGTTCATAAAATGAGTTCATAAATAAAATAGCCCAAATGCGGCAGTTCTGCTTATTGACGAATCCGCTGAGGTGAAAATGTGCATCATCCCTTTAGATGATTTTGCACGATATGCATGATTTGAACGCCCATTTTCATAATAAGCCTGAATAACTTTAACGCGTTGCTCGATTGTGTATCTTTCCATGGTTCAAATTGAGTTAGTCTGAAATTGAGAAATGTCAAATGAAATGCAGAAAAAAACTTGACGTTTAGGTGTGGTTCACATTCAACATCGGCCCTTAAAATTTAATCACCCTTTATAAGCGAAACGGATCTCTTTAATGGTAGATTTGTATTTTCTTATCAAAGCGAGCCTGGAAATAATTAGAGAAAACCTTGAAAGAAAGTATTTGACATTCATTGCAGAATAATCCAAATTGAAGCTGGTCCAAATTAGATATCGATTTTAAAACGATCCGCCTCACTTACAGATATTGGGTTAGGCCTTTCACCCGTAGGTTATGTTCAAGAGGCTGAGAATTGTATATAAAGACAAGGAAACATTATGAGAAAGTGTTGAAAAGCATCAAATACGATATTTAAACTAGCTTAAATAACTCTTTTGATAATAGTTTGAGATGAAAAAAGAACGTCAATTTAATTCTTGATTTGAGAAGAAAAAAGGTCCCATTATAGTTTTACATAAAAGTAAATTTTGTTCTTAAAATATTTTAGAAAGTATTGAAAAAAAACCCTTAAATGTCGAGTTTCAAACAAATCGATCATGTCGTTTTCGAAACATTTGATTTTCAAAAAAAAAAAAATTGAAACAATTTTAAAATTTCAGAAATATTTTTTGAAAATGTTGATAACAAGAACTGTTTATATTTTTTAGAAGCTTCTGTATAACAAAAACTATTGTTATTATTTTGTAGAAAATTAAAAATAAAAAAATGGTTCTTTGGGAGGTACTATTAATAACCATTTTTTTGTAAAATGGTTTCCTATCTTAAGGTAGCTTTTGCTAAAATTTGTGGAGCATTTTTGAGAAAAATTAGATTTTGTAAAATTGCTAAGAAAAATTGCATGACAATTACTGTTATTTTTGGTTCTAACAAAAAATTAAAAAACCTATGGGCAGAATCACCAAATACCCACACTATGTACCAAGTTTTGAGAAAATCGATCTAGCTGTTTAGGATGAAGCCGAACAGACAGAATTGTGCCACCCACTTTTTTCGTGTTCTTTATCATCTTAATATCATGTTTGATTGTTATGTCGAAATTTTGTTTTGCACGAATTCAAAACTTGCCCTATAATAGCTATGTATATCACAAATAAAAAAAATTAGGTGGCGCAACAGCTCGTGAAGAACCAGGGCCTAGTGGCTTACAACTCTCAACCATTCCTGTGTGCGTTTTGTTGGCAGGAATGGAGGGGATCTACAATTATTTGCCGAGTCCGAACGGTTAGATGAGAAGCACTTTCATAACAAGTATACTCTTGGGGGGTTTGTCATATCCTCGCAAGAGGCAGTACCTTGGAAAAAACATTTGTTTTTGGGTGGCAGCGGCTGAGAATCGAACCCAGACATTTGGCATGATAGTCCAACGCACTAACTATTATGCCACGAGGTACTACAAACTCTATTGGAAATAACTCCCAAAACAGAGACAGGCCAAACTTTTCTTTGGGAACTTCAACTAAGAACGGTACACATACACTACACTACACATACACTACACTACACATACACTACACTACACATCCTGCATCCGTTTGAGTAGAAACAACCTCACCGCGCACTGCTAGCAAATATGAAATCTCAGTATTGCAACATACAGATTTTGCAACATTTTTGAAAAAATGCCGGCCTCCTATGAAAATATGATGCATTTGTACACCAAAAACACAGATATCTGAGACAATTAGATAGAAAAGAGAACTACATATAACGGCTCTGAAAATACTCCACATACTGGAGTTTCTAAAAAGGAACAACTTTCCCACAGACTAAGGCTTCACTTAGGAGCAGGGCTGCCGTTTAATTTTTGAGAAAGCAGTACTTCGAGGAATAAAAGGCAGTACACAGCAGAGTGTAGCAGAGTGAGTTTTGCCTGTGTACACAGAAAATCGTGTACACATCGATTTTTTCGATTCCGCAAGAGTGAGTTTTAAGTTTTTGACAGATAACGCATGCACAATCAGTCAAATTTATTCACACTTGTTTTGGGTGTGAATAGAATGTGTACACAGAAAATCATTCACGCTTGTGGAATTGGGCCCCAGATGACAATCAGTAAGGAAACTTTTAATATCCAGCTACCTCGAGATACAACGAAAACCATACAAAAACTCACACGCACATGAAACGTCAATCTCATGGCCAAGCTTTGAACAGCGTTCATGTCGTGTTCAAAAGTTGGTTTTCTTCGACATGTCGTCGACATGACATGGATTTTTCTGCCTCAACTGTTTTTTTTCTGCACACGTTCATAGTCCGAGCATAGCCCATGTCTAGTGAAGCCAGCATGTAAACTACAATTTTACCTCAAATCTTTTTCAAAAAAAAGCTGATAATTTCCGAGAAACTATCAAAAACTGAGTTAGTTCCCAGTTTGACCCCCTTACAATTTGTTGCCACTTCTTAAATTTTGGGAACGAAATGCTAAAGACGTCAAAACTCAGCTTTGTCAGAATTTTTACGAAGTTAAAGTCTAATTAATTTTCCAGGGTTGAATCTGAAAGTTTGACAGATGGGTGAAAACCTGCCTTTTTTCGGAAATAAAATCTGAAAAATTCCAGATTTCATAGTTTTGTTTTTCAATACAACTTCATCGAATCCATCAATGGTCTTCTGTATTATTTCACCTGTTATATTCAAATAAGTCATAATTACATGAAAAAGGACTACAACTTTTTGGGTAAGATTATGATTTTTGGGTGTGTTGAGATAGAAGTAAAATAATAATAAAGGATTTAAAAGTTTTCTATCGAACAGTTCTCAAAAAAGCAGTACTTTGGTTGATTAAGCAGTACGGCAGTACGGAGATTCAAAAAGCAGTACAAGTACTTCAATTGCAGTACTTCGACAGCCCTGCTTAGGAGGCAACTTCTATAACGATCCTATAGTGATCGGCCAAAGGCATTAATTTTATAGTCTCTTGCGCTTCGTCAGGGGCTCTAAGTTGTTAAACGAGTAAAGGAAGTTTCCTTGATTCATGTGGTATCAAAATGGACCACAAAGTGAGGTTATCATTCTAACCTCAATTGCAAACTAGATGAGAACTAAAAAGTTGAATTGAGTTGTCAAATGTTATCTTCCCATAATTAAGGAAATGAAGAGAGCCACTTAAGCTACAAACTCTAGTCGTGCACATAAAGAATATATTCAAATAAAAGAACAGGCAAAAGCAATGGCTGTACAAAGCAATTCTTTTTTTATGAGCTCAGCACGTTTTGTTCTGGAATTGAAGTTGAAACTTAAGCAATTACTTTCCTTCACAACTTAAACATAGTTGACTTCTTATTAGGATTTACCCTACTTATTTTGTATTACTTTTTAAAGTGAATTGTTGGACACGGTGTATAAAACCGTTATTCAAAATATTTTAAATATCTTAAGAACCTTTATTACGGTTGCCTAATGAAACGTTTTAAAAAAAAAAATATGAGTCGTTTAACCCTAGATGCTTTTGCACTTTGAACTTCTCAAAACTTCGAAGATATTTTTTTAAACTAACTGGAACTTCAAAAATATAAAATAGGATATCATAAAAAAGATTGTACCATAAAGTTTAATCTTCTTTATAGAAAGGTTTGAAGTTTTGACATGACCTTAACCAACAACTTTTAAAATGTTAAAAACTTATCTTCTTATACTCGTATACACAGCTGTCAAACATTAAACTAACATGAAGGATAAAGAAATTGTTGCAATCTGGTTAAGGAAATCGAAGGAATTCTTTTTTTGCAATCCAAAATAATTCCTTAAGCTCTAGACTTCATGACGACGACGCCTAAGTGAAATATCATCAAATACAACAAAAAAAAGATGTATTGTGTCTCTAAGTGCTTCATGGAAAAAAAAAGAAAAAAAATGATAAATATATGGATATACATACGACTGTACATACATATACCCATTTTTGGCAAAGAAAGGATCTACTGAGTGGGGTTGTTTGTAAACATGCCCATTCATGAGATTTAATAATAAAATTTAAGAAGCAGACATTACAAAAAAAGAAGGAAAAATAAGGCGCTGGACCAAAATTGAAAACATGCGCAATTGTCAATACAAATTGAATTGCCTTCTTATAAAATGAAAAGAAATCTTAAACAAAATAAGCATATCTATGTATATTTTCATGTACATATATACGAAGAAGTATACTCTGCAATATTGATGCAAATCGTCAAGTACCTAGCTGAAACAAACCCCTCCCTACGCTGATTTCTTCAAAAGAATTACTTAAGCTTTACGATCCATAACGAAGTCCTTCTTATAAAATTTTACTTAAGGATCTAAAATTTAACTAACTTTGATGAATGTCAAAAGACTCTATAACTCGATAATGGGTCCTTATATTCAAATTACCTTCATCATCTTCATTCGCATCGTCCTTGTCGTCATCCTCCAGCTCCTCCTCGTCGCCATCAATATCCACATTGTTCAGCTCACTAATCTCTGCTTTGTCACATCGTTTGACATTGCTACTGGAAGTGTCGTCGTTAATATCACCATTCACTAGACCGTTATGATGTTTTCCATCATCGACAATAGTGACATCACCTGATGCCACTTCTGCTGGTTTTTTCTGTTGTTGTAGTTGTTGGTGGTGGTGCTTCCCGTGCTGCTGCTGCTGAATGCCATTGTTCTTTGCATTCTGTTCCCTCTCTATAGGTTCCTTGGTCACAGCTTCGCCTGACGCAGACACAGTACTACTTTTTTTTGCTGCATCCGAACAACTGTCCTCAACAGATGGTGCTGAAGCATCACCATTCATGGCCGGCGTAGTCTGTTCGTTTTCAGGACTTTTTCCATCCACTTCGGTTAAACCATCTTCCTCCGGCTTTTTCGCCTTAACTTCCTGACTTGTATTACAACCCATTTTAAGCTCTTTTAATTAAATACGCAACACGGATTTTCTTTATTTAAATATTGTGTTCGGTGGTTTTCGTTTAAACTTTATATTTTTTGTTGATTTATTTATTTTGAAAAAATCTACAATGAATCACATTAACGTATATAAATAACTCCGGAACACCAGGGTAACAATGTAAAAAGTTTAATCAATTAAATCAGCACGTGCGCCTGGCCCTCTTCAATCACTTCAATAATTTTTTGCGGATGGAATAATGACTTTACTACACACGTAGTCGTCTATATACGTAGTTATAAATTTATATCAATATTTGATTAAATTAATTAGTACAAATTAATCACAAAAAACCATAATTTTTATTATATTTTTTTTTTGTGTGTGTTGTATGCATAGGAATTTATTTGTCAGACATTCCCTCTCACCGAATATAGAACGAATAATCTAATTCCAATAGACTCGTCGTCGTTGAAAACAGAGAGACAAAGGCCTTAATTTAACAAAAATAAAACGACCGACAAAAAATAAATTACGAATTGTCGAGAGGTAAATTTGTTGTAAGGACAACTTGTGCTACACACGCTCTTGTGTGTCAATATACAAACGAAGCCTAAGCTATACTACCGCTAGTTAAGTGTGGATTGTGCAAACAGCCGGATTAAGAGGAATCTGTCGCGCGCGCCACACACCGAATTACGAGAATTCTGCTGCTGCCGAGTAAGATACCTACGTGTGGAATGTAGTCGACAGTCTTCGTCGTCTGTGCTGTATACTCGTCCTTTTTTGGAGTCACTCGCCTGTCGCCGCCGCCGCCACCACCATCAACCCCACCATCACCATTGCCTTTCCATGCTCCACTCCTATAACATAAACATACACACGCTTGTTTAACATAGAACGCACACCCTTGTATGTATGTAGCAGCAGGAGCATTATAGTGGAAGTAGCAACAGCAGGAGCAGCAAAAGCAGCAGCAGCAGAAACAGAAACAGAAACAGGGTACTTTTTCCCCTTTTAATAATTTAATCTATGATTGTAAATTCGGGATGATATCGACCCGCATCCCACTCGGAGTTGGCAGCTAGCGGCGCCCGTTTTTTATTGTTGTCTTCATGAGTATTCTTGTTAAGGAGGAGGGAAGGGGGGTTGCGCACCCCCAGCCTCTAAAGGAGCAACCCAGCTCTTTTTGAAAAACCGCACAAACAGGGATGATGATGCGTCACAAAGACCATTTGCTTTTGTATTAGATCAGTGTTGTTATATTCGATTGAATTCAGTTATAGGAATCACAACAAAAACATAAATGTTAAAAAAAGGGCCAAGTTCTTATATGTACAAGAAACCTGTGCATAGAAAGTCAGCCAAAAACAGTAATGAGATCTAAAATATATGCCAAGTTTTAAGTTCATGAAGTTTAATATCAAATATCTTGAGTAGAGTAATATCGAAACAATCATGACAGAAATTTGGTATTTAATGATTATTGATTGAAATTTGGTGGATTTACTTGGCAAGTTTTCATTCATTTTAAATTTGTGACTTATTAAGTATTTAAGAGAAAACTTGCCAAGTAAATCCACCAAATTTTAATCAGTAATCATTAATTACCAAATTTCTGCCATGATTTGGAATTGTTTCGATATTACTCTACTTAAGATATTTGATATTAAACTTCATGAACTTAAAACTTGGCATATATTTTAGATATCATTACTGTTTTTGGCTGACTTTCTATGCACAGTTTTCTTGTACATATAAGAACTTGGGTCTTTTTTTAACATTTATGTTTTTGTTGTGATTTCACTCCTTTTTTGCAAAGATTTATTTTACCAGGTGAAATTCAAGCCCTACCGCTCTACAAAGTTTCATAATTCTACGACAACCGAAAGTGCTTCATATAAATAATAGCAATTCTGATAAAGTGGGTGGATGGCACGCCCCCTGAAAGGAAAATTCCAAATTTTCGATTTTTTTTCTAAGTACTTCAAGCCCTACCGACCTACTAATTTTCATCGTTTTACAACAATCGGAAGTGCTCCATATAATTTATAAGAATTTTTAAGAATGTGGGTGCATGCCACGCCCCCTGAATAGAAAATTTCAAGTTTTCAATTTTTTCTTTCTAAGTACTTCAAACCCTACCGCTCTACCAATTTCCATCGTTCTACAACTATCAGAAGTGCTTCATATGGTTTATAAGAATTTTTGAGAATGTGGGTGGATGCCACGCCCCCTGAACTGAAACTTTCAATTTTTCGATATTTTTCTTTCTTAATACTTCAAGCCCTACCGACCTACCAATTTTCATCGTTTTACATCAATCGGAAATTCTCCATATAGTTTATTAGAATGTGGGTGGATGCCACGCCCCCTGAATGGAAAATTCCAATTTTTCAATTTTTTTCTTTCTTAATACTTCAAGCCCTACCCGACCTAACAATTTTCATCGTTCTACAACAATCGCAAGTGCTCCAAATAATTTATAAGAATTTATAAGAATGTGGGTGGATGCCCCGCCCCCTGAATGGAAAATTCCAATTTTAATTTTTTTGTTTTCTTTCTTAGTACCTTAAGCCCTACCGACTTACCAATTTTCATCATTCTACAGCAATCAGAAGTACTCCATATAATTTATAAGAATATTTAAGAAAGTGGGTGGATGCCACGCCCCCTGAATACAAAATTGAAGATTTTCGATTTTTTCCTTTGTATGCACCACAAGGCTTACCGTTGTGCGAAATTTCAAGTTTCTACGATGTCGGGAAGTGCTCCATAATTTTGATGATTTGTCAGTGAGTCATTGAGTCAGTGAGTGAGTGAGTGAGTTAGTCAGTCAGTCAGTTACGGTTCTTGCAATTTCTGAAGTCCCATATTACTCGAGATATAGGACTTCAGAAATTGCAAAAACGGTAACTGACTGACTCATTCACTCAATCACTGACTGACCCAATGACTCACTGACTGACTGACTCACTCACTCACTGACTCACTAATGCTAAACAGTTAAAATTTGGTGACCCACCTGTGAGTTTGATAAGTTCAGAAAATACTGCGGATTTAAAATTTCTGACTTAATTGGTACTGAAGTTAGAGGGGGTTCGAAAATCGCCTGAGTTTGTTCCTATAAAAAGGGTGTAGTGCCGCGAACTTGGCTGGGCACTACCGTGCCCTATGATAAAGCTTATTATGTTCAAAACATTAATTTTTGAAAATTTAATAACTTCGGCCGATGAGCCAATACATTTTTTACTTCGAATTCGAAAGTTATAATTTCAATGATTTTACTTGCGGTATTTTTTTTTTTTTCGTTAAAAAAAGTGATCTTGGGTGGGCTTTAAAAGGCTCTAAATGAAGACAAAAAATCCCTAATTTTTCAGATTTTTATTTTCATCCCCTATAATCGATGTTTAATAAATTCCCTTTTTTTTAATAATAGGTGATTCGCGTAAAATCTACCAAAACATTCAGAGCATGCTGGAAAATTTATCCCCACTCTGTGCGAGCTCTTAATACAAACGTCCCTGGACAAGCTGTTAAATGTTAAATGTTAACCCACTGAAGACAGAACTGGTGCTGTTTACAAGGAAACGTAATATTCCAAACATAAACCCGCCAACCATTAACGGAATACCGTTACAGGTTTCGGGTACTGCCAAATATCTTGGCGTTGCTCTCGATCGTAAACTAAACTGGAAAGAAAATATTAAAGAAAGAGAAAGAAAAACCTCAATAGCTTTCTACACTTGCAGCAGAATTTTTGGTAAAAGATGGGGTCCCAGCCCCAGAACCATTCATTGGATGTACACAGCCATTATAAGGCCAATTCTAACATACGCATGCATGGTCTGGTGGCCAGCCTTAGATAAGGAAACCAATCTAAAAACCACGACTAAAATTCAAAGACTAGCGTGTATTGGCACAACAACAAGCAGTGCTATCAGGACCACACCAACGGCTGCCCTTAAAACTTGACTACGCTTCACCGCACATAGATTTCAACCCAGTAACCATAATAGATTTCCAACACCAGGGAACTCTGGAATGAAAACAGGGTCATAAATGAAAATCATGTTTCGGTCTTTACTGACGGTTCCAAAACCTTGGAGGGGGTTGGGTCAGGCATCTACTCAGATAACCCATCCATAAATAAATTGTTAAAGCTTCCAAACTTTTGCAGTGTATTCCAAGCGGAAGTACTGGCAGTTTGCGAAGCGGCGAAACATCTTGCCTCATGTGAATTAGTCAAGAACAATATTGATATTTTCATAGACAGCCAGGCGGCAATTAAAGCCATTTCCTCAATCACCACAAAGTCCAAACTGGTCGATCGTTGTTGGAACGAGCTAAGAGTACTCAATGCAACGAACACAGTAACCCTAATATTAATATGGGTCCCAGGACATAGGGATATTCACGGGAACGAAATGGCGGATGAACTAGCCAAAAGTGGTTCATCTCTTGATCCGAGCCAAATCGAAGCCTCTGTGCTCATGCCACTAGAGCAAGAAAAGAGTAGAATACACCAGAGTTTCTTAGAGGCTGCAAACGTCAGATGGTCATCCATCGACACTTGTCGGGTTTCTAGGAATCTATGGCCAAATATTTCAAAGAAAAAAACTGATTACTTACTCAAGCTAAGCAGGCCTCAATTATCTCTCATGGTTGGTGTCCTTACCGGCCACAACTCAATGGGAACCCACATGAACAGAATGGGCATTAGCTCATCGGACTTATGTAGAGGGTGTCATGATGAAGAGGCAGAGGAGGGCTTCCCTTACTTCCTTTGCAAATGCCCCAGCCTAGCTAGAACCAGAAAAGAGGCCCTTGGAGAATACTTCTTCGACAAACTGGGCGATATCTACTAAAGAACATCCTGAAATTCATGTAGAACTCAGGATGGTTCAAGGAGGCCCCCCACACATAAAACTTCCTATTAACTCCCTCCCTATCCCTCCTCACTAACCACCTATACCCCGGGGAGCGCAATGGATCCATACTGAGATCCAAGTGAGATGGTGCGACTTGCCGTATTATCACCCCTTCCAACCTAACCTAACCTAACCACATAAACCGAAGTCGAATATCTCCTCAATTTAAAATCAGTAAATCCTTTTTTAACAAGGGTCTTTAGGCTATTGAATAGACCGTAAAATGAAGGGTATAAAAGAACAATTATGTTCAAGGGTTTTTATTATTGAATATGTTTGTTTTAGTACAGGTAAAATAGTACGAAAAGTCCTTCGAATAAAAAAAAATTAGTACCATCATGAAACTTGGTCAAAACGTTTCATGTATTATGAGAATGAAAAATCAAAAGAGTCTATAAAAATATTTCACATGGAAGGGTGTTTTTTTGAGGGGGAGAGGGGGGAATTGTGGTGTATCAAACAGAAAAATTAACTTTGGTGCAACCTAAGCATGTGACACATGTTTTTAAGGTAGTTTTTAATGCTGAATCAAATGACACCAAAACCAAGTCGATGCAACCTCCGTGAAAAAAGTTATTGTCATTTTTAGGTAACGATGACTATATTTTCAGTATAAAAGTAAAATATTACCGGGAACCAGTTGAAAATAATGGTCCGTCCATGAAACTTTGCATCAATGGTTCATTTGTCATGAAAAGCAATAATAAGAAGAGTCTATAAAAATATCTGTGGTTAAAGGGTGTTTTTTTGACGGTTGGGGTGAAGGTTGGGGTTATGATGGGATTATTACCATACAATCTATGACAAAAATGGTACCCTCATGAAACTTTATAAAAATGTGCTATGAACTACCAGAATGAAGAATCAAAAGAGTCTATAAAAATATCTATATGGTAGAAGGATGTTTTTAATGGGTGAAGGCAACTATAATGCTTTTTCCAAAAACAAAAATTGTTTCCATAAACGAATAACAGCCTTTACCCAAACCCACAAAAACACCCTTTCTCCCTTGATATTTTGGCAAAATCCTTTGATTCTTCATTCTCGTAGTAAATGAAAGACTTTTACCAAGTTTCTTGAGGGTACCATCCGTTTACATTTTTTTGAAAAATAACCAGACACTTCCCCCTATCTTCAAAAAACACACCCTTCCCAGCAAAATATTTCAATAGACTCTTTTGATTCTTCATTCTGTTAGTCCATAGCACATTTTAACAAATTCTCAGGGGGGTACCATTTTTGTCATGGGTTTTATGGTAATAATCCCACCACTACCCCAACTCCCCAAAAAAAACACCCTTTAACAACAGATATTTTTATAGACTCTTCTTATTATTGCTTTTCATGACAAATGAACCATTGATGCAAAGTTTCATGGACGGACCATTATTTTCAACTGGTTCCCGGTAATATTTTACATTTATACTGAAAATATAGTCATCGTTACCTAAAAATGACAATAACTTTTTTCACGGAGGTCGCATCGACTTGGTTTTAGTGTCATTTTATTCAGCATTAAAAACAACCTTAAAAACATGTGTCATATGCTTAGGTTGCACCAAGGTTAATTTTTCTGTTTGATACACCACAATTGCACCCCCTCTCCCCCTCAAAAAAACACCCTTCCATGTCAAATATTTTTATAGACTCTTTTGATTTTTCATTCTCATAATACATGAAACGTTTTCACCAAATTTCATGATGGTACTAATTTTTTTGTTTTATTTATCCTATTTTACCTGTACTATTTGGCCCTTAAGCATACTTAACCGAAAATAATAATGCGTTTCTGAGAGAATGGCCACCCAGCCACTTTTCAATATTTTTGGTATAACTCGGAAACTAAGTTGCATTTGACAATTTTTCACTTAAAACTTTTCGTTCAAAATAAATTTCCTATCGAAATGGATGGTTAAAAAAAAAACTTAAAAAAAAAAAATTTTTAAATTAACAAAAACCAAACTAAAAAAAAAATTTAAGATTTTTAAATTTTTAATAAATTCCGGAAATCTCTTCTTGGAGTAAGAATAGATTCAAAACTTGGTTAGACAAAATAAAGTAGAGACACTCAACGCTTTGTTAAAAAAGTAACTTTACCATTTGTTATAATTTTTCACAGTTGTGGCCCGAAAGCCTCTTTTTTGGTACTACGTGGCAAATTTCACGTTCTTAAAAATATTTGTTCTCAAGATTTTGATGAAATATGACATTATGATTAAGCCCGCAATTTAGTTTTCCAGCTGTTTTTAAATGCTTCCACACCTACAAACTGAACGCCTGGGCCGATTTATTATAAGACTTGATACTAGGTATAAGGATTGTTTTCCGAGGTTTGCTAAAAATATTGAAAAGTAGCCAGTGTTTGACCATTCTTTCAGAATCGCATGGGTATATTTAGTAGCATTTTTGGTTTTTAGCAAAATTAGAATAATAAAGTAAATATACAATTTTTGGAACCTCAAAATAATTTCTTTTTTTTTTAATTCATTACGCGATTGAGGGATTAATTACCACTGCACACGAAAACCATGGGTTCTTGTGGACATTTTAAGTCGAGGAACTTATTGGGTAATTTTTCTCATTTTCGCTTTGCCTACATATTCTTCTACTAGTTATTAGAGTCACTTAACTGAAACGGGACTCAAAATCATAAAAACCGTATAATAACTCCAAAACAAAGCGAAAATCAGTAAACTTAACCATTAATTTTCCGACAAAAAATAAGATGTTTTTCTTGAAAATCTATAAAACACTTTTTCCGAAACGTGAATTCAATGCAAAAACCAACATTTTCATTTCAATTTTGTATGAAATTACAAGTACGAAGTTGAGTCAAAATCATTAAAATCGTTTTTGAGTGTAGTTTTTGTGAAATGAAAAATGTATACAAGTACTGAAATTTTCGAAATCAACTATAAAACTGCGTTTAAACGTAAGAACTCGGCAATTTTTCCTTTTCGGGCCACTCGGGCGTATACGCAATTTAATTTATAATTTTCATTTAACTCGCATCAAAGTAACCATTATTTTATATCATCTTGTATCTTTGTTCTCAATATATAGAATAGATTTTGAGAAACCTGTTTTCAACAAAATAGAGCAGAACCATAACAACTCTGATGTTTCAGACCGTTTTATACATGTATTTCTATAATGTGCTTGTCTGACGTTTTTTTTTTTTATTAAAGCTTATTGCTTTGCTATAGTCCTGTTTACGTTAGAGTCCATCCTGTGGAGAGTAGAATACGCTTGTTTGAGTGTATGAGCGTAGCGTACAAATTTATAGGGAGTGACACGGCTGTTTGTTTGCCTTTGCAATACCACGTTCCACTTAGAGAGGTGGAGGTGGGGGGCTAGAGTGCGGTGCTGTGTATATCAGTGTATAGATGTTGTTATACAAACGTGCCGTTTATATGAAATTATTCGGAGTGGTTTTGTATGAAATCATCTCTTCGACAACTACAAAACTGACGGAGACGAGGAGGAAAACTTGGGAGGTTCGCTCCCTCCTTCCTGTTTGCTGTTTTAGGGTGGTAGACAACGCCTTAGCTTTTCTTTTTTTAGTTCTTGTATCTTCTGTTTCTAACTTTTGTGTTCTTTGTGTATATTTATTTCATGGCGTTTTTTTGTACATTTCATCTTTGTTTTTTGTCTGTGATATTCCAAAAAAAGAGGGGAAATGTGTTCAAAGGAGCGAATTCAAACACACAACCCGGCCCGGCACACACATAATATTTATGTATGAAGGTATGTGAATATAAAAACAAATCCTTTTCTGATGTGATAAAACTTTTTGTTTGCCATTTTTTTGTTGCTTCATTCCTTTGCGCTTCGCCTGTTTTTTTTTATGAATCCTTTGCGAGGCAGTGGCGCGTCCGACACGGTTATGGCTGGTGAATAAAGGAAAAAAAAACACCTGTATGTCGTCTGAGAATGTGTGTGTATTTATTTTTTTTTTTTAATTAATCGAAAGGAAATAACAAAATTTGCATAAACGATCATTGTTGTTGTACACGCTCATTAATATTTTAAAAGAGGCTCAAAAAGGCGAAATTAAAAAGATAATTAATGTTTTCTTTTTTTCTTCTGGTGGAAATTGTGAGCGATGAAAAGGATTTACATGAATGCTTTTCAGAGTTGATAGATTGCTTGTGTTCGGAAAAAGAAATCATGTTGAAGGAATCTTAAATTAGTTTGATTTCTTTATTGTTAATGGTAAGGAATAGGTTTTAGTGTAGGTGTGTACCTTGTGAGGTCATTGACAGGCTTTATGGATTTAATTTTTGGGCATACATTAAAATGGTTAATATTTTGATGAAGTTCCGCAGGAAGTTTACGTCAACTTCTGCGATTGAAATTGTATCTTGATTAATTAGCCTGCTGCTCTGCTCTTGCAAAGGTCAATTGATTAGGTGGCTTTTAAGGAATTAAGTAAGTAGCAATAGATAGTTTTACGGGAGTGGACATCAGTGCTTTCTGTGTGTGTGAGTTTCAGAAAAACGACAGTTCGATGGAATTATGCTTTCGAAAAGTCAAATGTTTCTAAGGGTTTTTCCAATAGGGACGGGTAGATTTTGACAGTTCATGGCGACCATTTTGTTTTATATATGTATGTTGTTAGTTTTCCTAAATAAAATATTTCAACAGGCAGACACACAGCATGTTATCTACACTTCCAGTCAAGGCATATAATCTATTGCACCGCACCCCGCAGAGTTGTTGAGCTATAATGGCTGTTCAGATTTTCGGTCAAATTGAATCCGTACGGATTGAAAACGGCCAACAAAAAGATACCGTAATTGAAAACGTAAGCAAAGTGGTGGAGTGTGGGTCCACTCGTTTTGCCGAGCATTTTGTTTCATAGAAATTCGGCAAAACGAACGGATAGACAGTCCGGCATTTTTTTGACGTTTTCAATAGGGTTAATCCGTACGGATTCAATTCGACTGAATATCAGAACAGCCGTGTTTTACATCACGAAAATGTAAATCTTGGAAAGGGTGCTGAATTCAAATCCACCATCCGTTTTCCGACATCACCTCGGGTTTTCAAAATATTCTTGTTAGAAAGTGAAGAAATCCGTTTTTGCTGTTTTTGAGGTTATACTTAGCTATAATTTTTACTTACTTACGATATATAGAAACTACAGTAGCTCGATATAGTGAAGTAATAAAAACCAGGCCTGTTCACTCTTTCGAGATTGTTCACTTTTTCGAGCGGGAGTTTTTAAAGGCTTTCTAATGGTGAATTTGATCCAAAATACAAATTTTGTTCGATGTGAATGTTTTTACATTTATTTAATCGTTAAATAAAGCTTTCTTACAGGTTTAATAAAAAACAGAGACAAATCTTCATTGTTCTCATGCAATCTTACAATTTTGTGTGTTCACTATTATGGATAGTTCACTATATTGAAATTCAATGAATCGAGCGTCTACTGTATATGCATTCTTAAAAACAATCGAACTCGAGATTTTAATCAAACTTGTTATTAGGTACGATGATAAAGATGACAAAAAAAAAGTTGGTTTCACAATTCTATCTGTCCGTTGAGCTTTAACCTAAACGGCTAGATAAAATTTCTTTAAACTTGGTACATAGCGTGTTTTGGTTATTCTCCCCACACGTTCTTGTAATTTCATTTTGGAACCAAAAATGACGGTTCCTGTCATACATTTTTTTCAGTAATTTCATATAATCGTATTTTTCTGAAAAAAAAACGGCTCAACAACTTTGCTTACTACAGGCTACCTTTGGAAGGAAAACCATTTTTCAAAAAAAAATGGTAGTTAATGGTACCCACCATTTTTTATTTTCGATTTTCTTGACACTGAAATTTTATGTAATTTTTTATAAAATGAGATTTATTTCTTGTCTACTTCCAACCTACATGCTCTGAATTTTTTGGCAGATTTTACGCGAATAGTATGGAAAAATAGTAGGGAATTTTATTTACCCATACAGCGATTAAACGGGATGAAAATAAAAATCTGAAAAAATTAGGGACTTTTTTTTCCTTCATTTACAGCCGATCTATGCCCATCCAAGATCACCTTATTTTTAAGGACCCCTAACGTTCATATTATTCATTAAAAAAGAACATTGGACCTAGTAGATCTAAAATGTTGAATTAAAGAGCAGATTTAACAAGTCGAAAGTAATATTACTTTTCATCTGTATAAAAGCTTTACTGGCTGAACAGAATGGAGACGGAGCTGCAACTGGAGCTGCAACTGGAATAGCTGTCAAAATTTTGAATACACACAAATCCAATGATACGAACAGAACACGACGCAACTGCAGACGGAGCTGCAGACGCAGCTTGACAAGTTGGCCAACTTTTAACTTTTGCTTGCAGCTTTTTTGACGTTTCAAAATTGCGAACAAAACGAAGTGTTTACATGTGGGTTAAAGTGATTTTTAAACGCTTTTCAATCACTCATAAAGACGTAAAGTAATTTTAGCTTCTTTTTCATCATTATTCATTTTTACTTGCGATTATAGGTACTATAAGGCAAGTTTTGGATTCGTGCAAAAAAAAAATGTTCAGATAACAATCAAACATGATATTACGATGATAGAGAACACCAAAAAAGTGGGTGGCAAAATTCTGTCTGTCTGTCTGTCTGTCTGTCTGTCTGTCTGTCTGTCTGTCTGTCTGTCTGTCTGTCTGTCTGTCTGTCTGTCTGTCTGTCTGTTCGTCTACAGCCTAAACGGCTCGATCGATTTTCTTCAAACTTGGTACTTAGTGGTTTCTGGTGATTCTGCCGACACGTTTTTTTCATTTTTTTTTAGAACCAAAAATAACGGTACCTGTCATACATTTTTTTTTGTCAAATTTACATAATCGTATTTTTCTCAAAAACGGCTCGACAACTTTTCTTAAAAAAAATTCAATAAATTTATTTTAGTAAAGGCTTTCTTTGGGTGGAAAACCATTTATCAAAAATGATTATTAATGGTACCTCCCAAGGAACCATTTTTTTAATTTTTGTTTTTCTTCAAAATGGTATGACAGATTTCAATTATTTTTTTTATACAAAAGCTTCCAAGAAATGTTAATAGTTTTGTGTACCAACATTTTTGAAAAAATATTTTTTGGATTTTTAAAAAATATTTCAAATTTTTTTTTGGAAAATCAAATATTTCGAAAATGGCATAATAGATTTTTTTGAAACTCGATATTTAAGACTTTGTTAGTACTCTCCAATATATTTTTAGAAAAAATTTTACATTTATGAAAAAATAACGGTACCTTCCACACAAAAGTGAAAAAACCGCAAAGGAAAATATTTTTTTGCTTGAAAACGACTCCTACGATTTTGATTAAACTTTTTTCATATACTAAAATTAGTACGATCTACCATCAAAAATTATAAAATTTTACACATAGCAACTATTAGAACGTATTTTTTTATTTTGAGTTTTCTCGTTATCAGCTTAACGGATTTAAATGAATTTTTTTATATACAAATTTCAGATAAAATTAAATAATATTGCATATCAAAATTTTCAAAAAAAAAGTTTTTGGATTTTTAAAAAAAGTTTAAAATTTTTTTTTTGAAAATTCGATATCTCAAAAACGGGTTGACAATTTTTTTTCAAATTTTGTTTTTATATACACATAAATATATAGTTTAAATCTGCATACCAAAATTTGTTCTTAAAAATGTTTTAAGAATTTTATATATAAAAAATTAATTTAAAAAAAACCGCTCCAACGATTTTAAAAATGTTTGTCCCATACAATCATATTCTATCATGAATTAAGATGGCATACTTTTTTCACATCAAACTTTCAAAAGAGTTGTTTTAGCTAATTTAAGTGTCGTATTTCATGCTTCTCTACATTTTTCTCTCATAATTTCCATGTTTGTATATACAATTTTCTTAAACTCGCAGTGTCTTGAACATAAGAGCAAGTACGTGCGACCCAGTCGTGCATTTTATTATTTTTGTTTTCATCTTTATTTTCAATACTTAAATGTCAGAAAGCTGTACAGCTGCATTGTGGGCGCGTAAAAAAAATCACGTACGACACTTTTTGACAGCTTGCAGTTGCAGCTGCAGTTCCAGTTGCAGCACTCTATTCTGTTCAGCCAGTTAATCTGGATTAAACGAATGAATAGTATGACTGTTAATTCTTAGTTTCAGAAAAACAGTGAATGCTAGTATTTTTCTTAAGATTTCACGGATAGCAAAAGAGATATTGGAAAAATTAAATAAGAAGATCATGTTCGGGAATCACTACAGGTTCTGTTGAAAAAAATAATCCCACGTTGTTAAATAACAGGGTTGTAAGAGAATGCAATCTGCCTACTTCAAAGTAGAGGTTGCTTGCATTCATTGTTTTCATTGAGACTTCAAATTCTGAAATCATCATTCATTTGACACTAAAAGGATTACAACAAATGTTCCACCATTTTTTTTACAGCAAACAATTGAATGCAATCTTTTGGGAACTCATGCATTATTTTGCATTGTTTATGTATTCATTATTCTTTTTTTTGCATTCTGTTTTTCTTTTGCATTTTATTAATTGAATTCCATAAATGTTTTTTAATGTATGCATTCTAAAAAAAGTCGTCTCCGCTTAAGGTGCCGTCACACCGTGCAAGTAAAGTACTTGCAGCAATTGTTTCAAACATTTCGATTTTGAAATATTCGTGCAAGTACTTGCAGAGAGCAGCCACACCAGGCAAGTAAATTGCTTGCTGAAACGACTTTTTACTTGCTTGCAAAACAAACTTGCTGCAAGTACTTTTCAGGTCGTCACACCGAGCAAGCAAGTACTTGCTGAAATTAATTGCTGAAAGTACTTGCTGCAAGTAATTGCTGAAATTACTTACTGAAATTAGTTTCTGAAAGTACTTGCGCGTGTAAACGGGAGTGATTTTGCCATTTTCAGTTCAGTTTGGTTTATTGTTTCTTCAGAAATAGATCTAAATGGATAATCCAGATTTTGAAGAAGAATTTCTTACGAGGAAATGGGTTTTGAACATGAAGATTTGTTGAAATCGAGGCAATTGATTCTTGTAGATTATTATTAGCAAAAATAAGTAAAATGAGTTGTTATTAGCGGTACCTTCCGTATACTTTTTTTTATTTCAACTTTCTCATTAATTGCTCTACCCATTTCTATCAAAATCTGGCGAGTTGTTTTTACAATTGATAGAAAGAGCTTCATGCTTCCTTGCATTTTTCTTTAATTACTCAAATATTTTTAAAAGATCTGAAGTTCCAAGCAAGTTGAACTATAAGAGCAATTACGTAGGATCCAGTCGTTCGTATTGTTATTATCAAAAAACATGTATTCAAAAACAATACGAGACCCTGTTCTATGTTGGAGCATTTGAAACCAAAAAATGCGGCTGATCGATGATAAATCATTTTTGTATGACCCTCTTTTGAAAGTCGTGCTGAAAATCCGTACTTTACAACACTAATTTGAGACTTCTGGGGAGACGATTTTTTCTGTAATTTTGATCGAAGAACATACGTTCGCTTGCAAGCAAGTAAAAAAACTTGCTTGCGCAAATCCTCCAAGTGGCAAGTACTTGCGGCAAGTGATTTCAAGTGTTTTACTTGCTTGCAAGCGCTTGCAGGAACTAGTCACACCGTGCAAGCATTGCTTGCGCAAGTACTTGCAAGCAAATAAATCACTTGCAGCAATTAATTGCTTGCAAGTACTTTTTTAGGTCGTCACACCAGGCAAGTTTTGCTTGCCGCAAGTACTTGCTCGCAGGTAAATCACTTGCAGCAATTACTTTTCGGGTCGTCACACCAGGCAAGTTTTACTTGCAGCAATCATTTAACTTGCTGCAAGTACTTGCGGCAAGTAAAACTTGCCTGGTGTGACGGCACCTTTAGTCCAGTCAATTTGTGCTCAAAAAGGCTCTTTGCGAGAAAATTGTGGGGTAGTTTTGATTGTTCCCCTCCTTAATGGTTTTGGGGGTGCTGAATCTGAATCTGAGGTTTGCCAAACAAAATTTTGTGACGCAACATGGAAGAAAATGCAAAAAATGATGCAAAAATGCATTTCTTAAGAGTTTCTCACTAATGGCTTGAAAACTACCAACTATTCGAAAATTACATCAAAGTACCATTTAAAGTATACACAATTTCCAATAAATCCCTATTCAAGGTTTTTTTCTGCAACAACCCATTTGGACTCAAGCGCTAGTCGAAAATTGACGTATTTTTACTGTTTTCGAAAATCCACTCGAAAGCTCTAAGAAATTACTTTGTGTGACAAAATTTGAATATTTGTCTGTAACGTAAACCAAGATATACTTTTCTGGTGGTCTTTGATGCGCTAAGTTTGAATCTGGCCTTGAAATTGCTTTGTCACGTCACGTTTTTGAGATATTCGAATCTAAAAATTAAAAAAAAATGCATTTTTTATACAAATTTGGGTTTTTTTTCTCGAGGTAATTTTTTTCGAAAAAATGTTTATGGTCATTCTGAAGTATGAACATTTTACTTCAAAGTTCTTTTTGAATCTTTCAAATACCTCCACTCGTCTTCGAGAAATCGTTGGTTTTCGTCTTACTACCTGATTCGAAAAATCCAGTCAATTTGTGCTCAAAAGAGCAAATTGCATTTTTTTTTTTTAATTTATAGATTCGAATATCTCAAAAAAGGTGACATGAAAGAGCAATTTCAAGGCCAGATTCAAACTCAGCGCATCAAAGACCACCAGAAAAGTATATCCTGGTTCATGTTACAGACAAAAATTCAATTTTTTTCACACAAAGTAATTTCTTAGAGTTTTCGAGTGGATTTTCGAAAACAGTAAAAATACGTCAATTTTCGACTAGTGCTTGAGTCCAAATGGGCTGTCGCAGAAAAAAAACCTTGAATAGGGATTTATTGGAAATTCTGTATACTTTAAATGGTACTTTGATGTAATTTTCGAATAGTTGGTAGTTTTTGAGCCATTAGTGAAAAACTCCCAAAAAATGCATTTTTGCATCATTTTTTGCATTTTTTTCTATGTTGCGTCACGAAATTTTGTTGGCAAACCTCAGATTCGGATTCAGCACCCCCGAAAACATAAAGGAGCGAACAAATCAAAACTACCCCACAATTTGCATGACAAAAATACATAGGTCTGTTTCTTTACTTTTGGGATAAAGTTTGGGAAAAAGTTCGGGAAAAAGTTTGGGATTGAGCTTTCTGGTGTTGTTGTTGTAATGTTTAACCAGAAACGAAAAGTAAAGAAACGCATTTGGGATGTTTCTGGTTTGTTGCGGTTTAAATTTCCTATTTAACTTCAATGCTCGTTGGCTCACCGCATACAAAATTACACAATTTCAATTATTTTTACATGCACTGATCATGTTGGGCTCT
Organism: Dasysyrphus tricinctus; assembly: GCA_963921185.1. Lineage (NCBI taxonomy): Eukaryota > Metazoa > Arthropoda > Insecta > Diptera > Syrphidae > Dasysyrphus > Dasysyrphus tricinctus. Next base: position 77,074,121 of record OY992533.1, read on the forward strand.
ATTAAAAGAACAAAGAGAAATATTTTACTTTATATTTGCATCCATTGTATCATTTTCATTTATTTTATCAAATTAAACCATTTTATGTACACTACTTGAAAAATTTAATTTCAAATTTTTCAATCAGCTGATTTTTTATTTGACAAGCAAGAAAGTGCAGTAACTAAAATGTTCGGGTAGATTCTTGCTGGAGGGGAAATGAAAAAAAGTCAAAAGCTCTGGTATTTTCGTGCCATAAAATAGTAAAGAAACACATTTTGGGTAGATTTGGGATACTTCGGGATCCCACGGGCGAGTAAAGAAACAGACCTAATCTACCCGAACATTTTAGTTACTGCACTTTCTTGCTTGTCAAACAAGAAATCAGCTGATCGAAAAATTTTTAATTAAGTTTTTTAGTAGCGTACATAAATTGGTTTAATTTAAATTAAATTAAATGAAAATGATACAATGGAGACAAATTTAAAGTAAATTGTTTCTCCTTGTCCCTTAATGGAGCCTAAAATGATAAGTGCATGTAAAAAGAATTGAAATTGCATAATTTTGTATGCGGTGAGCCTACAAGCAATGAGGTTAAATAGGTAATTTGAACCGCAACAAACCAGAAACATCCCAAATGCGTTTCTTTACTTTTCATTTCTGGTTAAACATTACAACAACAACATCAAAAAGCTCAATCCCAAACTTTTTCCCGAACTTTTTCCCAAACTTTATCCCAAAAGTAAAGAAACAGACCTCTTATTTTAATTTTGCATTTTTTTGTTAGTTAAATGTATGTTTTTTTTTGCTAAGAATTTTTTTAAGAAAATGTTTTACTTTATTTTAAAATAAATAGCAATGCAAAAACTTACATTTTTTGGTTTTAGTGCGGCAAAAAATGAAGTGGTGGCCCTATATATGGATCTCCTTTACCTTACTACTGAAATCAATCAGGTAAGTAGAAGACTTAGCACTATTTCTGTAATTGGGCTTGTTGAATTATTGGTTCAAAACAATTTATTTGTGGTCATACAAATTGGAGTTTCATCCAGGCTTTCTCATTTGGACTCATCAGTGACTTACAGTGAGGGCTTTGTCATACGCAATTTGTAGTAAGATCAGTTCATCATATATGAATTTATTTTGTATTTCTTAGTGAATATTATGTTTTATGATTTTTTATTCTAAATAATAAAATTTCAACAGTAAAACTTGTTTATTTTTACCAAGCTGAGGTTGAAGTAAGAGTCATTACATTATAAAATCGTCTAATCGAAAATGCCAACCCATTTAAGATTTTTTTTCAAACTTCGTGAGAATATTCCACGGTTTTTTTAATTTTTTGCATGCCTCACTTCCCTCCTGTCCCCATTAAAATCTTTGAAAATCGTCATTGTAGTGCTCTAAGTATTTTTGTTTTAAAAAAATTTCTATCAAAGATATCAAAAAGTTTAATGGCATATTATAGCTTAGAAAAAGTACTTATTTTGACTTACATTTAAACTCACATAATCAATACCAAACTGGTGTCTCGACTGTTGAACGCAACTACATAAGTTTTCTTGAATATCATGTACACATATTTTAAAAGAAACCTCAAATTGACTCGTTCAACCCACTCTTTGTATAAAAAATCTCTATTTGAAATTTTTAGATTTTCAAAAATCGTAGTTTTTGGACTATAATATCGACTTGTTTGACTGGATGAAAAAATTTGAAACCACGGCTACGGTAAAGTGTGTTAATCGAAGTGCCAAATATCTAACAAGTACAAGAAAATCCAAGACAAACCACTGTTCAATGTCATTCGCAAAGAAATTCGCTTTCAATTCAATCGAAATAATTTATAGTGAAAAATCAAATTACAACAATTCGTTTTGTCGGATGAAAAATAAGTGTTTTTGGAATAAGAAGGGGCAGGTGTTTAACTGAAATGTTTGAGCATACTCTCCTACAATATTTGAAAATTGTGTAAATTTCTACTCATTTTGTTTCAAGATAATTATGGTTTTATTAGTCTACAATGTATAGGTACAACTAAAAGAATTTAATTCTTACTGTGCTCCCCATATTTTGTATTCGATAAATAAAAAAAATTAAATGAAAATGAAATATACATATATCGTTGGAAAAGAAGTTTTTTTATGAACTACTATAAGAGTAACTATAAGAGCTCATTTCAAATCACTATGTGAAAAAAGTTATTCGCTAGTCAAGGCTTTCTTTTCATACCAAAATGAACTGAAACATAATATTTGACTGGCGAATAACTTTTTTAACACAGTGATTTGAAATATGCTCCTGAGGTAATATTGTCGGAAGGAGACACATTGACATTGAAAAATATACAGTTTGTGTTAATTAGCTAAACCGTTTGCGAGATTTATGACTGTATCCAAAAAAATAGATAGGGAAATTATTTTTGCGCTTATCTTGAAAACGCGTCTTTTGAAAAAAAATCTGTATTTTCGTATTCAGCGACCCACTGCGATGACCTAAAATTATGTAAACTAGTGTAATATGCACAAAAATTAATAGTTTTGAGAAAGTGAAGTGTAGGTAGGTTAATAAACAAATTTTTTTTTATTTTATGCTCGAAAAAATTTTTTCAAAAACTATTTACTACTTTATTTAAAAAGGAAATTGAAGAATGGATTTTTGGCTTTAAAAAAAGCTATATTCATTGGTATTTTATGCTTAAATAAATAAAAACATTCATTTGGAACAAAATTATAATTTTAGACGTCTAACATGTATGAAACGGTTCCCTGTGCGGCGCGGCGGCTGGCACATACATACATACAGTGGTGGCCAAAATAATAAGAGTGAATCAATAAATTTTCTTCATTTAATAAATTCCGTAGTATTAACCTGCTAAATTAAATAAAAATGTGTACAAATTATATTTGCATTTGTTGTCAAAAATTTCCAGAGTTACTGGAAATTTTCTCTGAGTATTTATCAAAGTACCGTTATTTTATTAACGAAACTCAATTTTTCAGCGGACAAAATAATAAGAGTGCAGTGTAAGTTTGCATTATTTCTGGGATATTTTTTTTCAGTTCTTAATTTCTTATATCCAATTAACCTAATTAATTGTTTTTAGTATTGAAACATAAAAAATGGGGTGCCCGAAGCATTGTTCTGAGGAAGAACGCAGTTTGATCTTGCATTTAAGAGATGAAGGTAACACTTACGATTTTATTGCAAATGCACTTCATCGTTCTCCGTGTGTTGTCGCCAGAGTATTAAGGGACCGAAATAAAACACAAAAACTTGCCGAATCAAGAGGACGTCCAAAGAAAACTTCAGCTACTCTCGACAGAAAAATAGTTAGAGAAGCTGTTAAGGATCCATTTGCAACATCCACATTAATTAAAACAAATTTGTCACTGGATGTTAGCTCCAGAACGATTCGCCGACGTTTGCGAGAAAAAAATCTTAACGGAAGAATAGCAAGAAAAGTTCCATTACTTAGCAAAAGAAACATAAAGCAGCGCATTGAATTCGCAAACTTTAACCAAGCATCAGGGAATCCAAGAAACTGGAAAAATATTTTATATAGCGACGAAACTAAAATAAATTTGTTTGGATCTGATGGGCGGATTTATGTTAGAAGGAAGAAGAACGAAGAACTGAATCCAAGGAACACCATAAAGACTGTAAGGCATGGCGGCGGTAACATTAAAATTTGGGGTTGTTTTTCTTATGCTGGAGTAGGTCCTATCTTTTGGATCAAAAATATTATGACCAAAGAAACGTACCTCCAAATTTTGGAACATGTTATGCTTCCATATGCAGCAGATAATATGCCATTAGTGTGGACATTCCAGCTAGATAATGACCCCAAACACACTGCTAAAGTCGTGACAAGGTGGTCTGAACAAAATAATGTAGTGGTTTTGCAATGGCCTTCACAATCGCCTAATCTAAACCCCATCGAAAATCTTTGGAAAGATTTGAAGAATAGAGTTTCTTGTAAGAAAACCACAAATCCGGAGGCACTATGGAAAGAAATCCAAGAAAAATGGTACGCAACACCTGTGGAAACATGCCAAAAATTAATTAACTCTATGCCGAGAAGATGTGAAGAAGTTCTTAAAAACAAAGACCACGCAACAAAGTACTGAAGCCTAGAGGTGACCCATTTACCTTTTTCCTTGATAAAGTATAATTTTAACTGGTTCTTTGCTTTATCTTTAGCAAATAACTGATTCACTCTTATTTTTTTGGCCAGGAAAAAGGCAACTGAAAATAGTTTTCTCTATATTTTGCGTCATGAACTTTTGTTGTTGTTAGAAAAATCGACATTACCACTTGCGAATAATATTAATTTACAATATTTGTGACCATTTAAGACTTTTTTTCAAAAAATAAATCTTTTTTATGATAAAATTGTAGTAAAAAGATTTCACTCTTATTATTTTGGCCACCACTGTATGTACATACATGCCGGAATCTGGGGGTTTAATTTTCAAACACTCTGTATTTCGGCAATAACGCTTTGAATATTGGCTTCCAAGTATGTATTTAATTCGTAATCAGAGACTGATTACTCGGATTTGTATGTAATCATGTCTTTGCTTTGACAATGGCTTGTGGATTATCATCGCTTCAAATGTGTCAATTTTATTTATTGACATAGCTCTGATCGACTATGTGCACCATAAAATACACGTAATGCCCGAATAATCTCTTGAATTGCACCATGTTTTTTTTTTATCTATACAGCCAAAGAGCATAGCTCATTTACCCAATTAGAAATGGAACACTCCACTTTGATACCATAAATCACTTGATTAATTGAGATATGCTTTGACACTCCAACTGAGAAGGAAGCTTTTTAGTTTGAATTTAAACCATTTTTATTATTCGGAATCCCTCATTTAGATCCACAGTTCACTGAAAATTGTAAGTTGCGGCTAGGTCATAACTACTTTCATACTTTTTATTCTAGCATACTTTTTGGTATAAAGGACACGGCGGCGCGGCGTGCACTCGCAAATTTGCCCAATAATGTTATAGTGTATGAACGTGTATTTTAAAAGTCGATATACTAAAGATCTATTTATGAATGTCAATCTAGCAAATTCATTCGAATTTAAAGTGATACAAATGTGTAATTTCTAGATGTAATTACGGAATGTTTATTTTGTTTAAATAATCACGATTGTGTTTTTTAATGTTATACATAAATTATATTTAGTTTTAATTTAAAATAAAAATTTAACACTTTGGATTAAAATTGATAATTTTAAATTAAAATATTTTTTTTTTATAAATGTAGCTGTTTTTTTTATAGGAAGGTATAAAGCATTAACATTCTTAATCTATGCTGGAATCATGATTCCAAGGTTTCTGCGATATATACAGGACAACAATGGTAGTAAGGGCACTTACTAAAAATATAACATCAAACCATCGATGATAGAAATTAAAGTGCAAACTGCCCAGCACTTCGGTGATGATTACTCTGTACTCAGCTGGCATATTCATTCGCATAAGTAAAACGGAAGAACAAAAATACATGCCCATTATTTGTGCTAATATTAAAACTATAATATTTGACGATTTACTTGAAGAAATTCTATAGAAAAACTGAAAGTGAAATTTTTTTGTATTTATAATTTTACGTTAAAATAAAAAAAAAAAAAACGTATTCATTACCTTTGTTAATGTCAGCAAGAGACCACGAATAGAAGTGACGACTATGCAGCCAACCAATAGAAAAGAGATGTGTTGATTCCAAAATGCTAAATCAATATCAAAGCCACACCAGTGTACTGCAATCTCAAGACCTCGAGTAACGGGGTCCTTACGACCAACACGATCGAATATTATATTAACTGTGCACTATGCAAACAAAAGTAGAAGATTTATAGTTACATGAGCTAAAACCTTGCTTAAAGTCGTCTACATTATGTGAGTTTATATTATATGAATTTTGCCAATTCAGTTAAGAACAAAAACCAAGCTACCAGCAGAACTGAGTGAAAGCTATCAGAACAAATAAGAACAAGATTGTAGCTTCTTCTTTATAATTTTTTTGTTTAAGTTGTGACTTGTGATATTTTCATTTTACAAACCCGGAAGAACTTTTCAATATGTGTGAATGATTTTAAGTTTTTTTTTGCTTACAAAAATAGTATTGTGGTGAAGAAAGTTCACTTTAAGATTAAATCGACTAAGACCATCTAACCGCCCGCTTACTATATATCGATATGTAGTTTCATTTTATGAACTGCTTTTTAATCTATATTCGGACTTATTTCGTTTTTAATCGTTTACCTATGATTTGCATTTTTTACGTTTAGGAAATAAGCCTGCATTTGATACTATTATTATATTTAAATAGATTAACTACAATCTATAGGAATACATTGCTTGCTTTCCCGATTTTATCAAGCTATCTTAGGGTTACCATTTCTGAAAATGGAAAAAGAGGGACTTTGTGTATTTTTTTGGGGGGGCAAAGGCTTTTCAGAAGATACAGAAACTTTAATGATATAATCGACCTTATTTCCCCACCTTTTGATTAAAAATTTATTCGTTTTTCTTGATTTGTTTAGCAATTTTTCATATTAAGTGTCATAATAGCATTCATGCAATATGAATAATATGCGATAAAAATACTCACACTCTATAAAAAATTGATAGAAAACAATTTATTGTTATTGTAAGAATGTGTACAGCATAACAAAGAAGTATTTACAATGTTATATTCCAAACCATAAACGTTCAAAGAGAGGAAAATAATTAATGGTGAGAGCATTTTACTGAGTACTACTAATGAAAGAAATGCTGATTTGTTTTAAAAGGGGAACAATTGCGTCCCTCTTTCTCATTTTTGGTTTTTGGGAACAAAATATGTAGTTACTGAGATGAAAAAGGGGAGCTGTCCATCCAAAAGGGGATGTATGGTAACCCTAAGCTATGTTTCTGCAAGGACGCAATCAGCCTTATTATGAGTTTTGCCCGGAAAAAATTTCAACCGAAAAATGTTTATTCCCCCGGGATTTTTAAAGCTATTATGAGTTTCGCCCGAACTTCTATTGACCTAAAATAAACAAAAAACTTGTGCAAAGGGCACCAGCACCACCTGTTTATCTTTTTTTCACCTTGAAAAAAGAAGTGATAATTTAACATCTTAACTACGATACTTTTCGCCCTAAATGAGTTCTCACAAAAAAGGGGAATTTTCATTTTTCGGGTGAAGCTCACAATGGGCGAAAAGTGAAATGTCAATTTTTCCGGATGGAATGTTGTTCACGTGAAACTCATAATAAGGCTGAATATGTTAAGCGGAGAACTATAAATGGTAGCTTCTTAGACTGCTTCTATTTAATTTTCTTCTATTTTTAAATATAAATATGAATGTCAATTTGTGTGAGGCTTATAGCCTGCTACTGAACCGATTTTGCTGAAATTTGTCGGTATTGTTCTATAATTGACGGGAAGGTTAACAAAGTGGTTTTAGTAAAATCCTCCAATTTCCAAACCCAATTTCCTTGTATTTGAATTTTCTCCCTTTTTAACAAACTACACAAAATTTGCACTTCCTATCAAGTAACTGTTTGACTGAGCAATATTAGGTACCATGAATATAAGCTGAAATCCTTCTATAACTTATATACCTTAGTTTCAATTGAATTTCAGAAGGTAGTAAAAGCACTTTATCTACTCAATCTACTGTTATATTCTACTATTCCTTCTAACTACTGCTGTGCAATTCAGGTTGCCTTTTCAGGACGTTTGCCCTTTGACTATTATTATAAAAACCTTTATATATGACTTACCATAAATATTTTGTACAAACAATAACCGCTAAAGAAATGGCCGATTACATTGAAGTACCTTCCTTTCAGTGTTTTTGACCATATCTGTCGCTCTTGCATGTTTTTCAAAGAATTAATTTCGAGGAACACTTGTCTAAGTATTTCCTCACATCCAGCTATTTCTAATCTAAGCTGTCCAATGTCTAAAAAATATTAAGCGATAAATCTAAAACTCATTTACAAGCTCTTAGACAAATATCAACAATGGAGAAACATTGAATTGTTCGTACATTCGACAGTTCCTCCTTTGAGGGTAATGGCTAAATATTTCACTTACTCTCTCCACCAGTATCACGATTTGCTACCGAACTTAGTATGCTCCACAAACGTGGTTTTGTGTTGTTCTGTTTGTTGCGTTTAAGCTCAAGGGCTATGCGTTTTTTCTTTCCAGTTATCATGTCGACAGTTAGACCCAACCGTCGTTCGAGAACAACAATATCACTTTGAGACACAGGCCTTTTTGATATAATTAAAGTTTTATAAGTATTTAGGAAAACAACTTTAAATCTCACCTTATGAAATAGGTCATACTTTCGTAAGGATAATTCACAGCACCGAAACCTGAGAGAATGGCCATAACAGTCACTCCAATCACACCGATCCGGGAGACTCCCTTTAAACAACAAAGTAAGATTGTATCGTAAGAACACATTTTATACCAACCTGTTCAATTGTGAAAATCCCATGGGATACACTAAGCAATGGGAATGGATCACCAATTTTCCAGAGCCCATACAGGAACACAAAATAACAAAATACTGTCATGATTCGCACCCATTTCTCAGAAACTAGAATTATAATATTAATGATTTCAGAAATGGATATTAGCAAATGTCTTCACTCACCTAGTGAAAGACTATGAATAACCGAATGAATGATATACAACGGAATTACCATAATAACCATAAGCAGAAGCAATGTCAATCCCAATCTCCAATGAAAATATCGTGAGGATGATTCCAAAACACCAAGAATCTCAAAGATAATCAATTCAAACATGGTAATTGACAATGCAAATGTTAAGGAATAAATAAATTGCACGGATATGTGGCGGATTTCATAGTTTTTGAAAAGTTGTTTTACAAAAAACAACCATCCACCGGCAAAGAAAACCAACTGAAAAATATTGTTAGGTAAATATAGGAGTTTTGGAATCAATTGAATAAGAAATTTTAACTTACTTGAGAAGCAAAAACTATGAGACAATCTTCAAGGAAACCCATTTTTTTGTTTTTATCTTTTATTTTCAATCACCACGAGTAGAATTAACATTTTTCTGTAGATTTTTGGATAGTGAAGGAAAATATCGCCAACAAAACTATAAACAATTTTTGATTGACAGTCAGTTGATGGATGCATAGAAGAAGAAGTAAAGGAACTGGTGTATATCACATATACAGTGTACGTGAATGAAGCAGAAAACTGTATACCCGAAATGTCAAATCGGTGACTGAATGGAAGAAAAAAAGTAAACAAAAAGTGATACAAGACTAAAAACATTAATAAATCATTAATTGTTAGAAAAAAAACAAATAGTTTGGAGTGATTTACTTAGAAATGTATGTATACTTACTAATAACAATACAAAAATATGAAGTGCAGTGTTAAATTGTGTATATAAAGCAAGAATAAGGCGGACAAGAATCATTTCCTTTCACAAGTGAGTTTTATCATATTTTTCTCAAAGAAAGCGATGTGAATTGATCATAATTTAATTAATCATCAATCAAGTAACACATTTTAAATGATTAAACTTTAAATAAACTAAGAAAATTAATAAATTAATTGAAAACTTGCACATGGTTTTTCGGTTTTAATTTGGGATACTAGTAATGTCAAACTGCGATTCTGTGAAACAGGGACGTATTTTTTTTGTTATTGGTGGTTGTAAGGCGCAACTATTTGCTAAGCGCCCTTTATATCAGGAAATTATTTTTGTTATTAAATCGATTTTGTACCTTTGGAGTTCGTATATTTATGTTCACATGTGCATCTTCAGAATATTGCTCAATTTTCTCTGTAGTGAAGTTATTAGTGCATTTTTTTAATGTTAATTAATCTGTCTATTCAAAAATTAAAATAATTTAATAAAAAATTTAAAAGGTTTCCAAAAGTCGAGTGGTAAAAGGATGACCATTCTGAAAGTGGATGAAGTAAAGCCACATTTGGGGTGCCAATTTTTATCGATGCGAATGATTTGCTATGATTCACGTTGGTTTTGGAGAGCCTTCTTTCATGACAATGCGTAAATTAAACTAAGTAAATCTATAATGTTCCACTGAAACAACACAATTTTAAAGAAAGTAGATATTAAAACATTTTATCGGTGCCTTAGAGGGTTATCATAAAAAAGTAAGTATTTTTTTAAACATACCACTGAAAAGAAAAATAAATTCAGAAAATAACAAATGATTGTTATGGCGCCCTAGTAAGTTGCCATTAAAAATCACTCCGTCCCTTTTGGAATGTATTTGTGTTTGTGAGAGCAAACACTATTATGAAAAATGCTTCACTTTTTTCCACAAATGGCGCTTCCTTATATTTTTTATTCTAAGGATGGATGACGGAGGCACACAGATCTGTCACATTTGGCGTCAAGTCTTAGGCCAGTTCAGGCTTCAGAGATTTCAGTTATCTCATCAAACCCTGATATATGAACACTTCTTAAGAAAACACCCATGATAGCTTTCCCAAACCAACGCGAAATTATACACCCCGATTACAGAATCCGACGAATGAGCAGCGGAGGGAATTAGGCTCAATTTTAACGTATTTACTATGAGCCAAATGTCAAAATTAGATCTGACTCCCTCCGCAGCTCATTCGTCTGATTCTGTAATCGGAGTGATGGGTTTGTTCCTTGAAGACTTTCAAACAGTTTGAAACCGCCAGATTTGATTTGGTCTGAAACTGTTTGAAACTGTTTGGGACTAAACCAAGGAACAGGATTTATAGCGAATCACTCACATTGAGCCTGTATAGATGGGAAAATTGATAGTCCGGACTTGTGAGTCTCATCGTGTCTACATTAGAAAATTTGAGGCGCCTCAAAACACATAGAAACAACAACAATTTCAATGTTTTGCGCATTGAAACAACAACAAATGAGACTCATGAGTCGGATGTTTATGTTTTTTTCATGGCCAACGACATGGCTGACCTCCTCACTTTTCTTGTCCAGAAACCGCCGTGAGACCGGTCTCCAGGCTTCTCAATCCAAACAGCGTCAAACACAGTTTTTTGTTGTTGTTTAGCATTGTATATCTTTCATACAGATACACAATGCTTAAAAAGGCTCTCCCAAACCCAACGCGAAATAATAACGAATCATTCGCAGAAATAGAAAATATGAAAGAGACACGATGCTAAACAACACCAAACAACTATCGTCAGCGAATTATTTTAATTCTCCCAATATAGTCACAATACTGGTGAGAGCCACAAAACAATTTGGGGCATTTTTCTTTTTTAGTTCAGAGCAGAGCCTGAACTGTAAAAACTCTGAACGATATAAGAGCTTAAAATTTTTGTTTCTTTTTAAGTTCTGAACATTTTCAAAGCGCGCTCAATGAGCTCAGAAAACTAATGCTAGATGAGACTTCTAATATCCCACCAGATTCCAAAGAATATCCCACCATTTTTGTACTGGAAGGAAAAAAAAACACCATACTTTTTCTGCTACAACTATAGGCGTGTTTTGTTGACCTCCTTAATGTGAACATGAAATACTTCACATTAAGGCAAATTTTCCAATGCAAACTCCAACAACAACAAGTTAACTTCACATTTGAACTCCAATAACTTTATGACTGAATGTGGAAAGTATCTTAATGTTCACATTAAGGAGGTCAACAAAACACGCCTTTACAAAAGTTGGCTCTGTACTCTTGGCACTTCGTAAAAAGGATGTCATCATTGGTGGAAAAAGATGAACTAGTCGAAGAAATTGGACAGCTCTAGAAAATTTCAAGACTTAAAAGTTTTTCAAAGTCACGCGCTATTTTGGCACCTTATTTGAGGGATATTCGGAAAAAATGTAAACCATCCGATAGATCACTAGACTGATAAAATAGCTGTGTTTTTTTTGCATGTCCATATTGAGTTTGGCGAAAAAAAAACGACATCGGGACATTTCAGCATTTGTTTACCTTTTGCATTGGTCTGCCATTTTGTTTTGAACTATTTACCAACAATTATTTGACATTTCTATACAAATTATCGATAACCCAATGACAATCGTAGTTTGGCATTACCGTTTTTATCGGGACAAAAGTTAACTCCAGTTAGCTTAGCTAACTATATGGACATAGTTGTTGTTGTATATAACATATAAATCGTTTTGCTTTGTTGTCGTTTTTTTCACACAATTTTATCTGGACATGCAAAAAAACACAGCTAATAATAATTATAAGGGGTATTCAAGATCTGGTGCAACAAGCCTAGTAAAATTGTAAAATTTTATTTTTTTACAATCGATCGTGAACGCAATTCCTTTATCTATAGTTACCCTGTAGCAAACTCACAACATTTCACAAACAAATATCAGCTGTCAAAAAGAATGACATGTGTGGCGAGTTATCAAATACACAAGCGCAATAAACTTTACTATAATGTATTTTTCTTTTACAATAGGGATGGAGTATAGCAAAAATGTAAAAGTGTAAGAATTTGACATTCAGTATATTTTGTTGTTGTAGTGCAAGAAAGTGTTACACTCTTACATTTTTGCAATGATACAAGACCAGTTACATCGAATCGTGAATACCCCTATAATAATAATAATAATAATAATAATAATAATAATAATAATAATAATAATAATAATAATAATAATAATAATAATAGTAATAATAATAATAATAATAATAATAATAATAATAATAATAATAATAATAATAGTAATAATAATAATAAATAATAATAATAATAAATGAATTCGTAGATAGACTTTATAGCCTAGTACGCAGATCGAGCTAAAATTTCACTCCCATACAATATTCTCTCCAAAATTTAGCCAAGCTAAAATTTAGCCAAGCATTTTAGCCGAAAGGTACGCATCTTCAGCTTAAAATCAAATTTTTTTTTCCTACTGTACAGCTCTTATGTGTCAAAATTTAGCGGGTGAATTAATTGTTCGGCACATTAATTCTAAGCTAAATTGTGACAGGTTGTTTTATTTGTTAGATTTATGTGAATTTTACTTTGTGCAATCAAAATTGAGAACGAGAAATATTCAAGGATAAACGATTTTTCAATGCCAAAGGGAAAAATCTATTTTATTTGATAATGCTATGTTCCCACCAAAATGAAATCCGAGATTTCGCTTGAAATCTTTTGATATTTTGAACCACTGGAACAAGGTTTCATAAAAATTTCAACGAAATCTCAATAAAAACTCGGGATTTCAATGAAATCTCAATGAGATTCTGCCCAAGCAATTTGAAATCTCAAAATTTGTTAGCTGAAATCTCGGATTTCGTTTTGGTGGGAACATAGTATAAGATTCACTTGAAATATTGAAATAAAATTATATGAAATTGTTGAATAAAATCTCTTTTCAGAGAACAGCTGTTTACTGTGATTAATCTCCACAAAAATCTTGTGTCAAAATTTAGCTTGGATATTAGCTGGTGTTTGGAGAGAAATGTGGGAGTGAAATTTTATCTCGATCTGCGTACTACACTTACATCTTAAAATTGTACTTATCTTAAAATGATGTCTTTATTCGAGACTATTACATGCCCGTTCCACTGGGCATGAGCCATATGCTTAGACTGTGATGTCTTGAAAAAAACCAATGGAGCCTCAAAATCCATGTCTGAGCAGTGCGACATATCCATACAAATCAGACTGCTGATTTGGATTGTGGTTTGGATGTTGGGCATCACCCACGTCTAGTGGAGCCAGCATATTAAAACGTGGTATTTAGAAGATAACTAATTACAAAATGGTGGTTCAACATCTAGAAGAGTCCAACTGTCTGTCGGCCGCCAAAGGGTGTCGTCCATTCTTAAGGTGTGTTTATAATAAGGATGTTACACGAAGGAGATAAAAAGAGATTATTTCACCTTCGCACTCATTGAATTTTGAAAAGTGTCAGACTCAAAGAATCATCACTCTAAAGTCGTCGTGTAATAGGGCACATAGTCCTCTATTTTCGATCATAATGAGTGCGAAAGAGAAAAAAGATGAGGCGGAGGACCAGCGACTCTTTTGACGTTTCATTTTAGCATTTTCCGCATACAGAAACTGTACAACCCACTTAAACAGAATAGGAAGGAATTTCTGTTAAAATAAAACCAGACTCTCGATAAGTGTAAACCGCACATTCGCTTCATGTAGATTACAACATACATCACATGTAAACAAGACACTCAACTGGTGTAAACTTCAACAACTGAACGCATTCATCTTTCATGTCTTCTTCGATATTTCTTTTCACATAACCATTGTAACTTTGACTTCCTAATAAAACAGATCGTTTAGCTTAATATTAATCTTTTATTTCCACTGGCATCCCAACAGGTTATGGGCCCAGAATAGTTTAAAAAGAAAGAAAATAAAGTCGCGAATTCGAATCAGTAATCGGTTTTTTAATTTTTCAATTGAAAATGTCAAATTCGAATTTTAGCATCGAGAAATTGCTCGGACGTGAGAATTACAACACGTGGGCTTTCGCAGTCAAAAATTTCCTCCAGCATGAGGAACTGTGGGATACCGTACAAGGTGTACATCCTGCAGCAGGGATTGATCTGAGACTCGATCAGAAGGCGAAGTCGAAAATAATCTTGCTAATCGACAAAATAAACTACGTCCACATCGAAGACGCCGAGTCAGCCAAAGAAGTCTGGGACAAATTGAAATTGGCTTTTCAAGATTCCGGTTTGACTCGTAGAGTCGGACTTCTCAGACAACTCATTTCAACTCGCTTCGAATCGAGTGAAAATATAGAGGACTACGTTAGCAAGATTGTTTCGACGGCGCACAAGCTAAAGGAGATCGATATGCCGATCACAGATGAGTGGGTAGGTACGCTGCTGCTTGCAGGTTTGCCCGAAGAATATGCTCCGATGATTATGGGCATAGAAAGTTCAGGTGTGAAAATATCGTGCGATGCAATAAAAACGAAGCTGTTACAAGATGTGAGGAAACCCGATGTCCAGGGTGCGTTCTTTTCGAAGACAAAGCACAAGAAATCATTTTCAAAAGGTTTTCGGTGCTTTAATTGTAATCGTTTTGGGCATCGAGCAGCTGATTGCCAAGTACCTGCGAAAAAGGCGAATCCAAAACAAGTAGGTTTGTGTACTGCATTCGTGGCGTCTTCGCTCAACGCAACGGATTGGTTCGTTGATTCAGGCGCAAGCATGCACATGAGTATGCGCAAAGATTTGTTTCACGAGATTCGAGACTCTCCAGTTAAAGAAATTTATGTGGCCAATAAGCAAAAACTGGTCGTTGAAGGCGTGGGTGACATCAGCATCGACATATTTGATGACAATTATGCAATAAAACGTATTACGGTTTCCGACGTCCTCTATGTTCCTAATTTGACAGCGAATTTGATATCTGTCAGCCAAATTATCTGCAAGGGACACAGAGTTGATTTTTTCAAGGAAAAATGCATAATTTCATCAAACAACAAAATAATTGCGAGCGCTCGTCTTCAGAACAACATGTTTAAACTGGATTGCCCGCCTGGTCATATGTGCATGGCCACTGGAACACCAACAATATCGGACTCAGAGCTGTGGCATGCTCGTCTGGGTCATTTAAATTTCAACGATTTGACGAGAACAAAAATGATGGTGAATGGAATGAGTTTCACCAATAAATCATCAGCAACTTGTGTTCCATGTGTTAAAGGAAAGATGGCACGTAAATCCTTCAAGACATCCGATACTCGATCGACTAAACTACTGCAGCTTATACACTCGGACTTGTGTGGTCCGATGGAGGAATCTTCGATTGGTGGAGCTAAGTATTTTCTTACTTTCATAGATGATCTGTCGCGTAAGGTTTTCATTTATTTTTTGCAGACAAAAACGGAAGTACCAGCATTATTTGCGCATTTTAAAGCCAGTGTCGAAAATGAGACAGCGCATAAGATAAAATGCTTGCGTACAGATAACGGCACAGAATATTGCAACCAGCAGCTATTGGCTATTCTCAACAAGAATGGAATACGTCATCAGACAACTGTCCCATATAGCCCTCAGCAAAACGGAGTAGCGGAACGCATAAACCGTACTATCGTTGAGCGAGCTCGAAGCATGCTGTTTCACGCTCAGCTAGGGAAGCCATACTGGGCTGAGGCTGCTGCAACTGCCGTTTATCTATTGAACCGTTCTGCTTGTTCTGCAATTCCTGACCGAACACCTCAGGAAGTTTGGACTGGAGTCAAACCTGATTTGAGTCACCTTCGATCTTTCGGATCAAAGGCGCTGGCACATATCCCCAAAGTCAAACGCTCTAAATGGGATGCAAAAGCGCAAGAATTGATTTTCGTTGGATACTGTGATGATTCTAAAGGCTACCGTTTGATAAATCCCAGAAACCATCATATAGTGAAAAGCCGTGATGTCGTTTTCTTTGAAGATACTTTCAATCCACAAGAACAACTTCCAGTGCCACAGATTATCGAACTTCCAATTCGACTCGATGAAAATCCAGCTGCAGTGGAGGATGATGAAGATATTTTGTCAAGCCCAGTAGAAATTTCATCAGATCCTGACGTAATTGATGATTCATCAGAATACTTGGACCCGGATTCAACACTTTTAAACGATACTTCATCTGAACAGCTACAGTCAACATCAAATGTTACAAGTACACCGTCCGATGATAATCCAGTTCGACGAACTTCACGAATTCCGAGACCTGTAAACATGGAAGATTATTATTTGTACTCAGCGGAAACAATATTTGATGATGACCCCTTAACTATGCAAGAAGCATTGAATGGACCGAACCAGATTGAATGGAAGCAGGCGATGATGGAGGAATATAATTCTTTGATTGAAAACCAAACGTGGACTCTGAAAGATTTACCGAAAAATACAAAGCCAATCAACTGTAAGTGGATTTTTAAGACCAAGCGAAGTGAAGAAGGTGTTGTTCTTCGATATAAAGCTCGATTAGTCATCAAAGGATGCTCCCAAAAACCAGGGATAGATTATCAGGAAACGTATTCGCCTGTCGTAAGATACACATCCATCAGGTTCTTGATATCGATCGCCGCCAAGTACAATCTGGATATTGAGCAAATGGATGCTGTTAGTGCATTTTTACAAGGTGAACTTACCGAGGATATATATATGGTGCATCCTGAAGGTGACTTTGGTGAAACAAAAGGAAAAGTCTGCAAGCTCAATAAAGCCATTTATGGCTTAAAACAAGCGAGTCGAGAATGGAATAAGAAACTTGACATGGCATTGAAGAGCTTGAATTTGACACAATCAAAAGTAGATCCATGTATATACTTCAGTTTTTCGGACAACAAAATGTTTTTCATATCAGTTTACGTTGACGATTTGCTCATTTTCAGCAATAATGATAATTTGAAATCTAAAGTGAAGGATAAATTGAAACAAAATTTCACTATGAAGGACTTAGGTGAGGCAAAAAATTGTGTTGGTCTAAGAATAACTCGGAATAGAACAGAAGGAGAAATCAGCATCGATCAACGGCAGTATACAACAGAAATCCTTAAGCGGTTCAACATGAGTGATTGCAATCCTGTTTCAACACCCTTTGACGCAAATCAGAGATTAAGAAAACCACAAAAACAGGACTCATCGTTTGATCACGAGAAAATCCCCTATCAAGAAGCAGTTGGGAGCTTATTATATTTGGTTCAAGGTACTCGTCCAGATATTGGTTATGCGGTAAACTACTTAAGCAAATTTAACAACAACTTCGATTTATCACATTGGAAAGCTGTCAAGCGAGTGTTTCGCTATTTGAAGGGAACTTTGAATGCAAAAATTAAGTTTTCTCAAAGGACTGGCTGCAACCTGGTTGGATTTTGTGATGCGGATTTTGCCGGAGATGAAGATGACAGAAGGTCGTGTACAGGGTATGTTTTTGTTAATCAAGGTGGTGCTATTAGTTGGAATAGTAAGCGGCAAGCAACAGTGGCGCTGTCCACAACCGAGGCCGAATATATGGCCATGTCAACTGCATTTCAAGAAGCGGAGTGGTTACGACAACTGAAGAACGAGTTGGACAAACAAGAATCGGAAAAAATAAAGGTATGTTGCGACAATAAAAGTGCCATTAGCTTAGCAAAGACAGACGCATATCACGCACGGTCAAAGCATATAGACGTGCGCCATCATTACGTACGAGATAAAGTGACGCTAGGACATTTTCATCTGGAATACGTCAAGAGTGAAGATATGACTGCTGATACGTTAACAAAAGCTGTTCCAAGCCAGAAGCATTACAAATGTTCAGAGATGATGGGCCTTACTGATCTCAGGTCTGATTTTAGTGGAGGTGTTAAAATAAAACCAGACTCTCGATAAGTGTAAACCGCACATTCGCTTCATGTAGATTACAACATACATCACATGTAAACAAGACACTCAACTGGTGTAAACTTCAACAACTGAACGCATTCATCTTTCATGTCTTCTTCGATATTTCTTTTCACATAACCATTGTAACTTTGACTTCCTAATAAAACAGATCGTTTAGCTTAATATTAATCTTTTATTTCCACTGGCATCCCAACAATTTCGCAATAAAAAAGACCAGTCAATCAGCATCAAGTGAAGCACCGTGTAATAGTGCGCGTGCCTCACAGGATGATTTTAGGCTTGGTCAAACAGAGCGCGATCCGACGGGACGGTCAATACTTTACCCGGAGGCCACACGAGCGAGTACTCGATAGCGAGTTGGGTACATACATTAATTGTCAAATCACTCGTCGCTCTACTCGCTTCACAACTGGCTTCGAAAAAGCCAAGCGAGTTGACTAGCGAGTAGGAAAAGTTTCTATGTATTTGTTACTGGCTAGCGATTACTCGCTC
Organism: Dasysyrphus tricinctus; assembly: GCA_963921185.1. Taxonomy (NCBI): domain Eukaryota; kingdom Metazoa; phylum Arthropoda; class Insecta; order Diptera; family Syrphidae; genus Dasysyrphus; species Dasysyrphus tricinctus. The sequence continues at coordinate 77,092,968 of OY992533.1, forward strand.
GTGTGGCCTCAGGGTTACTGGGAGAGAAAGAACGCGACGGTCAAATTTTCTTTGTAAGTGCCCTATTACACGACGACTTTAGAGTCATGACTTTTTTCGAAATTCAATGAGTGCGAACGACAAAAAACATCTGATCTCACCTTCGCACTCATTTAATTTCGAAAAAAGTCATGACTCTAAAGTCGTCGTGTAATAGGGCACTAAATTTTTACAAAGATCGCCGGACCGCGCTCTGTTTGACCAGGCCTTTAGAGAGATTCGAAAAAAAGAGGCAGAGGCTCAAAAGAGCCCTACACACGATCAATGTTTATTGTCAATATTCAGCGAAAAAGTAATTTTTCGCTGAGTATTGATCGTTCGTATGCTCTTCAATGTCATTGTCAATGAACATTGATGACATTGATGAGAACCAAAATCGATTTGGTTTTCTTCAATGTAAATGTCATTATTTGTTGGCCATGTTGAAAAATGAAACAAAACAAAAAAGAAAATTTGGATTTTCGGCTTAATTCTCGCGAATTTCAAAAGAAATTTTTATTTGGTAACAACTTCTTTACTACCCAATTTTTGGCTTCCTTTTTTTAATTGCTGATACGCCCATAATGGAGCACTTTTGCAGCCAATTCATACAATTTTACTTAAAATTATTGTCAATTTTCATTGATACGTGTGGTGGCAATTATTCATCAATGATTTTTGACAGAAAATGTCTTCAATAATTATTGTCAATGAATATTGATCGTGTGTAGGGCCCTTTAGAGAGATTCGAAAAAAAGAGGCAGAGGCTCAAAAGAGCCCTACACACGATCAATGTTTATTGTCAATATTCAGCGAAAAATTAATTTTTCGCTGAGTATTGATCGTTCGTATGCTCTTCAATGTCATTGTCAATGAACATTGATGACATTGATGAGAACCAAAATCGATTTGGTTTTCTTCAATGTAAATGTCATTTGTTGGCCATGTTGATGTAGTCGGTGGCGAAAATGAAACAAAACAAAAAAGAAAATTTGGATTTTCGGCTTAATTCTCGCGAATTTCAAAAGAAATTTTTATTTAGTAACAACTTCTTTACTACCCAATTTTTGTCTTCCTTTTTTTAATTGCTGATACGCCCATAATGGAGCACTTTTGCAGCCAATTCATACAATTTTTCTTAAAATTATTGTCAATTTTCATTGATACGTGTGGTGGCAATTATTCATCAATGATTTTTGACAGAAAATGTCTTCAATAATTATTGTCAATGAATATTGATCGTGTGTAGGGCCCTAAAGAATCATCGTGTAATAGGGGATATAGCAGCGAAAAAGTCGGAACATGCCCAATCAAAAAGGCCAAAAGTTTTGAAGCAAACAGTCCATTTGCTGTCAGTTTGACGTTGCAGATCACAGCTGATTACACGGATTGTCATACGAAAAAAAATTTATTTCAACTTCACACCATAATTTGCAGTAAAAATGGAAAAAATTAATAAAATTCTTGCATTTAGTGTGCGCGCCAACCAAAGATCTATCTCCACCTCCGCTGCACTTGCAGGCAAAAGAAATTTCCGGAAGTTCCCGACTTACAATAAGCGCGGAACTCGCTCCTTGAAGGAAGCCCAACGAACCTCACTCGATCCACCAGTGCCTATCTACAAACGTGGTGTTCGCGATACCGGAGTTTATGTGAATGGAAAATTCCAATCGATTCCTCAGCGTATTCCCCAATTGGTTGTCCCAAATTTGGAAGATTGCAAGTTGAAGCCCTATGTCTCGTACAAGGCACCCGATGTTGTGCAATCAGAATTCACCAGCTTGGATCTGTACAATGCAGTGTATGCGCAGAAGGTTATAGACGACTTCAAGGCTGGTAAATTGGCCGAGGATGGCAGCCCATTGGAGCCCTCTCAACAGGAACTGCTTACCCCTGAAGAAGCCCTAATGAAAGCAAGAAAAACTGGATCCGATATCTTCTAAAATATCTTTATTGAATTCTTTGCTTATTCCTCAAACGCTTTTTGCCTGTAGTTGTATAGTTTCTTAACCCATTTGTCCATTTTTTTCATTTCGTCTCCAATGAACTGCAAATAAATGGAATTTCAAATTGAAATCCAAGTTTTGTTAAGAAATATTTACATTTGGATGAAAGATCAGCGATTGCTCTGGTTGGGTATCTTCTTCGTCTTTTTCCTCAACCGAAATAGTGTCGTTTTTTAGATCAATTATGACTTTTTCAGGAATTTTTTTGTTCTCTGCGGAACTAAAGAATGGAGTTGCTATAAAGGAATCATCTTCGATTTTGGCAATTGCTCCGCGATCCCGAAAGTTACTCAGCACATGGAGGTCCTTTGGCGGCGGTGGAGCTTGAACGGGCATAGAGTTTTCTTCGGAACTTGGGGGCTGAGTTATCGTTCGCCGGGTGCTGGAACTACTTGATTTAATTGAGTGGCTGCGGCTGCTGGTGGAACTGCTGCTGCTGCTACGGTAGCGTTTCTTTTTGGATTTCTTCTTCTTTGACTTCGATTGACGTGAACGAGAGGTGGAACGTCTCCTGCGGGAGTAGTAGTCCCTATCTCGGTCTCGATCACGGGATCTAGAGCGTGACTTGTGGCGTGAACGGTGAGACGAGGACCGGTGTTCTACTTCCCTCATATTTTATTTTAATTTGTTATTAAATATGTAACTCTTTTTGAACAAATTAAAAATTGTTTTTATTTGATATTCGTCGGCGGAAGATAAATTTGACACTTGACAGTAGCAATACTTTAGTTCTGTTCGTTTCAATATCGAATGCATCTTCGAATTAGATGAGTTCATAGCTCGGTGGTCTTCAAGGTCCCAAAAATTACAGATGTGGAAATCATAGGTGTGTTTGGTAGCTCGAAATTTCTTAGTCCCCTTTCACACGAGGAAACTGATTTGCCAGCAACTTTCAGTTCCATGATGAGAACGGTAGGAGGAAAGAGGGGTAAACAAAATTTCCCCAGTCGAGGATTTGAAGAGATTTTTTTGACATTTCCTTTCACATCTAGGTTAATGTGTGTTCAACCAATAGACTTTCAAAGGAAATTTCAATTATTGCCTGGAGATTTGTTTCCTCGTGTGAAACGTAAATACAAGGTATTTTTTAAGGAGATTAAAAGAAAACGTCAAAAAAAAACTCCAGCAACTTATTTCTTCGTGTGAAAGGGGACATGGCGTAACTGTTAACGCTGTGGCTCCATTGGCAATTTTTGAGGCAATTGCAATTGGAATAGGAATGGCAATTTATTGCTTGGGTGGGCATTTTCATTGCCAGGCAATTTCAATTATAAAATGTGTGTATAGAAATATTTGACTGCAAATGCTGTTCAAATCCCCTGTTTTTAATAAAATTTTATTTTAATTCACTATATTTTGTCATGTGCGTACTCATATTTTACGATTTAATTGAAAAAATCAATAAAGAAGCCATTCACAATTACGGGGAATCCCATTTTTCCTCAATTTATTGCCTTGAAGATGGAAATCAATAATTGCCTCTCATCTTCTAGGCAATATTGCCATTGCCATTGACAAAGCGTCTCCATTTGCATTATTTAAGGCAATAGCAATGAGGGAGGCAATTTATTGCCTCAAATATTGCTAATTGGGCCTATTCGGCGTGATATTTTATTCTGCTATTCTGTTATTCTGCTATAAATTTCTATACATACGTTTAAGCTGTCGAAAAATCTTTTATGAATTATGATTTTGGTATTCGGCATGCTCAATCTGTTATAAAATCTGCTTAGAAATCTGTTATGATCTGTCAAAACTTTCGAACTTAAAAGAAAATCTTTTACAAATCGCATTCTTGGTATTCAGCATGCCAAAATCTGTTATTAAATCTGCTATAAATCATAAAAGAATAAAAGATAAACTTCTGTGACTTTTATCATAAAAGATTTCAATAAGAACACAGGTATACCAAGTAAAAATGGATATTTCTATAACAAAATGTTCTTTGTTCTTGTAAGAAAATTATATTAAAAGAATAGTTTTATAAACAAATTAAAATAAAATTATTTTTGTAGAAGAAAGCGCAGAACATAGGAAAGCTCGCTGCAATTAGATCAACAAGCTCCATTGGCTAAGCGGAGTCTGTTAAATGTCCTAATAACTCCAGTGTGTTATGTTATTACACGAAAACGCCGTTCAGATCACCTTGATAAAACAATCGAGCCCTTGCATGACAAAGTGGAAGCGCCAAGAAACGACAATCGTCATCACGGCAGCAAAAACAACTTAATTACAAATTATTTCTGTTTTATTTATTCAAGCTACAAATAAACACTGAACTAAACACCTGCCCGGAATTCCTCTTGAAAGAACGCTTCTGGAAGTTGTATTTGATGAACGAAATTGGATCCACTCCAACGGCACCATCATCCAACCTTATTTCCTGGCTGTTGGTGGTTTCTCCTAATTTCTAGACTCCTACGGTGTAGGGATAAGTCTCTTTTTAGGTGCAACACAGAAAATAAAAATGAAAATATGTTTGCACATTTTTTTCAATGGGCACGTTCCGCTGGCTATTCTCAGTTATCCGGATAGCTTTGTGTTGTTGTAATCCCTTGTTAAAAAACAGCTGATAACAGCTGACGCAACAACAACTCAAGTTATCTCAAAATTTTTGGGATAGCTAGATAGCATAGCGAATAAACATTGGAACGCGAGGAATGAAATTTATAACAGAACAGCTGATTATGACAACAGATTTTAGGTCTGTTCATTAACTGATTTCGTTTTCGAAGTTTCATAACAGAATTTTATAAAAGTTCGAACACCTGAATAGAAATCATAAAAGATCTTTTATGCTGAAAATCTTTTATGATTCATAGCAGAAAATTCATAGCAGAATAACAGATGTGGCAGAATAGGCCTAAATGGAGCCGCTGGGTAAGAGGCTCCCAAAATCAAAGTGAATCATTCAGCGATATAAAATATGACAGATACACAATATCAAACAACAACAAAAAATTGTTATCAGCGAGTGTTTCACGTCAGCTTGGGACATCATAACAAATCTGAAATAAAACCATTGTATATAAATTCTATAGTATTATCATGAAGAAAAAAAGCTCGTGGCCATCTATGCGTCCAAATGTAATACTAATTTTTGTTAAGGGATCTCGGTAAGGCGATCACAGTGAACCTATCGACCAAATGTCTGCCTACAAAATCGTATTTCATGAGAATACTATAGATTGGATATACAATGATAAAACTACAAAGTTTGTCCATTTAAGAACAAAATTGTTCAATTCATAGTTTTTGGGAGTAAGGCCTAGTACGCAGATCGAGACAAAATTTATCCCCCATATAAAATTTTTCCCAGGACAAATTTATCTCGGATTTTTTTCCAAAGCGGTACGCAGCTCCAACGCAAAATTTGATAGTTGTAACCGCTGTACGTGAAAAGGTAAAAGAAAGTCTCCACTTAATTTTGCGCGGAAAAAGAATGTTCGAAGCATTATTTTTCCGGACAAATTGTGACGTTTTATATATATTTCGCTTTTTATAAACTAAAATCATCTCCATGTTTCATTCTTTCCATTATTAAGACGTTGTAAGGACGCACGAAGGAAATAAAATATAAAATGCGTACAGAAAATGATGACATGGAATGAGAATAGAATAAGTAGAACAGCTGTTTTCAATCAGTCAGTGGCGTAGCCAATGGGAAAGGGTACAAAAGGGCCACATTCAGATACGGAACATATTTTTTCAATAAAAAAATTAAATTGATTCCCAAATCGAGTTAAATCGATATGGTTGGAATCAAGAAACAGAGTTGGCAATTTAATTGGATTTTGGGAGCAATAATATAATTGTGAACATTTATGATTTTGTCAGGGTTTTTTTAAGCCATCTACAGCACATATCCATCCCTCAGTGGAATTTGACAGTTGATGGCTTGAAAGATGAAGAATAAACTTCATTTTGAACAAAAAATTAATTTAATTCAAATGTCAAACAAGAAGTGTCTTAAATCATTTTTTCCCGGAGAAGTAAAAACCTTCAAAAATTTCGGAATTTTTAGAAGTTTTTTAATCCATTTACATCGCAGTGATCCTTCAATATAATTTGACAGTTGATGGCTTGACAGACAAACTATATTTTGACGGAAAAAGTGTATTTTGATCCAAATATTACCAAACTGCCCTAGAATCGCCTTTTTCCAGAGAAGCAAAAAAAACAGACAATTTTAAACCTTTTAAATGTATTTTCATCCATCCACATTATATTGTTCCCCTTCAAGTGCATGCGATCAATTTTTCTTGCTCTGCAAATGCCGTAAAGGAATCTGATTTCTGGTAAAAGTTTCAAATTTATGTCAAATGAAGGATTTTTTTATAGTTTTTTAAATTTCTTACTACGCTACTGTTCTCATTTGACTTTTGATTTTATTTCTAAAAACTATCGAAACTGTGATCTCCTTCGGAGGAGGTCACAACTAAAAAGTAACACTTGTGATTTCGAAAACTACAACATTTACAGGTTTGTTTTTGTTTTTTTCTTATGCTATGTTCCCTCCAAAATGAAATCCGAGATTTCGGTTGAAAACTTTTGATATTTCAAGTTGATGGAACAAGATTTCATGGAAATTTCAACGAAATCTCAATGAAAACTCTAGATTTAAACGAAATCTTAATGAAATCCCGCTCCACCAAGTCGAGAACTCCAAATTTTTCAGCTGAAATCTCAGATTTCGTTTTGGTGGGAACATAGTATTAATTGCTTTCTTCTTAACTAAAATAAATTATTGAAAAATAAACATTCTTGCATAATTAAGGCTCCCCCAAACCAACGTGAAACATTCGCCGACGACGCGAAATCATTCACAATAATACAAAATATGAAAGATACACAAATCTAAACAACAACAAAAAACTGACCTTGCGAATGATTCGCTATGATTTCGCGTTGGTTTGGGAGAGCCTTTAAGGCTCCCCCAAACCAACGCGAATCATTCGCCAACGACGCGAAATCATTCACAATAATAGAAAATGTGAAAGAGCCTGTTTAGATTGGGAAAATTGAGTCCTGACTCGTGAGCCTCAGCGTGTCTACATTAGAAAATTTGAAGCGCCTCAAATCACATAGAAACAACAACAACTTCAATGTTTTGCGCATTAAAACAACAACAAATGAGACTCATGAGTCGGATGTTTATGTTTTCTTCATGCCTCACGACATCCCTGACCCCCCACTTCTCTTGCCCAGAAACCGCCGTGAGACCGGTCTCAACCTTCCCAATCTAAACAGCGTCAAAGATACACAATGCTTAGCAACAACAAAAAATTGTTTTTGCGAATGATTCGCTATGATTTCGCGTTGGTTTGGGAGAGCCTTTATGCTAATTTATTAGAAAAAAAAAATCAAACAAATCATGTTGCTTTCTTCATAATAAACAGGTGCGTTCAACATATATCTAGAACATTATGAAAGTTTACTCATCTATCTTCGTATGACAGTCGGCCAATCAGAGCCAAAAAAATCTAGAAATCAAGGAAATCTACATGGTTGAACGTGCCCATTCACCGTGGAGAGTTTCTTGTGTGGTTTCTAGTGAGGATTTTCTCAGAATACCGAAGATGTTATCGAATTCCAACAAACCTCACTAGGAATACCTCACAAGGGCTTTGTGACTTGTGAGCACTCACAACGCCAGAACAGGGTTGTAATACACACATATTAAGGCTCTCCCAAACCAACGCGAAATCATAGCGAATCATTCGCAAAGGCGTTTTTTTTGTTGTTGTTTAGCATTGTGTATCTTTCAAATTTTGTATTATTGTGAATGATTTCGCGTCGTCGGCGAATGTTTCGCGTTGGTTTGGGAGAACCTTTAAGGCTCTCCCAAACCAACGCGAATTCATAGCGAATCACTCGCAAAAACAGTTTTTTGTTGTTGCTAAAGCGCGTAGTACGCAGATCGAGCTAAAATTTCTCTCCCACATTTCTCTCCAAACACCAGCTAATATCCAAGCTAACAGCCCTATTCTGGCGTTGTGAGGGCTCACAAGTCACAAAGCCCTTTGGAGGTATTTCCTTGTGAGGTTTGTTGTGATTCGATAACATTTAACATGTAAATGTAGTTTTCGAAATCACAAGTGTTACTTTTTAGTTGTGACCTCCTCCGAAGGAGATCACAGTTTCGATAGTTTTTGTGAGGATCACAAATTGTGAGGTTGCTGCCAGAATACGAAAACCTCACAAAATTAAATTAACCTCACCTTGTGAGGTTGTTGTGACCTGTGAGGTATCAGTGAGGTTTGCCAAAATAGGGCTGTAAATTTTGATAAAATTTTTGTGGAGATTACATCACAGAAAACAGCTGTTCTCTGAAAAGAAATTTGATTCAATTATTTAATAGAATTTTATTTCAATATTTCAAGGAATCTAATCAAATAAAATAGATTTTTCCCTTTGGCATTGATAAATCGTTTGTCCTTTAATATTTCTCGTTCTCAATTTTGATTTCCTTAAAGTAAAGTTCACACAAATCTAACAAATAAAAGAATCTGTCACAATTTAGCTAGAGAATTAATGTGCCGAACAATTATTTTACGCGCTAAATTTTGACAGATAAGAGCTGTTCAGTAAGAAACGAAAATTTAATTTTTTAGCTAGAGCTACGTACATCTTGGCTAAGATGCTTGGCTAAATTTTAGCTTGTCTAAATTTTGGAGAGAATTTTGTATGGGAGAGAAATGTTAGCTCGATCTGCGTACTTCGCTTAAGCATTAAGGCTCTCCCAAACCAACGCGAATTCGTAGCGAATCATTCGCAATGAAGGTTTTTTGTTGTTGTTTAGCAATGTGTATCTTTCATATATTGTAAATATGAAAGATACACAATAGCTGCGTTTTATTATCTCTGGGTCTGGGTCGAGGTTATGTTTTTACATGCATTACAAAAACAACATAGGTTCTAGGTTTCTATCGAGGTTAATTTCAATAACCCAGATACAGGTTTTCACTCCGACCGGCAGAGGGCTATTTAGCATTGTGAATGGATGTCAGCGATTTGTCAGCAGTATTGGGAATAGAGAGGAAAAGAGAGAAGTGCTTACATGAAAAGCAAATAAACATAAGAAAATAAAGAGACTGATATACAGCACTGCTTTTTTGCACTAACCCACATCGTTTTATATTTTCACGAGGTGAACCATATGGGTTATGAGCGATAATAAAACGTGGCTAATGCTAAACAACAACAAAAAACTGTCTTTAGACGCATTACCACATGATCTGATCCGAATCAGATCATGATAAATAAAACGAACAGGATCTTAGTGACAGGAGTTTATACACCCGTCTCTTTTTGCCTTTTGTTTATTTTTCATGCATCTGTTTCCTCTTTTCTTTTCACTGCTGAGATTACTCACAATAGCAATTTTTGGATCATTGAAATAGATCCAGATAAAAAGCAGGATCCCATGTTGTTATTGCAACTACGTGTTAAAAATTGATCCGGATCAGATCATGTGGATAATAAAATGCAGCTTTTGCGAATGATTCGCTATGATTTCGCGTTGGTTTGGGAGAACCTTAAAGGCTCTCCCAAACCACGTAAAAAATAAACAAACATAAGGCAAAAAGAGATGAGTGTATGACTAAGATTCTGTCCGTTTTATTTAACATTTTATTTATCCGGAGATCATGATTTTGGTTTTCAGCCAATCTGAAATTCAACGGAGAAAAATGGGTTGGATGGCTCGGTCATATAGCAAGCTTTAGATCAGTTGATGTTGCATTTAACATGTATGTACCTAAATTGTTTAGCCACGACTTCGTTTTCTTATGTCGTTTTCGAGTGGATGTTTGGAGTACTCCTTTTCCACTCCTTTTTCACTCCTACTACTGCAAATCTTCCATATACCCATTGTATATATATTATTATAGTACTATCATGGCACAGAAAAAAAAGCTTCGTACTCGGCTCGGTTTCGGTGACATTTTCGGCGCTGTTAACCACGGCGAATTGCTGATGTCAGGGGGTTAAGACAGAGAGGATTATATTTTTTTATTCTGACAACAATAAGGGGGATAAGGGAGATGGGTGCGTCAGCTGTTAGTGTCATGGCAACGACAGAATGAGGTAGAGAAAATAAGTAAAATGTTCATACACGTATACGAAATTATACAATGGTGTTGGTTTCTTTCATGAATTAATGAACACGTAGGTATATCTATAGATATAGGTACAATTATTTTCTTGCAAAAATTGAAATTCGAATTAAAATTTCCAATTTTTGTTTCAAAATGAATTTTAAAGTGTGTATCAATATAGATATTGATTAACTCACTTATTTTATAAGATATATGATTTCTTAATGTATTTTGTAGTGCATGCATTTATGTAGGTGTCCAATTAGGAGTTAGTTTTGTAAATTAAAATATTTAAGGGGGGAAAAAGGGGGGAAAACTAAGTGAAGGTCGAAAATCTATTTTCTAAACGGTAAGAGATAAAAAGTTGATTTTTTCACCTTTGATAGAAAATAAAATTCTAAGAAGGTTGTTAGACCAACATTTAATTCTAAAAAATCCCGTTTAGAAGATATTAATTTTTGAAAAATGTAAATGTTAAAAAAGGTCTTTGACAAATGTCTTGCTGTTGAATAGTGGAACGTAGGATTAAAATAAAATGTATACCCACGGAAAGTAGACAGAAAAAAAAATTATCCGTGTTTAAGGAATTTTTGATAAAGATAATTTTTCATGCTTGATGATTTTTTTAAAAACAATGCTTTTTTTGGGTGAGATTGTAGAAGTTTTTAATTTTTAACTTTTTGAGGGGTGAAAAGAAAAACTTGAAATTTTACTGAGTTATAAGTCCTGTATATTCTAGTATCTGGTAAAAATTTCAATTTTCTAGAACACCGCTAGGTTGAGATATTTGAAAATGTACGCTAGTTTCAAGCTCCAAACGTTTCGATTTTCACTTTTCAAAACTCAAAAGTTGATGAAAAAGTTCAAAATTATGAAAAATAATCTACTACACATTTGTACCTCCAACCATCTTCTAAAATAATGTTTGATAATGTTTAGCGATCAGTTCAACCAGAATGACACTATGTAGGTTTAAATGACTTTCACAAAATCATTTTTAATCAAAAATTTAATAAAATTAATTCACTAATAAATCTTCAACTTCAAAAGTTCTTAACGGATCTTCACGATTGAGGTCTTTAAATGCGCGCTTTGAGATAGCCAACAAATTTGCAATAAGAAATTACCAACAGTAGGGAACAATTTTGAAGTAAAAATTATTTACATGGGTATACTTGCCATACAATTTGTATATCTGTTCAACAAAAATTTTTTATTACTCAAAATCGGCTACTACGATTATGATGAAATTTTTTGTGTATGCTAAAATTAGTTTGATCTACTACTAAATATTACAAAAAAATATACTTAATAAGGTAAAATTTTGAAAAAAAAAAATTGTTTTAAGAAAATTATTTCTTTTTTTTCAAATTATAAGTTTGAAAATAATTTTTTTTCTTAAATATTGACAAAAACAATTTTATTTTAAAAGATTATTAAAGAATGGATTTCTGGCTTTCAGAAAAGCTATTGCATGGTATTATAAGTGTTGCCGTTATTTTTTAACAATTTATTTTCTATTATAAGTCAACTTTTTCGAAAATTAACCCTCTCGCGTAAACGGGGGCAAATGGACCCTCCACCCAAACTAATATTTTTCTTGTCTAGGCCCAACCTACACGCTCTTGGTTTTATCATACTTTTTCAAGAAAAATTCAATGAAATAAGTAATTTAAGGATATAAAAAAAAATTTCAACTCTATAAATATTGTTATCGCCCATTATTATATATTTATGATTCATAAATATTCAGAATGAACCTACTTAATTTTAAAGAAAATACCTCCCTACACAATTGAAAAACATTCCTCCCTATTAATTTCATTAAAACATTTTTTTTTAGTGGCACTGTGGTTATAGATATATTCTTCATAAATTTCTATTTTCCCAATTTGCTACAGTCACTCATACAACCAAACAAAAAAAGTCCAATATAATCTTAATTTTCAAACAATACAACCATACTACAGAAAATTGATAAAGAAAAACGCACAAAATTGATGTTTTTCTTATCTCCCTTGGACTCCCATAAATTTTGTATGCGTTGTTCTCTATCTTCTGTTAGTCTCTAAGCCTTAATATTCATCACTATTTCCTAAATTATCTGCCCATTCTCCCCTCTTTAATTCGCCATAGCAATAGTTCGTACTCGCCTCGCCCAGGTGTCAGGCCGACCGTTCCTCTTCATGATAGTACTATAATAATATATATACAATGATATACCATAGGAATGGAACAGAACGCAAAACCAAACGAAAACGACATTATTAACGCAATTCCCTTCAATTTAAAAAAGAGGCACAGCCTTCACAACAAATACCAATTTCTATTGTAACCTAGCACTGAACTACCTTACCTACATAGCCGGCATTTTGCAGTACACTCCAGACCAAAAATGCCAAAAATACCACCGGCAGCACCGTGCTCCAACGCAATATGTAGTTAAAAAAAAATCCAACGCATCATCGCCATCGCCATTGCATTTCTTTCATTCAGCCTCTAGTGTAGCTTTCCATTCGTGAAATTTTTTAATCGTGAACAAAAAGTAAAATAAAGAATCTCCATTGAATTCCTTATATTTTTTAGAAAATTTATTTTCAAAAAAGTTCATATTTAATCAAATTTAAATAAATCATGAGTGACATGGAAGTCGAAGCAAATGGAATTGAAATCGATGACCACAACGAGAATGGCAGGGTCCGTCTGAACGAAATGGCCACAAAGTATATTCAGGACTTGATGGGCGAAAAGTCTCGCATGGAAAATCAATATCCCCTTGCTCAAAAGCTTATCGATGACGGTATGTATATTCGCATCAAGGAAAATAAATTTATATTTGTTTTAATTATGAAGAAATTCTAAAGTGAATTTTATTTAAACTAATTATTTTTCTATATTTGTAGCACTTGAAAAGGTCCATACGACAGGAAGGATACCGACACGTGAGCAGTACGCTGATGTCTACCAGCAGAAGACAATAAAACTTTCTCAAAAAGTTCATGTGCCCATCAAGGACAAGAAGGTAATAACCGTGTGGCCAATAACAATCATTGTGGGTTCCTGGGGTCTTTAATTTGGGTCTAATCGTTTATGTTGTAGACCTATGGTCTAGTTAGGATTGATTCATTAATTCGCAATGAGATCTTTTATAAATGGTTTCTAAAGAAACAGGTTCCTTTGAAGGAGGATTATGATGTTCCTGGGTGGAGTTTTAGTCAGTTGCTCTAGCCGTTAATAATTTGCTGACTGACCCATTAGTTTCTCCAACTTGTGCTTCTGCTACATCTAGCCGATGCAAAAATACCATGCTTTGCGATCTTTTCTTTTGTTTCGTTTATCATTTCTGGTTAAATAAGTAATTTTGGTGATTTTTTAGTGGTGGGTCTTAACCATATGGTACCAATTTTCGGTATAGTGGTATAGTTCTTGATATTTAAATAATCTGGAACAAACATTTCGAGATGGAAACAGCCAATGATATGCAAGAGACTTGCAGGTCTATCAGAAGCCTGTGAAAATCTTCAGATGTTTGTATGCCTTGATGGAAGACTCGTCATAATCAATTGTGTGGTTGCATAGCACAAAAGATTCGAACTAAGTACAGCTTCGAAATTACTAGAAAAAAAAACAATAAGGTTCGCATGCATAGGCATTAACGAAGCAATGAAAACTTGCCTTTCAGCAGCAATGGAAGTCATCCTTCACTTGACCTTGACTGACCCCACTGCACTAAGGTAGTCGTCATGGAGCGGAACAAATCATTGGTCTTAGGTAAGAAGACTCGATTTGCAGGTCCATCAAACTTTGACATGCCAAGAGATGATATGATTAAAAAATATAGCTTCGAATCTTTCTTTCAAAACGAAGTTAAGTAAATAACAAGAAAAGTGGATGCAATTGAGTGCATAGTGATGATCTAGAACAACTGGAGGCGCGGGTGCAGGAATTTTTACAATTGAACTTTCTTTATCGATGGGACAGTCCACTAGTATCTTGCAGGTAGAATTAAATGCCGTTTGAAAATGTGCAGAACTAAATCTCGAAAGAAACTACAGAAACCAAAACATTGCAATTGCTTTTCTACGCCATCCCTCTAAAGTGACAGTGTGTGGGCAGCCTTAACGAACTTGACAACAATAATAATAATAATAATGTTACGTTTCATTGGGTACCTCAAAGTCGTTGAGCAGGCCAGTGAAGAAGCAGACCCCAGCGAAGACATATAGGAGCAAAGTCACCTATTAAGGGCTAGAGCCCAGTTGCGGAATAGGATGATAAAAAACAAAACAGAAGAGGAAAGCAGAAGTTTAAAAAATCTGTAATGAATGTCGTAAGTTGAGACAGGCCAAACTTTTACTTCGGTATCACCACCAAGAAACTTCCGATCCCGCATAAGCTTAATTAGGAATAAATTCAGAATAATAAAGGGTCTCACCTTACTAGCCATTGCTTGCTAAGAAAACATTGCAGATTCTTTAACGCACATGTGGATACATCGTCTTACATATTAGGCCAATGTAAGGCACTTGGGCACCAAAAGCCACGTTCTATTATTATGTATGTGGTTCACCTCGTGAAAATAAAATGATGAGTGTTAGTGCCTTATGTTTACTTAGTGAGTTCCTAATGGTTACTTATTGTTCATGTAAAACCTGTCTCTTTTTCCTCTCTATTCCTAACATTGCTGACATCATTCACAACAGTAAGTAGCCATCTGCCGGTCAGGGTGGAAACTTGTATCTTGGTTATTGAAGTTAACCTTGACAGAAACGTGGATCCCATAATGTTTTTGTAATACATGTTAAGAGATACTCTCGACCCAGACCCGAGGATAATAAAACGCAGCTAAAGACATGCATCTGAGAAATTAATTGATGATTACCCACTTACCCAGTGAGGAAAATAGATCTAAAGCCAGCAGTACACTTATTCCCAAAAATTATTCATTCCTTCATCCCTTTGCCGAAGTGCTGGGGACCGAATTTCAGTCTATATCATGTAAAAACAAAATGATTTGCATTGGTACTTCAAAAACAGAATATCTCATCACGAAAAATTGCTTCTCATTTTTAGCCGTTCGGTCGGCAGAAAATGTAGGTCGCCTCCATTCTTGAAGACGAGCAACACGCACGCAGGGATTGAAACTTTAATTTTTAGTACTTGTCAAACTGTCAGGCTAGACCTTGCATTTTATTGTCCCTCGAAGTCTGTGTCATAAAAAAAATTTTGAGTATCCCCCCTCCCAGCGCCGCCCATGTTAGTGACTAACCTTTTAAATCACTCGACTAAGCTTATCTGGTAAATTTTTGTATTCCTAGTTCAACTACGTTGGTAAACTACTCGGACCAAAGGGAAATTCTCTGCGCAGGTTGCAAGAAGAAACCCAGTGTAAAATCGTAATTCTGGGTCGCTTCTCCATGAAAGATCGTGCTCGCGAAGAGGAACTTCGCAACTCGACAGACACCAAGTATGCCCACTTAAATCTTCCACTACATGTGGAGATCTCAACAATAGCACCACCAGCTGAAGCCTATGCCCGAGTTGCCTACGCACTAGCCGAAATACGAAAGTATCTTATCCCTGACAAGCATGACGATATCCGCCAAGAACAATTGCGTGAACTAATGGAAGATCCTGAGGCAGCGAAAAAAATTGCGCAACGTGCTCAATTGGCAGCTGCCAATGTCAAGCCACAATACCAACAAACTATGCATCAAAATTACAATAAGTAAGTCCTACCCTATGGTCCAAAGGGGCAAATGTTTTATTTAAATAAAAGTTTCAATTACTCCTAGGCCTCGATATAACAGTGAGAATGGCTCCAGCAGTGGATATCCGAAACCACAACAGGCTCCTAATCAATTGCAACAGCCATATTATGGTAGTGGTGGCTACCAGCCGAAGACATATGCTTCAGGTAAATATTTTAAACTTTTTTTCTAGATACTGAATTATATAAATTATCAAAACAAAAGAAACAAGAAAATCTCGAACTCTTATAATACGAACTTCTATAAAAAAAAAAACAATAAACAATACAAAATAAAATAAATATAATGAAAATCATTATAGCTTACCAGCATGCACCACCACACCAATCAACATCATACAATTACAGCGGTCGCGGCGGTGGTGTACGCCAACGTACAACTCCGTATCAGTTCTCAACCAGAACCAAATAAAATTGTTCGCCAATTTTATTTTACAAATCCCACCTTCTCTATTTTTATCGTTATACATTTTAAATTTGTTTAAACAAAAAATTCAGAGAAAATATAATAATGTTTTACTTAATAGAGAAGGGAATGAAATTTATTAAATATACTTAATATCGAACTAATAAAGTTAGTAATTTGACAAAATGAAACATAAAATAACAATATCCATTATAATACTAATCATAATATTTATAAAAAAAAATATAATTGTACTATTCTATTATAATACAAAAAATATATCAAAACAAAATTAAAATCATAATAACCAAGTAATTAAAATATAACAAACTTCATGTAATTCAATAAATTGAAACAATCTTTCTATAATATTAAACAAAAAATGATATAATAAAATGAAAAAAAAAAATTAAAACAGAAAAAAAACTTAAACTAAAACTGATTTATTTTATTTAAAAATATATTTATGGAAATAATAAATTGAAACCAATAAACAAAAGTAACTTGAAATTAAATAATTTAAAACTAAATGTGAAACCATTGCAAAGCTAAGGAAAGATAATTTATGCGATCTCAGAAATCTGAACAATAATTTTAAAAAACAATAATCACTCACTTTTAGTGCTTACAGAAAACTGAGAATTCTTATACTTCTGTAGGAGTGGTATTAAGGTTAAAATTTTATCATGTAACGGAAGTAAGTCACGCAAAGTGTAACTAAAACTAAAAAGTAGTGGAAGTTATTTTCACTTTAGAGGAATTATAACTTCTAATGATCGTACGCCATTTTTTGTATTTGCTACTCAATTAAATAATTTTAAAAAATTAATTAAAATAAAAAATAGAGATAAACAATTCATTCGTAGCGAAACTGGCTTAATATAGCTAAATTTTGGGGAACGCAGCCCGTTACAAGTGGCGTGTAAAACCTAATACGTACCACAGATAATTTTGTGTGTATACCCTCTTTTTTAACATTGATTGTTTTATTCAAGATTTCCATCAAACATTAAAATAACACCAGTCCGCGAATTTTGTGCCAAAGGCCTTTAAAAGATATTTTGAATTTATAATTCAACAATTCCAACTAAATAGTGCTAAGTCTTCCACTTGGCTGATTTATTTCACGAGTATATAGAATAACTCCCATCTACTTACTAACATTTTTCTTGCATTTATAGCCAACTCGAGAAATTACAATCCGAACAATAGACGTACATAACGTATATGATAATCAAATATTCTAAAACGTTGGAACAAATAGAATGATGCATTGGACACGGGAAATAGAGAAAAGAATCATCATTCTTCGATTATGTTAAATATAAAAAAGGAAAGAAAAAGTTAAGAAGACAAGTCCCCGCCTTCTAAAAGGTAAGTTTTACTGATCAATCAATTTTAGAAAACCAACCAATATACATACTTCTATGTAATAAAGCTACATTATGGGAAAGAAAACACAAGAGGACAAAATGAAGATAAATCTCCAGATGGTAAAAAAAATAATATAAAACAAAATTAACCCAAAATAAACAATAAAATAACAAAAACTATAAAAATTATTCATTGTAAAATAAAATGAAAAAAAAAATAAAAGATCTATACAATCAGAAATTATAAATGTATCGTGTTTTATTTGTAGTATGACTTTGAAGACTACTCAGAAAAAAAAAAAAAAAACAAATTAAAAGTGGTCGCGTAAGAAAGGATACCACAGCATCTTTGTTTAGTAATACGTGGGATGATTAAAAATAACCTATTACTATCATTTGTAATGTGTTTAAAGAAAAAACTTAAAATCCTATTACATTTATAACTAAAATAAAACGCACGACTGGATCCACGTACTTGCTCTTATGTTCAAGTTGTATGGGACTTGAGAACTTTAAAAAATATTCAAGTAATTATAGAAGAAGTATAAAAAAGCTTTTAAATCGTTCTTTTAACAGCCTGATAAATAACGTACAGCTCAAAAAAAGTATACCATTTGAATACCTGAAAAAAATTTGAATATGCAAAAAAAAAAAAACCGTTGGAGCCGTTTTCTTTAAAATTATTTTTTTATATATAAAATTTTTGCAAAATTTTTCAAAAAAAAATTTGGTATGCCAATTTTGAGTATATGTTAATATACATCTAAAACTGAAATTTCAAAATAATTCATCAACCCATTTTTGAAATATTGAATTTTCAACACAAAATTTAGAATATTTTTTTTTTTATCCAAAATTTTGGTATGCAGGCAGCATTATTTATATTCTAACAAAGCTTTTGTACAAAAAATGTTATTGAAATAGGTCAGCAGTTAATGAGAAAACCGAAAATAAAAAAACCGTGATATTGCAGGTACCGTTAATAAATGTTTTTGGACATTTTTTTCTTACCAAAAAGTACACCATATCTACAATAAATCACTGATTTTTTGTATCAAAATAGTTGGAGCCGTTTCTGAGATAAAACACTTTTTTTGACATGGTGTTAATACTCAGTGTGATAGTGTGGAATGGCTATTAGGTTTTAGAGTGGCCAAAAATCCAAATGGATCTGTGCACAGTGGAGCCAAAACTGCGATTCAGGAAAAAAGAATTAAGCTTTGTATGTATTTTCACCCGCTGAGTCTAATGGTACTATATTTGTCGGTGTTGTCGAAAAAATGGGTTCAATTATTTTTTCGTCAGAAACCTTTAGGTAGGTGTATATTTACATATAACATTAAAGGAAAAATTTCATGAAAATTACGGAAATAAAAGTATATCAAAATACTAAATTAAACACTTATAAAAGAAGAGGCTTTTTCCACCTGGGCCCCACTGTGGCGGCCGATCCACTCCACACACGACTGACTAATGCTGTTTTCCATTACACGTACAGGCACTGTTCCATTGGATTCAGAATGAGTGTCTTCTTGAGTGAAACCAATGGAAAACGACATAAGGATCATCCATTTGGCTATAGTCTGTCTCTGTCCAGCAAAAATTGTCAGTACAGGGGCCAGATTCTGTAATAAACGAAACGAAAGAGAAGGTTCGTTTTTCAAAAATGAAAGAAATCGTGCGAAAGCGAAAGTTGGCATTCCATATCGCATTTCGTTTAATTCATTTGGTTCGCTCAAGTTTGAGAGCCTTTGTTTTTCATTGCCTACTTTTAGGTGCTTTAAATTTGGTTAGAGATGACATAGATGCAGATGGTGAATAGTCGAACACAGAAAAGTGGTGAAAAAGTATAAATAAATACATATATAATTTAGGATACAAAATTATATATAACTTGAACGAAAGCCTCTACAATTAGTTAAGGAGAATATAAGTATCATTTTTAGCCATAGTCGTCTTGATTCAAAACAAAGTAGTTCTTTTTTTTATATGGTGGATTTTCATAAATGGTAAAATGTGGTGAAAAACAAGGCACCCTAGGCCTGAGAAAATAAACGAAAAGAATAAATAAAAAAAAAACAATTCTGTTGCAATTTGTAGGGAAGTCATAATTTAGCCAAATAACACTTATCATGGCTTAATTATTGTTATAAAACTATTGACTAATCATTTCTTCTTGGTGTAAAATCTTTATTTATATATTTCATATTATTTGAGGATGGGTATGAAATGATGTTTGATATTAATCTTGATGAATATTTGAGACCGTAAGTGAAGGCGGTTTGTTCGTAAACGATGTCACCCCAGGGCTTATGGGGGGAGAGCTATTTTCAAAACAGTGGTGCCTGTGTATACCATCACAAAACTAAAATAACAAATCTGCCACTGAAAAAGATACTAAGCCACTTCACTACGTTTACGACGACTTAACGCTGTTACATGAATACCCTTAATAATAATACACATTCCATTAGGCATAAAAATCAATAAATTTCTTATTCTAAAATCAATTTTGCAGGTGTAATTGTAGTCTTTTTCCTAGGCAAAATAAAAACTTGTTTTTGATTTGTATCAAAAGGTTGGTTTCGACAATTTTTGTATTCAGTTGGGATAAACAAAATTGGTGTGTTTTTTAACGTTAAATATCCTGAAAATGTTCACAATCAGAAACCATAGGAGAAAAAACCAGCTTGGGAAACATGTTTGTTTGTTTTGCTAATGACATCGCATCGCACCAGCCAGCGTCATCGCCAAGTTAAATGTTGTTAAGTTTTGACCATGGTTGCATTGAAAGTAGAAGGCAAAAACTGAAAATAAAAACAGAAAAATGAATTCAAGACATTTTTATTCTTACTAATTGTTTTTAATTATTATGGGTAGGTATTCATGCAAAAGCGTAAGATCATCGTAAACGTTGTAAAGTTTAAAACTTCGTAATTCTGTCACAGTTTGTATGGAAAATTTGATAGATTTACGAAGTTTAAAACTTTACCACGTTTACGACGACTTTACGCTGTTGCATGATTACCCTAATTATTCCTGTTTTCCAAACTTTGGTTTTTGTTCCTATATGCCCTTTCACACGAGGAAACTGAGTTGCCAGCAACTTTTAGTTCCTGGGTGCGAACAGAATCTCCTCGTCAGGATTTGAGGAGATTTTTTGACATTTCCTTTCACATCTAGGTTTAGGTGTGTTCAACCAATAGACTTTCAAAGGAAATTTCAAAAATTGCCTGGAGATTTGTTTCCTCGTGTGAAAGGTATACAAGAGATTTTTCAGGAGATTAAAAGAAAACGTCAAAAAAATCTCCAGCAACTTATTTCTTCGTGTGAAAGGGGACTATGGTGTGAGCAAATTCTGAAAATTTGCTAGTGGTCCGTTCCTTCTCTCTAAAATGTTAACAATTGTTAACACTGATCGTTTCTAAATTCTCAAATTGTAACATCGTGTAACATTATGACGTCATAGTTAGTTTAAGTTACCTAACCTATGCAATAAATTGTTTTTTCTTGATTATTCATTCTAAATGCATTTCGATTTTTTTTTTCAACCTTGCCGTTTAACAGATCAACAATATTTTCAACATTGATCGTTCCTAAATGAAATGTTACAAAGTGTAACATTCTTAACAATGACATTCCAACATTTTTTTTTTGACACATCAACAATAATTAGGTTTGTTTGGTTACTTTTGTAGCACGAAGTTAAAAAACTGTCAAATTAATGAAAGAAGGGGAAAATTCTTTCATAGAGGGGAAAACTTGCTACAAAGTTAACAAACGCATTAAATCAATTTTGTATCACTTTTGTGTACAAAACGTCAAACGTGACACACACTATCAAACACTACAGATAAATCTTAAGACACACACAAACAAAAATACACACAGACGTGGATTTGACAGTTGTTTACTTCCTGCACACAAAAATTTGTGTAGCAGAAAGTTGCAAGATTTTTCATGGAGGGGAAATTTCTTGCTCTCTCATTTTGCTCTCTCGTTGCTACACTTTGGAGTTAACAAACAGGAATTTGTGAAATGTAGTGCGACGTCGTACGAATTCGTACGAATTTTCAGTAACCAAACAGACCTATTGTTAACATTTTTTAGAGAAAAGGAACAGACTATAGATATTTCATGTACAAAAAAAAAAAAAACTACGATCTATGAACACACTCTATCTATTGTGAATATGCATTATTTCAATTGACATTTGACCGGCAAACTAAACGGCTTTCGGCTAATGACTCATTAAAAACAACAAATTTCAAATTTACAACTTGCAAGTTGCAAAAATAGCATTTCGCGACTTTGAAAAAATATTACGCACTTTCGTTTTGGTTTCATTTTCAATTCTCGCAGCATTTATTTTTTTATTTCACAAACAAATGAAAAAATGTCAACAATTAAATTATTACAAATTCAAGGAATCAGAAGTTTTGGCACCAAACCTGAAGATGTGCAGGTAACTTATTGAAATAAAAATCTTTTCTGCCTAGCCTAGGTAGGCAAAATCACTGAAAGATCCTTCTTTCCTCTATTTCAGCAAATCAAATTCTCTTCCCCAGTTACATTAATTTTGGGTGAGAATGGTTGCGGGAAGACAACAATTATCGAATGTTTGAAATATGCCTTGACCGGTGAGGCTCCACCAGGCAGCAGCCGAGGACAGCACTTTGTCCATGATCCGACCATTTTTTCTTTTTCTGAGAGTTTAGCCAAAATTGGTTTGGAAGTAAGTAATTTTCGTCTTCAATGAAATTCCCGAATGCCTTACGATTCTTGAATCTACCTATATTATCAGGTCCAAAATATCCGCGGTGAGCAACAGTCTGTGACTCGTGCCATGAAGTTATTTCATAAACGCGGTAAACTTTCCTTCGAGACATTAGATGGAACTATTAGCTTTGGAGATGGATCCATAAGTAGAAGATGTATCGATGTTGATATTGCCATGTGCAATTTTATGGGTAAGACTTCTGTTAGTTATAATTTAAGACTAGGGCTTCAATGAGAATGTTTTAAAGGTGTTTCCAAGGCAATCATCAATAATGTAATCTTCTGCCATCAAGAAGAATCCAGTTGGCCTCTAGACGAAGCCAAGAAACTCAAAGAAAAGTTCGATGCAATATTTGGGATTACAGAATATAACAAAGCAATTGAGAAATATATGAAAATGCGAAAAGATCAAATGGTGGAGCTCAAAGTCAAGGGTGAGTAAAACAAAAAATCTTGAAAGAGAGGGCCAAAGAAGCATGAACTTTTTTTTCACTTTTAGAAACCAATTTAAAGTACCTCAGTCATTTGAAGAAGCAATTGGAAGACAAAAATATCGATCTTCAAAATGCTCATGAAAAATTCAGTGAAATCCAAGATAAATGCACTAAATTCGACGCAGAAATGAAACCCATAGATGAGCGACTATTGGAAATCAGAAAAATCGAATACGAAGTTGGTAAACAACAAGCCATCAAAGTCGAACTTGAAACCAAGTAAGTTGCTCTTGGATTGCCAATCGATTTTAACTAAACCTTTGTTCTCCTTTACCTACTCGTCAGGCAAAAGAATTGTCGCGATCAAATTTTGAGTCTAACAAAAAAGATCAAAAAACCATTCCAAGGCAGTATTCATGAATTAGACCGAGAAATACGATTGTTTTGTGATAAAATGTCAGAAAAACGATCGGAGAAACAGGGGCTAGAAGATAAACTTACATCGCTCGTTAGCCAAGAGAAGAAAATCCAAGTAACTTTGGCAGAATTAGATCGCAAAGGTTGTACTTTGATTCAGCAGCGGCAAAAAGAGCAAGAAAATACTGCTGAAAGGGCCGATAAAATGCGCAAGCTCTGTGGAAATATGAATATTCAGCTGGATTTTGATCTGGAGCAAGTAGTCGAAAGGGTTCCTGAAGTATTAAATCGAATCAAAGTTGCCTTACAAAGTGAAGAGAAGAAAATTAAAGATCTGCAAGTTGGACATGACAAGGTCGATCATGAGAAGCAACAGCAAATCGATGAATTGCGAGTTACAAAGGCGAAGATTGAAAGCGACATTGAAGCTAAAAGGAAGCAGGTGGGTTTCTATTTTTAATTTAATTTTGTATACATTTTATCACTAATGCATAACACTATTACTAGTTCTTTGACCTTGAGCAAAGGCCGTTGGTTTGAATTAATGGTTTGATAGCAGATAATAGCCTTGTTTTGCTGAAAACTTATATGAAGCATAGCAAAAGCGTTTTAAATTGTTTCATACAACTTTTTTTGTAACAAATTCTATAGTTCCAAAAAATATTTCAAAACATTCTTCTTGACGAATTTGAATACAGAAAAAAGAAAGAGTAATTGACAGAAAGTTACTGTGCTACACGTACCTAGACGTATTAAATTTCAACTGCCTGGGTTGAGACTTCTCAACAAATCACTAATATGGTTTAAGTTTTAGTAATAAGGACTGTTAGGTAGGGTATAATTAACCCATTAAATTCAGATTTTGATAACTGTCACATAATGGTATAGATATTGAACACACTTAAAATGCTTGGCCTTTATTTTTGACTTTTTAACCAAAAAACTATTTGTAAAAATTTTGTAGAAAAACCAAAATGAAAAAGACATCCGCAAAATTGAAAAGGAAGTAACCGATGTCGAAGCGTCAACGCAAATGCTAAAAAAAGTTACCGAAATGATTGAACAAGCCACCGATTGCTATAATAAAGCATCAGCAAAAATGAATCAAGAAGATTTAAAAAAGACCATTGCCGACAAAAAATCAAATGTAGCTCGTTTACAAGAGCGTTTTCGCACACTCGATAGCCAATTAACATTTCTCAATTCGATTTCTAAGCTTATGGCCGAAATCAACTTGAAAGAAAAAGAATTGGATAAGAAAGAACAAGAAGTTCGTCGTGTTCGAAGCAAACATAGTGATAATTTTAAAAAACTCCTCCAACAGCCAATTGAGGCCAATTATAAGCGAACACTTCAGCAAACTTATGAAAAGTTGTATCGACAAATGAAGGAGTTAAATGAGAAGATAAATAAGTTAAAATTAAAAGAACAAGGATTAGAGATTAAGCGAAAGACACAGAAAGATGAGCTTACTCGATGGGAGAAAGAGTTGGCTGATGGGAAGGATAGCATTTATGAGAAATGCCATTCTACGCCTTATGAGGAGTTGCTAGCTAAGTGCAAAGAAACCATCGCCAAGTTGCAACTGGATCATGGGGCGCTTAAGTCATCCGAGGCCATGTATAAGAAGTAAGTTAACATTTAAAAAACGCAAAATGCTTTTCGTTTTTATTCATTTATTTATCTAGGTATATAAAAAAAATTGAAGAAGATCCACATTGTCCACTTTGTCACAATGGAATGTCAGAAAATGAGGTAAGTTTCTGTAAGATTGTATTTACACGCGGAATTTCATAGCTCAATTTGTTTCAATTGTAGGCATCAACCCTCACTTCCGAGCTTTCCGATGAGATCCATCGTCTGCCAGATAACATAAATCGAACAGAAAAGCTTCTCAAAGTTGAGCAGAAGAAATATGAAAATCTTATCGCATTGCGTCCTGTAATTGAGAAAGTAGAGCGTCTTGAAAAAGACATTCCCACACGGAAATCTGAGCTTAGGAAACTGGAAGAGAATCTCGGGGAAGTCGCAAATGACTCTGAATCCTGCCAGATGCTTCAAATCGAACCAAGCGGTAATTTAGATCTTGTCAATTCGATGTTGGGTGATATGAGTCTCCTAGATGAAGCTATCAAAGAAGTAACCCGTCTTCAAGGAGAACTGACTAAACTAAAGGTTTGATTTAAATACAAAATATTAAAAAACCGAAATAAAATTTCTTTTTTGTTTTGTCTTTTTAGTCTAAACTGCCTGAAGGTGGACAGAATGCTTCAACTGAAGATGTTCAATTGGAAAAGACTACCGTTTCAGCGGAATTAGAAAATGAACGCAGTGCCTTGGAGAAGAACCAGGTAGACTATGAAAAAGGCAATGATACATTGAATGCATTGCGAGAAGAACGAAATAAGTAAATTAAAAGAAATGGATTTTGTTTAAAAATTTAAATAAAATTGTGGTGATCTCATTTAGATTGAAGGACAAGCAAATTAAACTACAAGAAGGCGTTCAATCACTGCCCCAGCTAAAGGAACGTCAAATGGAATTACGGAAACAAATTGATGCAAATGCCATTGAGATAACAAAACTTCAACAGCAATTGCAACCACTCAGACAGAAACTTACAGATTCTATTGAGGAGAAACAACGTTTGAAGGATTCAAATCGCAGAATGATACTTCAGATGCAAGCAAAATTGGATTCTATGAAGAATGTGGATCATGATATTCAGAGGTACAATACTAAAAAAAAATTTAAAGAGATTCAACAAATGTTTCCTTCTCATTTTCTATGTCTTTCATTCCCCTTTTTATGGTTTCTCCAAAGATATTTTTTTAAGGACACATGTCTCCTCCTTCTCATTTTCGATGTCTTTCATTCCCCTTTTTATGGTTTCTTCAAAGATTTTCTTTTTTTAACTTAAATTTTTGTAACATCAACGAACAAAAATGTGTTTAATTTCACAGACTTAATCGTGAACTAATTGAACTTGGTAAACTTAATCTAGCCGAAGAAATTGAGCGTCTTAAAAATGCCAAACAACGCTACAAAGACGAATCTACTGCCAAGGTACACGCGAAAAATTCAATTTGATTCGTATATGACTTTTGTTCCTTTTTTTCATTAAAAAGACGAAGGATATTTCTAAAACATCACAAGATCTTGAAGCTGCTAAGATTGAAGTCCATAATCAGGATGCCCTAGAACGTGATCTTAATGACAATCGTGAATTAAAAGAACTCCAACAGAGAGCTGCCAAACTCGATGACGAGCAAAAAGATCTTTTGAAAACTTTAGGTGATTTAGACTTCCGACGAGTTGCGAAGGAAAAAGAAGAGCTGATCAAAAAACGTGATCAAGCCACTGTTCGTAAGGGTGAACTTCTAGGTCAAATGGGTGAGATCAATAATCAGATCAACAAACTGAAGCGTGAAATTGAAGAACCCAATTTGAAGGATTCCGTTCAAAAACATCGACGAAGTCTCTACGAAGTGGTGGTACTTAAAAAAGTTATTGCAGATCTTGGTCAGTATAGACTTGCCCTAGAATGGGCTCTCATGAAATTCCATTCGGAGAAAATGCAGAAAATCAATAGCTTAATCAGAGAGTATTGGCGTCAAATATATCGTGGCAATGATATCGATTATATTCAAATTCAAACCGATGAAAATAAAGTCTCCGAAACATCGGCTGATCGCAAGCGAAGTTATAATTATCGAGTGATTCAGTCGAAAAATAATTCTGAAATTGAAATGCGTGGCCGTTGTAGTGCTGGGCAGAGAGTTTTGGCTTGTTTGATTATTCGAATGGCTCTCGCAGAAACTTTTAGTTGTAATTGTGGTGTTTTGGCATTGGATGAACCCACAACTAATTTAGATCAGACAAATATTTTGTCGCTTTGTGAGGCTCTCAATAGAATTGTAGAGGAAAGACAGACCCAGAGTAATTTTATGCTCATCATAATTACCCACGACGAAGGATTTATCTCCAGATTGGGAAGGATTAAAACTTATCATCGTGTTTCGAGGAATATGTATGGAAAATCAGTGATTGCTAAGCATAGGGTCAATTGAGTGACCATTTTTTTTTTGTTCATTCCTTTTTTTTTCATTCCATTTTTGTATTATCTTTGTTTTCTTTTATAATTCCCGTATGAAGTTTATGTTTTAATGTATTATTAATGTTTTTCATATAATTTATGATGCCACTGTGCTTTTTTTTGCTGTTTAAAATAAAAAAATATAAAAAAAATATACTTTCTGAATTAATTATTTCCAATGTGATCACATAAAAATTACAATAACAACCACTGCAAGGAGTTTTGATTGAATTTTTAGTTGACTGGTAAATAAAAATAGAACAACCTTTACCATTACAGCGATGTGTTTTGTTAACAGAATGAGGATAGTTATCTTATTAAAAGGCTTAATTTAGCGTTGGATAAATCACTTTAATATACAGGGTGTCCCGCACCTGAGTGGAAGTATCTCAGGGTGTGAATCCTGGGTATATTCTAAGAAAAAAATTGTATGGGGGAAAGTTGTATCTCTCCTCTCTGAGGCAGGGGGGGGGGGGGGGGGCAGTTTCTGAAAAATTGACTTAAAATGCCAAGAAAAACATTTAAAATCAACGAAAACACATCTAATAATGTGCTTTAATTTTTTTGAAAGCTAATACTCCATTCTTGCAGTTTTTAAATCAAGTTGTTTAAGCAAATAGTTTTTGAGAAATTAAATTTCAAAGTCAAATTTGTTTAAAAAAATTGTGACTTTTTTTCTTAGGTCGATATTTTTCAAAATTTTACGTAATTAAGTGCTATTTTTGTGTTCAATATTCATTGCGCTCATTTATTTTTAGTCCATTACCGAAAACCAAATGTAAAAATCTGTCTTAGTTCTTGAGAAATTAAGAAAAAACGAAAGGTACTCTTACGAAAAAAGGGTTAAATTATGGATAATTCATAAATAAATTAATTTTTTCGGGCTTATTTGGGAAAAGTAGGTACCTTCTGTTTTTCTTAATTTCTCAAAAACTAAGAAATATTTTTACATTTAGTTTTCGGTAATGGATTACAAAATAATAAGGGCAATGAATATTGAACACAAAAATAGCACTTAATTACGTAAAATTTTGAAAAATATCGACTTAAGAAAAAAAAAAATCACAATTTTTTTAAACAAATTTGACTTTGAAATTTAATTTCTCAAAAACTATTTGCTTAAACAACTTGATCTAAAAACCAAATGCAATAATGGAGTATTAGCTTTCAAAAAAACTATTTTTTATTATTAGATGTGTTTTCGTTTATTTTAAATGTTTTTTTTTGGCATTTAAGTCAATTTTTCAGAAACTGCCCCCCCCTGCCTCAGGGAGGGGAGATACAACTTTCCCCCATACAATTTTTTTCTTACAATATACCCAGGAACCACACCCTAAGATACTTCCACTCAGGTGCGGGACACCCTGTATAATACCTGACAATCACCCCTACATAGATAGGTACACTATGGCGTATACGTTTTTTTTTCTTCTAATTATGCTATAGCTCGTGGTCCAAATTTGTTCCCTTTAGCAACTTTGGATTTGTTTCTCTTATATTTGGTGCATACATATGTCGTTAGTGCACAATAATTGCATCATATCTGCCTAAAATAATGGTCTAGGTTAGTAGTTCCAACTCAGATTGGCTTGCGGACCCTAGTAAAAAAAAGTTTACTCGCAAACACATTTTATATTTACGAACACGCTCTCTGGTTTCTCAATTTTTGTATCGTCAACTCGATTTTTTACTGCGCAGCTGCACCGCAGATGATGTTTTCGAACAAGTGACATTAGCAGTTTGCGTTAAAGAACATTCTGAAAATGCATTTTCGACGCAGATGACGTTTTCGAAAAGGGCCGGTGAATACCATGAGACTTTGCATAGCTGAATTCAAGCAATTATTCGGCTCTAAGTGCATTAAAATTACCAAAAATGAGCTGTTGAACGCTTGATGCAATGTTTTCTCCTGTAATAGGAAATTTTTTTTTCGAATGTTGGCAAATATTTGCGAAGTTTTCTCTTTCAACCTTTTCAACTCATTGTTGAATTTGACAATGGAGGTAAGTAATTTGTCTTCAAAAATGAAAATGTTTGCCGAATCCTTCAATTGTTTACTGTTGGATCCTTATAATTGAGTTGAGTTAATTCAAATCTGCAAAATTATCCCCAAGGGCACAAGGTACGCCGGTTGATATTCAACTTCTGGAGCAGAGAATGCCTTCAACTTCAATAGTTCAGCCATTTTTATCTTCAAAAATATCTGAACTTCCTCTTTCAACTCGAATAAATGTGCCAACATATTGCCTTTTGATAACTTACGAGCTTTAGCATGGTAAAGCAAAGTTTCATGTTCCAAACCCACTTAATTGCACCATTTTTCACTGTATTTACCAATTGATTTGCTAGTTTAAGATTGAATTTGTCGTAGTTCGAAAGCTTGGTATATTGAGTTTTTCGTGTCATATTTTCAATCATACAAAGTCAATGCTTTGATTTATAAATGAGGAAAGGCATAATTTAAAAATAAATAAATAAATTGGGTGGCGCAACAGCTCGTGGGGAACCAGGGCCTAGTGACTTACAACTTTTAACCATTCCTCTGTGCGTGTTGTTGGTAGGAATGGAGGGGACCTACAGTTTTTTTTGCCGAGTTCGAACGGCTAGATGAGAGGCACTTATTCATGACAAGCATACTCTTGGAGGATTTGTCAGTTCCTCGCAAGAGGCAGTACCTCGGATAAAACATTTCTGTTTTTAGGTGACACGGAGGGGAATCGAACCCACACCTTCGACTTGACAGTTCAACGCACTAACCATTATGCCACGAGGTACTACACTTATGGAAATATGTATATTGAAAATAGATTTTGAATTTAATAAACAAGGGTAATTTATTTTAATTTTTTAAATAAATCCAAAATGTTTCGATCATTTTCGTTTAGCAAAAATTGATTTTTCAAGTTGAAATTTGAAGAAGAATGTATATATGTTATATCAGAGCCTACTTGTGCGCCCCCACAAACACTTGAAATTCAATTAAAATTAACAATGAACGTAGTTGATTAACAATGATTCATAATTGCATTTCATAGCAGATGATCATATCCGATATCACTTACATAAAATTGCATATCAGCACTTTTTGCCTTCAGCAACTTGTGTGGGAGTATCCAATGGATACCAAAATATTTCTTTTCAAAGAGCAATATGAATCATTGCATCATCCGCAGTCAAACTAAGATTTGCTGCGTTAGCATTTAATTATTATAAAAAGAGATCATTCGATCTCATTAAGTTTTAGTTCTTAAATACGTGTCACTTCGTACAGCTGAAGATTTCCCCCCACCAGTGGTAAGGGATCGGAAGCTTTAAAACTCAAAAATAAATATTCTTTTATTAAATATAAAAATTGTTTTTCATTTCGTTGTGTTCTCTAACGAGAACAGAAAAATATATTTTTTAGTAAAAATTGAATATTTTAATAAAAATGGCGCAGTCGGTAGGATTGACTAAATAGAGCGAAAATCTATTAAACGAAAAGTCAATCCGTGAAACGAATAACGCGAAAATCTGCAAACCGCGTTACACTGAATTTAATTTAAATAAAAAAATTAATTCAGTTAAGAAAAGTGACAAAACATTGATTAGTGAAAAGTGATAAATGATCGAACGAATATCGAAAGTTTCACTTAACAAACTCAGTGACAAAAAAGAAAAAGAAAACTACGAACGAAAATCGGAAATTTTTTTTTTCAAGAAAGAAATTAATCAGTAGCTCACCCCAACACAAATGGTAATGCTACGAAACTCTGTAGAGGAGGATTAATTTTGAAGTGAGGAAAAGTGCAAGGAAGTTTAGAAAAAGTGCAAGAAAGAAAATTTAAAAAAGTGAAAAATTAAAATAAAAATCATTTTAAAATTAGAAAATATAAAATAAAAAGGTGCAGTGAAAAAAAAAAATAAAGACCAAAACTAAGAACTTTGTGAAAATAACAGAACAGAACACACAAAAAAAAAAAAATAATAAAACAAAATTAAATAAAATTAATTTCATTTAATTTAATTTATGGTTCATAAAAAAGATAAATAACTTGAACCCAACGGCAAGTGGCAAATAAACGAAAGCCCCAACGTGTTCCGAAAAAATATATGAAGAAAAAACACACGAGCTGAACTAAGACAGCAAAACTTCAACCAGCAAAGGAAAACTCAAGAAATCAACATGGATCCCGCAGCAGCAGCAGTAGCAGCACAACAACAACAACCACCACTAAGAGTCGGTAATAACATTAATAATAATAATAATATAATATTAAGAAGTTTGGAATTAAACCCTCTAAAATATATTGAAAGACTTTCTTCTTTTGATGGAAGAACAGAAGATCTTCCTATTTTTATTCAAAATGTCGATGACATTATTCCCACACTTCAAACCTATAATGATCAGTCTCAAAAAATGTGCATTAATTTGCTTAAATCTAAATTTATAGGTAGAGCAAGGCAAAGCATAGAAATTCATACCCATTTAACAAAATGGACAGACATAAAAGCTATGCTCATAGAAAATTTCGGTGGCTTTAAAAATAGCAACCAGTTATACGAAGAATTGAGAAATTCTCAATACAGAGGTGATGTTATAAAATTTTATAACTATATTCAAAAAACCCTATCATCACTTAATCAGAAATGCCTTCAAGAAAATAATGTGTCAGATATTCCTCGTAATAACGAGACGGCACTCAATGTCTTTAAAGAAAGATTGCCAACACACATGAGGACAATCCTCTACGCTTTAAAACCAAATACCATGGAGCTAGCACTTCATAAATTAAATAACGCAGGATTTGTCACAAGACAAAATAACGATATAGGTAGTAGTAAAGAAAAACATAGATACAATAATAAAATAGAAAATAGGTATGAGAATAAAAATAATAATAATAATTTTAATAACCCTAATAACCCCTTCAGAAATAATAACAATAGGGAAAATAATAATAATAATTGGCAACCAAAACCTTACGTGCCAAAGAGTCAAAACAATTATCAAAGACCAAATAATAATAATAATTATAACTATAATAATAATTTTAACAGAAATTATAATCCAAATAACTATCGCCAGTATCCTCAAAAATTTGAGCCCATGGATCTTGATCCAACATCATCTCAAATAAAACGAATACCAAAAGCTAATTATGTAGATAAAAATATAACTCAAGAAGATATAGGAGAAAATACAAATTTTCGGTATGTAGCCTCGGAACAAGAACAGGATTGCCCTTTGTTAAATTAAAAAAAGGACAAACAATATTAAGAATGCTCATTGATACAGGAGCAACTAATAGCCTTCTTAGAGAAGAAGATGCCCCAAAGAAATTTATTAAAACTAGAAAAAATCCCTTAATTATAAGAACTTGTGGAAACCCAGTAACTATAAATAAAGAAATTATTATACCTAAGGATCAATTTATTTTTTCAGTAATTGAAGATTGTGAGTTCCAAATTCACACATTCAGTTCCGAATACAACGGAATACTAGGGAATAATTTTTAATTCCGAATAATTGTGCAATCAATTACAAAAAGAAAATATTAGAGTTGAACGGTAATAGCATACCTTTTTTCCTCAATAGACATGAAGAAGAAGAATATGAAAGTACAATCAATTACTTTAATAATATTTCACCTGTTAACACAATTATTGATGATTCTTTTACAAATGAACTTAGGACTGAGCACTTAAACTCAGAAGAAAAAAATAAATTAATAAAATTACTAAAAACTCATAAGAATTCTTTTTACCATAAAGGTGATGATTTAAGTTTCACCAACCATGTAAAGCACAACATACCAACGGAAAATACTTCCGCTATATACACAAGGATATACAGATATCCTGAGATCCACAAAAAGGAAGTGGACAGGCAAATAAAAGAGATGCTTGAATCAAAAATAATTCAGCATTCTACTTCACCTTATAACGCCCCAATCTGGGTCGTACCTAAAAAAGAAGACCACGCTGGTAATAAGGAGTGGCGAATCGTAATAGATTATAGAAAATTAAATAATGTAACCAAAGAAGATAAATATCCCATCCCAAACATGGATTCGATATTAGATAAACTAGGACAAGCAGTATATTTTACAAGATTAGATCTTACAAAAGGTTTTTATCAAATTGAAGTTGAAGCTAAAGATAGAGAGAAAACAGCATTTAGTACATTAACTGGACACTATGAGTTCGTACGAATGCCATTCGGCTTAAAGAATGCACCCGCAACCTTTCAAAGACTCATGAATGAAGTCTTGAAAGACTACATAGGAAAAATATGCTATGTTTATTTAGATGATATCATAATATTTTCCTCTAGCCTACAAGAACATATGGATTCACTCCATAAAATCTTATTGACACTTAAGAACGCAAATCTTAAAGTTTCATTAAACAAATCTGAATTTCTACGTAAAGAAACAGAATTTTTAGGGCATGTAGTAACTCAAAATGGTGTAAAACCAAATCCAAAGAAAATAGAAACTATTAAAAAATTCCCCATACCAAAAACAGTAAAAGAAATTCAATCCTTTCTCGGATTAACAGGATATTATAGAAAATTTATAAATGATTATGCGAAAATCATTAAACCTCTAACCTTATGCCTTAAAAAAGAAAGCAAAATAAATATAGAAGATGAATGCTATAAAGAAGCATTTTATAAATTAAAAACTTTAATGTCAGACGATCTAGTAAATAGACATCCTGATTTCACAAAAGAATTCACATTAACAACTGATGCAAGTAATTTTGCTATTGGAGCAGTTTTAAGCCAAACACATGGTCCCCTTTCATTCGCCTCTAGAACCTTAAACAAACATGAGTGCAACTACAGCACAATAGAAAAAGAATTATTAGCAATAGTTTGGGCAACCAAAAACTTCAGACATTACCTGTACGGTAGAAAATTTATTATAAAAACAGATCATCGTCCTCTTGTATGGTTACAAAATTTAAAAGAACCAAATAGTAAGCTACAGAGATGGAAAATAAAACTTGAAGAATATGACTTTGAAATACAATATATACAGGGAAAAGAAAATAAAGTAGCTGATGCTCTTTCTCGTGTAAAAATAAATGTGCTAGAACAAGAAGACCTAGCTACTCAACATAGTGCTGAATCAGATAGTTCAAATCTTATTCCTATTAGTGAAAAACCGGTTAATTTATTTAATCGACAAATAATACTTGAAATCAATGAAAATGATAATCAAGAAATTTTGTACCCACATGTTGGAAAAAGAAGAATAATATTCACACGAAAAGAATACAAAGAAGAAGATTTTATCAATATAATTAAAGAAGTAGATACTACGATGCTAAATTGCATGTACGTCAAAGATGACGAAATATTTAAAAAATTCCAAGAGATATGGAGAAAAGAAAATACATTAAGTAATAAAATACTACACAGAAGCATGATTATATTAAAAGATATTAAAGAGTTAGAAGCAAGAGAAATAATAATAAAAAATCATAAGAATCATAATCATACTGGTATTGAAAAATTGTATTTAGAGTTGAAACGAGAATATTATATACCAAACCTTAAGACTCTAATTAACAAAATAATAAATAATTGTTCAACATGCATGGCAAAAGCGGAAAGAAATCCAATCAAGTTGCCATATGAGAAAACTGAAACTCCAAAAAATCCTAATGAGCACTATCATATCGATATATGGTTTGTTAATAAAAAAGAGAAATACCTCTCATGTATAGACAAATTTTCAAAATTTGCGGCAGTAGAGCCGATCAAAACAAAAACGTATGTAGACGTTATAAACGCTCTTACAAAAATATTTTCTTATATGAAAAAACCAAATAAAATAACACTTGATAATGAAAATGCATTTGTATCCGAAACACTTAAAAACTTTCTTCAAAATAATGAAATAAGCATACACTATTGCACGGCAAATAGACACACCGGTAATTCCGATGTGGAAAGATTACATAGTAGTTTAAATGAACATATGAGAATCTTACAGCAACTTCAGCAGTCAAATGAAGAAGATTTACCTATAAAACATGCTATTAAAGCAATAGAGTCATATAATAACGTACTTCATCTTACAACTAAAGAAAAACCAATCGATGTTCATTTCAATAAAATAGATAACAAAATAATATATGAAAGAATAGAAAAAACTAAAATAAAAATTCTAAACAAAATAAACATAGGTCGAAAAGATAAAGAGATAGATGAAAATTTTATCAAAATAACTCAACCCGAAAAAATAAAAAATAAAATCACACCCAAACACAAAAAGGTAAAATTATTAAATAAACTAAATAAAAAATATATATTAGACATAGGTAATAAATATAAAAAGATAAAAAATAGAATAGCTCATAAAGATCAATTTCCCGCAAGAAAGAAATTTACACAACATTGATTTTAGATCCAATAAGAATTAACACATTCATAGGTAGCTACGACTACGAAAAAGATATCGCTAAAATACAATATCAAATAAAACTTAGAAAAAATCAAAGAAATAATAATGATATCAAGACTAGGAACACTAAGTAGAGATATTTTAACTACAAAAGAGATAAACAATTAAGGCATTAGCTCAAATAACTTCGAAGAATCAAGCTAAGTTTAGCATTATATAATTCAAATATTAGGTATATTCATCATTAAAGTTCCGAAATTTGCAAATGAATTAAACAAAAAGATATACGTCCAACTTATTCCAAATAAGGGAAATAGTTCACAATTAAAAATAAATACAAATCTGTATCTAACCAATAATCAAATAATTTATGATAACACTAAATACATACAAAATTTGAGTAAAATAAATGATAATTGTATTGAAAACATACTTAAAAAATCAATGCACTGTAAACTTGTAAACAATTTTAATGAAGAAGTATTCGAAATTGTAAATAATAATCTTATATTAATAAATGTAAAATTACAAGAAATTAACCAAAATTGTAACAATCAAAAAATATCTTATTAAATTTGAAAACTGTAAAATAAAAATAAATAATAA
Organism: Dasysyrphus tricinctus; assembly: GCA_963921185.1. Lineage (NCBI taxonomy): Eukaryota > Metazoa > Arthropoda > Insecta > Diptera > Syrphidae > Dasysyrphus > Dasysyrphus tricinctus. The sequence continues at coordinate 77,129,371 of OY992533.1, forward strand.
AGTATATGAAAGAAAAAAATTAATTATAAACATGAACCCATAATTCCAAATACAATTTTAAATATAAATTATACTAAATTTGAAGATTTAACTTTTCAAGAATTGCAATACCAAAATATGAATAATTTAAAAGAAATTAAAGAACTTTAATATAATCATGAAAAGTCAAGATTCACTATATATTTTACCATTATAACAATTATATTCATTATAATACTTTATATTTATTTAAACATAAAAAATAAAAATAGGAAGATAATAAATAATGTAAATCTTCCAACGGTTGCTTTCCAACCATTAGAAGACTCTAAGGGGGAGGTGTTATATCAGAGCCTACTTGTGCGCCCCCACAAACACTTGAAATTCAATTAAAATTAACAATGAACGTAGTTGATTAACAATGATTCATAATTGCATTTCATAGCGGATGATCATATCCGATATCACTTACATAAAATTGCATATCAGCACTTTTTGCCTTCAGCAACTTGTGTGGGAGTATCCAATGGATACCAAAATATTTCTTTTCAAAGAGCAATATGAATCATTGCATCATCCGCAGTCAAACTAAGATTTGCTGCGTTAGCATTTAATTATTATAAAAAGAGATCATTCGATCTCATTAAGTTTTAGTTCTTAAATACGTGTCACTTCGTACAGCTGAAGATTTCCCCCCACCAGTGGTAAGGGATCGGAAGCTTTAAAACTCAAAATAAATATTCTTTTATTAAATATAAAAATTGTTTTTCATTTCGTTGTGTTCTCTAACGAGAACAGAAAAATATATTTTTTAGTAAAAATTGAATATTTTAATAAAAATTATATGTATATTTTCGAAGTCAATCTTATTTAAATTCTTTTTTGGGCTGCCTTTTACAACGGCTTTACGGCCCCCACGGGTCCTCGGAACACCAGTTGGGAACCGCTGGTCCAGGGCGTCTCATCATGGAGTTGTCCATTCTCCTATTAGTCTTCTTTGATTACAGTGGTAAGTAAGGAAACTTGTTACTATTCTGAGGCTTGATACCAACATGTGTGTATAAAAGCAGCTGTAGCTATGATTCTCCTGTGTATTTACAATATTAAACGAAATTTAAAGGATTATTGGATTGTTAGCAAATTAATTAAAAAAGTAATAAGGACTCAATTCAAGAAAAAGAGCAAGAAATGCACATAGATAACCCCCTTAAACAATCTAATCTTAACGTTAATCTGAGGGAGTTTTCTTTCTCCCGAAATATTTTAAACCTCCGAAAATATTTCAGATATCTTGAACCTCCATCGGAATAAAGTACCCCACAACAAAATGTATTCTCAATTCCATAAACTCTACTCTATTCGGTCATTCCAAAGAAAGGGAGAAGCCAATCGGAGGCTGTTAGGTTTTTCTTGTTCAGTAATTGATATGTTTTTTTTTATAAAAATCGGTGGTTTCTAAGAATTCATCAAAAAAATACACGACACAAGTTTCACCAAAAACTCATGAAATTCAGTAAGTTTATAAAAAAAAATAGATGGCAACGGAGAAGACACGTACAATTAGAGATTTCCGGCCTTTGTCTTAAAGTTTAAAATTCTGGGCGGTGCATTAAGATATGACGTTTGTAAAAAAACCATCCTTGGTTTAGCGCCAAGTTTCATTTTACTATCAGAAAAAAATATGAAATATGGTAACGGAGAAGACAGCTAATGGTAACGGAGAAGACACGTATACGATTAAAGATTCTTTTTTGTTCAATTTTATGGTAGTAAAGTGAAAAAGGTAATTGAAAAAAATGTGTGTACAATTTCATTGAAATCGGTTACGTTTACACGTGCTAGCGAGCACTTGAAATTTTGCATACAAAATACATGGGGGTTTCACAGTTTTTTTATTCAAAATGTCAGCAAAATTGTAAAAGTTGATGGGAAATCTTTAAACTTGGCACATAAATTAAGTACCGTAAGGAGTATAAAAAAAATATTTTTAATAATTACAAAACAACATTAAATATCGTTCTTGTGCATTTGTTGCTATTTTTAATAGAGTCGTTTAAAATATTTGTTTTATATATTTGTATACAATTTATGGTACTTAGTATATGAACCAAGTTCAAAGATTTTCCGATCAACGTTTACACTATTGCCGACACTTTGAGTATGCAAAGACCGTGAAAGCACCATGTATTTTGTATGAACCATTTTAAGTGCGCGCTAGCACGTGTAAACGTTAACCAATTTCAGTGAAATTTTACACATAATTTTTTACTTGCGATATAAAGGTGGTATATTGAAAGTTATGCATTCGTAAAAAAAATCGAACTCGAGATTCTGATCAGACTTGTCATTACGATGATATGGAAGACGAAAAATGTGGGTCTCACAGTTCTGTTTGTCTGTCTGTCTGTCTGTCTGCCTGTCTGTCTGTCTGTCTGTCTGTCTGTCTGTCTGTCTGTCTGTCTGTCTGTCCGCGGAGCTACAGCCTAAAGGGCTGAATCAATTTTCTTCAACTTGGTACATAGCGGTTTTTTGGCCATTCCCCCATACGTTTTTTTTTCATTTTCTTTAAGAACCAACAGTAATGGTACCATACAATTTTGTTTTGCAATTTAATCGTATTATTCTCTAAAATGGCTTCACAACTTTTCTTTAAAAAAAATCATTAAATTACTTGTAGTAAAGGCTTCGTTCGGGTGGGAAATCATTAAAAAAATGGTTATTAATGGTACCTATAAAAGAACTATTTTTAAATTTTTGATTTTTCGAAATTTTTTGAAAATCTTCACAGTTTGCTGTCAAAAATCAGAGGAGATAAAACCCAAGTTTGGATCTTTTTTTATAATATACGCGCACTAAAGGGGTTGTAAATACCCTTAAAATGACTGAACACAGTGCGAGCGTTAGGAAAATAGGGAAGGATTTGAAAGGAGATACCGATGGACTTTAGTTTTGAAGCTCTGAATATACCGGGTAAAGCATTCCACATTCGTGTTGTTCGGTTTAAAAAAGAATCTCTGTACTTTACAGTACGTCCGAAATTGGGCTCAAGAGTAAACTGATGCGCATTCCTGGAAGTGCGAGTATTACGGTGGAATTGTTTTAGGGGAGGAATGCAGCTGGCTATTTCACTAGAATACTGTTTATAAAAATAGCGATAGAATAAGGAGAGACATGAAACATTTTCCGTTATATTACAGTCACCTATAATTTTAAGAGCTCTTTTTTGGATTCTATCTAAAAGGCTTAAATGAGTTATTGGAGCACCTGCCCAAAAATGAGAATTATATTCAAGCTTTGGACGAATGAAGGCTTTGTAGATTACACCAGATCAGAAGAAGAGAAAAATTTCTTGCTTCTTCGAAGAAAACCTAAACACTTCGCAGCGTTTTTGGCGACATTGAATATGTGTTTATTCCACAGAAGGTGATCTGAGATGCACATACCCAGAACTGAAAGCTGTTCAGTTTCATCGATGCAAGCACCACTCGTGGATAGTGGCATTGGGAGTGGGCTCTGCTTTAGAGACAGCAAACAGCATTGTGTTTTTGAAGCATTAAATTCTACACACTGAACAATGCTGTCAAGATCAGAATTTAATGAGCTTATCATACGCTGCCATTCAAGTTCCACTTCCGAAGGACAAGGATGTGAATCAAGAAACGAATATGAAAAGCTGAGGGTGCTGTCATCAGCAAAACAATTTAATGGATTAGAAGTTTCAGACAAGAGATCATTAATGAAAATGAGAAAGAGAGTCGGAGACAAAACGGAGCCCTGGGGCACACCAGCATTTATTTTATGATATCAAACTTGTATTGAACGGTCCGAAAGGTAATTTCTATCCAACGAAGAAGAGATTCATCAACACGAAATGCAGGCATTTTCGATAAGAGAGCTTGGGGCCAATCTCTATCAAACGCATTTGAAATATCAAGTGCAACAATCTTACTTTCTCCAAAACGATGTAAAGATTTGATCTGGATCTTGATTTACTTTCTGCACGTTCTACAAAAATAATTTTGAAAATGTACCAGTATTTTGTTTTTGTATTTAGTGTAGAAAGTAAATCCAGATCCAGTTCCGAATCCCGATAAAGATAATAAACACAGCTTACAGTAGCATAACTATTCTCAAAAGTTTAAAAAAGCAACAATCTGAAAGCTTCTATAATAGTCCAGTCAACGAAGGCTCAAAATCATTAAATAAATGCAATAAATCATGCTCTCTGGGATATTATTTTATGTGGTAAGGGTGATCCCAGGTACAACATACTAAAAGTCCCCAGCCCGGGGCCGTGAGCTTTAGGCAGGACGGGGGTTAAAGGTCCCCTTTTGTAATATTTCGTGAATATTTTAAACTAACGGTATTAGCGGAAAAGTGTACACTACAAAATGAAAGAATATTAAATTTCCTACAAAAAAAGTTAAATTCATATTTTCGGTAGGGCAAGATTTAGAAAGATACGGGGAGCATAAATTCCCAAATAAAAATTTTCCATTTTTTTTGTTGATTTTGAGTTTTCAAAGAATTTGTCAAAAATTGTTAGCTTGATTTACTCTACATAAAAAGAATCCGTTTTAAGTTTTTAAATAAGCTACAGCACAGTATTGTAGGTATTTTCATTATTTCAAGTCAACGTTTTCGGAATTTATCCCTCCTGTATAAAAAGGAGGGGAAATGCGGCCCTCTCTCATATGATTTTTTTCTTAGGATATGTCCTGAAATTATTTTATAAAGTATTAGCCAATAACTTGAAAACATCCTGTGTACTTCTTATTTTAGAAGAAACAGTTTTTCTCATATGGAAATAAACACTGTGTCAAATAAAATTAAATAACACTTTAAACTCAACCACCTTCCTTACAAACCAACTTGCTCTTATGACGTCACTGAAATGACTTTGAATAAATAATACTTACCTTTTCCGTTATTTGTGGGTAAAATGATTAAAAAACATTGATTATGTAAGACAATAGTATTGTTTTTCAAATGTTTGAAACTTCTACTCCCCGTATCTTTCTAAAACTTGCCCCTACCGAAAATAAGAATACAACTTTTTTTTAGGAAATTTAATTTCTTTCATTTTGTAGTGTTTACTTTCCCGCTTATACCCTTTGTTTAAAATATTCACGAAATATTACAAAAGGGGAACTTTAACCCCCCCTCCTGCTTAAAACTCGTGGCCCTGGGCTGGCGACTTTCAATAGTTATACCTGGGGGTCACCCCTACCACATAAAATAATAACCCAGAGAGCATGATTTATTTCTCCTTCGTTGACTTGACTATAACAAAGACCACAAGGAACGTTTTGATTTCATTCATTCATTCAAAACAATTCTTTGGTAAGTCAGTGACTTGGTTTTTGGTTTTCATTTGATTGGCAAATCTTGTGATTGAATTAACAGGTACCATTGTTTAAAAAAAATCTTTCCCATAAACACTGTTTTGATAGTTTTTGTTGGACATCAGAGTACCTAACTAATAGTATAGTGTCTATGACGAATTCGAACCCACTTCTTTTGTAGGTATACAATGTTAAAGTATAAAAAAAAACGGTTTATGGTAAGTAATATATCTATTAAAATAGCATTAGCTTTTTCTTAAAGCTTTGGCAGTTGGAAGCGCCAGTATTCCTGAAACTACATTTTTGTCAAATTGGCTGCCATTAATCCAGTCTGTTTTGCCAAATCTCCATGGACGTATATAGCGTTCAACAACACGTGGAAATGGTTGTTCTGTTCCGGCAATGTTCATGGAAATTTTCATCGAAAAATCCTCTTCGCGATGAGGCCCATTTCTGCATGTATGGATTCGTCAACAAACGAAATTATCGAATTTGGAGCGATACCAATCCACATGAGATGTATAGTGCAGGCTTTTTACACATTTATAAAAAAAAAATTGTTAACAGCACTTTAGCGATTGAAATGGTGAAGGGGGTTAAAGGAATGTAAAAAAATCTATTTCCCAGCAGCGGAGTTCGAGGGGGAATTTGGGGGGTGAAAAAGAGGGGAAACATTGTATTATTGCCTTTTCCGACTAAAGTTGACCCCCAAAATGAAAAGTGTTCAGTAGAAATGTTGAAGATCACATAAAATCTACAGCTTTTATACATACATATCATTTTCTGACATAAACTCAAAATATCCGAGATAATGGTGAAAACCCGTATTATTTTTTTGTTTTTGTTTTTTACTTTTCATTTTCCCAAAAATAGTTAAATTTAAATGAAACTTTGTGAAAATATATCTTGATCAGTTTTTGAGGTGTTCAATTTTTTTTTGGAAAAAATACTTTTTTTTCAAATGAAAAATGTACTTCAGAAATCATCGTACAGAGTTCATTCAGAGATCATTAGTTTTGTTTTTACATTAACTTTATACAAGATATATTTTCACAAAGTTTCATTTAAATTTAACTGTTTTTTTGGAGAATGAAATACACTAGTCAACAAAAATTAAAGGAACAAATTTTTTTTCAATTTTGTTAGCGTTTTTTGAAGAGCTGTATCTTTGTGACGAGTAGTCGTATTGAATTGAAATAAAAAGCATTTTACAGCTTTATGTTTTTTTGTTTCGATATTTGTTTGCAAACAAATTTTTTTGAAGTACCGTTATTGCGTTATTGCAAAAAATGAGACGAGAAAACAAACATTTTATTTTTTATTTTTTTTGAAGGTCCTCATTTCTATGGATAAATTTTTTGAGTCAATTAAATGTCATGATCAGATATCTTGTTTATTCAGCTTCAATTCAGTTTTTTTGTTGTTGTCGTACGATTTTTTTTGACATGGTTTATCTGACTTTGAATGAAATAAGATACTTTTTAGCCTTGATTACCAATATCTCAGCAAATAATGATGTTAAAAAAATTCAAAGACAGTTTTGGAAATTTGAGAAAAGCGTTTTACAAGATTTTTTTAAGGTTTGTAAAAATTATTTTTTTTTTTACCGTTCACCGTTAGTTTAAAAAGTACTAAAAACCGACCGTTTTGTGGTCTTTTCGTAAATCTTTTTTTTCTTTGCAAATATTGAATTGGCAGGGCTTGCGTTGGTATGCAAATTTATAGACTTTTAAATCATTCCTAAACAATGCGAAGTCGTCATCAAAATGACAAGAAAACTGTAATTCCAGTGGATTTTTTTCACAGTTTTGCATTATTTAGATACTTTTTTGAATTGAAATGAAATAAAAAGTACATTCAAAAAAAAAAATTATTTCAAAAATTTTTCAAACAAAAAAACTTGATTTTTTTAATTTTTTTTTTGTTGGAAAAAATGTACTTTTTATTTCATTATAATTCAAAAAGTATCTAAATAATGCAAAACTGTGAAAAAAAATCCACTGGAATTACAGTTTATTTAATTTAATTTATTGTTTAGGAACACCACAATTTGTTCCTTTACCTGGTTTGTAAGACTTTGAAGTTTTGGTGAGGAAAAACGGTTCGATGAATCAATTTGAAAATTTACAAAAATATTGATGATTTAAAAGTCTATAAATTTGCATACCAACGCAAGCCATGCAATCAATATTTGCAAAGAAAAAAAAAGATTTACGAAAAGACCACAAAACGTCGGTTTTTAGTACTCTTTTTAAACTAACGGTGAACGGTAAAAAAAAATAATTTTTACAAAACCTTAAAAAAATCTTGTAAAACGCTTTCTCAAATTTCCAAAACTGTCTTTGAATTTTTTATAACATCATTATTTGCTGAGATATTGGTAATCAAGGCTAAAAGTATCTTATTTCATTCAAAGTCAGATAAACCATGTCAAAAAAAATCGTACGACAACAACAAAAAAACTGAATTGAAGCTGAATAAACAAGGTATCTGATCATGACATTTAATTGACTCAAAAAAATTTATCCATAGAAATGAGGACCTTCAAAAAAATAAAAAAATAAAATTTTTGTTTTCTCGTCTCTTTTTTTGCAATAACGCAATAACGGTACTTCAAAAAAATTTGTTTGCAAACAAATCTCGAAACAAAAAACATAAAGCTGTAAAATGCTTTTTATTTCAATCAATACGACTACTCGTCACAAAGATACAGCTCTTCAAAAAACGCTAACAAAAATTGAAAAAAAATGTGTTCCTTTAATTTTGTTGACTAGTGTATAAAAAACAAAAACAAAAAATAATATGGTTTTACCATTATCTTGGAACTTGTGAGGTTATATTAAAAAATAAAATGTATAGAAGTTGTAGATTTTTACGTGATCTATAACATTTCTATTGAACAATTCTCATTTTGGGGGTCAACTTTAGTCGGAAAATGCGATAATATATTTTCCCCCTCTTTTTCACCCCCCCCCCCCCCCCCCAAATCCTCCTAATACTCCGCTGCTGGGCAATAGATTTTTTTTACATTCCTTGTACCCCCTTCACCATTTTCAATTGTTAAACTGCTGTTAACAAATTTTCTTTTTGTCGAGTAAAAATATGTTAATAAGCCTGCACTAATAACTGTTATGTCAAGTTTGATACAAATTTCTAGTATGATTTTCTAAGCGATATGTAAAATTTGCCACTACCTATGTATTTATTTCAGGAAATAAGTGAAGATTTTAGGTTGCTCGTTTTAATAATTATTTATTTAGTTTTAGAGCACCTCTTTTACGTATCTACACTTAAGATATCGTTAAACCAACTATCCAGCTTGTTATAATTATTTGATTTCAAAATGTATCAGACATTTTTTATTGAAGCTCATTCAATTGAGTAAATACTGGGAAATTTTCTCCTCTTCGAAAGCTTCTAAAACTTAGCTTTTTCTTTGTAGAAAGGAGTAACACAACAATGAGAGATTTTCTTGTAGTATGAAGGTAGGTATGTTATCAAATTCAACTTCACCTGGCCTTTTGATTGATGAACTTCTTTCTTTTTTTGTGTTTGTGTTGTCTTTGTAGATTTTGTCTATCCAGAATTAGGCCAAAGTTTTGTGTCTACTTCTCTGTTTCTTATTATTATTCTCATTTTTTGTTTGTGCTCTCTAATCTTACTCTCTCTCTCTTTTTAATCTATCTCTCTGACATTAGAAACAATTTACTTGGGATGGGTAATTTAATGAAAATACCATGGCAAAGCCGGCATATAATTTCAATACAATTAAATTGAAAACTTTATTAGTTTTCTGTTTTTTTTTTTCTAAAACAAATTTAAGGTGATTTGAAAATAAATTGTTGTCTTATGTATCTGTATTTGAAATACAATTCCTTTCAAATTAGGTTGAAATTCAATATTTTGCTTTCTCATTGCTTTGGATACGAGTATGCATAATGGATTTTCTATTTTGTAAGTGGAAGTGTTGAAAGAAACTCTATGCTTAGATTCTAGATTTTTCATACAAAATATTACCTCGGAAATGGTTGTTTTTACAAAAAATTATAACTTTATTTTTTTATTAAAATAAATGTAGGCATACCTACATGATTAATAGCTTAAACTACAAATTTATTTAATTTATCTTTAAGGGATCTTAATCTTTTCCCAAAAACGTGTGCCAAATATCAGGACTAATAAATCTCTGCTTTTATAAATTAAAAGATTCTTTGCTGACCATTTAATCTTTTACTTTGGAGTTTCGGATACTGTGTTTTTTTTGCTAAGCAGTCTTATTCTCAATGTAACGAGGTTATACAAGAAAATCCTATATCAACAGGACGCTCTGCGAAAAATACCGAAGGAGTCACTCTGGATTAATTTTATTAGTATCTCTTGACAGACTCACATCATTTAATGCCACATAAACCATCCTAAATAACCCCTAATTGCATCAGCTCTTCCAACATCCCGATAGATTAATGTGAAAAAAAGTTTCCCATCATACATTATTTTTTTGTATATATAGATATGTACATACTCGTTTATTCTAAAAACAGCGTTATGCTGTTCTATCAGAGTAAATAGGGTGACCATGTTCTTCTATTGCGTAAAAAAAAGAGGACAAATATTGTATTTTTTCATACATTTCACCGGGTATGTCAATTGAAGTGTTATTAGATTGAAATGGGACCACATTCATGCAGCGTACCAGGCACCGGGGTGGTAAAAGAATGTAATCTTTTGTGAATACAATCATTCAATCATTTATTGAATTTAATCAAAAGATTGCATTCATTGACTTCACTTTGAGACTGCGACTTCAAATTCTGCAATCATCAGTCTCAAAAAGATTGCAATCATATTTTACCCCAATCATTTTAAAACAATCAATTGAATGCAATCATTTGAAAATGCATGCATTATTTGCATTCTTTTGCTTTCTTTGCATTTTTTAGATCAAATATCAAAAACTATTTTCCATTGGGCAAAAAAAAAAAAAACATGGTCACCTTGAGTAAGGAAATGGTAAGAGTGTTGTACTATATAACAATTACTCTTGTTATTTATGTACGGTGTGTTTTTTTCTCTCCCATTATAAATGGATATCAGTTTATTGCTTTGTTTTTCGATTAACTCCTACATAAAGAATGCTTTTTCTCTTTTTGTTATTAGTTATTTTTTTTTCCTAATATCTTTAAGGTTGAGGCATCTTGAAAAAAAAAAATCATTATTTTACTGCTTTTAGCATTAGTTTCGTTTCCATTTATTAAGGTTTCTCATTCATTAAACCAAAGAATGTCTGAGTATCGAATCTATGTTTGTATTTAAACGCTGACTATTTTGATTGCAAAACTTTGTTATTAGAAATATGTAGTGTAGATATTAAAAACGCGTGTACTCTACTCACAGAGGTTATAAGATGAACAACAGCATTTATCCATTATGCACATATGAAAAGGATGAATGTCTTATGATTAAGGACATGTGCGGATGTGATGACACACATGTTTTTAATGTACCTACAACATATTCCTAACCTAGCTAGATTGTACATACATATATGCTTTGTTTGAAAAATACACAGGATCAAAGAAGAATATAACAAGAAAATAATATTATTAATTTTTACCAGATGAAAATAAGTGTCTTGTAAGTTAAAGCACACAAACCTTCCAGAAGGCGGTATGACTATACTTAGCTGCTACTTGTGATGAAACTTAAATAGTTAAATTATATAAAATAATCAAGAAACCAATAAATAAATAACTACACCTTTAAGTAAAGAAGAATTTCGTTTAAGGGCTTTATAACGGAATCTAAGCACGTTTTTAGTACTACTTCAGTACTTTCCCAAAAATCAAACAGTTTTGTATGGATTTTGACTTCTACTCGCTTTAGCATCATGACATTGGGCCTTACCAATAACCAAATTTAAAGACGACTTTAATTATTAAGTAAAATAAACCATAATAGTATGGACTGTAAATAATGAACCATTCATGTTATGGTTTGTAATATTCATTATTAGCCGTTTTCCTTTGGAGGTATGTGGCAAAGTACTAATGAGTAGATGAAAGCCCTAATCTAGTATACTACCAGCTGCACATGCTCTTATGCGCGAGTAGATACATTTTACATGGGAAAGCAGTTTGATGTGTTAAGGGTCCACTTAAATATTAAAGTCATATCATGTTTAGTTTATTATATTGAGTATATACCGTTATGGTCCAAAGCATGCTTAAAACCGAAAATGCTGCTAAATTCATCCAAGTGTTTCTGAGAGAATGGTCGCACTGCACACTTTTCGATATTTTTGGGGTAGGGTACGAAATCCCGCAACACAGAATCCCATGTCACGAAATCCCGCGTCACAAAATCCCGTATCACGAAATCCCGCAGCGCGAAATCCCGCCGCGCAAAATTCCCGCCGTTTTTACTACAATGCGACGGCGCGGCGCATCAAATTTTTCTTTCTGAAGTTTCCTACTATTTCTCTCATTTTTCAGTACGCAAAAGACCTCACATAATTTTAAATTTGGTACTCTCTGTTTTGGTGCCTTGAAGAATCGAGAATCAACGAGAACGAAGCACTACCCATAAGTCGACACAAAATAGTACATAAGGAGGTGTAATTCCGAATTAAATTTCAGTTCTTTTAAGAACTCGGTATAGAGGCTAGACCTCGAGGTAAAAGAGATAAAAATTGTTTTTTTCAATTTTAGGTCGCCAGTGGTCTATCTGGATGGACGACTAGGGTTTGGATCTGAACGTACGGCTATGGTTTGGATCTGGACGGATGACGAGGACGATGTCGCCTCCGACGACGACCATGGTAGGTACGACGGTATTGGGTTGGACGGAGGTGGGTCTGGGACAATTGCTCTGGAGTTGGGTCTGGAACTGGGACAGAGAAATTTATAAAAAAAACTTAAAAAAAAAAAATTATTAGAAAATTTCATAAAAGAAAAATATATTTTTTTTTGTAAAAAATGCCTTATTTTAATTTTTCAAAAAAAAGTTTCATCAAAGTTCAATCGAAGTTTCTTAGATCCAGATTCTTTAAATGCAAAAGAAACTTTGCATACACCCAACCTCGTACCCATCACCCCAAATACTATAGTGAGCCCAAGCAGGGGGGTTGCAAGGGGGCATCATGCCCTCCCCCGATACATTCCCCACTATTAATTCCCGTTTACTCGGCATCCAAGGTACTGTTGGTCAAGAAAACTTGACATTGGCGATGATTGATGTATCGCTTACGAAAAATTGACTTTTATCTTTAAACGTGATTTGCGGCTAAACTAAGCGTCCTATAGGCATCAAAGTTGATACATTTAAACTTGATTTGCGGCTTATAAAATGCATACACCCAATATGCATTTTATAAGTCGCTACTACGCTTAGTTCAGCCGCAAATCAAGTTTAAAGGTGTCAATTTTGTTGCCTCTAGGACGCTTAGTTTAGCCGCAAATCGCGTTTAAAGATAAAAGTCAATTTTTCGTATACCTTGGGTGGCGAATAAACGCGATTAAACAGTGAGGTATCAATGAAGGGCATGATGCCCCCTGCTTCGACTCAATAAAGGACTTGGGGTGGTTGCGAGGTTGGATATATGCAAAGTTTCTTTTGCATCTACAGAATCTGTACTTATAAGTCGCTAGGATGCTTAGTTAAGCCGCAAATCAAGTTTAAAGTTGTCAATTTTGATGCCCATAGGACTTAGCTTATACGCAAATCGCGTTAAAAGATAAAAGTCGATTGTTCGTATAAATTCATTCATATTTCGAAGAAAAATTAAAAAACGAAAAGAAAAGTTGGGAAAAGTTTAATTTTTGATTGAAATTTTCAAACAAAAGAAAAAAAAAATTATTCTTATTTCGAAGAAAAACAAAATTTATATAAAATTAATTTTTTCTTCAAAAAAAGTTTAGGAAAAAGTTTTTTTTTTAATTTAAAAAAAAAGTCGTTAAAGTTTATATTTTTATATAATTAAAAAAAAAATTCCCACCTCTGTCCAGAATCCAGACCCACCTCCACGGCCGTAGCCAGGATCAAACGTTTGGGTGAGCTGAGGGTTGTTGTGGGTGAGTTCAAATTTGTTTAAATGAAAATCGTAATGATGTCTAACAAAAATAACCATTTGACTTTTAACAAGTACCTCTGAGTATTTCCTGGTAAAAGATAGAAATTTTCATATGGTGATTGCGTAGTGCTGGTACTGAAAAGAGCTTTAAAGCATTTCTGAAAAAAACTCAATAGAATTATTTGACAAATAAAAATATAACTGCTCTTTCTTTCATTCACAAATTTAGCAATTTAATTTAACAATGACAGTTCTTGTCCTGAAAAGAAGAAAAAATGCTTTTGGATCTGATTTCAGAATCGAGAATAAAATCGTACACGTTCACGGGAAGATTGGTATTTTTCCAAAAATTTTAAATTTTATTTCAAAGCAAACAAATATTTTGGCTCAAAATGAAAACTTGAAAAATCTTAAAATATCTCTGAAATTTTTTGGGTGAGCTTAACATATTTTTGGGTGAGCTGAGCTCACCCTAGCGTAGGCCTGGCTACGGCCGTGCCCACCTCTGTCCAGATCCAGACCCAAAATATATAAAACCAAATTTAATTGTAGAAAAATAAAATCTCCTTCCAGAATTGAAAACCAATTTTAATCGAGAGAGTAATGAAATCTCTTACCAAACACAATCCCGCGTAAAATTCTGCTCTCTGAAAAATCCAAAAAATACTTAATTTGAAATTACCAACGAAATTCTTCGAATAGTATTTTTTAAAAAAGTACTGAAAATCCCGCCGAATAATATTGAGGTACTAGCTGGCGGGATTTTTGTGTATTTGTAATCGGCGGGATTTTGTGCTGTGGGATTCTGTGCCGCAGGATTTCGATATTCTCCCATATTTTTGGTATAGCTCGTAAATTAAGCCGAATTATATATTTATTTTGTTCAAGCATGTTTTGAGCCTATTATTGCTTCAAAAAAAGTTGTGCGCAATTAATGAAATTGAAAATTAGAAATTTAGATTTTTTTATAGGTTTTTGTTAAGCCATCCATTTCGATAGAAAATTTAATTTTTAACAAAATTTTATAAGTTAAATTATTAAATTCGGCTTAGATTCCGATTTCATATTCCTCCATTATACCCCTGATTTTCAGGTCTATTCAATAGTCTAAACCCTAAACAAAAATATTTTACTTTTATTTTATTTTTGCTAAAGGCTGGCTGAGAAATACAGTTTGAAATTCCATAGCCGAATCTCATTTCACTTCATTTCATTTCATTCATTTTCATTGCATTACATTTCGTTTCATTTCATTTTCATTTCTCCCTCCCCCCCTCCATAGATCCGGGGCTGCAGCCAACAACATAAAAAGTCAAGTCATTTGCGTTAAGTTGTAAGACATACCAATTATAGCTTTTGAGGTGTTGAACTGAACCACTAGCCGTTTGTCTGCCTACTTAAACACTTGTCGAACAGGTGTAAAATTTGACGTACATCGATTTATTTCAATGTCTATTGGCCGGAGGGAAAAAGTGTGCATAAAAGAAATATTAAGCTTGCAATTTTAAACAATTTTTGTCTCTGTAGTGAATCCCTAAGAAGATAGAGAGCCACGAAGTTTCCAAACATCACTTGGTTACCTGAGTGTTTTTAATATTGCCGCTTTCTATCTTGTAAGTGACAAACAACATAGAGTTCGACCTATGACAACAATTGTTCAAAATTGCAAGCTAAATATTTTTTGTATGCACACTTTTTCCCTCCGACTAAAAGGCATTGACATTAATCGATGTAAGAAAATTTACGTCAAATTTTACACTTGTTCGACACGTGTTTTGGTATGTAGACAAAAGGTTATTGGTTCAACTCCTAAAAGGTTATTACTGATAGGTCTAACAATGTTACGCAAATGACTTGACTTTTTATTTCGTTGGCTCTTAGATTATTACGAGAGGTTTCTCGGTTTCGAACAAAATGAACTTAGGGAGTTTTCTTAGAACGACGACGAAATTATGTATTAGAAACCCCAATTTTAACTCGGAAATGCGTTCATATTGGTGATTTAAATTGAACGTAATAAACTTTTATTCTGAGCTGCGAGAAAAACTCGTGGTCCATATAAGCCGCATAGTCCATAATACGCAGTCTTATAATATACCTTTATTTTTGGTTCTAAATGTTGGTATGAACCTATGTATGTATATTCTGATTTTTATACCGAGTGTAATTCCTTGAAAATCGTTTCTTTAAATTTCTGTCTTAAGAGTAATCGTTTTGAAGTTATTTTAATCTACAGGATGCATCAATGATTAAATAAGTATAAAACACACTTATATCATCACACTTAAATAAAGATAAGATTTATATTAAATTTTAAGCCAGTCGTACTTAGTTCGATGGGGATTTCTTAAAGCTTGTTTAAACCCACAACACATCAACCTTCATTCATACGAATATCCTTTTTATTCCTGATTTTTCTCAACATTTGCATTATTTTTTGTTGTTGTTGTCTATAGTTTTCCTGGGCTATTATGTGGTTAATGCATATCCTTGCGCTTAAAGCATGCTTCGACTATTATACCTACTCACTTAGCACACTATATTTCCACAAGGACACTTTGCATAGAATACATCATCCATCGGTGTGTGCACATTTACAAAGCATTATTCAGGCTATAGTTCCTGCATCATCATCCTTAGTATAGTATAGTTGTCGTCGGCTGTTTTCATCGTATAGTACCGGTAATGCTCAACAGAGCACAACACTTTCCATGTAGGTACCTAGAGCGGATGTCATTATTTAGACAGATAACGCTTTAGTACCCCGGACAAATGCAAAAGGTCTTATATTTCCCAACCAGACACATTCAAATACGTAGGTTTTTTGTTTGCGTATACACAAATGGATTGTTAAGCATCCTGCTTGATCCTTTAGAAAAGTTTTTTTTTTTTAAGCACACCACACCCACAACATGATGATGATGATGAGTGACAGTAAAAAACATCAATTTTTTTTGTCGCGAATAAAAATGGTATCGCAAAACGGTTATAGGCTTACAAAATGCTTTTCATCTAAGCTGTCCAAAAGAACCTTGAAGGAAATGTCGTTTATTTGGCCGGAATATTTCAAGGTAAACCTCAGAGGGTTTAGCGTTTTTTCTAAACTCTTTGATACCTACATATAATGATTTTTGAAAATGGGTTTTTTTTCTTTTCCCAAGAGGTCAATATCTGACTTCCGGCATAGATTCGAAACTTTTCATCTTGTACTCCTTTCGTTATTTTTTTTATCTCTTGGGGTTTTGAAAAAAAAAATCAGAGTAACGTGGTTTCTTTAACTTTTTCCTTGCTGCCAGTTCGAGTCCTTATTGTTGGGATATTTTGCAGTTTTTGTATTTTTGTTTGTACTATTTTTTTTTGCAGGCCAACGGTCGATGTGGTTGAGAGCGTTGGCTTGGAATTGAAAAGTTTGAGAAGTTTACGAGTTTATAAGTTTATTTTTTTTTGTTTTGTTTACGGGATTTTTAAAGGGTGTGGTGGGAAAATGCCATTATTGGGAAATGCCTTAAGAATTTTCTTGTGTACTTTATCTTGCTTTACTCTTCTATTTTGTTTTTGTGGATGGTTTTTTCGTTGTTGTTTCTAAGTTGGAGGCTTTTTCACTTTTGAATACTTCGACGGTGGTCTTGGGAGGAAGCTATAATACTTTCAGAGTGCGTCCGTAAGGACATTTCCTTGTTATATATATATTTTTTTTTTGTTAAGAGTTTTTGATATTAAAAAAGTTATTCGTCATAAAGTTTTTAAATGAAAAGTAAACCTTTAGCATCGATGGTTTGGTTATAGTAGATTGTAATGAGTTATATATAGTGAAAGAGTGGACAGAAGCAAATTGTATTCGCATATCTTTGCTTATTGACAAGTGATTTTGAAAAAAAAAAAAAATAAAAAAAAAATGAAAAACTTTCATTGAGGTCATTTTGATTATGATGAATTGAAGCTCTTATACGATTTTAGTTCATAGAAAGTTCAAAATTAATAAAATTTTTCAGAGAGTGGACTTATCAAGAACTCTAAATTGTTCTTTCAAAGTAAAGTTTTCTAAATGAAATATGAGTTTGTAGAGGTGTCATATATTTCCAACTGGAGACCATTGTTCTTCAACAAACTAAAAAAAAAAAATGCAAAATTTCAGTCTACTGCATTCAGCCTGCATCTATTCGAAACTTACATTTTTATAAGCTTTCCCCGAGGATCTTTGTCCCAGTCAGCTGTTTACTTTGTTTTACTGCCTCATGAAACGCCATAAAAAATGAAAATATAAAACTCCTCATAAAGTATTACTGACCCAGGACCACTGTGTGCCATTTCAAAGTCCATATGTATCACACCTGTGACCTGCTGCAAACTGCAATAAATATTTAATTATCCCGTGCTTCACTGCTGGTGTTCTGCGTTGGTACTCTCTTGCATAC